>JANHMN010000019.1:19744232-19801679 GCA_030674055.1 Rhabdomys pumilio
CTGCCCCTGCCCCTGCCCCTGCCCCTGCCCCTGCCCCTGCCCCTGCCCCTGCCTCCACAGAGCTGGAGTTAAAAGCATATGTCAACACATCCCTCTCTCCTCCCACTTATAGTTTTACCATAAACTGTGCATATGACATTGGGATACTTGTCTTTCTAAGTCTGAATGAAGATGACAGTCTTTATTGAAGCTTATCACTCTTATTGGCAGCTTGCTCTTGTAGTTTTTATAACATTTTAGAGAAAAAGAGTGTTAAAATAAATGTCCGCTGTTTGCTCCTCATAGCAACATGGTCATGGTTACCATCATAGGGACACTCATGCCACTGTGGGTGGTGGGAAAAGGGCAACACAGAGTTCTTTGCTGCCATCCCCACCTCACGGCATAGTAGCTAACCTAGAAGAGACCTTTCCTGCCAGTGTCACTGCCCCCTGCAGTGATTTGCACCCCCTGATAGGAGAACAGCTAATTCACCTTCACAACCTGCCAGCATCCACTCAGGTTACTTTAACTCTGCCTCCTCTGTGACACGAATCTGCCTTTCAAACGGTGATGATCTGGAAAGCCTCCCTCCTGGGGCTCAGCTGTGATTATATAATCTGTCACGGACCCTAAGGAGTTATAAATACAAGTGGACACTGAGATCCCACCAGGGACACGGCTTAGAAGCCCTTGTGTCAAATGACTCACTTGTTTCCCCTAAGAAGCAATTCTCTGTTTTTCTTTACCTACAAAAGCACCTGATGAGTTGAGCAGTTACCAATGGAGAATGAGAAGCACTCAGCCACTAGCCAAGCAATTTTCCAAGTTACCTCTGATGTCAAGCACTAAAACAAAGCACACATGTCGGTGAATGGTAATTGGACCACTAAGTGACTTGAATGGTGATAACTGGTGTGTCATTGCTCAATATAAGCAAAAAAGAATACATAAGTAGGAATAATCCTGTCCCAGTCTGTATGAATTTCCCATACATTAAGCAATGAAGTCACAATTACCCACAGTCCAGAAGCCCCTGGCACCCCAATTACATATGTTCTCTGCACAGTTCCAATTCTTGCTCTCTGCTCACAGTTAACTTTCTCATAATTTTTAAATGTAAGTTCGTTCCGCCTGCAGTTCTATATATGCAATTTGGTAAGAAAATAGCAATCCTGGCCTCAAGCCAGTCACCATCTTATGCTGGCCTGAAAACAATCACACTGAAAACCAATTCTCACCTGGTCTTCCACAGAAATGACTGACACAAAGCACATTCATCTCCACCCACCCGCACACTCACCCACAGACTGACACACCCCGTGCACGCATTCATCAACACACAGAAACAGAGCACTGACAGCACAGTTCCTCCCACAGCCAGACATTTATTCTTGACAGGTATGCTGCAAATTGCATTGAATTTTTGTGTATTGAAAAAGTATCTCACGTAACTTGGGCTGGCCACCTTAAATTTCCTAGGA
Organism: Rhabdomys pumilio; assembly: GCA_030674055.1. NCBI lineage: Eukaryota > Metazoa > Chordata > Mammalia > Rodentia > Muridae > Rhabdomys > Rhabdomys pumilio. Next base: position 19,745,696 of record JANHMN010000019.1, read on the forward strand.
AGCTAAAGCTAACGCTGATCTTTTTGCCTCTACTTCCTAAATGGGATTATAAGTGCGTTCGCCATGCCTGGCACCATACCCTTCATACTGAAACATGGAGAGATAGTTTTACCTGTCTCTATTCAGTAAGACAAGCAGGTATTTCCCTGAATCACTTCCAGGAGTCACTGTTCCCGTGAAATATTAATAACTGAAGGTATCTTCACAGATAAATTGCCTGTGATCAAATATCCCAGATAGCACAATGAGGAAACCCCCACAAACACACTTCTAAGTTTCTCTGTATGACTCAGCCCAGCACAAAGACAGCACCTGTGAATTAGCATTGCTCATGTTTCCGCCTGTGTTAATTCCTCTCTTCTACTCCCCTTCCATCTGAAATACTTCCGGTATACGGTGGGGAAAGGTTAAGTCAGAGAGTTCCTGGCCAGTGCACCTTATCTAGGACTGGGTAAGGCAACAAACTGGATGAGACAGACTCCTGGCTATTTCTAGAACTTGAAATATCGATGAGTATTTCAAGAAAACAAACCATTCTGCACGAAGTCATGTTAAGTCTGGTCAAAGCCCACATTTTAATCAAGCAATTTTTATATCTGTTTGCTTTTAGAAATTGCTTCACATAATCAGAAACTCCCTGTCAGAAAATAGTTTCCAAAAAGACTTTTCCTAAGATATACTGCAAAGAATGTGAACTACAGCAACAGATAGAGAAAATATACATATTCTGTCCAAAAAGAAAAAAACAAATTTTAAAAAGTAGGTATACTTGTGCTGAGATGAAATGTAGTTTTCCTTATTTTGTAGGAAAAAAAGAATCAAAAAGTTGAGAACAAAGGAGGAATCATGTCTTGCCCTCCCCAAATCTGAGAGTCCTTGAGGAGCAAAGCCAAGGCCACTCATATACCTGAAGAGTTTAATCCATGAGAAGTAGAGAGAGAGGAACCCAGTCAAGGTCCCCGTGAACAGCAGCAGAGGAAAACCAGACACCGTGAACTGAAAGGGAACAGGGCAGGGACCACAGACAATCTGCTCTTCTTTATGAGTGCTTCTGGTGGACTTGATTTTTAGATTTTGCCATGTCTTAATTTTATACACCTTAATAATTTTACTTTTTCAGTGCCTTAATTTTATATTTTTTATAATTCCTCCTTTCATTAAAGCTGCACATGGAAACACCGATAATCAGGAAATCATCTTAAAACACTTCTCTTACTCAAAAAGTCAATCTGGAGTAGCAAGCCATCACCTCACACTCCTCGGATCTCTTTAATTTGGTAAACTTGCACTCAGATGGTCAACGATAAAGAAGCATCACCAGGGAAACACACTGACCTCTGTGCCAAATGAGGTGGTCCCCCAGGGCTGTCCACCCGAAATGTGCTGGATGGTGAGTTGAGCTGGTCTGCCCAGATACATCCCCAGGGCATCAAGGAAGCTTTAAGCAACAACACATCCTGCTTAATTCAGTCAGTTCTTTTTTCCCAACAGCGAAGGAGAACAAGGCAAGGTTTTTGCAGGACGCCTGAGTTCAACCTTCGCTGCCACAGGGACTGCATGCCTACAAACTCTGAATGGGAAGATGGAGACAGGAGGGCTAGAAACACAAGCTCTCCTCAGCTACATAGTGAGTTTAGAGGTAGCCTGGATTACATGGGATCCTGTCTCAGAAACAAAAATCCTAAGAGAGGAGCTAGAGCTGTGGTTCAGTGATAAAGAGCAATGACTGCTCTTCCAGAGGATTAGGAGTCGACTATAAAACCCAGACGGGGGCTCACGACCATTAGTAACTCCAAATCCAGGAGCTCTGATGCCGTCTTCTGACCTCTGACCTCTTCAAGCATCAGGAATGCAGATGGTGCAGAGACAGCAGAGACATATGCAACAAAACACCCATATACATAGAGTAAAATAATAATTTTAAAAGCACAGAATGTCCAGCTCATCTCTTTATGACCTGGTTTCCTTAGGTTTAATGAATGCTCTATATTTGCCTAATTCTGCTGGCCCTATAGTATGATAATAAGTAACACTTTCAGTGGCAGAAAGCACTTGACATTGTTGTACAATCAGAAAAGTTCATGAGACTGAGAAATAAACCAATGCTCTTTTTTTCCCCAAAAGGAAATTGAATCTCCTTAAACCGGCCAGTGGGGACATGCTATTGTCCCATGGAAAGATATCTCTGAACTCAGATCTTCCCTAGTTTGGTATCTAGAAGCGGCACATGTGGAATTTCGTGTAAAGATGCTGTTAGCATTTCAGTCTGGATATTCGTGGGGTGTCCTCGCTGTTCTTTCGTTGTTTTCCCATTTCTGCTCCATCACTATGATCCTATACTAGACACCATATTTTATAAAGTGATTCTTCTAATATCTTACTGAGCTTTAGTTAAACTAGCCACATAGTCAATTGAAAGGTTCAAAATGAGCATGATAAAAAAAAATATTTCCAATATTAAAACATGTTTCCCAAAGGAGTCAGAAGGTCAAAGAACCACTCTTTTTTCCTCTGTTCAGACTTTTACAGAAAGGTAAAGCCAGGAGGTTCCATTTTTAGATCTATTCTGATATCTTTTCTAAAAATAAAAAATTAAAGGCACCACACTGAGCTCATGTAAAGAATAAAAGGGAAATTCAGGAGACTCACACTAAAGAAGCAGCCCAGAGGCTGAGATCATCACAGGCACCACAACCCCCAGGGCTGCTGCCAAAGCGCCCACAGGATGCTCTGAAGAGGCCCCGGATAACGGGGCTGGTGAGCTAATGGTTTTACTTATTGGCTTTTATTCAGGGGTCAGGTACTTGGGTTCAAAGTTACAGACTTCAGATAATTTATTTTCAAAGTTTAGTCCTAAGCACAGACCAGTTATACCTTGTGATCTAATTTTTTCCCCTGCTTGAAAGCCCTTCCCACTCATTCTCTCGCAGAACCTGATGTCTGGTTTCTTTGCTCCCTACATCTTCTCTGCTGGTGCTTATTACTGTCATGGGCCACAGATCTTTTAACAAGCCAATGAAAGTAACTGATCACCCCTTCCCCCTCGCCAGCAAAGTGTGTATTGCCTCCCAACCTCCATCAGTCCCACTGACAGGCAAGTTAAGGTTATTGTCCTTTAGGTCTTTAGGAGAAACTTTGAGTTTCAAATGGACTCAAGAACTTTGAAACTTGATTGAAATGGATTAAGGCTAATCCATTTAATTCACTTATGTGGTTTACACTTATTAAATTACTATAGGATATCTTATTTGATAATTATCAGGGTCTGTAAGAGTTAAGACACATGGCTGAATAATATATAAGAAGTAATAAAACTAGGAAAGTTAAAATGTGTAGATTTTCAGTTTTATCTTGTTCAACTAATAATAAGCATAGTAATAATAATAATAATAACAATAATAGATATCAACTATGTTTCAAAGAATATAATAATATTTATAATATGCTAAAACTCTAACACAGTGGATAATGATTCCAATAAAATAGTAAAACTTGAGAAGAGAATACTAAAAAGGGGAACAAAATGTATTAGGAACCTGCAATGTATCAGACTCTGTAATACATCTATACAATGAAAATACTCTATCATGAACTATTTGCAATATGGCCACTCAGATGATAAAGCTACAGAAGTGAATAAAGATGGAGACAATATAAAGACACTAGTATAAACATTGCATCATGCCAATTTCATTTTTTAAAAGCTAACTCTCGTATCCACATGGAAGGCAAACAGGAGGATTTAGAATGAGAAGACCAGCTTGAGATACTGAGGACTTGAACTGGACCTTGCTACGGCTGACCACAAAAGAATGTGCCTAGGAAACTGGATATAGTTACTAATTAGCCAGGAGACACTAACAGTAAATGACAATGAAGAGCGACTCCAAGGATCTGGCTTGAACGGCTTTAAGAATAAAGGTATCTGAAGTAGAACACCACAGAGAGGCAGCTCAGATGTAGAGAGTAGATGATGTGCTATCCAGTTAAGATTTTTGAGCAAGTAGAACATAGAGCAACCCTGAGCACATGGCCATATGGATAAAAACAAGTGAGAGGCACCATGTTAAAATGTTCTAAAGGGCTCTATGCACAACTACAAAATGCCACTGGCATTCGGCCACCAAGCTGAACTGCTCTCGACAAAGGAAGGAATAGCTTCATGTGGCTGTAAGAAATCGAATGTGGGAACTCTGAGCTGTTTGGTGTCCTGTGTCCTGTCTGTTTCTTATGCATGGCTTGTCTAGATTGGAATTTTTATGGTCAAACCTAGTGATTAGAAGTAGTGGAACTAGAATTGTGAAGCTGAGAGAGACATCTTCTCCTTGGATCTTCTGTTTAAAAGCAATGGTAGTAATACTAATCTGTGTAAGCGAATCCTTACCAGTCTTCAGTTCGATGAACACTGGAGAATATGCAGCTTCTACCAAAGTTGGTTATCTTTAGAGTGTTGTAGACTTTTCTTTTGCTCTATGTATGTGGTGTGGTGGTGGTGGTGATAGTGTGTGTGTGTGTGTGTGTGTGTGTGTGCACTCGAGAAAAGAAAAAGTAAAATTGTTGATGAGGAATAATTTTTTTGTGTATGTTCCTTAAATTCAAATATATATCCACTACTATTTTTCCACTTGGATACATAAAATTGTGAAATCTACGAAGTATCATTGTTTCTTCCTTTGCTTTCCAGACATCTCACATCATCCACTGCAAAAATCTAAAACAGAGATATCATACTACAGCTCAACAGCTCCCTCTGGTGGATAGTCTCCATGCTACAATTTGGACACACACACACACACACACACACACACACACACACACACACACATTCACGCTCTGGTGGCTAATCTTCATGCTACAATTTGGAGCACACACACAGCCACACACACACACACACACACACGCATGCGCGTGCACTTTAGTTCACATTTAGTCCCTAAGTATAATAAATGGAAGACTGAATTCAGAAGCAGAAACTGAGTATCTAATATGAACCTAGAATTGGATAAAATGTGTAAAAGCTACGTGACTTCATAATGACAACCTGAGACACAGCCTCAGCTGTAAAAGCTGCCCAGAGCTCCAAAGATGGTTCTAACAAAATTCCTGGACCACAGAAACCTCAGGTATCCTTCCTGCAGTCACAGTTATGGTAAGAGCAAGAAAAACTACTATTTATCCCAATTAATTTTTTTATAGCAACACAAGAAAAACAAAGAAGGAAAAACAGAAATTGCATTTTTATGTCAATACATTTTTGCCAGAGCAAAAATTCTAGGTAAGCTTTCTTTGGCTAAGAGATTATGGAATACGAGAGGATCCAAGAGTCAAACAGCTTATGTATTGTTGCTCTTGGATGGAAGATTAAAGGGTATTTCTGAACATGAAGCTACAAAGTTAAGAATATGCTATAAAAGTATGACATTAGCACTTCACCATGGGAGTCAACTAGTTAAAACAGTGTGCACTTGTCTGTAGTTACATCCACTGTAATAGTCAGTACTGAATTTTAGCAAAGCATCCCAGAGTTCCTCAGACCACACCCTAGAAGCAGGATTGCAAAGGACCCACTGTGGAATCCCACTTCAAAGAGACAACTATGGATGCATCTCCCAGCCACAGGAAACACTGTGAAAACTAATGCAAGGGGAGAGCAGAGACTGGTCAAGGTTTCATTTCTCACATTGCCTGACTATTTCCGCCTTTCTTGAGAAGATAACAATTTCTAAAATTCTTTAATAAAATAGAACCTCTTCTAACATCTAAACTCTTATGGCTGTTTGGAATATACCTTCTGGTACACAGAAAACAGGGTTTTGTTTTTTGTTTTGTTTTGTTTTGTTTTGTTTTGTTTTGTGGAGTTTTTGGGGGTGGGGTCATTTGTTAAATAGTGTTTACCTTGAATTTGCTTCTTCTTGTCTTGCATTCATTAGTTTAGCAGACAAAGGTTGTCCGGATGCTGTTAAACATGGAAATCAGCAAGTCATAAAATTCGAGCTTTGGAACCTGATTCGGAAGATGACAATCTCGTCAAGTTGACAGACCCAGGACATTTCTGTTGCTGTTTTCATTACAAAAACAAAAATGAAAGAAAGTAAGCAGAAAACAAGAAATAATCTTTATGTATTAAAAAATATTTACTTTAATCCCAGCACTTGGGAGGCAGAGGCAGGTGAATTTCTGAGTTCGAGGCCAGCCTGGTCTACCAAGTGAGTTCCAGGACAGCCAGGACTACACAGAGAAACCCTGTCTCAAAAAAACAAAATAAATAAATATAATAAATAAATAAATAAATAAATAATAAAAAATATTTACTAAAGAATTTTAAAGACACACAGAGACAGCAAATGTTTGGTGCACAGAGTATTTTTTTAATGGTTATTCTGAGTTTCTCCTTAGAGTTCTCTTGCATTCTGCTTTCAGTTGGTTTTTGTTGAGGAAACAAATATTACAGTAGATGTCTGTGTCTGTGATGAGTGGTCCACTGAGTAAGGATGACTTAGTGCATATTCTCAGAACACATGCAAAATGAGACTCTGTGCTAGCATTAGATAGTTCCTTTCTATAGTGTGCTTCTGTTTTATGATAAATAGGATACTATACTTGTTCCTAACAGTAGCACATCTGTTGTGTATTATCAGGTAGATGTTATTTGATGCCTGAAATTATATAAATTTTTCAAATGCTTTAATCTTCAACCAGGACGCCCTTTGTTTCTCAAAGAGTAATGCATTCCAAATGGATTCAGAATTATGAAATTGAATATACTTTTGGGCTTGCAAACAGTTTGCTTTTGAAATGTTATAGAGATGTATACACACATATATATGTATATAGACATATGTATATACATATACATATTTTAATATATGTGTGTATATATACACACACATACCTGTATATATACACACTCACATATCATACACACACACACACACACACACACGTGTGTGTGTATACAAAGAGAGAAAATAGTTGTCTATTGGGAGCCTTTCTGTGTTGATCATAAAATAAAATTTTAGAAATGTTACAAATTTTACTTCAATTTTTACCTTATTAAAAAGTAAAAATATTTTTTACTAATTCTCTGAGAATCTCATACCTGGATACAATGTATTCTGATCATATTTACCTTCACTTGTCCTCCTAACTCCTCCAAAATGCAGCCCTCTCACTTCTGTGTCTCCCCCTACCTTTTTCTTCATAACCTGGTAAGTTCACTTTATGCTATCTATATATATGTATGTTTTAGGCTTTGTTCCATGGGGTATGGTCAACCTACAAGGGGCCACACCCTCAAAGAAAACTGACTCTTCCTCACTCAGAAGCCAGAACCTGTGGATAGTTCTTCAGCTAGGTGGGACATTCTGAGTAACTCCACAGCTCATGCTGAGATGTTGACCAGCCTTACGTTGTGCAGGTTTTGTGCCAGCGACTACATCTGTTATGAGTTCACGAGTTCATATGTCCAGAAGATACTGTTCTACTTCAATCCCCTCATCTGTCTTTCACAATCTCTCAACCCTCTTTCTCTGCAGCAGTCCCTAAGAGGTGGGGGTAATACATGCTTCATTTCTGGCTAAGCCCTCCACAGACGCTTTTCCTCTTCACTTGGACTATTACCGATTTTCACATTAACCAGTGTCCTAGATGCACTGGTCTATGGGTACAGGGATATGAATTTAGAGGCCAGGCTGAGTCTATGTGCATTTAACAAAATTATGGTAGTAAGTTCAACCGTGGAGCTCATAAGCTCACAGTCATGGGTTCTTGGGCAGATTTACAGCACCAGGCATGTATTTCTTCTTGTGGGGTAAGTCTTAAATCCAATCAGAGAGGGATTGGTTGCCCTGATAACGTTTGTCTTGCCATACACCTTATTATTGAAGGTCCAGGATTCACAGCTGGAAGAAGAAGAAAGAGGGTAAGAGGAAGAAGAAGAAGAAGAAGAAGAAGAAGAAGAAGAAGAAGAAGAAGAAGAAGAAGAAGAAGAAGAAGAAGAAGAGGAGGAGGAGGAGGAGGAGGAGGAGGAGGAGGAGGAGGAGGAGGAGGAGGAGGAGGAGGAGGCTATTCTCTACAATACTAATTTGATTTCTTCTTGTCATGTGATCAACATTCATGCTGTCTTCAGCAATGGGGTTTTATCATCAAGTGGTGTGGGAAACCAAGAGTGATGAGTGTAGCTGGGATCATTTGAGGTAGAGACTCTGAAACACCCCTGATGAAGAACTCAGGGAGAAGAACTCAACACCTGGTACAACTAAGGAAAAAACAAATACAAAAACAAACAACAACAAAATCCCCACCAGCTTTTAAAGATTACTCTTCCAGGAAATTCTTGGGGCTGAAAAACACTTTTAGCAAAATGGCTGACTAGAAAATTTATATGCAAAAAATCAGCAACATTTCTCTCTACTGAAGACAGAAAGAAATTAGTAAAAAGTATTATAAAAGCTGTACTAAATAACAAACTGAGTACATTCTATAGTCTTGCTTCTTTTCCATTTTCTCTAATCAGCAAAAATTCCAAGCAAGGTGACATGAAGAAAAATGCCCTTCCATTGAGTAAGAGCTGAGTTCAAATCTCTGTTCATCCCCTCATTAACTATGTCAGCTTGAACAAGGTACATAATGTAATTTAATTCTTGTATAATAGATAGCCTTGCCAGGCAATATTGGAGAACAAGCAAGTTACCCAAAAAACTGAAAATTAGGTATCTAGTTAGCACCTATCACTGATTTCCAAGAGTGAATTCTCTCAAGCCTGTTTGTATTCACCTCGGTTGAGGAAACTTTTAGCATTTATGTTGCTCTCTTTACAACCACCTACAGTGCAAAAGAATATACACTGAAAGACAAACTTTAAAATTACTTTCTTCTATCTAATTGGCTTAGCCAACTGTGGCTGTTTTTGTATGAACAAATAAAAGCATTGTACTAATTTTGAACAAAAATGGGATAACAGAGTAACAATACCTAACCATAGTCAAGAGAGTCATAGATTCCACATGGCCAAGTGAAGATTTTCAGAAACATAAATAAATACACAAACTATGCTGATGCATAGTTACTGACTTTCTGGCTGGTCCTTTCCCTACTTCCATTAGAAACTCTGTGTGGAGATGCCTCTCCAGGGTCCTCATTCCCACTTTTATATCTCCTTACTTAGAACTTCCTCCAGGAGCTAGACACTGCTAATGCTACATCCCTCTGTGCTCCCTTTGAGCCCATCACTGCAATTCATAAAATTACGATGCCTAATCACAAGTTGTGTCCTGCCAGGTAAAACTGTTCCCATTCAAACCCAATTCAGGAGTTAGACTAAGGAGTCCACATTCTTCTACGGTGTTTTCTATTTCATGATTATTGGATATTTTACATGGCATACTTCATAACAATTAACATAATATAGAAAATAAATTTTATTGTTAAAGATAAAAATCACTGCAGTGAGGCTGTTTTACTAGATGTCCAAAATGATCATAAACAGTCATAAACAGAGGAATAAAATCCAGCATTGCCACCCCTAAGTTAAATAAATAAAGCAAAACGAGTCATACCTCTCCCTCCTTGCAAGCTCTGCTTACAACTCTCTTCCACAGAGGATTTCTAGGCATTCAATTTCTGGCTTCATTCCCAGACATGCCCTCCCTACCTCTGCTGCAGCCTCCCATCCATACAGTGTGCAGCACTTTGGCTTAGTCTGAGGTTGCACAACAAATGCCTACATAGGTCCATCCCTTACAGGTGTCTTTTATATCATCTATGCTGAACTATTCTTGAGGACTTTAGTGGACTACATTGACGTCACCACATAAGTGCATGCATATGTAAGTATATGTACACACATGCATGGCTTTTTCTGAAATTTCTCCAGTACTGAAGAACTGCAGGTTCCCACGGGACCTGTGCATGAAGTATTAATTTCTTGTACTTGTATGGACATAGTTAAATGGTTATCAGATAACTTCTCTCAAAGAAGTATGATCTAATGTGGCTGAGTGTCAATAGAACCATTGTATTTCAGCTGTGGGTAGCATGCTCGATGAAGCATCTCTATGAAGTAAATTCTCTAAGTGAAAGAACAAAGGGGCATAATATTTCTGGGGTTTGTGGGTTTTGAAACCCTTACAGTATCTTTCTTACTGAATTGTCACCCCATTGTGTTTGAGAAGAGTTGGTAGCTTTATGCTCAGCCCCATTCATTTCCTTGGCATCCTTTGATTCTAGACCGTTCCATCCCCAGCCACCATTCTTTCTTGTCACACAGGTGCTGTCAGTGCAGTTCATTCAGTAGCAATCATCACAGTGAACTATATCCCAGCAGCTCCAGATGGAGGATGGGGGTAAACAGCTCCCCTAAGTGTGTTCTCCAATGTGATGCTATCAATCACCCTGAAGCTGGGACTGAAGAGCCATTCAGTGACTTTGCACCAAAAATAGCATATTTCCTAATGTGCAGCTTCTTCCAAAAGAGCCACACCTCCTCATGTGCCAGCACTTAAAAATCTTCAGCACCTAGTATTTACACCCTAATTTATGTGACCACAGCCGTTAATATTCATATTTATGCTTAAACTATGTTTAAACAGATATTCAATTTGTAATCATTCACATTTCCCTGGGGAGCAAAATCCTCTTGCTTTCTTGTTTCTTCCATAAAATGTAATTTTAAAAACCATGTTTTTTACAGTGTTAATAGGTAACCCAAATTATCTTTGAGGTTTGGTTCTGTAACTCAGTTAAAGGTGATGACCTTGGGCAGTGCTTGACATACCTCAGGAGCAAGTGGTTTGTTTTTCTTCTGCAAATAGCAAGTGTGTACGAGTGTTAGAGGAAAAAGGGTCCTTTCTTCCCTAAGCCCAGATCAAAACTGAAAGTGACCATTTGGAACCTTGCACATATAAGCCTTGACCCCTAGGTACTGTAGGAAAGATACCTACCCTTCTTCTCATGTTGGCCACAAGGACACATCCCTTTTGCTGTAATTTATACAGAATCACAGTGTTGTGACCTTTGCATGGACCACAGGGGGATGTGAGAACTGCTGTGAAGAATAATAACCCCAGATTATAATTACAACTTCTATTATGAAAATTTTTAATGCAAGCTATGGCATTTTTATCTACCTTACAACATTATTTAGGTGAAACTAATAAAAATTGTTGGCTCAAGAATAAAGAATAAAATATTAAAGGACAATAGCCTTCCACAACTCACTTACAGAATCCCTATTCTGTGCAATTCTTTCCACATGCTGTGAGTTTCCATCCCTCATTGTCCTAAACTGCAGACAATAGATTACTTCAGAGCTTTGAATGCCATTTTGCCCTGGTTCAATATATTGATTTCCTATTGTTTGGTTACATAAGCACAAGCAGTCCATCTAAAGGTAAAGAATGTTTATTTTTAGCAACATTTTTCCTATTTCTGCACACATGGACACAGACACACACACACACACACACACACACACCTCTTCATGTATTCACAGGCCTGTTTTCATCTAATTTCAGCTTTAAAACTAATGAAGCCTTCTGATCTGGACCTGAGCATGGAGCAGATTCTGGGAGGCAGCTCTGCCCCCAATCTCACAGAACCTAGAGGAAGCAGGCCTCCCATGAGCTCTAACCCAGGCAGTATCTTAGGTAAGCAGACAGCAATGCCCTCCCCAAACAGGGGGTAACTGGGACCCACTGAGACCCAGGAAGTCACTCCTGGCCTGGAGCTCTGGTTCCTTCCTGTCTGTGCCTGAGCCCTGAGCAGATTTTGGGCCCCAGCTCTAACCCCAGTAGTAACACCCATCCCACACAGTTCTGATACAACCAAGATAATAGGAAAGACAGGCTCCAGTCAGAGACAGGGCAGGTAGCACTAAGGAGATCCAGATGGCAAAAGGCAAGTGCAAGAACATAAGCATCAGCAACTCAGGGTACTTGGCATCATTAGAACCTAGTTCTCCTACACAAGAAAGTCCTGAATTCCCCATATCACTAGGAAAGCAAGATTCAGATTTAAAATCACTTCTGATGATGATGATAGAGGACTTTAAGAAGGACATAAATAAAACTCTCAAAGAATTTGAGAAGAACACAGGTAAACAGGTAGAAGCCCTTGAAGAGGAAACACAAAAATCCCTTAAAGAATTACAAGAGAACACAACCAAATAGGTGAAGGAATTGAACAAAACAATCCAGGACATAAAAATAGAAGTAGAAACAATTTTAAAAAATCACAAAGAGAGACTATTCTGGAGATAGAAAACCTAGGAAAGAAATCAGGAGTCATAGATGGAAGCATCACCAACAGAATACAAGAGATAGAAGAGAGAATCTCAGGTGCAGAAGATACCATGGAAAACATTGACACAACTGTTAAAGAAAACATAAAATGCAAAAAGTTATTAACACAAAATATTCAGGAAATTCAGGACACAATGAGAAGACCAAACCTAAAGATAATAGGTATAGATGAGAGTGAAGATTCCCAACTTAAAGGGCCAATAAATATCTTCAACAAAATTATAGAAGAAAACTTCCCTAATCTAAAGAACGAGATGCCCATAAACATACAAGAAGCCTATAGAACGCCAAATAGACTAGACCAGAAAAGAAATACCTGTCATAATAACAAAATACCAAGTGCACAAACAAAAAAAGAATATTAAATGCAATAAGAGAAAAAGGCCAAGTCACATAAGAAGGCAGACCTATCAGAATTACACAACTTCTCACCAGAGACTATAAAAGCTAGAAGATGTTGAAAAGATGTCATACAGACCCCAAGAGAATACAAATGCCAGCCCAGGCTACTATACCCAGCAAAACTCTCAATTACCATAGATGGAGAAACCAGGATATTCCACGACAAAACAAAATTTACACAATATCTTTCCATAGACCCAGTATTACAAAGGATAATAACAGGAAAGCTCCAATACAAGGATGGAAATTATACCCTAGGAAGAGCAAGAAAGTAATCCTCTTCCAACAAATCCAAAAGAAGATAGCCACACAAAGATAATTTCATCTCTAATAACAAAAATAACAGGAAGCAACAATCACTGTTTCTTAATATCTCTTATCATCAATGGACTCAATTCCCCAATAAAAAAGGCATAGGCTAATGGACTGGATATATAAACAGAACCTGGCATTTTGCTGCATACAGGAAATCCACCTCCATGACAAAGACAGATTCTACCTTAGAGTAAAAGGCTGGAAAACAATTTTTCAAGCAAATAGTCCTAAGAAACAAGCTGGAGTAGCCATTCTAAAATCTCCAGCCTGAGAACACAAAGGGAGAGACTCATGCCTCCACCTGTATAGGTAGTTGAGGGTGGCCTTGCCAAGCATCAGTGGAAGTGGAGGGGCTTGGTGCCTGAAAGTTTGGATTGCCTAGTGTTGGGGAATTTGGGAGCAGGGAGGCTAAAATGGGAGGATGGTGGGAGCACACCATCATAGAAACTCCCAGAATTATATGGATTAGACATGACAGGGGCAGGCCGCCAGAAGACTAGATTCCAGAATTCAAACAAAAAATTATCTTGATACTAAAATGTGTTTTGAGAATTGTATATTGCAGAATACACAGTCTTGGTGTATCTACTCATCAAGCAAGCTGAGCAGACCTGCTCGAACCTCTGATGTCCTGGAATTCCAGCTGGATACAGTAAAGATACAGCATCAGAGTATTATTAATTTACTCTTCCCCCTGCTCCCCTTCTAATATCTCAACGCTTGTAATCAGCTTGAAGAAGTTAATGAAGAGTCAATGCCCCTATACCCTGGGCTTAGGGACTGGGATGGTTAATATTGGGCTGTCTTTCTAGGGAAAAGTAGTGGTTTTGTTGGAACAGGGAAGATTATCTAGGATTTATTGCATAGCCATAACCTATTGGTAGAAATATGTATAATTGTTATTAAGACGAAGTTTTAATTTCTTAAGTGGTACAAAATTTGCTTTGATTTCAAATTTAAGGTTTTTATTGGTACGAGCTTCTTATTGATATAAAAGTGAGATGAATATTGCTACTCTCATGGGCATTGTGCCTGTATAACACATTTAGCAATACAAGGCTTAGACCCAGTCCTTCTTTAACTTTTTTAACTGATTTGAGATGGTTAGCCTGTGAGCTAAGGGCTTATAGCAAATTCATGGCTTTGAGTTTATTGTTAGGGTGTTTTCTATATTTTATTTATAAATAGCTGAAAGGAGTTAACAGACAACAGTCCAGATTACTTTACACAGATAGTTGGTTTTCAAAACATCAGAAGTCCACAGAATTGATGTTACAAACATTTCTGTATTAATGTTCATTTTGATTACAGACCTGTCTGCTCCTGATACCTTCCTGTCTTGAATTCTAAGAAGAAATTAAGCATCTTTGTAGTTACTCCAGTTGTGGTGAGACAGTCACTAGGTAAGAATTTCCTCTTTTCATCTACAGACAAATTACTGTCCAGAAAAGGACACACTTGCGGAATAGTCAACTGATTATATCTGCCACGACAGAGTAATCAGCCCTTAATAATTCTGCAGCACTAGGTCTGTCAGATGATCCTGGGCCAGAAGGCTAAAGATCGGATGCTCCAACATTTTGTAGTATAGGAACTGTCCAGGTGTTCACCTGTCTCTATAAATTGGCTAAGTTTTAGAAGCTATGCTTAGTGCTTCCCATAACTTCAGTTAATCTACTCATTCTGGATTTCTGACGGCGCTGAAGACCTATAGACTCATAGCAAATCCTGGCTATTTACCTTGAGAGAAAAGATTTGAGAGAATGGTTTTTCAGCTGACATTCATTCTAAAGCCAAGAAAAAAGCCAGGTTCAGAACTAAGTCTTTTAGTTAGGAGAGATGACAGAGGTTCTATTTAGTCAACAAAATGATGGACTGGGTATTAGGTCTATCTTGTACCTTACTGACACAAATTGGTATAGTTATGCTCTAATTGTATTTCTAGAGAAAAGTTTTATTTTAACAGGAAGGGTGATGTGTAGGAGGAGCTAAAATGAGAGGAGTATGGTGAGGAAGAGGAGGAGTAAGGAGAGGAGGTGGAGAAGGAGAGGAGGAGCTAGGTGACGAGAGAGAGAAAGAGAGAGTCAGGGGGCATGGAACGTGGAGGCAAATGTTCGTGTGTCTCCGCCAGTCAAAGAGAGTTGATAAATCAAGGTTGGGTATTCAGTTACACTTCTGATTGATATTGAGCATTACCAAACTTATAAAGCCTTTGATTAACATTAAAAAAATTATATAAAAGCAAAAAGGAGAAGAGGACATAGAATAGGGGGTTTCTAGGGAGGGGAAATGGGGAGAGGGGATGGCATTTAAAATGTAAGTAAAATATCCAATAAAAAAATAAAAAAAAAACTGTAATGAAGTTCCAGGACAGCTTATGCCCATATAAGACGGAAACAACAGTAACTCCATGACTGTGGATTTAATGCACTTAAGTAGTTCCAAGGGCAGAGCTATCTCATATATAACCAGGGAGTGAGGTTGGGTGGTTTAGTGTGTGAAGGCACTTTTTATACAAACCTGATGACCTGCCTTCCATCCCTGAACCCTCACTAAAATGTGATAGTACACATTTGTAATCCTAGCACTCCTATAGGAAGTGGAGAACAGAACAGGAGAGGTGTTCAGAATCTTAAGTACCTACTAGCCTGTACTGCAGCAAAATAAAAAATAACAGGAGAGACTGCCTCAAAAACAAGATGAAATGGCTGAGGTCCAACTCATAAGCTGTCCTCTTGGCACACCTACATGTATACTTCATATACTGTGAAATGGATGGATGGATGGATGGATGGATGGATGGATGGATGGATGGATGGACAGATGGATGGACTCATGGACAGACAGATGATAGAGCCTAGGGATAGAATTAAGCTGAATGATGACAAAACCAGAGGAGTCTATTTATAAGTAGATGGTGACTTGGGAACTGTTATGGCAGAATTTTTATCATATGTCTAAAAACACTGATATCCTGATATACAAATTAAATTTCTAAATGGAATCACCTCAAACTAGCTAAAGAGTTTATGTGATTTTTAATTATACAATGCTCAACAGCTAATAGAAAAACATTGTGAAGTTATTTGGGGAAAAAAATCACACCGTCATGATCATAGTACAATTATTCTAGTTTTCTACAAGCACCTGATACAGTCAAGTGATTTTGTGACTTACTTATTAAGTCCATTTTATCAGTGCAAAGATAAGGACCATGATACAATGAAGACCTTAAACACCAAAATATACATAGGTTGAACTTTAGTACTTACTGTTTTTGCATAAAGGCACTATCCTGTTTGCTAAGAGAAACCGTACAGTATGAGCTCTTTTGAGCTGCAGAAATGGCTTAGAGATTAAGAGCAATGTTATTCTTTCAGAAGACCTGAGCTTGATTCCCAACACTTGCAAAGCCGCTCATAAACACATTTAACTCCAGTTCCAGGAGATCTAATTGTATCTTCCAACCTTCCAGGGTATCACACACATGAGGTGCTCAGACATACTAAGAGTCAAGTCAATTAAATCTGTCACCAGATGGCATATTTAAGGTAATCAGCAGTTTGCACTCTAGTTCATGCCATATTTAAAATATTTATTAGAAAATGTCCAGTATTATTGTTCACAATGAGAAGGCACCTTTAGGATGGCACTGGTCTTCTATGTGATAGAAGCTGTGGGTTCTCTCAGAAGAAATTGATCACTCTCATAGCTACAAAAAGGCCTGTACACACAAGATGCGTCAGAACACTGTGTCTTTCACTGCATCAAAACAAGCATTTGGTCGAGTACGGCAATGGGTGGTGCACCCGTTCCATGGGGTTTCCCCTTGCCTCTCTCCTCTCACACTCTACCAGCCTATCAAAGCTGCAGCTGCCCACTGGACTTGTCTTGTTAGGAGGGTGTCCTGACACTTAAAGAAGCAAAAAGCTGTGTGGCTCCTTACCCAGGTGCTTTTGCTTCTACTGGTTCACAGCACAGCCTAAAGGCCATGTGGAAAGTAGGTATGGAATAAAATGTGTAAAATTTTCACTTACAGACTGTGAAAATGGCGTTAAAAGATATCTATTCATGAAACATTACATCCGGAAGCTTGTTCCATCCTCACTCTGATCTTGTGGAGTGTCAGCAAGAAATCAGAATCCCTGCCTGGCACATGAAACAAGAACACTTCTTCCCAGTGGTTCAGAATTAGGCAGAAGAAACTGGGCTCAGTTGTCGACCTGATGACTGTCAAGCCTTCACTTACCATTATAGTACATATGCAACAAAAAAACAAATTGTGTTAATTTTTTTAATTTGGAATAAAAGAAGAAAGCTTAAGATTCTGTAATGTGCCAGATTGTATCTGATTACATCAGATTGGTGTGTTCTCTTCTCAGCCAGGGTATTTTAATTGAGGTAAGAAGCCAAAAAAATTAATTAAAAATATACAAAGTGAATTCCTAAACATAAAAATGTCAATAGATACTCTCCTTGAAATCAAACGAAACATGAACTTGAGCACTCTCTCATGAGAGAATAGATTGAAGTATGGTAATTATTTGGGTTTTCACTTAAGAGGCTGAAAACAGGGTTAGAAGTAGGAAAACTCTAGAGACAGAGGCTGCCCAAAGGCCTGTTGCTGTTTGGTTTCTCCATGCAGAAGCCCAAGGTAAATTATTGAAGTGGTCCGGCCACTTACTAAGCGGCTGGGATAGCCAGCCCATGAAACATTAACATGACATTTCCAGATGAGCTTGACAGGTCATCTGGAAAAGAAAGAGGGAAGAATACAAAAGCCCTTTGGTGAAGATGGAGACATTTTTTCAGATAAAACAAACAAATACCAAGTAGGTCCTCATGCTAGCTTCCAAGGAAAATCAGAAAAGAAACATGAATGTTTAAAACTAATACCAAAATGGATTAAAGTTGACTGTTCACTGTAACATGAGCAAGCCGGAAGAGAGGCATGGGAGGTTTTATGGCTCTTCCTCTACTCTTTGGAGGAAAAAGTACAGAACCACATTGTGCTTTTAACTTACGCTTCTCCTAAGTAATTGAGCTCCATGTCCTCTGTACACAATAAATGGACATATCTATCATGACTAGAGGAGGATAAAAGTGTGTGTGTGCATGTGCGTGTGTGTGTGTGTGTGTGTGTGTGTGTTTCTTCCCTTGGCACAAAGGAGCATTCCTTTTCCCAGTAATAATTTTTCTGACTATGTAGCTGTCACACTATGTAGTAGCAGAGCCAACCTAGCTTTAATAGTTGTCAGAGCCAACCTAGCTTTAATATAACCCACCACTGGGGTACTATTAGAAAACCACCTGTCCATTCCATCCAGGGAAGCAGGTAGGCTAACTGGAACCTTCACTTGTCCCTCTGCTCCTTCATAACCAATCCCCTCATCTTATCTCCAGCTCTGTAGCAGACCTCCTACTGCAGCTTCCCTTTTTCCCCTACCCCCCTTTTCCAATGGATCACACAGATCTTTCCCTTCAAACTACCTTCTCCCATTCATTGTTTCATCCTAGCCCCCCAACTCCATCAGGCATTCCTGGGAACCCACACTTCACTTACACTAGGGAAGGTGTTATGCTAATTGTGGATCTTCACCTCACCCTCCGTTACTCCATATCCAATCCCCCAGTCTCTTGCTGAACTTCATAGCAGACCTTTTGCTGTGGCCTATCCTCACTCTGTTCCCATTCCCATGGGTCTAAAATGATTCTAATGGGAAAGCTTTTTTTCTTCCTCCTGTGAAACCCCTACGCATCCCCTAGACCATCTCAGTTCCTAAGTGTCATCTCCTAATACCTAGAAACTCATTTGACCTGAAATCCCCAGTCAACACACTGGATCCCAGAAGAATTTCCTACCAGGCAACACACAGCCACAACACTCTTCTAAGAACCACAGAGGATAACAAAAACGAAGGAACAAAACATCCATCTAAGAAAACAAGATGAGGTATCAGCACCTAAAATTACAATCTTTCCAAAACCAGATGCCTAGATACCAGTATAAAAACAAAATCAATAAAAACACAGTATATCTCTGTTAGAGTCCAGCAATCCTACCACAGCAGGCTCTGTGTATTCCAGCACAGCTGAAGCACAAGAAAAGACCTTAAAATTGCTTTTATAAATACGATACAAGTCCTTAACGTAAAATGAATGAATCCTTTAAAGAAATCTATGAAAACATGAACAGTGGAAGGAAATGAATAAAATAGTTTAAGACATAAAGGTGGAAAGAGAATCGATAAAGAAAACTCAAACTGAAGGAAATCTGGAAATGAAAAATATAAGAAGTCAAACAGGAACCTCAGAGGCAAGCCTCACCAACAGAATAGAAATGGAAGGCAGAATCTCAGGCATTGAAGACATTACAAAAAATGGATATGCCAGCCAAAAAAAATGCTAAATATTAAAAAAGAAAAATCAGGAACAAAACATGCAGGAAATCTCAAACACTATGAAATATGAAAAGATGGATTCTAAGAATAATGGGAATAGAGAAAAAGAAAGAAATGCAGATTCAAAGGCACAAAAGTACTTTCAACAAAGTTGTAGAAGAAAATTTCCCTACCCTAAAGAGAGAGATGCCTAATGAGATGCAGGAAGCATATAGAACACCAAATAGACTGAACCAGAAAAATAAGATATACTAAGCACATGATAGTAAAGCATACAGAACAGATAAATAATACAAAAAATTACAGGGAAAAATGACCAAGTGCATAATGGCAGACCTATTAGAATTACACCTGCCTTCCTAATGGAGACTGTAAAAGCCAGAACGGCCTGAACAGATGTCCTTCTGACTCTGATAAACCACAGAAGATTACTATTTCCAACAAAAGCTTCAACCACAGTAGATGAAGAAAATAAAACATTCTGTGATAATAATCTATCTATAAATCCATCCATACAGAAAGCACTAGAATGAAAACTCCAACATAAAAAGGTTAACCACATAAAAACACACACACACATACACAACCAACCACCACCAACACCACCAACCACCACCATCACCACCACCACTACCACTACTACCACCACAACAACAATAGCCACAACAATAGAAATTGCATAAATCAACACTTTTTACTGATATCCCTCAATATCAGTAGTCTCAATTCCTCAATAAAAAATTAAAAAAAAAAGTCTAACAGAACCAAGTGAAACAAGACTTAGCCTTCTGCCCATTCAAGAATTCTACCTTAATATCAAAGACAGGTATCACTTCATGGTAAAGAAATGGGAAAAGTTATTCCAACCAAATTGACCTAAGAAGCAAGCTGAAATAGCCATTTTAATATATGACAAAACAGACTTCAAATCAAAACTAATGAGAAGACAGAGAAGAACACTACATATTCAACAAGAGAAAAATTCATCAATGTGGCATTTTAATTCTTAATATCTATGTACCAAACACAAGGAAACTTATGCTCACAAAAGAAACACTTCTGGAGGTAGAACATACCTTCAACAGAAAGATAGGGCATCAAGTGAGGGATGAGGTTGCCATCCCACAGTCACATTCTGACCCATAATCATTCCTGTCTGAAAGAACTGCAGGGATGAAAATGGAGGAAAAGGGGGTCCAGCGACAGGCCCAAAGTGGGATCCATCTCAAGGAGAGGCCCCAAGGCCTGACAATATTACTGAGGCTATGGAGCGCTCACAAAAGATACCTATCATGACTGCCCTCCGGAAGATCCAACAAGCAGCTGAAAAAGTCAGATGAAGATATTTGCACCCAACCAGTGCTCAGAAGCTGCTGCGCCCTGTGGTTGAATTAGGGGAAAGCTTGAAGAAGCTGAGATGGAGGGCAACCCTGTAGGATAGGACCAGCAGTCTCAATTAACCTGGACCACCAAGATCTCTCAAACACTGGACCACCAACCAGGCAGCATACACCAGCTGATATGAGGCCCCAACACATACATAGCAGAGAACTGCCGGGTCTGTGTTCAGTCAGAGAAGATGCACCTAAACCTCAAGAGACTGGAGGCCCCAGGGAGTTTAGAGATCTGGTTGGGTTTGGGGTGGGTGATGGGAACATCCTCGTGGAGACGGGGCAGTGGGGGAGATATGGGATGTGGAACAATTGGAGGGTGGGCTGGGAGGGGAATAAAATCTGGAGTGTAAATAAATAAATAAAAGATGAAATAAAAAATAAGTTTGCAAAAAAAAAAACACTTTGACAGAGTAAATCAAATATTAACTCTCACACAGTGATAATAGA
This sequence comes from Rhabdomys pumilio, assembly GCA_030674055.1. Taxonomy (NCBI): domain Eukaryota; kingdom Metazoa; phylum Chordata; class Mammalia; order Rodentia; family Muridae; genus Rhabdomys; species Rhabdomys pumilio. Next base: position 19,766,954 of record JANHMN010000019.1, read on the forward strand.
CTTCAGTATACCACGTTTGCCAACAAACAGGTCATCCAACTTAAAACTAAATGCATAAATGCTGCACCTGACTGCTGTTATAAACAAAATGAACCTAACAGACACCTGCAAAACATTTCACCCAAACACAGAAGAACAGACCTTCTCAGAACCCCATGGAACTGGCACCAAAACTGACCACTTAGACACAAAGCAGGTCTCAACAAATATAAAATAAAAATAAAATAATGCCTTCCATTCTATCTGCTCATCATTGACTGAAGCTGAATACAAACAATGGAAAACTTACAAACTCCTGAAAAATGAACAGAGTGCTACGGAATGAAAAAGAATGGGTCAAGACAGAAATGAAGTAAGAAATTAAAGACTTTCAGAAATGAATGAAAATGAATGCCTAAAATACCTAAACTTATGGACCACAATGAGAATGGTGCTAAGAAGAAAGGTCATACCACTAAATGCCTTCATACAAAAAATGGAGAGATCTCATACTAGCAACTTAACAGCACACTGGGAAGCTTAAAATAAAAGAAGTACCAACCATCGGAAATAGATGGCAACAAATAATCAAACTCAAATATGAAATCAAGAAAATAGGAACAAAACAAATAGGAAAAATCACTGGGAAAAAAAAAAAAAAAAAGGTTGGTTCTTTGAGAAAAACCAAAATAGACAAACCCTTATTGAACTAACTACAAGACAGAGAGAGAAAAATCCAAATTAATAAAATCAGAAACAAAAGGAGGAATATAAAAACAGAAACTGAAGACATTCAGAGACCCACAAGAACATCCTTTAAAAAATGTGTACTCCAACAAACTGGAAAATCTAGAAGAAATGCATAATTATCTTAATATATAGCTGCCAAAGTTAAGTCAAAATCAGACAAACAATTTAAACAGGTCTATAACAAATAGTAAAATAGAAGTCATTAAAAAATCTCCCGGGGGCTGGGGATTTAGCTCAGTGGAAGAGCGCTTGCCTAGCAAGCACAAGGCCCTGGGTTCGGTCCTCAGCTCTGAAAAAAAAAATCTCTCACATGGTTTTAACACAGCTCCAGACTTTCAAAGAAGAGTTAATGCTAAAATGTCTCAAATTATTCCACAAAACAGAAACTGACAGAGCATTGCCCTGTTTGCCATATGAAGCCACAGTTAACCTGATACTCAAACCACATAAGACTAAAACGAAGAAAGAAAATTCAGACTAAATTCCTTGATGAACATGGATGTAATATTCTCAGTAAAATACTTGCAAACCAAATCCAGCAACATATCAAAAAGATCATCTAGCCTGATCAAGTAGGCTTCATACCAGAGATGCAGGGATGACTCAAAATACATAAATAGATAAATGTAATCAAAATGAAAGACAAAAATCACTGATCATCGTATTAGATGAAGAAAACGCTTTGACAAAATCGAACAACCCTTCATGGCAAAAGTCCTGGAGAACAAGGGAGATGGCTCAGCATCATAAAGGCAGTTTTGATGAATTGCTGTAGCAATTCCATAGGCAGCAGAAACTCAAAGCTCAGAGCAATTCTACTAAAAACCGGAAGAAGAAAAAGTGGTCCAGTCTCTTCATACCTATTCAGTATAATACTTGAAGTCTTAGCTAGAGCAGCAAAACAACTGAAGAAGATAAATAAGACACAAGATAGAAAGGACGGTGTCGAAGTATCTTTATTTACAGATGACTGAAAAAAAGTTCTACCAGGAAACTCCTACAAGTGATAAATACTTTCAGCAAAGTAGCTGGATACCAATTAACTTGGAATACTCTGTAGCCCTTCTATATACAGATGACAAACTGAGAAAAAAATCAGGGAAACAACCCCTTTCACAATAGCCTCAAAAAGCACAAAATACCTTGAGGCAACTCTAGCAAAACAAGTGAAAGGCTTGTATAAAAAATAAACACATTGAATAAATAAACTGAAGATGATATCAGGAGATGGAAAGATTATCCATACTTATGAATGTTGGATTAATATCGTAAACATTGTCTTCCTCTCAAAATCAATCTACAAATTTAATGCAATCTCCATCAAAAGTCCAACACAAATCTTTAAAGATCTTCAAAGAACAATTCTCTAGAAACACACACACACACACACACACACACACACACACACACACACATGCATGTGTACAAAATAGCAAAAAGAATCCTGAATAATATTGTTGATAATAAACCTGCTGAAAGTATCACCTCCCTAATTTCAAGTTATACTGCAGAGCTATAGTAAAAACAAACAACACAATACTGTTACACAGACACATTGATCAAACTGAAGACCCAGACATAAATCCACATACCTATGAACAACTGATAGTTTATTAGTAAGAGCCAGAAATGCACACTAGAGAAAAAAGAGCACCTTTAGCACATGGCGCTGGTCAAGCTGCATAGCCGCATGCATGTAGAAGAATCCAGATAGATTTATACTTATCACCCTGCTCAAAACTCAACTTCAAATGGATCAGAGACCTCCACAACAAGCCAGATACACTGAATCTTATTGGAGGGGCAAGTAGGGAACTTGAAACCTTGAATTCAGTGGCACAGGAAAAGGCTTTCAAAACAGAACACGGGTACTAAGATCAACAATGGAACCTCATGAAGTAAATAACAAATGGAACATCATGAAAAAAAATGCATGACAAGGGACACCATTATCTGTACAAAGTGACAGCCTATAGAATAAGGAAAGATTTTCACCAGCTACACATCTGATAGAGAGCTAACATCCTCAACTGTTGTCACTGTCAGTGATCGTAAACACACCACAGTGCTCTGAGTATCAATTCACTGGTCCTTGGTACCATTTCTGTATCAATAATCTATACATATAGGACAAACACAAGTAGGCTGTACTTTGTAAAAGGAAGAGTCATTCTCCAAGATATTTCCTGTAAAAATTGGCATATCAGATCATTTACAGAAGTAAGCTTCAAGATATATGATAAGATAATCGCTCAGATAAACATTTGCCACAGTGGCATAAACATGTACCACAGGGCAAATTCTCATAAATAAAAATGTAACAAGTAAGCCAACAGAGAAAGACAAATTCTCAGCAGAGATAACAATGAGATTAGTGTACTGAGTGCCATCATTCTACGGGGGATTTCTTTTTCTTTTTTGAATATGTTTTTCTTTTTTAGCACTGTGTCATCACAAACATAGATTTGGTAAACTGCATTGAATTTGTGCTTTTTTTGACCTATAGTGTGTTTTTCTAAGAGTAGAGGCTTGGAAAAATACTACATCAAAGTATTGAAAACTGAGGGTATTGGGACACCTCAAAAGACATCTTTCTGATCTTTACTTCCTGACTCCAAGCCTTCTCCTTCATCTGAAATGAGATAGAAGAGGCCAGACTTTCTCTACTCAAAGATCAGTCATAGAAAGCAGAACTCCAACTGCTAAAGCCAAGGCATGAAACCTGACCTTCTTCTTTTAACACCTGTAGTCCTGAATCACCAAGGAAGAAGGGATGCTACAAAGAGATGCCCAGAATAATCACAACTGACAAGCCCCCTTAGTGGTTACCACCTGGAAATCACACTCAAGTTTTCAATGACCATTCTTCATCAAACTTAAGCATAAAAGCAGTTTTTCCTGAGCTCTTTGGTCTTCAGACCTGAAGAATCCCCTGTCACATAAAATTTTTCTGGTTAAAAAAAAAAAAAAAGTGTTGTGCTTTCTTCTATTAAAAACACCTATTGTTTAGAAGTGTCTCTGGTGCCTTTGTGAGGGAAAGTTATCACACCAACCAATCCAACATCAGATAAGGTCATGACAGGTGGGGTTGCTCCATAGAAATCAAATCTACAGTGTTGAGGATATAACTCAACTCTTGTTTGAAGCACATAAGACTCTGGGCTCAATTACTTTTACCACAAGCAAACATTATCACTTCCAGGGGCTGAATTCTTTAACATTCCAATTCCTCTTGTCCTTATCATTTCTTTTATAATAACTGAATGGGATAAAATGGTGAGACTTCTGAATGCATATCAGTGACCAGAGAGGAATTCATGGGAGTTGTGACAATTACAGATGCTTAGTCAGTCACCCCTATACTGGATGCTGTTGGACCATCTAATAACCATTTTACCCATGAAACAGCTGTAAAAAAAATTAAAAATTAAAAATAATTTAGCTATCAGCACTGTAGAGATGTCTCAGAGGCTAACACTTACTGCTCTGTTCCTGCAAAAGACCTGGGTTGGATTTTTATTACTCATTCCAGGCAGCTTCCAGCCACTTGCGGTTTCCGTTGCACAGGCTCTGATGCCCTCTTCTGACCTCCATTAGGGACTGTATGCGAGGGCTACAAACCAGCAAGCTGGCATACACAACCTACACAGAAACAAATTTTTAAAGATTTTGGCTATAAAATGACACTAATTATTTTAATGAACAAATAACTTAAATAATTTAAAGTCCCCTTTAACAGTATACTTTATAGTTACTTAGCAAATTGGCAATAATAAAATGGTGGGTTAATTAGTTTCTGAATAGTTTATGCGATGAATGGGAAAAGACAAAACTGAGTGTGGCGTGTATTTACCGTATTGGAAATATAAAAATAGAAGTTGCTAAAAAGAAACAGTTATCTCTTAAATTTTATTTGCAGAAGAATATAGATAGCAGGATATCTCTGCTGTTGGTGTATTGTTTTTGGAATTTGCAAACACAATGATCCAGGTAGAGAGGGAAACCATATACATGGGAGAAAGAGAGCCAAAATTATTAAAATTCAGTCTTGGTTATTCATTAATACCACATCATATTCCAAGGTATTGCAATTTTTCTTATGAGTTAACACACACACACACACACACACACACACACACACACATCCCTCTAGTCCTGACTTTAAAGGCAACTGTTCATTAAGCTGGTAATTAGTAGGATGACTTCTGAACAAAAAAATGGAACATATGTAAGATTGTATCCAGTGCATTTATAATTATTCTCATCAAAGGAGCTTATGATGAGTCCAGCTGAGCACCGTGAGAGACGGCACCCAGCAGGGAGCTGACAGTAGTTTGGCTCCTTCTTCTTCAAGGCAAGATCCCCGGTTGGTACCAGAAAGGACCCTCATTGTTCTTGTTTGTTTCTGCCTCCAGGACAGCTCTTTTTGCAGCTCCCCATGGTGGACCTATCATTCTGCCATGCGCCATCTGGAATGGCAAGGCCAGCCCCATTCCCAGTGGAAGTTGTTAGCTCTGTGCCACAGTTAGATCCTAATGTTTCTGGGGACTGGAATTTTTCACAAGTCTTCCTGCTCTGATATGAAGCTGAATGTTCTCTTCTCGAGCCACTGTCAGCTTCCACTGGCTCTCTAAATTACAGGACAAATCTCTAAAGCAGACAGAGCTTCCTGTGGGAGTTGCATGCCGCTATCTGAGATGTTCATAGTTAAGACTTGGTGGCCAAATTTGAAAGGAAATCAATCCCACCCTGTTTTATGACCATCACTTTTGAAAATGACTTAAAATTTAAAATATATAGAAAAATTATAATCTTAAAAGATAAATAATTGTTAAGTAATAAAATAAAATATATAGAAAGAAAACAATAGAAAAGACCCAGTAAATAGTTCAATTATCTATTTAAAACTTGGGGGTTAGAAAGACTTTGTGGTCAATCATCGAATTTATGTGAGCTCAGGGAAGTCATGTGACCTTGCTATTCCTCTGAGGGATATCTGGAAAAGGATGTGTGCACGTGTGTCTCTGTGTGGAGGGTGCAGCAGTGTAGACTCCCAAAGGTGCATGTGGCAATCAGAACTGCTATGTATTGTTATAAAACACCAGAACACTATTAACTATCAGTGTTCCTCTCCCAAATTTACTTGTAAAAAGAACCTATTTGATGTAGCAGCCAGGTGGCATGACCCTGCATTACTTCCTAGGGACAAAAAAAAAGAAAACAAAATTTTCTTCTATTCGAAAAAAATGTTTTTTTCTTTGGAATGATATGAGCTTTAAAGCAGATTTTAACAGCCATCTTTTACAGTTACTAAACTTAGGACTCTAAAGTACCCGAACCCACTGGCCCAACTAGGTGTTACTTGGCTTGGGTTACTTCTATATATTCTTTTTAACTTTTATTTTTGCTACAGTCCACATCCCTCCTCCCCCGCCATCTCCAAAATGATGTACCCCCCAACCCCGGCAGGCCTCCCCACTCCCTGGTACCTCAGGTCTCTCAAGGGTTAGGCACATCTTCTCCTACTGAGACCAGACTAGGTAGTCCTCTGCTGTATATGTGTCAGGGGCCTCTGACAGGCTTGTGGATGATACCTGACTGATGGCTCAGTGTCTGAGAGATCTCAGGGATCCGGGCTAGTTCAGACTGCTGTTCTTCCTATGGGGACACTCTCCTCAGCTTGGTCCAACCTTTCCCTAATTCAACCACAGGGGTCTCTGACTTAACTTCAGTCCAATGGTTGGGTGTGAGTATATGCTGCTGTCTCAGTCAGCTGCTTGCTGGGCCTCTCAGAAGGCAGCCATGCCAGGCTCCTGTCTGTAAGCACACCATAGCATCAATAACAGTATCAAGCCTTGGAACCTCCCCTTGAGATGTATCCCAAGTTGGGCTGGTCACGGTCACTGGACCGCCTTTCCCTCAGTCTCTTCTCCATTTTTGTCCCTGCAGTTCTTTTAGACAGGAACAATTCTAGGTCAGAAATTTTGACTGTGAGATGGCAACCCCATCCCTCCACTTGATGCCCTATCATTCTACTGATGGTGGCCACTCCCTGTGAGTCCGGAGTCTCTCACCTCCCAGGTCTCTGATACTTTCTAGAGGGTCTCCTCACCTCCCACCCTCCAAGGTTGCATATTTCCATTCATTTTGCTGACCCTCGGGGCTTTTCTCCTGTCTCCCCCCCCCCCCCCACACACACACACATACCTATCATGTTTACTTTTTCCCCTCCACCTCTTCACTTCTATCCAAGGGGGGATGGCTCCCTCTTCCTTTCTTGATTATTTTCTTTTCCATTCCAAGTGAGACTGAAGCATCCTCACTTGGGCCCTTCTGCTTGTTAACCTTCTTAAGTTCTGTGGATTGTATCCTAGGTATTCATTAGTGAGTACATACCATGTATGTCATTTTCAGTCTGAGTTAGCTCACTCAGGATATTTTCAAGTTCCATCCATTTGTCTGCAAAATTTATGATGTCCTCATTCTTAATAGCTAAGTAGTATTACATTGTGTAAATGAACCACATTTTCTGTATCCATTCTTCCATTGTGGGACATCTGCAGTGTTCCCAACTTCTGGCTATTACAAATAAGGCCACTATGAACATAGTAGAACACGTGTCCTTGTTATATATTGGAACATCTTTTGGGTATACGCCCAAGAGTGGTATTGCTGGGTCTTCAGGTAGATCAATTTCCAATTTTCTGAGGAACCTCCAGACTGATTTCCAGAGTGGTTGTACCAGTTTGTAACCCCACCAGCAATAAAGGAGTGGTTTTATTTTTTCACATACTTGCCAATGTGTGCTGCCACATGAGTTTTTTAACTTGAACATTGGTTTAAGGTAGAGTCTCAGAAGTCAATCTGACTTGCATTTCCCTGATGACTAAGGACTTTGAACATTTCTTTAAATGCTTCTGGGCCATTCAAGATTCCTCTGTTGTGAATTTTCTGTTTAGCTCTATTCCCCTTTTTTTGATTGAGTTGTTTGATTTTTTTGGATGTCAAGTTCTTCAGTTTTTTATATATTTTGGAAACAAGCCCTCTATCAGATATGGTGTTGGTGAAAATTTTTCCCAATCTATAAGTTGCCAATTTGTCCTGTTGACTGTGTCTTTTGTTTTATAGAAGCCCTTCAGTTTCATGAGATCCCATTTGTCAGTTGTTGATCTTAGAGCCTGGGCAACTAGAGTTCTGTTTAGGAAATTTCCACCTGTGCCAATGAGTTCAAGGCTCTTTCCCACTTTCTCTTCTATTAGATTGAGTGTATCTGGTTTTATGTTGAGGTCCTTGATCCACTTGGACTTGAGCTTTGTGCAAGTTGACAAATATGGATCTATTTCATTTTTCTACATAGAGACTGCCAGTTGGATCACCACCACTATTTATTAAAGATGCTTTCTTTTCTTCATTGTATGATTTTGGCTTCTTTGTCAAAGTTCAAGTGTCCATAAGTGTGTGGGCTTATATCTGGGTCTTCAATTCCACTGATCAACCTGTCTGTCTCTGTACCAATACCGCTCAGTTTTTAATCACTATTGCTTTGAAGTACAGCTTAAAGACAGGGATAGTGATTTCCCCAAAAGTTCTGTTATTGATAATAATTGTCCCTATCCTGAGTTTTTTTGTTTTTCCATATGAGATTCAGAATTGCTCTTTCCATGTTTTTGAAGAATTATGTTGGAATGTTGATGTTGCATTAAATCTATAGATTGCTTCTGGTAGGATGGCCATTTTTACTGTGTTAATCCTACCAATCCATGAACATGGAAGATCTCTCCATTATCTCTGGTATTCTTCATTTTTTTTTTTGAGAGACTTGAAATTTTTGTCATTCAGATCTTTCACTTGTTCGGTTACAGTTACACCAAGACACTTTATATTGTTTGTAACTACTGTGAAGGATGTTGTTTCCCTTTTTTCTTTCTCAGTCCATTTATCATTTGTATAAAGGAAGGCTACTGAGTTGTTTGAGTTAATTTTCTATACACACACATTACTGAAGTTGCTTATCAGCTGTAGAAGTTCTCCTGTAGACTTTTGGGGGTCACTTACGTATACGATCATATTATCTGCAAACAATGATACCTTGACTACTTCTTTGCCAATTTGTACCCCCTTGATCTCTTTTTGTTGTCGTATTACTTTAGATAAAACCTTGAGTACGATATTAAATTGATTCAGGGAAAGTGGGGAGCTTTGTCCTGTCCCTGATTTTAATGGGATTGCTTCAAGTATCTCTTCATTTAATTTAATATTGGCTGTTGGTTTGCTGTATATTGCTTTTATTATGTTTAGGTTTTTATTATGTTTAGGCTTGAATTCCTAATCTCTCAAATACTTTCAATATGAAGGGGTGTTGAATTTTGTCAAATAATTTTTAAGCATCTAATGAGATGATTATGTATTTTTTCCTTGAATTTGTTTATGTAGTGGATTATGTTAATGAATTTTTGTATATTGAACCCACCTTGCATCCCTGGGATGAAGCCTACTTGATCCTGGTGAGTGATGGTTTGATGTGTTCTTGGATTCTGTTTGCTAGAATTTTATTGAGTACTTTTACAAAGATACTTATTTCATAAGAAAAATTGGTCTGACGATATCTTTCTTTGTTGGGTCTTTGTGTGGTTTAGGTATCATAGTAACTGCTACATAGAGTGAATTAGGTAGTGTTTCTTCTGTTTCCATTTTATGGGATAGTTTTAGAAGTGCTGGTACAAGCTCTTCTTTGGAGGTCTGGTAAAATTTCACGCTAAAGCCATCTGGCCCTGGGCTTTTTTTTTCCCCTGGCTGGGAGGTTTTTAATGATTTCTTCTATTTCATTAGGGATATAGGACTGTTTATATAGTTTACCCCTGAGGTTATTTGGGTGGGTCCCTTGCCTGTTGCCCTTCATGGAGTAGATCTCCTAGGAGACCTTGAGACTGTGTGGTCTTCAGAGAGGCAGACACACTGATGTTTGGCCTCAGTGGAAGGAGCAGACCGGAAGTCTCCCTCTTACCTGAGCAATATAGCCCTCCTCCTCCATGATGAGATGATTTTGTATGACAACCCTTAGAGAAACATCAAGCTTAAAGAATATAACAACGACTTCCTGCTGTACTGGTCCTGACACTCCTCTCAGAGGCCTGAGATCAAACGCCTTTGTAAATATCATTCTTTCGTTTATGTTTACACACTTTCAATACCTCACCTTCTCCCGACACTAGAACATGAGGTCTCCTCTGCCTTTGCCAGTGTCATGCTTTACACTTTGACTAGTGAATTGTAAATGATCCTAAGTAGCATTGTAAAGAAGTGAACTCACAATTTCACTGTGTTAAAAATGCAGAGGTGAAGGTTCTTGCCATGTTTTCCTCCTATCTAGGTGATACTTAAGGACACAGCTCCGTGGAAAATTCTGAGTCCATGTCCTTTCTATAGCACTAACACAAGGTCATACATTTCCAGTCTTGAACAAAATAGCCTACACAGAGAACACTTCCTTTCTCTTATTTTTTCTTTCTTTTTTTTAGATTATTTTATTTTTTATGTCTGTGAGTATTTTCTTTCATTCTATATTCATGCTTGTATGCCACATGAGTGTCTTATGCCTGCAGGTGTCAAAAGAGGATGCCAGATCCCTTGGAACTAAAGCTAAGTATGGTCACGAACAATCAGGTGTACGGTGGGAATGTATGCTCTTTGCAATAGCAATAAATGCTCTTAACTACTGAGCCATGTCTCCAGCCCTGAACAGTCATCATTTCTCTCATTCCTCCAGGAACTATGTGCTTCCCTCCAGATGAGTCACCTGATGCTCATCCGAGCACACTCCCATCTTCCTCTTCCTCCTTGGGGTTTCTCTTTCAGCCCTCCCTCCCCTTTCTTCCATTTTCATCCCTCCCTTTTCTAGTTTTAATATTAAACTCAGGCATGCTGTGCACCAGCAACCCAGTCATGATTACTCTTGTTAAGAAAAACCTTATTTAGTGATATTTGTTAAAGTGTGTTAAGGAATCCCATGAAGAAAAAGAATGAAAACTAATACAATACTGTCTTGCAGTTCAAGAGAAAGATCATGCTGAACTCCATACATAGGATGGACAAGTGGGAATTCACAGCTGGAGAATACATTAATAAAAGGCCATTATCAGGAGAAAAGAAGATGCTGATTAAACTTTCATAACATAATTCTAGCCAAAGACCAGCCGTGATGCATTGATACCTCTTTTGAGATGCAGAGAAAAGAAGAACACAAGTGGTAATGGGTACCTTCTAAACTAAAGGAAAATTTCTCTCTAAAACTGAATTTTATAAGACAGAATACAGGCCTCTAAAAGGTTTCAGAAGTCTGATGAAACATTGGCCAAGCAGGGAGTCTTTGTCTCCAGATCATCACTCCTGTTTTCTTGCTATTCTACAAGCCTCTCTGTCTTGATGCCACCACTGCACCCAGACCATCACTGAAGTACATATTGATGAGCCATGTGCCTGACCTGCTGACTCTCAGTGTAATCTCTTAAAGGTTGAAGCCATATCTGATTCCATGAATAGTCTTAGCAGCTACCAAAAAATATTCTTCCAAAGCTTCTTGACAAAATAGACTCGATTTTCTCTCTCCTTTAACAGCCATCCATTGGCTTTTTTCTGATAAGATTCTCTTGCATAAATGATATATTCTCAGACTCTTAAAGGCATATGTCATGAAATTCAAACATTCATTTATTTTGATACATGTAATGGATAATTATGTGACTGGTAGGCTTCTAAATGGCAACTATAATTGTAGATGTCACTGAGAGGGGCAGAAAATGAAGTATGAAGCCTGTCGGGGGAAAGATCATAATTCAGATAGTGCACGTGGATCTGTGCTCTTCAATTATAATTTCTGTCCCCAGTCATCCAGCTTGTTAAAAATATTCTAAATTTAGTGATATGTCCATATGTTCATACAGAAATAAAGTAAGGCAGATTGAGAAATACCATTCCTCCACAAGCTTATTTCATCTTCACTATGCCTACTGTGAAGTAAACACATTTTAAACCTACTTTTATTAATTTTGAACTCCTTCATGCAAATAAAAATAAATATGATCATATTTTCTCATTTCACACATTTCATGTAAATAAAAATATATGGTACTAGGCATCTTCATTTTTCTTAAATATAACTTAAATATTTTTTTCTAAATTAATACATAGGGAGCTTCATTATTTTTCATAACTGAAGAATATTCCATTATTAGAGCATATCATACTTTGTTGAATCAAGATCCCAATTATATGCTGTTGCTCCATTTCAATTTTAGATGGTATATTTGTTATAGTACAGACTTGGCTGCGCCAGAGCCTACAGTCTCTCAGTCATCAAGTCTAGGGCTGCACTAACTCTAAAACCATCACCTGGCCCTGTTGGCATCATGAATATCAGTGTTATATAAGTAAAATGCTGGTCTTTTTCACGTGGAATGGTACTAAGTCATTTTCCCTCTATTGTGTGCTTATGTGATTTATTTTTATAGAAAGGGGACACTTCACATTTATCACTGTGAACGTTCATTTTGTTTGTTTCAATTCATCATTCCCACGTTCTCACATGACTTCTTAAATCTTGACTCTCTTATTAATCACATTAGCTATTCTTCACAGTTTGGGAACATCCACAAATTCAATAAGTGTGCTTTCTATTTTTATCCAAATAATTGATCTTTTTGGTCTATGTAAGTAAATATCTTTCGTGGAGAGTGAAATCTCCTTCCTCTTTATTAAAATGTATTTTCCTTTGTGTAGTCTTGACCTCATCCCTCAATATTCCCTGACTTCGTATTTGTATTACTTTCCCCAACACCTGTACCCCTCCCCCCATATGATTTCTTCTCTTCCTTCAGTCTTTCCTCTCCCTGTTATATCACATTAAATAGATTCCATTGGATGACATTAATATATGTATTATTTTTGTCTTTTCACAGATAAATTTCTTAAATGTTTGATCTGTAGTCAGAATGTCTACTTTCTTTTCTATTCTTCTGGCTACCACGTTATCACCAGGTACCTCTAACTCACAAATATTCTCACAGGTCCTACAGATGTTGATAGTTCAGTGATTTGGCAGCATAAGATCCAAGTGTCTCCCTGAAAACAGTCGGTTGTTTCTGGATAGGAGCTTTCTGCTCTCTAGACTCTGAGCTAAATTCGCCATGCTTCTCATTGTCTTGTCTTCACCCAGGAGCTCCAATAATTGACCTGAGCGTGTGACAGTCAGAGAGCAAAGTTTGACCACAAATCTGCAAAACCCCATAGTCTACCCAAATTGATATATATAAGATTAACTATCACAATATCGCAAAATTATTTTATGTTGATATAGATTAAATTGCAAATTTCATTCTTTCCTGTAACACTAGGCCCTGAACTCACTTGGTTTTTCTCACTGGTCTCTGTATATGGAATGGAAATTTGGGAAGCTCCAGTTAAGTCATATTATGAAGAAATGTTCTTGTTGGGCTTTGGAAGAAGTAAACTTGAATGTGCTTTCATGCTGTTATAGATATTGCACAAGAAAAGTAAGAAGGCTATATAAAATATGTACAAAGAAGATTCCTCCAAGGAGGGTTAAATTGAGGTACATTGGGTTACATCAGTGAATTCCACGGGATTTGAAAAATTTCAATCCCATCTCTCAATCTACAGATTACCCCCAAGTTGCAGTGGTAAAAAGCCAGCATAGGTTACAGAGCTGGTTTCCTGGAGCATTACTATAGACCACATTGTATGAACACAAGAGCATAAAATACAGGAGTACTGTATGACGCTGTTCCTGGGGAAGACATGAGCAAACATCTCCTCAACACATACAGACAACCAACAACAGAGAGAAGTAATAATACCACCAAAATCAGTGAGTTTGCTGGAGTGATTTACAGAAAAATGGATGATTGATTCAAAGTCAGCTTCATCATTAAAAACCTACCAGAGAATAGGTGACTATTCATCAAAGCTAGAACCCTAGAGCTTTCTGGATGACTAGCTGGTAGTTTGACAGATAGGAGAAGACCAGTCCATAGACTGGGCTTGTCGTAGTCTCCTCTTTCCTGCTTATATAGCCTTAGTGGGGAGAGACCTGGAGCATCTGGTCAATTTTAGGAATTTCTGTGACTTATTAGTAGTTTTCTCCCTGAATCTTAAGAAATTTCTATTTAGAATTTCCTAAATCTTAACAAGCTTCCCTCCTGGATGGAATGTTTCAACCAGGAGGAAGCTGTTATATAACGTGAGAGAAGGGCCTAGATCTTGAAGAAGTAATCCTTGAGCTTTTGCATTGATTGAGAGGAAAGTGATTCTGGACATGAATAAATACCCTTAGAGATATGCACTTCTTTAAAATATTGATCTCTCAACCCTTAATTTCAGACAACTATTGGCAGATCCTTAATGCTGAGAGGCTCATGTGAAGATTAAGCACTGAGCCTAACAACTGCTTTGGGCTAAAAGAAAGAAATTCAAACTCTATTACAAACATGTATTCCAAGGACCGAGTAAATCTATAGTGGTTTCTATCTACCCAACTTTTGTGGATCCTCTAAGACCTACTACTCAGTATGTGAACTTATATGAACTTGACATTAAGTCTGGTGGACTACAAACTCCATCTGAAGAAAAAACACAACTCTTCAAAAAATCATCTTTTGCATAATGCTGACTTGGTAAAGACATACTAAACTGATGTATTTGATTTTTTAATTTGTTTTTTATACTAAATGTAACATTAAAGTTAGCTAGGAGACAACTGAGAAATTGACATTGTGTTAGAAATGCCACAAAAGTTAAAGCACCACCCTTGCTGTTGTTTTATCAGCATAGTGGGGGTGGAGGGAAGAAGACAGAAGTGTTTGTAAGTCTGTTCTTAACCACAGACACATAATACCTTTCTGGAGACTTCCAACCATTAATTGATTCCTCTAAGTTAGAACAAAGCCATCACATAATTTATACTTAAAATAAATGGTACACAAGGAACTTCTATTTCTCCATTGTGCAAAAAAGAGAAAAATCAAAAGTCAAGAACAGAAGACTCATGCTGGAAAGAACAAAAAATAAATGGGAATGGAGTTAATACAGAACATAGCTAGAAGACAAAACACGCTTGTAGAATTCCATTATTGTAAGACCTGTAGAATTTAATGATAGTTGAGAAGTAGAAAAATTAACTGGTTTTCTATGAAGAAATAATACTCCAGCTTCCTGATACTCTTCCTTCTAAGAGGCAAAGGTCTGGGGACAAGTGTGAGAATGATACAGAATCTGGTGACCCTGAGAGGAAGATATGAGTAACCAGTAGAGCATCTCTGATGAGAAAGATAGAGATGTATGTAAGAACTCTTTTTTTGTCAAAGACACCACTGACAAAACTCATTTCTGACAACAGGAATATGACAAAAACATATCAACACAATATTAGAGTTTCTACTCAACACAATGAAGACTCCATTGCTAGAGGTAGGACTGGTGAGCTGATAAATAAGTAAGTTGATTCTGAGTCTGCCACATCTGAGATACACTAGAATTTATCTTCTTTGAGCTTCCTCCTTCCATAAAGCTGAGACAATGATATTTTTAATATTTTAATGAAGATTAATTAAGAAAATATAATGTCTGTTGAATTGTGTGCACTATCCATACACGAGGTCTTAATTTCACCCCCTACAAGGAACTTTTAGGATCCTCAGTTATGAGGAATATATATTCTTCCATATGCTTTAAATTGTCATTAGATTACTTATAATACCTAAGACAGTATAAATGCTATGTAAAATCACTGAATAGCAAGTAAAATGTTTATATGCCCTCAGTACACATGCAACTTAGTGTTTCAAGTATTTTTAATCCAAGTATAAAAGCCAGAGACACTGGGGACTAACTGTACATGTCTGTAGAGAAGTTTCTATTCTCACAACAAAATTAGTATATGAGGGCTCCAATTCACATAAAGATACAACTATCAACAATATTTTAGTATTATATTATACTATTATTATATTTGCTGATTATTCTCTCCTGTCTATTACATATCTACCTTATAAATTACTGAGTTTACCTCATTTATTGTCCTTGTGAATGTACATTTTCATGTATATCTAACTTAGCTGGGACTTGAAATCCTCTCGTCTGTCTTTTACATTGCCTTTCTAATTAGCATAAGTCCTTCCACAAATAGTCACTAACCTAGTTTTCTGGCTGTTTACACATAATAGTATGTCACATAGGGATGTAAGCAGCACAAATATGACTTTTTATTCCTTTCAACTACTGCTGAATCTGCAGCACTTCCTGGGATAGAATCCCTAGCACTCAATTTCAAGTTAGTTCTGTTAGGATCACCAGTGTGAGAGGGAGTAAGAGACTCAAGTAAACCAGAAAGTCATGCAAATTAACAGCAGGAAGAAACTGCCATCGAATTGTGCATACACACACACACACACACACACACACACACACACACACAAATACTTGGAAATGATTGCACATATCTCTAACCCTAGCACCTAGCACTCCAGATGTAGACACAGTAATATCAGGAGTATGTTAGTTTGCTTGCACATATGCATGGGAGGCCAGAGACCAACATTGGGAATCACCCTGGCTTATTCTCCACTTTGCTAATTAACGCAGGATCTCTCAATTTACCCAGAGCTTTATAGTTTGGGTCATCTAGCTAGCCAGCTTGCTCCAAGGAATCTCCTGTCCACCTTCTAAGCTACAATTACAGCTGGGCTGCTAGTATCCCTGGGCATTTACATGGGACCTTGTGATCCAAACTCATGTCCTTATGCATATACAACCAGCACTTTACTTAGTGAACTGTCACCTAAGACCCCAAAAGCAAACTTTAAGTATGCCCTCATTCAGGAGTGAGAAGTGTTGGTGATGTTTGCAGGAAACCAGGCTGTCATTGATGAAGTCACTACATTTTCCATTACTGTTTTGTTTTGTTTTAACGTGCTGATTCTATAGCTTTCCTGGTAACTTATTTTTAATTTGTTTATCTATTTATCTGGTTTATTGCCAATTTATTTTTATTTTGTTTATCTATTTATCTGGTTTAACGGACTCAGGGTCTCTATGTAGCTTAGCTAGCCTCATACTCACTATGTAGCCCAGGTTAATGTCAAACTAAAGGTAATGGTACTGTCTTAGCCTCCCAAATGGGAAGACAAATGTGAACCACCACACCCAGTTTACTATTGAATGTTTTGGATGACCAATTTTCCTATTTCAGATACAGATGAAGACAAATTCTCCATCCTCTTTGAGGCTTCTTGGGTTCATTTAACTTATGTACAACACTGCCTTTGAAAGTCCATTGACACTTAAATGACTAGAGTAAAGGAGGGAAAAGTCAATTGATTGTGATCATGATATTTCTAAGCAAATTACTCTCACAAGCTTCAGTGCAAAGCTTAGAAAAGGGGAAGTTAGTAGATGCTTCAAGTAGATATTAAATATTGGGGAAATGAAGATAATGACATATGGAAAAAATAAAATTAGTTCCAAATCTTGAGAGACACATCTCTGCTTTGCAATGGAACATGCCATGCACTGAGTTGCTGCAACTATGACGTGTATAATCCTGACAAAGCGCACAGTATCTACGCAGCATTAGCAGGAGTGTTCAAAGCTTTTGGAAAATCTATAGCCTGGGATAGGGCTAAGTTGTTGGCAAGACGATGCTACGTAGGCCTTTCCTACTAAGCTCTAGTCTACTGATCACTCATACGCACCAAGCAGGACAGATTTATTTTTGATAATGGTGGTGGCTCCACTGCAGAAACACAGCCATGAGTCAAGGCGGAGAAGAACCTGCACAGGAGAACTGAGTGGGAGGCTTATCTAGTCTCCAGGGGGATTGGTATTTTTTAAGTTCCTATATAGAAAGACCCCAGACACTGCCAGTACCCTGTGTTGCTCTTATCATGTAAAACACAACATCCTAAAACTTTTTATTTTTTAGAAAATATTTTATTGGATATTCTATTTATTTACATTTCAGATGTTATCCACTTTCCCCATTCTCCCCACTCAGAAACCCTCTATCCCGTCCTCCTATCTTCTGCTTCTATAGGGTGTGCCCCACCCACCCACCTCCATCCACCTCCCCACCCTCAAATTACCCCACACTGGGGCATCCAGCCTTCACAGGGCCAAGAACATCCTCTCCCATCTATGCCTGACAAGGTCATCCTCCCCTACATATACACCTGGAGCCATGGGTCCCTCCCTATGTGTTCCCAAGCTGATGGTTTAGACCCTGGGAGCTCTGGTTGGTTGGCATTGTTGCTCTCCTCATTGGACCACAAACCCCTTCAGCTCCTTCAGTCTTCTCTCTAACTCCTCCGTTGGAAACCCAGTGAAAGCAGTTCAATGGTTAGCTGCAAGCATCCACCTCTGTATGTGTCAGGCTCTGGTAGAGCCTCTAAGGAGACAGCTATATCAGCCTCCTGTCAGAAGCACTTCCTGGGATCCACAACAGTGTCTGCCTTTGGTGACTACACATGGGTTGGATACCCAGGTGGAATGGTCTCCAGAGGACCCGTTCTTCAGTTTCTGTCCCACACTTTGTCTCCATATTTGCTCCCATCAGTATTTTGTTACTCCTTCTAAGAAGGACCAAAGCACCCACACTTGCTCTTCCTTCATGAGCTTCATGTGGTCTGTGAGTTGTATCTTGAGTATTTTGAGCTTTGGAACCAATAACCACTTGTCAGTGAGTTCATACTATGTGTGTTCTTTTTTGATTGAGTTACCTAACTCAGGATGATACTTTCTAGTTCCATTCATTTGAATTTCTCGAATTCATTGTTTTTAATAGCTGAGTAAATGAATATTTACTCTATTGTGTAAACATACCACATTTTCTGTATCCATTCCTCTGTTGAAGGACATCTGGGTTCTTTCCAACTTCTGGCTATTGTAAATAAGGCTACTATGAACATAGTGGAGCATGAGTCCTTATTAATGTTGGAGCATCTTTTAGGTATATGCCCGAGACAAGTATAGCTGGGTCCTCAGGTAATACTATGTCCAATTTTCTGAGGAACTACCACACTGATTTCCAGAGTGACTGTATTGGCTTGCAATCCTACCAACAATGGAGAAGTGTTCCTCTTTCTCCACATCCTCACCAGAATTTGTTATCATCCGAGTTTTTGATTTTAGCCATTCTGACTGGTGTAAGGTGGAATCTCAAAGTTGTTTTGATTTGTATTTCCCTGATGACTAAGAATGTTGAACATTTCTTTAGGTGCTTCTTGGCCATTCGAGTTTTGTCAGTTGAGAATTCTTTGTTTAGAATTCTCTGTACCCCATTTTTAATAGGGCTATTTGGTTGTCTAGAGGCTAATTTCTTTGTATATATTGGATATTAGCCCTCTATCAGACATAGGATTAGTAAAGATCCTTTCCTAATCTCTTGGTTGCCATTTTGTCCTATTGACAGAATATCCTTTGCTTTACAGAAGCTTTACAATTTTATGAGGTCTCATTTGTTAATTCTTGATCTTAGAGCATAAGCCATAGGTGTTCTTCTGTTCAGAAACTTTTCCCTGTGCCTAGGTATTCGAGAGTCTTCCCCACCTTCTCTTCTATTAGTTTCAGTGTATCTGGTTTTATGTGAAGGTCCTTTATCCACTTGGACTTGAGCTTTGTACAAGGAGATAAGAATGGATTGATATGCATTCTTCTACATGTTGACCTCCAGTTGAACCAGCACCATTTGTTGAAAATACTGTCCTTTTTCCACTGGATGGTTTTAGCTCCTTTGTCAAAGATCAAGTGACCATAGCTGTGTGGGTTCATTTCTGAGTCTTCAATTCTATTTTATTGATCTTCCTGCCTGTCTCTGTACCAATACTATGCAGGTTTTATCACTATTGCTCTGTAGTACAGCTTGAGTTCAGGGATGCTAAAACTTAAACACTACTGTGATATAAAAAAATTAAACTGAATTTTGCAATTATTCTCCATAAGTTCCATTTGAAACATTTCTAGAAATGTTGTTGACTGAAAGAAAAGGACTAACAGTGTTCCACTTCACAGAGAGGAGATGATTAGTTTTCTGTTTTCCAGGCATGGAAAAGTTAAGAGTGAGTGGCTTCAAGTGATCATCAAGTCCCTGGAGCTGTAATGTTCTTCAAGGAACAACTCAATGTAAAGCAATGTGAGTAGAGTTAGACCTTCAGAACTCCAAAGACTGGCGACACTATTAGAAGAAGCTCGGATTTGTTTTGCCTTTACATACCCACAACATTGACCTTTGAGTTGTTAAATAAACTCATGATTGAGGCAGAAACACTTGGTCAAAGTAAATTTAAGTGAAACCACTCTTAGAAAGTGGGTTGGAGACTTGTTTTCTTGTCCCTGGTGCCTAGAATATATCTAGTGCATAATGGATGCTCAATAAACAATAAAGAGTTGGTGAATGAAAAATGAATGCATGAATGTATCACCACTTTAACTTAATCAAAGATGTCCATCTACAGAAAAAGTCCTATACGATGGTACATCCTGGGACAACAGTTAAAGATTTAGCCTGAAGGTAACAGAATTTAATTATAATAATAAATTTATTTAACTTGAATTTTCTTTATGGTTCAATAAACTCCTCGTACAGAACCTCACATAATGTCTCAAGAATCAGTCTATCTTGACATTCAATTCTCTGCAAACCATTAAATATTTAGCCCAGCCAACTGGCATCCTGAGTGGATCTTAGGAATTTTTGTAAATGTTGTACCTGCTCATAGAATGGATGAATGTTGAAGCAACACAAATTCTTTTATCTAGCTTAGGTAGGTGAAATGATGCATCTTCATCCTAAATTCAGTCTCTAATGATTCCAGCCCCAGGTAATTTCTTCTTTGATTTCACATTAAGAAAATGGACTGCTCTCTTTATAGTGAAAGAAATCCTTGTAAAACTCAGCCTTGAAAGAAAAATGGATCTCATCCATTTGTGTTTAAGCTACCCTGCAAGCTGACATTCTAATAGAAGAACTTGCGTCTGCCTTGTGTTTCTCTATAGGAAATTTTTGGAACCACCAGTCTATTTGTGGAACCATAGCAGAAACTGTAGAGTCTCTTATAAACATCACATGTCAATATAAAAGCAGATGACCAATGAGCGGAGGCAGGAAATAGGGAAGAGAGAGGATTCTGGAAAATAGTAAGAGGTGAAAGAGAGAAGCAAAGAGATCCTCAGGAGACAAGACCAGAGACACAACAGAGATTAACTAAGGAGATGGATCAGCAGTTAGATGAACTTGGAGATGGTGAGAAAGACACCAAGGAAGACCCTGAGGAGACAAGAAGGAAAAAGTGGGACAGGATGAAAGAAAGGTAACTACCCAAGTGGTAGACATCGAATAATTTAGATGGTTAAATAAGTTAAGAGCTAGTCAGAGAGTAAGCCAAAGTTTATGGCCTAGGCATTTAATAATAACTAATTAGTCTCAGAGTCATCATTCTGGGAACAGGACTGGGAAAAGAAAAATGGATATAATATATTTACAAGAAACAAGTATAGAATGACAACTGACTTGGCTTCAGGCTTGTATTCTTAGCCTCCGTGCATATTACCACACATGTCACCGATTACATGGAAGTTCTTACAGGAAACAGAAACTTAAATTACCTGGCTACCAGACACCAGGAGACCTGATCATAACCATCATACCCTAGGAGATGATGCCAACAGCCCACACAGCTGTGGTATTAGTATGGGAGGTTTTAATCTGCTTTCTTCTTCTTTTCTTTTCTTGTTTTTTTTTTTTTTTTATAACGCATGTGTACTACACATCAGGTGCTAGGATAAGACTAGATCACATCAGGTGCTACAATGAGACTAGATTGAGTATGGTATGAAAAAAAAGTGCTGATGGGTCAAAGATTACTTTAAACTGAAGGGGAGTTCATATTATAAACGTGATCTGGGTCCACTTAAATCATTCAGATTTATGTGCTGAGGAATTCCACATTAATAATTTTATGTGATATTTGCATCTTTCAAAAGATTTTTTTTAAGTGAGCTAGACTGTGGAGTGTGAATTCAGAGAGAATAGGTCACTTCTTATCACACTGAGTTCTCTCTTCCACACCTCCCTTCTGTGGCTTGAATTACTTCCCCGAAACCAACTTAGTGAGTATGTTCCTTCCCATAACACATGAAGAAAACATGAGGCAAAGAGGCTTCACGAGAATAAAGTGAAATTCACTAAAAGAGGAAACTGTATTTTCAAAATAGGATAAAAGCACCAATAATGGGCACGAGAATTTAGCAAGTATGGCAAATG
The DNA here is from genome assembly GCA_030674055.1 of Rhabdomys pumilio. Taxonomy (NCBI): domain Eukaryota; kingdom Metazoa; phylum Chordata; class Mammalia; order Rodentia; family Muridae; genus Rhabdomys; species Rhabdomys pumilio. The sequence goes on from JANHMN010000019.1 coordinate 19,789,011, forward strand.
AAGGAAGATAAAAATATATTAAATACAAAGCCAATTGTGTTAATTTTAGTAAAGTAAATAGGTCCCTAAAAACTGAAAGTATCAAAAGCTGAAGATACAAGACTTTCTTTCTTCATGTCCTGGGAGAAGGCTCATAGATTGAAAACTCTTGGTAGAATTTTTTGGAGAAAGGTCTTTTGAATTCTAACTCAGCTTGAAGCTTATATATGAGCACAGATTTTTTTGTTCTACACTAAAGTTAATATCCTTAGCTTATTACACAACTTTTTTAAAACCTGGGCTTGTCATCCTCTTCCATCTCAGACCAGCCCTAACTCTGATTTTCAACATGACTCCTGAGTCCCTGGAATGCACTTCTAGATAATAACCCTCAGCACACTCTACATTCTCTATAACTAGCAGTTCTGAAAGTCACAACCTGGCGTTGACTGGGTTTTTTGTGCATTTGATTGTTTGCTTGCTTGCTTATTTGGAGGGGGCAAGGTCACTCTCTATAACTCTGGTTGGTCTAGAACTCGTGTAGATCAGCCTGGTTTTAAAATCATGGAGATCGGCCTGTCTCTGCCTCCAGTTGCCTTCAGGATCCAAGGCATTCACCATCACACGTGAAAAAACAACTTTCATGTGCAGCATGCAGAAGCCTGTGCCACAAGCAGCAGTGTGCGTCTGCCTCTCTTGATTATTAAAACAAGTCTTCAACCTAGAGAAAAGCTCATTTCTTCAGATTAAAAAAAAAAAAGTTAAAAGTAGCTAACTAGTACGCCCAAGCCCAAGGGTAACAACTCATGGTTGATATATAAACTGAAAATCCAGCAAGTTCAATTCCAAAACACCACTAGTTTACTACGCTGGACTGCTTCCTCCACAGTCTATTCTCAAGTTCCAGCCCAGTCCACAGGATGGAGTAGATGTTCATTGAGTACTTTGTTAAAGATTGGATAAAAGGCCAAAACAGCCCCACCCACAGAACTCACTGATCTCTGTATCTCAACACTCAAGAGAGATTTACTACTCATTTTAAGATTAAATTAAATTGCTCTTCTTAACCACTGCCAGTAGCCTCCCAGCTCAGAGAAGGTAGTGGTTGGGGTACAGATGGCTGGTTGATGGCTTTAAAGTCTGAGAGTCTCAGGGTTTTCTAGCTCTCTAACTGTTCTGGAAGGCTGATGATAACTTCTAAAATGTCCTAAAAACTTTCTTGCTTTTTCTGAGGGTAAAAGACTGCTGGCTTAGGTGACTAACACCTGTAGCCAAACAGTGGAAGATTAAACAATGTGACCTTTGTTCTATCTCAGCAGGAACTCTGAGCAAGGACTAGGTTCCTATCAGCAGGAACTGCATGGCTCTAGCTTTCAATCTGCTAGTCAGAAGTCACTGGAAGAAAAAGGGACTCTTAGAGAAAAGAAGTTATAGTGTTTATTACTAAGTTGTAAAATGTTTCCTATGAAAGCTATCTAAGGAGAAAAGCAGAAAGATCCTAAGTGAGGAAAAGGAAAAAATTCTAGTTAGGGAAAAATTCTAAAGGAAAGAATTCTAGGCAGGGGAAAAGGAAAAAATTCTCCTCCCTTCTCTTTGTCCTTAGCACTTATACATCTTTCAGAATACATGATTACATGTTACAAAGTTCATCACAAGTTCATGCAAAAAAAATCAAATCATAAATTGAAATAGAAGTTTACATCAGAGAATGTTTACATGCATGTCCATTAGGAGTGATTATCTGGCTAAACATTCATCACCTGTCTCAGCTCCATAAGTTCATTGTAAGTTGAAAACCATAACTAAGTTATTAATTAAGTTTTGTATAGATAAACCCAGTCGATCTTCTGTCCTAGCACCTATAATAAATTGTTAGTTCCCTTTTTATGACCTTTAGTTAATTGTTTTACAACCTCTTAGAATGTGTTCTGAGTTGGAGAAAGTCTGGTTACTATCTAAGAGTAATTAACTGATGATACTTGGAAGACTCACAGAGTTCTCATTGCAGTTTTAACTATCAGAAAAGGACCTAATATCAGTTCCACTATATAAAGAGCTTAATAATCACTAATATAATTTCGGAAATTCTTATAAGATCATCATTAAGACTTAAGAAGTCATCTATTTGTCTATATAGCATCACTACTAGACAGAACATCTTCATGGATCTGCAGAGATCTGCTCCGAAGGGGCGGACTATAGTACTCAGTGATGTTGTATATGTTTAATAATAACAGGAAACCATATTAATAGCAGTAATCTTTCCTAAAATGAATCCTTTACAGCTTTGCTTAATAAAAATGAACCTGTCGCAGATTATATAATAATCCGAAGCAAGCCACCTCAGGATGATCACCTGCTAGTTATTAGCTTGTCCCATTATGACTCCTGACACATTGACTAACTTGTAAAAAGAAACACTGTACAGCAAGGGAATAACTGAGAAGAATTAGCTGCCCATAGAGCATCCATTAAGTGGTATTAAGAGTTGGCTATAATTAATAACATGTACATAGATCCAAATATTTTAAGACCTTCATGAAATATTCAGGTCTTTGTCTTCGTGAAATTCTCATTGCAATTCATAAACACTAACATTTTTTTATTAAGAGCAGGAAAAAATGGCTATAAAATTAAATAATTTGATTTTGCAAAAAACTTCCAGCAAATCATTGGCTAAGACTGAAATAGATACGATAAAACTGAGATCTCAAGAGAGGAGACCTAGTTCTTCCAAGGCAAGAACTAGTCTCTCTGCTCATCTACATTTTTTTTTCTTCTTCCTAGTTGCTTTTCTCCTCCTCCTCCTCTCAGATCTCAGTTGTCCCATTAGGCAAAACAGAAAGGATGAAGAAGGAGAAAAGGGAACAGCACCTTGGGGTCTGAAACCTGGGAAATCCCTGAATTCCTCAGGGAAGGCTTCCCTTTCCTGCTACAGTCTTGGTTCCCCTGCTGTGACTCAGCATTCAGAAGTTCCATATAAGGGACATGGAATGTTCTCTCAATGGGCCTAAAGGTGAAATTTGACTTGGCACTTTAGCCAGAAACATTCTGGAAATCTAAGGTCCTCTTGGTCTGATCCACCTTTTCTCCCAAAACAAGACCAACAAGACAGAAAGTTGATGCTGCACAAACATTCCCCAGCATTTAACCAAGTAGAGCTTCCCTTGTATAAATTCTTTTCCCTTTGAGGCCTTTCTTGTGAGAATGTAGCAATGCAACAGCAAAAAATGGAAAAGAGATAATTGTGTCATTCCTGCAGAAGTGCATGGATTTTGATTATCATTAGACATCTATTTATTATTATGTAGTGGGCCTGGAATACGTAATTCTTCTTTACTCAATACATTAATCTATAATCATACTATTGAGTACCTAGTATAGATTAACTGGTTTGACTTCCTAAAAGTACCACTGTGATTTAGATGTGTTAAAAGTATTAGCACAAAATCAATACTTTAAATATAAATATTTAAATTGTATGCATAAAATGCATTAAGTATTTAGTGGGAGAAAATAAAATTATTCTAAAGTTTCAAACTGAGGTAATACCACAAGCAACATATTATTTTCTCCTGTTTCCTGATCTAAACATTCTAAAGCACAATGGGAAAAGTTACAATTTTCATTAGTATAATACTTTAATAATAATTTAAGTCACCTATGATTGAAGAACACAAACTAAATTATTGGCTTATGCTAGTGTAAAAAATGTTTTCTTTGTTTTATTAACAGTAATCCCAATGCCTGTAGTTTTCTATATTAATTTCAAAAGATCTATTTATAATTACTGGATAAGTGAGTAAATAAGAATGTGAGAAAAGGTATATAAAAAGTCTTTCAATTCATTTGAAATATAACTGGGCATGTGGGAATCTATTCAGGATGCATCATGAAATACATACAAAAATTCTTATAAAGGTGATGTGCTTTAAGCTCAGTTTTGGTGAGGAGTACTCAATCTATTTTAATAACTAAAGTCTACAAGAATTAAAATGAGTACTTTTTTATTTCTCTAAAATGTGGACACAGTAGAAAGATTATAACATTCAATTCTTCACTGAAGGTCTGAAAACTTAATAGCGGAAGAACATCCCTGACAAACTGAATGTGATATAAGATATTTTACATTGGTTTTCCTCTTCTTTACTCTCTCTGGTCCCAGTCTTCAGCAGCAATCTGGGCCCCCATCTGCTGGTCATTTTGAGAACTCATAAACAGCTCACGCTGATTTTTGACTTTTGCCGTTCCTTGTTGCTTGTTGCTACTTGCCCAGCATTGCACAACTTGCATGCTTTGTGGTTTTAATGAACAAACACGAAATAAAACTATTAGAGTTTACACTTCTCTTCATTGAATACTGTGGGTTTCTCCAAAATACAAGGGGAGAAAGATAGCGCAACACATTATTTTCATCTGATCTTTTCGTGCAGATGTGTAATTCTAAAAGGAGGTAGAGTCCACGGAGCAGTTTCATTTGAAGGAAAATTTCTCCCACAAGGCTATAGATCCTTTGCTCTTTATTATTTTGCTTCTGAGTTTCCTTCTAACAGAAGGTAAGATAGCCTGAGAGTCTGACTACTTGTTCTCAAGGGTCCCTCTCAGTTTGAAAATTCTGTAGCACTGTGAAATTAAGTTAAAGACAATTCCCAAGAAATATTTTATTACAAAACCTCTTCTGTCTAATTCAGGTCCTCAAACTCCAAGCTTTAACTATGCATATTCAATAGTCAAATAAGAGCATTTCTGTATTATTCAAAACCAGTCTACACCCGATAAAGGAAGGGACATTTTCCTGGAATTTTTGATGATATTCTTACGATAGCCTCACCATCCTTTGTTTCCATTCTTTTTTTTTCTCTCTTTGCTTATAATTTTATTCTTTGGATAGTTTAAATCTTCCCCCTGAGATATTAAATCTCAAATCTCCTATCACCTCCTTGACACTATTTTAACATACTCTTAAATGGATTTCATAATTCATCTGCAATGAGCCATATTGTTTCATTTTGAATAATTAGATCTGACGTCCATAGCCAAGGGAAATGAATAGATATTTCACTTGGAATTACTTAAATTTGTGTGTGTGTGTCTGTTGTGTGTGTGTGTTTCTCTAAGCTAGGAGAAACTTCTATTTTTAAAGAAAATCAATCTGCTTATTCCAAGGTTAAGAAACTAGATCAGTCTTAGAAAAATAGGTAAGGACATGGCAATATAAGTCTTCCCTTAAAACAAACTAAATGGTCATTTCGGAAGAAGAGGTATACCAGTTCAATATGTGTCTTTATTGTATTCCAAGTTTAAATCACCAGAAAAGAACAAAGACCCCTGTTGTAGAAACCACTCAAATTCAATGACCAAAATAGTGATGGGTTACTCTTTCAGATTTATTAGAGAAATAGAATGTTCCTACTCTGTACTACTTAGCATCTTCCTGCTGATCTTCCCTCAGTTACCCTACTTAAGCTACCAAACAAATCTAGTATCTCCTATGGTCAGAAACATGTGCACCCCTGCGAATTCTGCATTCACAGTTAGTTTCTATCTATGTCTCTTCACACCTTTATATCAGGAAAAGTTATCTACGTAATGTGTGTGGTCTCAAACCTCTTCCCTGTTACTTGACTTTAGCCTCTGACTTTGAGCATTCTTCTCAGATGAACACGTTCTTCCTAAGGATATCAGGGTGCTAAAGACTAATGGGGAAGTTCTGTGTTCTCTAGCTCTTCAAGTTCAATATAATTGGCCACCTTTTTAATTCTAATTTCAAATGCACGTCTCTAGCATTTCCACTCAGTTTGAAATCCCCATCCCTGGGCTTTCATCTGGTACTCTTCATAACCAGGTTCCTCTCCATTCTCTTCCCCTGACTGCACCTAACTTGGGTCCATGCCTCCTCACTCCCACACTGTGGTGAGACTCTTAAGTTTCTTTCAGCTCTTTACCACAGTTTTCTGTGCAGAATCTGTGTGTTTGCCATGTCTGCTGCCTCCTGACATACACTGACATTTTTCTCTTCTTTCAGACCATAGAGAAGAAATGCACCATTTCCTGCATTTCCTCTCAAGCCTCAGGTCTGCTTGCCGGGTCATGTTTTACAGTCCCACAGCATTCCGTATATCTTCTTTGTCACACTCAGGACAGCCATACTTACTTTCTGCATACTTTTCTCTTCTTTTCCATACATGGCAGGTAATAATTGCTTTAAAACATTATTTGACACATTTCCTATGCTTTGTTTTTCATGGTCAGGTTATCCTACACAAGAAAACTGCTTTCTGAAGGAAGATCACTATAGTTGAAAGACAAAAAAACAGACGTCAAAGTCTTGTTTTTGGAGTTTTAAATCTAAGGCCCTTGAAGTGGTTTTCAGTCTTTGAGTTTACCCAACCTAATCTCAACTTCCTGAAAGACCGAAGATTTCAAGGACACAAGGAAAAGGTAAGTCAAAGAGACGCACAGGTTGTCATCATGGCCCTGTTGCAAAAAGTTAAAAGAACAAGTGTGGAATCTTTTATATACAGCTCTCCATTACTGGAACAGGGATTGTCTGGTTAGTTCTAACTTGGGTCCATTCTCCTCTGAGTGGACATTTGAGTAGAGGGGCACCTTTATCACCAAGAGGAGGCATTTAAGGAGGAAGGTTCCAGAATGTTTCCTCACAACAGGAATATTATGGAGGAGAAGAACCACTCTGGACTGTGTAAAATTTAGTGAGACAGATCAGTTCCACGACGTCACTTTTAGAAAGACAAATCATTAGATGGGAAAGATCCAAGGTCAGGATTTCTTCCACTGGGCGTTCCAGTCTAAGCAGGTTGGTACATGGTCAGGGAAATAAACTGCAGTACCAGAAGACTCTATCCTCTACAGCTTTGACTTGGAACTTATGGGAGAAAAACCAGAATCAACTAAGACTTCTTTAAAAAATAACGTTGAAACACAGGTTTGAGGCAGACAGGACACTATGTAGAAATGGGCACTGCGGATGCTAATCAGCAGAGATTAGAAGTAACAGCTGCTTTCTTACAGTGTAGCTCTGGGCTCCATGGCTGCCTTAGCAACTTCCTTTCATTAAGAACTCAGAAGTAACTTCCATTCCCAAGTTTTCTTATTGGTTTTAGATGGTTGTTGGATTTAATGCTTCAAGAGTACTAAAATGGTAGGGGGAACCAATGTTATCTTTCTGTCCCTTCTCTAGGTCTTCCAAAAATGTGTCCAAATATTCCCCTGTATATTTAAATCAATAAAAGAGACTTAAAATGTAATGTTTCTGTAGTTATTTTTTTGGTTAGATGAGGTAGGTGAGGAAGTGGGTACTGCACAGCCAATTACAGGTCAGGCAAATTGTGTATACATGTTTGTGAGCTTAGATTCAGTCATCCCATTCTGAATCCATGACAGGGACATTGTCACCACTGTTCAGTTTTACCCAAGCATCTAGCCAACGATCAGCTATTTGAGGCAATCAGTACATATTTTTTGAATGAATAATAAAATGATTAATGAGAAATAAATTGATGATAGGAGTCTGAGAGATGCTCAATGTATGAACGGCTTGCTGCACAAATGTAAGGAACTAAGCTTGGTCTCTAGCACCCATGTAAAAACCTGGGGCATTCTTAGCAGGAGTCAAAAACCCCCAAAGGCAGGAAGACAAAGACAGGGAGTCACTGTGGCTTTCTGGTCAGTCAGTATCACCAAAACAGTGATCTCCAAATTCAGTGAGAGACGTCATCTCAAAAAAAAAAAAAAGTGATGAAGACATTTGCAGTCAACTTCTGGCCTCCACATATGCACACACAAGCCAGTGTCCTAACCCACACATATACACCATACACACACACAAACACACACATGCAGCCACACATGCACACACACATAAGCAAGGAAGAAAGAAAGCAATGGATGTGTATATATATGGTGGTAGACAATTTGGCATCACTTGAAGTTTTAATGTAACATCATGACAAACTCTTGTGGTACTCACTGAGTGTTGCTGAAGCTTAGTTATTGACACACTGCGGGACAGCAAAGCCAGCTTTTCTTGTATGTAGAGAGAGCCACATGAATGCAACTGATAAATGGGAACAAAGGTAGGGTAGACATCTTCCAAATCCAAGGGTGTAACTGCTAGTGTGAGATGTAGCAAAGCCCCCATGCCTATCACCAGGGCCACATGGGTAGTGATTTTCCCATCAGCCTGGCTCCGTGCACTACAGTGTGTATTTGGCAAAGACAACATCACAGATCCTGGATTATTTGGTTTGGTTTATGGTTTTGCTTTTTGTTTTTGGAGGGAGTTTGAGGGAGGGTTGGGTTTTAGATGGGAGTTGTTTTTGTTTTGTTTGAGTTTCCACAAAGCCCTGGTTGTCCTGGAATTGGTCTTGAACTCACAGAGATCTACCTTCCTGTCTTTCTTCTTTCCCACTTCTAATAGTCTCTCTTCTGTGTTCAGCTCATTTTTTTTAATTTCTATATATGAAAGAAAACATGCAATACTGTTTTTCTGTGCCTGGTTATTCGACATGTTATCATCCAGTTCCACTCATGTTCCTGCAATGCCATAATTTCATTCTTCATTATGCTTAAATAATATCTTCTACTTTCATTCTCTACTTTATTTCTTAATGAAATAAGTAAATTTGAGATCTCAAACAGCACTCTTTAAAGAGAAAAAAGTACTCTGGGTTTGGTGATGCATGTATACCGTGTACTCAGGACATGGAAGCAGAATGATTTGAGGACTAAATCTGGCTAGCCTGATCTAAATTGGAAACCCTACCAAACTACGTAAATAAATAAAGGAAAAGGAAAGATAAAGCTCAGAAAGAGTTTAGTGGGGCAATTTAGCACTGAAGAATGGTACTATAGACGTTAAGACATTGCTGTGGCCAAGGGTTTAAAATATTTATAGGCATTCTCTGCCAACTTTTCCAGCTTTGTTTTCCTCTAACACTGAGTTTTTGCATCATGCTGATGATTACAGTCAAAGCTTCCTATTAGTGATGCCAGGAAATACATGAATCAACCATTTTCAGATAAGTCCACTGGCCTATGAGCATTCTTGGTATAAATTTTCAAGTGTAGAAATCCTATTCACTTTAACAGTGGTGAGAGTTGGTAATACAATTGAGTAAGGTTTTAATTAATTCATTACAGTTCTAGTTCACATCCAATACACCCCTGCAAACAGTCCCAAAACGTCATCATAAACAACCTACCAGGAAGGCATTTTTGATCTGAATTGTTTATGTTCAACTATACCAAGAAGAACTTGATTGCATGTACAGCATATTCTTGACACTCCACGTGGTGCCAATTTGGGCCTTTCCCTCTTTGAAATTGTATCTGGGCTATAGAGTAAGTTTCCCAATAGTATATACTAAGATATATATATATATATTATGTTTTTTCCTTCAGAAAACTAGTCAAAAGAGTTGGTGTTTCTCATGGTACTGTAGACCCACATGGTTGTCATACAGAAACATGTGTGTAGTCGTTGTGAATAAGGCAGTATCTCCCTACAGTCTTCTTCATTGGTATGCTTTCAGGCCACCCACTCGTATAGCATGGTTGTCCATTCCCGATCACTGTGGATTTGACTTTGTGTTTGATGACAAAATACTCAGTTCTGCACAACTGCTTCAACTCTACTCTGTGCCTCTTTGACCTTGGATAATTTAAACCTATTTCATTCCTTATGTTTTTAAAAGGAGGCTTAATGGAATTTTGAATTTTTCTATCACAAAACTTCTTAAGGTTTTTGTCAAAAATGATTTGAAATACCACATAAAATGATGTACTCATATCCCTCACTACCATCTCCAAATAATTGGATTACATAAATAAAACATTACACGAAAAGTACTTGGCTACAATTTATGGGAGGTAACTTCAACAAGAGCAGGCTCATTGTAGGAAATTCAGCCTACCTCTTTCCTGATCCTTTTATTCTATACAGGAAGAGAAATTTATGTCAGTTTAAAAAAATCTATTACTGCTTCTCATAACTGAGTCCATTATTCTCCCCCATGATCCATCAGGGTAAAAACAAGAATAATAGATTGCTTTGACAGAGCCTTGAACATAAATGTCTCCAAGAATCAAACACAGTGAGTTAAACAAGTTTCAAGAGGTATTAAAGCAGGAACGGATAACCATTTTATATTTCAAAGCCAGATCTTACTACAAATTTATTATTATCAGCTACGATATAAAAGTACACAGCATTTGAATTTGCACAATGAAATGGGAATATTGTCCCTCATTTCTACATATGCCCCAAGAAGAATATATCCTGAAGAGATGAACTCAGGAAAAGGAGTCCTTTTTTGTTTTCAATTTCATTTTAGACAACTAATTGTTGAATGTCTGCTCCTTGGTTACACTAAACCAGATGATCGGAAATAAACAATTGAAGCTACCCCATGCTCTGTCAACTGATTAAAATATTAACGGTTACCTTATCTTACAATGCTTTTCCTTCTCTCAGTACATCTATAGTCTTTAGACATGATCCAGATTAAAGTCTTGAGAAATGTTTGAGGCGATAAATGAATGCATACATGTACATAGATTAATTCCAACAGTTAATTCATATTAAATAGTTCTGTTAATGGACACCTACCCCTCAACTAATCTCTAATTTTATTCAAATAAGCAACTTGTCTTAGAGAAGTTCATATCCCCAGCTTTAGTGCAGACTTTCTTCCAAGCCAAACAACAATTAATATTCACATTCACTGTACCAATTGCTGTCCATTGGCCACAGGACTGGAGGACTGGATTTGCCACCTGCTTCCCCTCCAAAATGGGAATTGTGTGTGTGTGTGTGTGTGTGTGTGTGTGTGTGTGTGTGTGTGTGTGTGTTTAAGAAGCTTTGGATAATGCCTAAGAGTGAAGTTGCCTATTTAGTCTTCTTGAATGCAAGAAAGTCACACTTACCACTTGTGGCCAACTGTGACCAGTCGAACATAGACAATGCTTGTGGTAGATGGGAAAGTTTGATAGAATTTGAATCTTAAGTGGTCTAATGACTAGCTATAATTAACAATTTGTCAGCACCTAGAATCACTCAGAAAGAGTCACAATGAATTGACAGTGGTTCTCTGTATTAGACTGGCCTGTGGGCATGTCTGTAGAGAATTGTCTTAATTAAGTTAATTGATTTTGGAAGATCTAGCCCATTGTGTGACATGCTATTTTCTAGGCAAAGGTGTCCCAAACTTTTTAAGAATGTAGACATTGACCTGAGCACAGTAAGCAAGCAAGCAAGCCATGCATGCACATAGTTATGTCTCTCTCCTCTTTGACTGCATATGTGATATAATCAGCTTCAAGCTCTTGTCACTAGGACTTCCTGCTGTGATGCAATGACCCGGAATTGTAAACTTTCTAAAATAAACCTTGTCTCCTCTAAGTTTCTATTTGTCAGGATTCTTACCATGGCAACAGAAATGCAGCTAGGGTAGTGACATCATCAAACTGCTAATAGTCCCTGATACCTTGCCTCCTAGTTCCTAATTGGAAGAACTGACATGATTCTTTAATTCCCAGGGGACCCTTGGGACCATCTAGATATTCTCTGCTCTCTTAAAGACGGATGAAAGATAAACTTGATATACTCTGTTTCCTTTTGGAAGGTTCATTCAGCACTGCACATTAGAAGATCCTGGAATATGTGAAGCTGACTTTGACCATCCAATGAGACAGAACAGTTGATAACTCATTGCCTAAGAAAACAGGGAAGTTCTTACCAAGGTTAAAAAAAAATTAAGATACTCAAGAGCAACCAGTCTTAACAGCCAAAAGCTACAGTTCATAACCACATTTGGCACGGCTTGGCCTGTTTTGCCGCCAATTTAAAATAGTCCTGTGTGCCAAAGGAACTTTTTCTTATTACTTAGAAAGCTGCAGCAATCCTCCAGCTCTCTGCTAGCTTCCCTAAGCCACTTTAATATCTCTTTCTCAGACCTGGTAGGCAATGTGGTAGTTCCCTTATATTTCCATACACAACAATTCATCGGCTTTGCAACCTGATTCCTGACATTAAGAGATTAAAACTAAGGCAGATGATTCTCGGATGACACATACTGAGGTATAAAGCAAACTCCATCATTTCCTTCTACAAAATGAGAAAGATTTCAATTCTTTTTCTCAACAGCTGCTTCATTTTCTTATGCATAGGAAAAATATGTGCAATTACTTCAAGTACAATCAAGTCATTTAACATGGCTTTGCCATCATTGTAGTTACAGGATATTTTAAAAGAGAGAAAAAAAAATATCTCAAAGCACAGGTCCTGCTGTGCAGCAAAGCAATCAAATTCCTTCATAATAACAGCCTGATGGGATTCAGCAATTTGAGGAATAATGAATAACCAGTCTAATCAGTAAACAGGAAAATGCCACAAGAGTAACTGAGTAAACACTGTCATCTGTTGATTCTCTTGATCGGCATTTCAAACAATAAATAGAAATGTGAGGAGTTCTCAAAAGGAAAAAAAATAACTTCATTTAGTGTGATTGATTTTACCAGGCAGTGAGGAAAAAAATGACACACCATCTTATACTGTCCTGCAGTGTTTTCTAGTCAATAAAATACACAGATTATCTTTTTGATACGGAATGCACGGGTGAGTTCATCCTATCACCTGAATATGTCAAAATAAGCTGATTTCACAGTTAG
>JANHMN010000019.1:19806679-19819179 GCA_030674055.1 Rhabdomys pumilio
CACACAGACACACACACACACACACACACACACACACACACACACACATAATTTCATGGAACAAGAATCATTAGTATTTGACTGATGGTTCTCCAGTCATTTGGTTCCCTATTTCGCTTTGTCCAGAACGCACACAGAAAACCACATTTAAGCTGGACCACTTTGCTAACTTGAAGCAACAGGATGTGTGCAGGAAACAGTAGGATCTTCAGTCCAGGCCCTTAAATAGCCCTCAACTCTGAAGCGACAGAAATACATTTAATAATGTAAAGACCAGTGGGAAAAGTGTAAATCTTCATGTCACCTCTCAGCAAAAGACACCTAAAGGACAATTTAACTATATTAAAAATGGTAAATTTTATGCGAAAAGTCACAAAAGTTTTAAATTGTATGCTATAGTCTCTAACACTAATACTCAGTTGAAAAAAAAAGGTGTTATTGTAAAAATCAAATAAAACTTAGCATGAATCACAGTGACAACACATTGGTGCACTGGTGGCCACAACAGCCTGTCTTTTGATACCAAATCCACTCAATAAGGAAAGAAAGATATAGGGAAGAAGAGGCACTGATGGTTCCTCATATGTGGTAGGCAATTCTCGAGCAGCTTCTGCTGATCCTTGCCTCCGAGTCATCACCCCTTCCCTCCGGCTGGGCTGGACCCAGCTACACATATCTAACGCATAGAATAAAGAAAAACTGAAGGTACAACATTTCCAAAAATAAGTCATAAAAGCCTGTGCCTTCATCTTACTGATGCTTACTGCTCTCTTGCATTCTTACTTACTCACAGCATTGGGAATTTATGAGCCATCCTGGGTGATAGGGTGCACAGGATAACTTCTTGCCAAAACCTAGCAAAGAGCTGACTTCTTCAGCTTAACAGCCAGGATGAGCCAGCTCCTGCTAACAACCTGAGTTGGTTTGGACAGATTCATCCCTGTTAGAACTTGGAGATGATTTTGGCAAATGATGTCACCTTAGCCATGAACTATGATGCCTGAGCAGCCACATTCCTAACAGTCTTCATTGGGGTCACTATTGCTCTGAGGAAACACCATGACTAAAGACAACTTGGAGAGGAAAGAGTTTTTTTTATTTCACTCACAGTTCTATATAACAGTTTATCATCAAAAGCAGTGAGGGCAGGAACTCAAGGAGGGCAGAAACTGGAAGGTGGGAGCTGATGGAGGGAACATGCTTACTGATTTGCTCCTGATGGCTTGCTCAACCTGCTTTCTTAAAAAGCCCAGGACCACTGGCCCATGGATAGCACCACCCACAATTGGCTGTGTCCTCCTCTATTAGTCACTAAGAAAATGACATATAGGCTTGTCTACAACCTGATCTTAAGAAGACATTTTCTCGATTGAGGCTCTCTCCTCTCAGATGACTTTAGCTTGTCAAGTTGACATAAAACTAGGCAGCACACCAACTACAGCAACTGACATAATAAATGTTTGTAGAATAACATCAAATAACTAATCCTGGCTAGAAAAAAACAATATCAGTGCTATGCATGGCATTAAAACAGAAACCATAGTCCCAGGTTTAAAGACATGCACCTTAAATGAGCTGTTGAGTTTTCCAATAACTGTAAAATGAGAATATTTGTCTGTCTCATAAGAAAATGAGTTAAGTTCGTGTTTTTAAGTAATCTGGAAAAACACCTGCCACGTAGTAAGTATCACAGTATTTTATTTTGTTTTGTTTCTTTTAAAGATAAATGTTTGTGCCCTCTCCTTTTGCTAGCTCATGTATTTGATTTCCAGTCAATTGCCTAATTCAATACACAGATTAATATGTGAACTGTTGTTTGCTGTTATTTCTACCTCACTGGTTTTCTTACTACCCATAGGAACAGGCTTTAGAATAGAGATTCTAACCCAGGCAGGTCTGAAACTGAAATGTTATGCTCTCTCAATAGCTAATCTGTGCTGTCTGCCTAGATGCCTTTACTGTGACTCTTAAACATACACCAGTGAGGGACTATGGAGACATCTCATGTTTCTGTAGAGCAACTGTTATGCGGTTGTATTTGACTGAAGGGGACATTAATGAAAATAATATACCTGTCTGCTTCAGTTCTCTTCAGCAAACGCCGCATGAAAATCATGAGCCATGTGCCAGGATATAACTTATCAAAACAGAAAGTGTTTCCTACTCTTTAAAGGGCACATCAATGTTTGATGTTTGCTAGATGTCATGTAAGTATTCACTGAGCAAAATAAATAATAAAAGAAATCTCAACAAACTAAATGAAATACAGGTATTTAGTTCCTTTTAGTTTCAGTAAGATGTTATTAGTGAAATATGTATGTAGGCACACATATTTCATTATATTGCCTTAATTACCAAGGTTTTCTTGAATGGTATATATTAAAGGGTCAATAAGTGAGCCATTAAGTATTTATTTTGCTGCCAAAATGTGGGTAACAGTTTTTCAATCTGTAGGTATCCAATATGTAAAGATTCTTTTACGAATTTAATTATGAATGAGCAAATAGTCGCTTTACACCCGACTTCTCCTAAATGCTTTCAGCCAAACATTGGAAAGAACACTCCAACCCACATCAGTATCATTCCATCTTTCCCATTACACTGGCTAGTTTCAACCTATCATGAGACCTGCATAACTTAGAGTATGCTCAGCAAATATCTTCAGTAGAAAGCAATATAAAACTAGCATCCAGCACAGTTTTACAGTTTTACAGGCCTGTATAAACTGTCCATGTATGTTTAATGCTTCAATTACTTGGGTTGAGTGAATACAAGAGACCTCTTTCCCTCTGAATTTTGATCAGTAGGCAATTCGGCTGTTCATACTTAATGTCAGATATCTGCTTCTCCCGTCTTTCTCTGTCTTGCCACTTAGTAACACTGCCATGTAACAGAAATGCTGTCACTTTATCATAATGTGAATACATAGTCTACATTCTTCCCTTCTGTTGATTAAACACTCATGTTAAAAATGAGAATGTCTATGATTTTAGTCATACCTTTAAAATGAACCACGTAAAACATGGAGTTCTGAAATATATTCTTCCACAAAGGTGATTTCTCTGCCTGTTACATGTTGATTACTGTTACTCATATGAAGATGTAAGCGTGTCTTTACCCTCTTCTGAAATTATTTAAAACTTTTATCTCGTTCATCATTACATGTATTAAGCCCCTGCCGCCTAAGGACCAGCTGCCTAATGGTGAAGCCTTCCACTGACTTTTGAGCATCTGCACCAAGCACCTGCTAACTGTCTGGAAGGTCCATCGCTGTCATCAGAAGCTGTACCCAGCCCTACCTAGCTAAGCTTAGAGTACTTCAGATATCTCATTTGTACATCGACACCTGAGTGGCCCCAGAACTGAATCTTGAATGCCATTCTGCTGGCTCATAATCAGACAAGTTTGAGTAGCAGCAAAGAAAGATTTAAACAGCCACTCTACACAAGTGGGACAAACATACATACCAAAATTCACTACCAACAACCTAACTCCAGATGCCAAGGTCCTTTTACAAAAATATAATATGAAAAACCAATAATACATCTCCAAAAATTAGTACTACCACAGTAATGTTCTCTGGGAAATCAACTTAGATGATACACAGGACAATGATTTAGAAATAACAATTAGAAATATGTTCAAGAAAATCAGAGGATGGGAGTAAACACTGACTAGATGAAATTAATAAAACCATGAATTACATTAGGAGAGCATCTTAGATGGAAGAACTATCAGTTGTTGAGAAATCTGAGGATGGAAGTCACAGACTGAGAAAAGCCAAAAACACGTTAGAGAAAATCAATTCACTTCATGCTCATGATAGGCCTAAATATTGGGAATACACAGTTCTACCTAATTGCTACACGTGACAATTGCTAAGTACTTTATTAGAAATGACGGAAACACATTCTTCTGCTTTGTCCTGGAAATAAAGCAGAAGTGTCAGTGGCTGATGGAATTCTGTGGTGGGTCACTATTCTGAGGCTGCTAAATTCGGTGACCACATGCAAGGGAGCTAAGTATACTTTGGCTTTTCACAGCACTATGTAGGACACATCTTTGTCTCCATCTTTCTTGCTTTGCAATTTAGAATTACCAGATTCACAAGTTCCCCTCAAAAGCAGAGGATGCTGTCCTCCTCCTGAACTCTTCCCCCCACTATCTCACTTGTTCACAATTCTATCAGTCTTGCTCTGATACTGAAAAAAAAAATCAGAGGAAGTCTCTATTTTTCAAGCTCAAATTATTCTGCCAGTACTTTATCTCAATTCTGAGCATCTTGTTTCAGTGCTTATTATTTTTTGAATTATTCATTTGTGATAAACATTGCAGTGCCCTTACTTTGATAGCCAGAATCAAATGAAAGAATAGAGTAATACTATATTTCTGCTTTTAAGTCTAAAATTTGTAAAGTTGACTAGCCATAGAAGTAGCTTCGAATAACACATACAGACACACACATACACACACATACACACACACACACACACACACACACACACAGAGAGAGAGAGAGAGAGAGAGAGAGAGAGAGAGAGAGAGACTTAAAAACAAAGCCTCAGATGCTTTTTTTTAAAAAAAATCTTTCTCCAAAATATTCCAGGTCCATAAAGTCTACTCCACAGAAAATATTTGTTCAACTAGCTGGCAAAGGAAACACACAAAATAGCCACTCACGCATTTCCCACACTACATTTAAGTGCTCTGATGTGAGCTACTAGATCTTTCACTGCATAAATATTTTTGCTCTTTTGAGAACAGAGAACATATTCCATTAAATAGTAGTTGAGCTGGTCAATGTTACAACATCCATTCTTACAGATACACACATTGTAAACATCTTTTGGGTTATAGTAGGTTTGCTAAATTGACATTTATGGGACTAGCTAAACTGAATTCCTCCTTTTCTCCCTTGTATTAAGCCTTCAGCTTACTTTGGAGATATTCTTGCAGACTTCCATGTCTCATCAACTCCGTAATAATATAAATTGGATCTTCTAAAGTGCAAACAGCATAAAGCTGGATGAGCTTTGGGTGTCTTAGGCTCTTCATTATCTGTGCCTCCCTCAGGAAGTCATTCGGATCCATTGAACCTGAAACAAGAAGAGAAGGAAATCACTTTATGTCACTGAGGCATTCCTATCCCCACAGCAGCCTGATGGGAAGCACCAAGATTGCCTCCTGCCTCTCGATAATCTAAGAGCATCAGTGCCACAAATCTTCAGAGTTATCAGAGAATGGAATCAGCTCAGCCAGGGCAACCTAATTACTACACGTGACATTACGTCAGGGTTATGCAGTTTATGTGCTATGGTGTGTAGGTGAAGAACAAGTGAATTCAGGTCCGGATGACAAATGAAACAACAGAGAGATACTGACAGTATAATTGATGGCATGAGACAGGCATCCTCACACAAAGAGAGAGTGCCCATTAACACAAACACAGGCAGACAGAGAATGTTTAATTACTCCAGTCAGAGATCTTGGTTTTAGATCCACAGAGGACTGACTTCTGCGCTGTCCTTGGTGCCCAATCTGGGAACAGCTGAAAAGCACTTTAAAACTATGACTTTGTCATATTCCTTTCCTTGATCTTGTAGAAATATAGGATGTAGGACAACTAAGAAATATTCACGGACATTTCCAAAAGCTAACAGTGAGTTTCACCATTTTGTATGTTTAATTTCAAACTGGTACACAACCTTTCTCAATTATCCATCCAGTTCCTCCATCAGAGCCCTAAAGGTTTGAGACTCTGAAGCCTCCTTTGAAAACTCATTACAGTTAGATTGATTTTAAATGATACTCTAACTCTACATGAGTAAGCGTACTCTAATCCATATACAATGTATCAAAGAGTTAATATCAAATAAAAAGGAGAAGGAAAGATGCCTGGGGTTTACATTTCAACAGTAATTTTTAAGTCTCTTATTTTTAGTATATAATGTTCCAGAAGTATTACTGTGACTGATTACATCTTGATATTCATTCAGAACATCGTTCCATTCATCATCTGCTCCAGACAAAGATTTCATGGTTGACGTGGGAACCCAGACAGATACGTTTTAACACTGTAAGGGTTGCACTGCGACTTGTTTGTCAATGATGTTAGTTCACACTAAGTAGTGAAACAGTCTATCTTTGCAAAGCCTAAGCTCAGCCCCCAGGCTCAAAGTTGAATTTTAAAACAATTGCAGCTGTTCTACTAGCTTTCTTTGTAGTCTTGAGCAGAATAGCTGATCTCACTAAACTTCAGGAGAATAGCACTGCCTAGCACTGCTACTGTTGTTGACAAAGGTGGTAGTTATAATGATTTTATATATTCTTAGAAAAATCAAATACACTAATTGTGTTTTTTGTTGGCTGGAGGGAAGAGACAAGGTTGTAAAGATGTAAAGAAATAAAGCTATTCTCTTCTTAAGGGAACTATTTCTGAGTTCCTACAGTGCCAGAACATTACCACTGGTCAAAAAAAGTTTAAAATTTAGAATCATAGTAGAAAAATGCAGATGGTAATAAAAGGGACACATAAATCATACCAACTCACTTTTTTTTCTCAGTGGTTAAAATAACCTATATCAAGTATAGATGCAATATGACCCTCTCCTCAAAAAAAAATTTAAAAAGATATATCTGGCTCATGAAGGTTGAAGTGACAGTAGTCCTTATAATCATTATTCAGACAAGTTCTAGAGGACGTGTAGACAATTCCCAAGTCAGACTATTTATAAGAGCTGAATATGAAACACAGCAGGAGCCCCTGGAGGTGAGGACTACTCAGAACTTTCATGGCCAGGCCTGCTATAGCTCACCAGAGGAAGGGAGTCCTAATCTCAAGCCAGCTAGTAAGTCAACATTAAATATTAATTTTTGCCTGTCAAAGCTAGTGTGGGAGTTGATTTCAGGCTCATCTTTATTTTGTGGTAGTCTGCTAGGCAATAAATAGCTGCTAAGATTGATTAATGGCCCCAGTAAAGTGAAGACATTTAACCAACCACCAAAGCTGTTTGCTGCTATTATACCGTAAATCAATAATAATTATTCCTGTTGGGGGGCAAACTATCATGACTTCTTTTTGGCATAAGAAATATGACATTTTTGTTGTTGTTGTTGTTGTTGTTGTTGTTGTTCTCTCTTGACCTCCAGAAAGCTTTCCTTCAAGAGCACAGTTAGAAAGAACAGCCTGCTGTTTATCTTTAGAAAAGGATAATTTCGATTGGACAATAAAGTTTCATCTCAGTTCTCAATAAGATTAGCATTAGAAGTGCATGTGAATTATGACTGTGAACCAATCGATGCTGGAACAGATTGTCCTCACCGGCAGCCATTGGGTGACATCTAGCCACATACAAGTGTCTCTCAGATATGGATGCTGGAGCCGAATTCCTGTATGATCAAGCCTGTGCTTGAGAGCTCTGTCTGGAGCTGGAAGCTAACACTTCATTAAGAACTTCTGGCATTAAGAACCTTTGTGGCCACTGGTCTAATCTGTCCTCATAAGATTCTAGCAATGGGGAACTGTTATGATTCCTACATCCCGATGAGGATATAGGGAAAGTTTTATGAACTATCCAGAGGCACAGAGATGGAGCCAAGTTTGAACTCAGATTTATCTTACCCCAAAACTTCTTGTTCTGACCTGTTATACTATAATACCCCAACATTTTCAGTCCCTAGCATCCTTAATGTCTCAGCTGGTTTTCTTCACAATGCCCCATGCCAGAAACAATATTTAACCCTTCATTTGATTGTTAAGTTAGATCCAAACAACTTGACATTATTTTCCTTGGAAACTAATGGCTATCTGAGAAGGTAATAGAGGAGAGTTAAAAGGAGAAAGGGAATGACTTTGTAAAGTAGCACAATCAGAGTAGAGTACTGCATAGCTTCTCAAATGTTGCAATCCGATCAAGTGCTGCTATTCCTCATGCCCTAGTTTGGGCTGATTTTC
Organism: Rhabdomys pumilio; assembly: GCA_030674055.1. Taxonomy (NCBI): domain Eukaryota; kingdom Metazoa; phylum Chordata; class Mammalia; order Rodentia; family Muridae; genus Rhabdomys; species Rhabdomys pumilio. Next base: position 19,814,634 of record JANHMN010000019.1, read on the forward strand.
GTGTGGATTTCCCATTTGATAATAGCAGTCATCAAAATTTGGCATAGCGAAATCAAACTGGAACTAAGCTAGAAGTTTTCCCTCCACTCCATAGCTTTCACAGTTTGGGGGATGAGGAGAGGATGTTATGCGGGCTGCTAGGAAAGAGAACATACTCGATCTTGCTCAGCTATATACTCAGCATTCTAGAATACTGACCTGCCAGGTAAGATGTAGTTTAACTAGTGGTTATGATCCTTGCAGCATTATTAGAGCTAGATATGAGGTGGTCAGCACCTTGTATTGTGCTACCATAGAAAGCCATTGTCACTAGGGTAATAGTGTCAAGACTGTTATGGTGATAACCAGATGCTCTTTTGATGGAATTTAAGGCTCTGTACGTGGGAGGAAATCTATGCCTGAATTGGGAACCTGATTAAAAAGTACATATGGCTAGTAGAGTAATAGGTCCTTGTTGAGTTACTTTCTAAATGTCTACATTTATATCCCTAGATTAGGCTGCTCACAGCTGTGGTCACAGAAGCTTCTTTATGTGATGTGCTAGTGCAAAGACGCGTAAAATTTCAAAGTATTGAGAATAAGTAACTGATGGGAATTCACAACTAAACAGGACATCTATTATCAGTCCTTATACCAAGGCTCAGGGGACATTCTACAAGGGAGAAAAGGAAGAGTAGAGAGTAATAAAAAGAGTGCAGGATAGAACAGGAATCCTGTGAATCACTATCTTCTGATAATGTTGCTACATGCACAAACCCAAGGCAGCTGTGTTTGCCTGTATAAGACCTGCTCGATTATATGTTGAAGGGTATCATGAGGCTCCACCCCTTCCTGGAGAGCTACTGGAAGTTAATGGCTTCAGAGACAGACAGACAGACAGACAGACAGACAGACAGACAGACAGACATAGAGACACATATTTGATTCACAAATATGGTGTCAACAAAAACAATACAACACTATCAGAAGCTGAAACCCTATACTACTTAAATGCAGCAACTTTGTGTCATATTTAAGATGTTATTCCCAATGTCCCTCAGCTCCTCTTGTCAGCTTCTTGGGATTCCCAAAAATACCTTAACACAGAGTTTGGGAAACATAGTACTATACATACTAGCATCTGAGAAATGCTAAATTCTTAAGTTCAGTCACCAGGAGGCTTCTAAAAAAAATGTTAAGCACTGTGGACTAGGAAATAATGAAGGTCCACAGAGCACTGTAGTCTACCCAATAGTTATGATCCTTGCAGTGTTATTAGAGGTAGATATGAGGTGGCCAGAGACTCACGCTGTGTTCCTATAGAATGCCATTTCTATGGAGTATAATTCAACAATGACAACTGTGAGTCAGAATCTCTGCCATTTACTAATATTATAATAACAATAACAATATACATTTTCATGACTGACTTTGAACCAGGAACTATACAATGTGTCTTTGCTAATGACCTGATTTAGTTTTTATAATAACTTCGCTAAACTGGCCTTAGCATTATTACTATTTTTATCATGTACAGTTCATCTTTAATAAAGAATGCTATTCCTTGAATAATACTAGCTTGTCATCTGACTGTGTGCATGCATGTGTGTGTGTGTGTGTGTGTGTGTGTTTAAGTCAAAGGCCAACATCAAATGTCTTTCTCTATCAGTCTACACCTTATTTTTTGAAACAAAACCTCTTCGTGACTTGAGTTCAAAGATTCAGAGACACTGGCCAACAAGAATCCTACTATGTCGGTGCTGGGATTTCAGGTGTGTGCTGCCACACTTGACTTTTCACATGGGTGTTGGGGAAGTGGGTGGGGGGTCAATGTAAGGTCCTCACACATGTTTGTTAAGTGCTTTACCAACTGAGCAGTATCTCCAGCCCCTGCATCAGATTGGTAAAGTATGTTTTGTCAGTAAATTACAAAAAAAAAAAAAAAGGAAAATGGAATCCTAACTTTTCAAAAGGCAGAACTGGAGGTATTTTAAGCTTCACTGAAATGAGAACATGCCCCTGTCTTCCTATTTTAAAAGCTATCTATAGTTTATAGCCACCTAGGGTAGAATGATGGCAATATCTGCTTGCTGCCAGCACTAGCTATCCCATGAAGTCTATGGCATTTACGATGGGAATCTGTAATAAAAAGAAAATCAATGTATGCCATTTAACCTTCAACATTCTCATACCTGGTTTTAACGTTTTTACAGCTACTGGAGTAGTGTTATTCCACAGACCTTCCCAAACTTCTCCAAACTGACCAGATCCTAGTCGCTTCAGAAGCTGTATGGAGTTGCGGTCTATCTCCCACTGGTCCGCAGTTTTATACGACAAATCAAAAGGGGTTGGTACCTGAATCTGTTTCGAAGAAAAAGGAGAATATTTGTCAGAAATAAGATATGGCACTAGCTTAGACAAAGATACTTCTCATGCGTCTCTGGTGACTTAAGTTTGATTCCTGGAATCTATGTAGAGTTAGAAGGAGAGGTATGACTACATACAGCTGCCCTCTGACCTCTGTATGCACTATAGTACTTAAGTGTACACACTCACACATATAACATTTTGATTTAAAAATTGTCTTTAGACACCCCCTCCCCAGAGCTCCAAGGACTAAACTACCAACCAAAGAGTACACAGGAGGTACCCATGGTTCCAACTGGATATGTAGCAGAGGATTTCCTTATCTGGAATCACTGAGAGGGGAGCCCCTCCTGTGGAGGCTTGATAACCCAGAATAGGGGAACGCTAGGTTGCTGAGGCAGGAGTGGGTTGGTGGGTGAGAAAGCACCCTCATAGAGGTAGGGGGAGGGAGGAGTGAATAGAAGGCTTGTGGAGGGGATAACATTTGAAATGTAAATAAATAAAATAGCCAAAACAAAATGGAAAAAGAAAAATAATTTTTGCTTTTTAAGGAAAATATTGATTCTAAATACCAAATATGATAAATTAAAATCTGTACTGTTAAGTCTTTAAACAGTCTGTCATGTGTTCCAACTCTGTTTCCATCCACCCCACCAGCATTCAGTGTCATCCTCACAGGAGTCTGCAGGAACTCCCTGCCTCCTGCCTTGCTGGATCCTGTCTGTGTGAAGCTGAACTAGTGAAGCCCCCTCCCTCACAAGTCTTTCCTATATTCTTCATCTGCAGCATTCATTATATGCATCACATCCTTCTGCAAAATGAAACCATCAATTTTCAAATCCATTTTTGTCATTTCTCTTTGTTTTCTGTTCACTCACTTACCTCAATTAATAAGTAATTTTCAGGCATGAAGTAAGCACCTTCAGTAAATAAAACTGGCAAGGACAATTATCTCTCAGAGCACTGTAATGGTTATTTGAATAGTCAACTTGATTGTACTGAGACAGACCTAAGACAGTGGTTCTCAACCTGTCTGTCGAGACCCCTCTGGCAAACCTCTGTCGCCCAGAATATTTGTATTATTATTCATAACAGTAGCAATATTACAATTATGGAGTACAATAAAAATAATTTTATGGTTGGAGGTCACCAACCATGGGGAACTCAAAGGGTCACAGCATTAGGAAGGATGAGAACCACTGACCTAAGTGACTAATTAAATAAACCTCTAGGTACATCTCTGGTGGCATTTCCAAAGTTGATTACGTCACAAGAGCTCTGTTATAATCAAAGGCTTGATCCTTGGCGCTCTTATGATGGTCTTCCTAGGCATGCTTAAAGGAAGACACGTCTATTGGTTGGTACTGGGGTGTTTCCTTGGAGTTGTATCCCTCATGTGGTTTCCCTCCTGTAGTCTCCCTTTTATATACTTCCTGTCTGCCACGAACCTGCTCAACCATAAGCTCCTGCCACCATGATGCCCTGCCCAGATGTGCAGACAAAATAAATCTTTCCTCCTGTGTTGTTTCTGTCTGTTTCTCCAGGTCCCACAGGAGCACTATGGGTAGTAAAACTCATTGTCAGGTCTATTGCATATATTATGTCTCTATTGCAAGTATCAAACTCGACTACAGAGGTTCTCAACCTTCCTAATGCAACCCTGTAACCCTTTAATACAGTTCCTCATATTGTGGTGAAGCCAAACCATAAAATTATTTTTTTGTTGCTACTGTTATGAATTGTAATATAAATGGTTATGTTTTCCAACGGTCTTAGCTGACCAACCCCTGTGAGAAGGTCATTCAACCTCCCCCCAAAAAGAGTATTGACCCACAGGTTGAAAACAGCCTGTCTAATATAAGGGCACAAAATAAGTAAAGAAAGTAAAGGAATCAGCGTGTCTCTTATACAATAATTAATAAAACAAATTTCCTTTAAAAATGAATATGGGATAGTAGTGACTATAATAGTTTCCCTATTTCTGTCCTAAGTAAAAAAATGATGTGTTTTCCTATAAACTGACAGCAAATGACAAATGCTTGAGTGTCTTAAGGGAAAGTGCTAACTTGAATGTTAAGTGAATTCAGCTAAAATACCTTAATTACCTTTAAGCATGGTTTCTCCAACTTGACACACAGCCCATCACTTGTTGTGGTATAATAGCTCACAAATTCATTCAGGGTTGAAAAGGCTTTCCTCC
>JANHMN010000019.1:19824179-19899881 GCA_030674055.1 Rhabdomys pumilio
CTCTGCCCTAATCTTATTCTGCCCGTGATTTGTTCTTTGACCTTAGGCAAAGAATTTCATTTCAGTTTCCTTATCTAGAAAATGAGAATAATGATTGTATCTCTATACCCCCTCAGGGATAGTTCTAGTGTCATTGTTCACAAAGAATGACAGATATTTGCAATGTGCAATTTGTGGGTACTACATTACAATATCAGTAATATCAAATAGCCTTGTCAACAAATGAGAGACACTTCTGCAGCAACCTTTCCTATTCTTTGAACAATGAGAGCTGGTTCCCAATCATGATTTGATGGGGAAAAAAATTGCTATTAATTCAAGGTGAGAGAACCTTGCACTTATGAACGTCTTAATTTTTTTGACTTCCAAAGACATGGTTATAACATTTCAAAACTATTCCAAAGGCAATCTTGACAACTTTCCCCATAATGGTGCCTTAGAACCTAGGCTAAATTAGCTTTACTCCAATGAGAAAATGGCTTGTAATTGAGTGATTATGAGGTGAAAAATTCAAAATATAGTCATTGCTTTTTCAGAAGACCTAAGTTTGGTTCCCAGCACCCATATTTTGTGGCTCACAAGCCCTGTAACTCCAGCATCAGGTGATCTGAAGCTTACTTCTTGCCTCCATGGGTGCCAAACAGATAGACACACAGTCACATTGATGAAAACAAATCTAAAGGTAAAAAGTACACTCATTGTATAGCAAGTTCTTAATCTACAGAAACTAGACTAGGACTTGACAAATAAGTAAAGTACATCTGTCTTAAAATATTAAGTGGTATCATCTAAATGAATTGGTCTCTCTTCCAGGACAAAAACAATGTCAACTAAGACAAAAAGAATACTGACAGCTATCTTGTAACATGCATATAATTTACTCTGTAGGTCCCCAAAACACCCTGTTTCCAGCTAGAAATTTTCAATGTTCTGTAAACATCTGTCACTAGATTTTACTGTTAAATTGTACATTGAATTAGGTGAAAATTCACCATGAAAGCATTTGTGTTAATTGACTCAAAAGGCCTGCTAAGAAAGTTCTTTAAGGGCACACTTGTATATGCTAGGAACCTCCCGGACTATTCTGGGTGATAACCTTGCCTAGGCTACTACTGATCTTCAGAGGCAGCATAGCAAATGAACCATCCAATCAAACTCAGCTTTCTTTTCCATTCTGTGTATCAGAAATCATAATCCTGAACCATTCAGCTGTTCAAATGCTTAGTACATGTTGGGACTTATTCTCAAGACCCATACAGTTCAACTCCCTTACAGAAATAAGTCAATTTCCCCCTTCATTTTCAGAGTCAGCTCACCTGACTCCTGTATCTTAAGAATAGAATGAGAGTTTTGCTTGTATGACTGATATCTAAAGTAAATGAGTATCTTTTTAATTACCAATGTTTAATTTTAACATTTACTACTTTAAATGAAACTTTAATGAAAATTATCTCTTGCATAAAATTTTACATGACAATAGCCTTTGACCTGTCTGGTTTTGCAATGAAACCCTCCACAAAGCAATCTGACTCCTTATTCCTCTTGGCATTCTGACCCTTCACTTGATATTATGTCTGCAATAAATCACCAGATATTAACATTCTTGCATTATCCCACCTCAGTTTTCTGCAGAAACTCTTTTCATTAGGTTGAGATAGGACATAATAGCCATTGCTTCTCCTTTTCAAAACTTATCCTAAGGAAATGATTCAAATATTAATATTACTTTATTTAGTTATGTCTCTGCCCTGTTTCAGAAAGAATCAAGATTTTTATATCACAAAATAAAGTAAAATTTTAAATAAATGCATGGGGGCTGGCATAATCTTTCAGTAGTAGAGTCTACCATGCATAAGCCTTGGGTTCAATCTCCATCACTGCCCACAAAATGAGTAAAGAAATAAATAACATAATGCTTTAATTACAAAAATGAATATGCAAATTGAGGAAGAAAATGGGACAAACAGAAAGGAAGTACCACAGTGACAGTGACACTAAAGCCTATGTGGCATCTTCAGATGCCATTCTCACTGGTGAGAGCTAGGATAGATCTGACTTTGTTCCTTTTTAGCTCACAATAAAGACAGAAATGCATTCAACTACATGATTCCTTAAAGGGAAATATCAACTATTAATCCAATAGACACACACAGAAAGAGAGAGAGAGAGAGAGAGAGAGAGAGAGAGAGAGAGAGAGAGAGAGAAAGAGAGAAAACTAAATATTTATGATATTAAAATGAGAAATAAATTTCTCATACAGACCATAAAGCAAACTTGAAAACTACAACACTCAATATCAGCAAAGACATTCTTAAGAGTAAGTACAGCAATACATTGTAAAGGGGAAGTTCTTATAAACTCTATTATTACGGACTAATTTGAAACCTGAAATCCAATAAAAGCTCCTGTATGGAAAACTGAAACAACAGTTAATCACCCCAAAGAGGAAAAGCAACATGAGCAAGAATGTCTACTGCATCGTTTTATAAGACTAAATTATTGCTGAATTGTAGGAAATCTGGGAATTGAGACTTAATTTTAGAAACTGAACAATTGTAAAAAAGTTACCTAGCAGGAGGGGGAGATGTGTACTTACTGTAATAAGTAAAAGAAATGGGATATACAATTAAGAGAGAATCAGAATTGCAAGCACAAGGATACAGCTGGCAGCTCACATGCTTCAGAACCTTTAGCTGCTGAAGGAATCCAGCTGAGGTTCCTTGCGGAAATTATAATTGCATATGGACAAAAATGATTAAATTTGCTAACATGAAGATTACCCTTTGATTGGCAAATGTGGGGGTGTTTTAGTACATCTGTTTTTCATGTCAGCTATAATAACAGCACACAGCCTTTAAAATAACAGCATACACATAATGCTTCCAGTCTGGTTTTTGTTTGTTTGTTTGTTTTTAGAGAAACAATGGAAAATTACTCATTTAAAGCTAGTATCTCTACACTTGACTCTTTACATGAAGAAACAATGAAATCCATCTTTCATTCACATTTAAAGTCATGATCTATTTTCTCTTCAAAAAGCACAATGTGTCTCCTCTTCTGCCTCATCTCCCACAGAACCCATGGCTAAATTGATTTCCAAATTCTTACAAGTATCTACCATGGGAGACTCAACAAGAACTAGCTCTTGTCTCTTCTCCTTTGATGTTTTTTTATTTATTGGTATTTCACACTGTTCTAACACTACAACTTAAATCTATTCTGTTTCATGAATCCTTGCACAAGTTAAATGGTAAACAGTCAAATAGCACTTAATTATGTCAAGAAGAATTTCTTCTGTGACCACAAGCATGTATCAAACATGCTTAACACATAACTTTCTAATGAAGGAACTGAGCAATGAAACAACCTGTTTGTTTGTTTGTTTGTTTGTTTGTTTGTTTGTTTGTTTTAGGATTTCAGCTCTTAGAAGTTTTGGCACTCCAAAATATGCGAGAACTCTTAGAGGGACAACTTCAACTAGAGATGATTTGAAATTCTACTATTTTGTTAGAGAAGAGACATTGAAGAAATAGAACCTAATACGTGAACTGTAAAATTTTGTTGAATTATGTTAATAAATTTTTAAATTTTTAATAATTGGAGAAAATGCCCAAATGTTTAAAGGAATGCCTACATTTCTAAATGTGTTAGTTGTTTGCAGGACTGGCTGCAAGTCTAACCCTGCAGCATGGCCTATGAAGGTGAGCACAATTGACAAAACCCACCAACCGTCCACCACTCATGACCTGATTGAAGCAAACATGATAATAACTTCCAAGAAGCATGTTACATGTTCCAAAGTTCTCTGAGGGACTTCAATTCTTCACCAGAACTCTCCAAAAACCTTCCCCATGATGGGGACCTGAGGCTAATTCTTATTTGTCCTTAGAACTCAGACTACTGTTACTTACTCTCTCTTTCCTCACCATGTTTCATTTAAGCAGAATAAGCATAAAAATTGCTGAAGGAAGTGTAATGAATAGTAATAAAAATACCTTGAAATCACATTTTATGTCCTTAATAAACATTTGTATCTATTGGGGTTCAGATATGAAAATGTTCCTTCTAGAGGCTCATGTGTTAAATGATTGATTCCCAGAAGGGTGGTATACAGAGGTGGAGACACTGAATGTCAACAGGTCATATAGGCCCAGACATCATCAGTGACTTAGTCCTTGATAGGCTATAGAGAATGGATGACTAATTGGACAGAGTAAGTCACAGAAGATAAGACTTTGAAGGATGTGCTCTGTTCCAGGCCTTCTCCATTCTCAAGGATTCCTGGGAGACAGCGTACAGCTTTGTCTCCCTTGCCTTTGTACATCACGCACTGCCTCAGCACAGCTGAACTGAAAACTCTGAGACCGTGAGCCATGACAAGCCTATCCCCTGTTATGCTGTGTTTCTTGTTTTATCATAGCACAAGAAGAGCTAGTGCAATCTCCTTTTGAATGATTCATTTTGCATACTCACCCAATAATATTACATACTATAATATTGTCTCCTTCCATTTTCAACTTTGATTTTTCTACAGCAAAGGTAACTTTGGTAATTTCCCAATTATTCATTCTTACTTCTAAAAATACATGCTTTCATTCCCAGAAATTTCATCGTATTAAATGAGGTCTCAAACAATAAAATCCCGTATTTTTCATATATATATGTATATATATGAATATATATATTTCGTGTGTAAAAATTAATTTCATGTGTAAACTTAAGTAAACTAAAGGACTCTTGGAGAATCGGTAAAAGCATTACTAATAATCTGTTTGGTACATAGAACCTTTGTCAATAGAGTCTTTGGGGGCATAGAGCCAAATTGAAGGAAGCTAACTAAGTCCACTGGGGCCCTTGGAAGACATACTGAAACCTGATCTCTTCAGTGTTATCTTTGCTTCTCAGATGCTATAAGAAAAGCAGCTTTGCTCCAGCATATGCTCTCCCACAGTGATGGGAGCTGTAAAAGTGTAAAAGTGGGAGATGTAAAAGGCCAGAAAACAACGGGGTCAGTCTTCCATACACTGAAAAAGCAAGAAACCAAGAGACAAAACTAAAGCTTACTTCTTTTGAGTTGAACTTTCTCTAGTTTTTTATGATGAAGACAGAAATATAATTTATGCAGACAGCAAATAACTTGCTTCTGTATCCAGGGCAGGCAAATATTAATGGTTTGGTTTAAAATCCGACAGTGAGATTGACAGCCACAATCTTAATCCACACCATCTTCTCCTATTGAAAATGAGTAAGGATTTTAATGATGTTATCTCATATGACTACTCCAAGTTGAAAACAATAACTTTCCAGCTATGAGTGCTGCTTAAGAATGAGATTGTGGTAAGGTAAACTTCTACCACTGATACCCCTTAAAGGAAAGGGAGAGGTACCTGCTCAGCCCTCTGTAGAATATTTTAGCCATCTTTAGGTCCTCTATTTAACATCTTAAAAAGCTGCCCTCATTCATCTTCTGTATCCCTTCAGGGACTTCAAATAAAACAGAGGTAAATATTTAACTCAAAGAAAACGATCTACTAAAGAGACAGCTTGCAGAGTGGAAGAAATTCCTACCAACTGCACATCTGACAGGGAATTAATAGTGTGTGTGTGTGTGTGTGTGTGTGTGTGTGTGTGTGTATCAAATAAACACATAACCCAGCCAATAAATGAACCAGTGAAATGAATGAATAGTTCTCAAAAGATGAAATACAAATGCCCAATAAACATTAAAAAGAATATTCAGCAGCCACCAGGAAAATATAAACTAAAACTACATTGAGATTCCATTTTACCCACTAAGAATGGCCATCATTCAGAAAACAAATCAGAGCAAATGCTAGTCGACATACAGGTAAAGGGACTCATGCAACGCTGATAGTAATGTAACCTCAGCAAGCCACTGTCGGGAGAACACATGCAGACGGACTAGGAACTGACCCAAAATAACACTCCTGAGTAAACTACCCTAAGGTCAGTAAGTCAACATGTCACAGAGATACTTGCACATAGATGTTTAACACAGTTCTACTTAAACAATCAACCTAGGTATCTGTCAATGGAGAAAGGGGTAGTAAAGAAAATGTGGTATGCGTCTGAAACAAAATAATATTGAGCTTAAAAGAAGAAGAGCATTGTGTTGGATTTAGGAAAATAGAACAAATGACAGATTGTCAATGTTAAGTGAATAAAGTCAGACTTCAGGAGACAGATGTCATATGTCGTTCTCATTGTTCATTCCAGATTTTACATAGATACATAACACTGCACATGTGCACTTGACATGAAAGCAGAAATTAAGGTATGTAGAGGAATGAATGTGACTGGCTGGAGTGGAGAGAGAGCAAAGCAAAAGGGTGGCAGTCTAGATATGGTCAAGCTCAGGATACTTTATATATTTGTGTGAAAACATTCTTTTGAAGTTCATTCTATGTGACCTTGTGATGGTTTGTATATACTCAGCCCAGAGAGTGGCACTATTAGAAGGTGTGGCACTGTTGGAGTAGGCATGACACTGTGGGTGTGAGCTTTAAGAACCTGATCCTAGCTGCCTGGAAGTCTGTATACTGCTAGCAGCCTTCAGATGAAAATATGGAACTCTCAGCTTCTCCTGCACCATACCTTCCTGGATGCTGCCAGTTCCCACCTTGATGATAATGGACTGAACCTCTGAACCTGTAAGCCAAACCCAATTAAATCTTGTTCTTTATAAGAGTTGCCTTGGTCATGGTGTCTGATCACAGCAATAAAACCCTAACTAAGACAGACCTTCTACCAAGAAAAATTAATTCATATTTTCTCATTCTCCAAAGTTTCCTCTTAGCTGAAATTCCACACAACCATTTTAAAGCCTAAGACATTCAAGCTAGAGACATAGGGATCAATGCTAAAGCTAGAGATAAGGGATCATCTTTGACGCTTGTCTCTTCCTGACTTTTTAACTCAGTGGGTACTGTGTTCCCTCATTCCACATTTCCCACTGTCACTATCTGGCTAAGGGCTCATCGGTGCTTTGTCATTGGTTGTATCAGTAAAGCCAAATGCAAATTGTTTCCAGTCTCACCGTCCATCTTCCATCATCAACACGGTTGTCTTTCTAAAATGGAAATATTAACATTCTGCTCTTCTCTGTAATGCTAAGGCACTTCTCCACTAACTGGAGTTCAGACTCCCTAAGAATATTCTCCTCTGTCCTCTCTCTTCATGGTTTAAGTATTTACTTATAATTCCAGAAGGCAATATTCTGTTTCATATCTCTGTTCATTTGCATAAACTATTAGCTACAAGGAGAATGCCTTCTATATATACATTATATATTAACTAATTTTTCAAGGCTAGGCCCAGGATCTCTTCCTTCCTTAAGCTTTCTAGCTAACCTAATTAGACAAAGTGACTCCCTTGACCCCGAGTCTTCCACTGCATACAGGCCTCCAGGCCCTAGAGGCTAGACATTCCAGTGTTACTATTATATATGTTCATTGTACCTGTCCTCAAACACACAGCCATTAGATTGTGAAGATCATGACGTAATTGCTTTATTAGTTTAGTAACCAAAGCCATCTCATCATTGTCACAATTATTGTTTATTGGGCTTTTATTATACATCAAATTTGGTGCTAAGGGCTTTATATACATGATCTCAATGAATCAGCCCTGATGTGGAAAAAATGAAGCTAAATTGGCTTTAATGAGGTGCTCAAGGTCACTCAGCACTTATGTGCCAGAGGTGAAATCAAAGTCCAAATAGGTTCAGATTGGTGGGTGTCTTAAGCCTTGCATCTTAAGAAACCAACCAGAGTTCTTGGAAAGATGCTTCCGGCCCAGACTCGCAAGTACCATTATTGCAGGGAAGTACACCACATTGAGAAACTTAAGTCATTTCTCTAAACTTCAGTTACACTTTCTCAGTGATTTTTTTTTCAGTTACAGCATTTGTCTAATATAACAAAGCTCCCAAGATATCTAAATAACATTTGTGAATAAATCAAATTAAGCTGAAAATTAGTGGAGTTTAAGTTACCTTATACATCTGACATAGTGCATAAACAAATAAATGTTTTCAGTACACCTGAGGAATAGATAGGTCCAGAAATGATGAATCTATAAAAGACCCAAATGACTTCTTATTGTTTATTTTTCTTTGTTCCCTTCAGTCCCAGTAGAAAGAGCTTATTGCCTTGCCATCTCAGAGAAACTCTAAGGTGCTAATATATAAAGAGGCTGCTGAGTCAGACTCCAAATCACATGGACAACACCCAATCCTACTGTGAATGTGCTAAGGACCAATAAAGGAAGTCTACATTTTGAAGAAAATTGTTTTAGTGTGCTGACTCTGACTCAGTGGTGGTTTAGAGATCTTTTCAGGGACATTTTTTTTTTATATTGTGGTTCAAGAAAGCTTTGATAAACTCATTCATGAGGATTTATGAATGGAACATTATTTAGCGACGATAAGGAATTCTTCCTAAGTTTTTTCCTTGTGAGGTAACATGGAGTAGAGAAGAGCCTGGGCTTGGTCTCCATAGAGTTGGGGTGGAAACCACCTCCTCTAAAAGCTTGTGAAGCACTCTCTTCATGTCCTCTAACTTCTGTTTCCTCCTCTGTAAAGCAGAATCAAAGATTCCCTGCAAGACCATTGTGACCATTATAGTAAGGTCACTTAAATTTGAGCATATTTCTGTGCATGATAGCCACTGTAGTACTTCCAAAACCATAGGTGGCTGACACCACTTGAGCTGCCCCTTAAGCAGACACTCAAGTCTCTTTTCCTCAAGGCCATTCCAGAAGAGTGGGGAGGGATAGAAAAGAAACATTGATCAAACAAGCTTGCTGCTGTGTTTATATTTAAAGAATGACAGATGGAATCTCTACCTAACATTAAATCTGATGCCACTTTTCATCTTTTATTTTATTTTAATGTGGAATGGGCATCATAGAAATCTCTGAACCCAATGGCCTGCTTATATATACCTCTCAGATTCTTTTCTTTCTAGTTGTATGACCTTGGACAAGCTACTTCCGTCTCTCCATCTCTGGGTTTCTCCGTAAGTGAATTTTTAACTAAGTGCACTTCACAGAGCCAACTGTAACAAGACATAAAACATTCGAGATCTGTCTGTGGTGTACCATGGAGCTAACTACTGGGAAAGGAGATGCTGCTCATGGGAGGATCCAGCTGAAGCCACCACAACCAGATCCTTCCAACCAAGAGGATTGTATCCCACAGTTCTGCTTTCCAATGTCTTCCAATCCCCAATGTAAAGAAGCAACCTTCATTTCTATTTCAGCTTAGTATTATCATGTAGAGAAAAATACCTTCCTTGACTTTGATGATTTTCTTACTTAACTAAAAGCCAGAGTAACTCAACAAATAAATAGGTGTCTTTCCTACATGAATGCATCTCTTCTATTGCATTTACATCTCACCTCTATTGCCAACTGGGATATATGTTCAAGTCTCAGGGGCTGTCTTGTTTTCTATTATAGCTCAACCCTGTGATGACTTACAGGGCCATAAAAGGCACTAAACAAATATTTGATGAGTGAATCACAAGTTCCTTAAAGCCAGAATCATCTCTTCACTCAGGAGTAGACTTACAGTGGAGATGCAGAAAATGCCTCTCAGTATAACTACATAAAAAAATGGAAGTATAATTTTAGCTTATTTATTTTTCTGTTATATTTTCATCTTCTCCATGTTTCAGTTTTCATCATTTTTTGTGAACACCTGCAGGTGTTAAATAGATAGCTCTGCAAGGAGAAAGAACCAAAAGGAAGTCCCTACCCTGCTAAACAGCCAGGAAAGTAAATTTAGCCTCTGTCAGGAATGGACTTTTAAGGCAGCAAAAGGATTTCTAAGAGTCTAGTTCCTGTGCCAAAGTTTCTGATAAATGAACGCAAAACATGTTTTTTAAATGTATTAGAAATTTCTTCCTGATTGATGGGATGTTAATAAATAACTATAAATTATCCAATATGCGTGAATCACTTTAAGCACACAGTTTAAAATCAGAACAACCATATCATTAAATTGGATTGTATTTATTTGGTTTCCTTTTTATATAGTGAACACATTTTGCATGACAATCACTGGATACAAACTAGACACCATAAGAAAATTTAAACCTCTGTCAGTCTTTTGAGAGAAATAAAAATAGCATTGCTGCCAACTAGGTGTTTTCATTCACAGCACAAATAGTTAGAAATGATTTTTCAAGTAAAATCAGATAATCTTAACATTCCTACAAACCACTGAGACCTGAAGACTGAAAACATAAATAAATTACTTAATAAAAAACAAACATGCATGAGGATGGGTGGCAGTTTATGTACCGAAGTAAGAGCAACTATTCAGTAGCACAGAAGAAAACAAAACTAAATTTGGTGCATCATACATGCACAAAAAGAAGGAAGGAATAAGGGACTATGAGAAAATGGAAGCAATTCTAAGGAAGAGAGGGAGATGGGAGAGACTGATGCAGCTGAAGGCAGCGTATACATTTATGAAAACTAAATAAAAAAATTAGTTAATTAAATGTCATCCGGGAATGTTTAACAATTTTGTAATTTTGATAATACTTTGATATGCCTTATATTATCTTTCAACTGTATCTGTGGATCTTCTTTCTCATTCTCAGAATAAAGGTAGTATTTCAGGAGGGGAAAAGTAAAAATAAAAGACAAAATAGTTCTGTTTCCTTGCTTCGTAGCATGCTATTTGCTGTTATACCACAAGAGGGAGGATGTAGTCAAAAGCTGGCCAATGGTAGAGTTTCAGAGGGGTGCTAAGGAAGCTTACATAGTTATTCTTTCTTTCTTTTTGAATGAAGCATTCTCAGACTGCATCCAGAACACAGGAGTAGCTCAATGCCTACGGCTGATATCTCAGCTTGAATTGTTCTTCCTCCCCTTTGCCTCCCTGCCGTTCACAGCTCAAAGCTTTTGATCACCCATCCGTATTTTTCCAACATGAGATCATTGAGCTTACACTATGATGTGAGCCTCCAAACTAAGAAAACTGTTAGCTTCAATTTCCTCTCGCTAATCACAAATATCGGCCATACAGAATTCACCCCAGCCACACTTATTACATGTACAATGTAATGTCATTGTTATTTACTCACATGCATTGGGGATACTGGATAAACAATATACAGATCTGTATCTTCTTACTTGAGAGTTTAAAAGAAGATTGCAGAAAGTATTTCCCCACTTCCAGTTTAAGGAACATGATATATGTTTCAAAAGTACAGAAGTTCTTGAGAATGAACACTATCTGAACAGAAAAATAACTTTGTTTTGGTTTTGGTTCTTGGGGTTTTGTTTATTTACTTGTTTTTGCATTGTTTCTTTTTTCTTTTAGGACAGGGTCTCTGTACAAAACCCTGGCTATCCTGGAACTCACCATGAATACCAGGCTGGCCTCAAACTCACGGAGATCCAGCTGCCTAGTCCTGTGCATTTTGTTCAAAGAAAGAAAAAACAAATATTATGAAGACCAGGCTAGGAAATCTAATTGCAGTAGATGGTTTAACAGGAAGCACAGGATGGTTTAAGGTCATAGCAAAGAGTACACTAGAATATGCTGCACATGTGTGCAGCACCCTTGTCCATCAGAGAAATGCAAACCAAAACTACTGTGAGATTTCATCTCACTCTTTTCAGAATGGCTGCAACCCAGAAAAGAAACAGCAACAAATGCTGGGTAGAATTTAGGAAAAAAGAAACCCGTATTTACTGTTGCTGGGAGTGTAACCTAGTACAGATATTATGGGAATCAGTATGGGGGGGTTGTCAAAATCTGAGAAGTATAACTACTCTATGACACGGCTCTTCCACTCTAAGACAGATACTCAAGACTCAGCTCTACTATGGGGTTACCTGTATATCAATGTCTATTGCTGTATTGTTCACAACAGCAAAGAACTAGAACTAGCCTACATGTCTCTAAACAGATAAATGGATAATAAAAATGTAGTATATGACAAGAGAATTTTATTTAGCTGTAAAGAAACATGAAATTTGGAGAGACACGGATGGATCTGTGAAGCATTCTATTTAGCAATGCGAATCAGACTGGGAAACAGAAATCACATGTTCTCGCTCACAGGCCAATTCTAATTTGAAATGTCCATATTCGCGTGCATTGTGTGGGGTGTGAGCACAGGCTATGAAATGAGAAGAGGGATACAGAGGTGGGAAGAGGTAAAGAAAGGGAGGCATGAAAGCCAAGAGACACAGAAGCAGGAAGAAGACATACAGAAGAGTGGGAAAGTACAAGATGAGGAACAGGAAGGACAAGAATGGTGCTGGACTCAGCAGTTCAGAGCACTGGCTGCTCTCCCAGAGGACCTGGGTTCAATTCCCAGCACCCACATGGCAGCTTACAACTGTCTGCAACTCCAGTTCCAAGGGATCTGACACCCTCCCAGAGACGTACATGCTGGCAAAACACAAATGCACATAAAATTACAATTAAAATAAATAACAATAAAACTGCTAGAATGAAACCTGATATTGTATATACTAATTTAAAAGTTTTTTAAAAAAAAAAGAAAAGAAAAGAAAGAAAACTCAAGTGATTTATTACTTTAAATGAGGCCATGTACAGCTAAAACGGCAAGATTAATAATTATTAATATCATTTTCTCATATCATATTCATATCTTTGTTCTCTTTCTTCTATCCAAACATTCCAGTATGCTCCTCCTTGCTCACTTCCAAGTTAATGACCGTTTTTTTCATTAATAGTTATAATATACATATATGCTTATGCTCGCCCAGATATCTTCCTAAGTATATCCTGCTCAGTCTGTATAATGTTACTTTTGTGTATATTTTTAGGACCTGCTGGAACTGGACAAGCAATTGTTGTGTTCTTCTCTGAGACATGTATTTACTCTATCCTTAGCATTTCTTAGTTGCCTGTAGTTCTTTGTGAAAGGTTGAGGCTTTGTGCTCTGTCCTCCATCCATTTTGGCATGTATATTGTTCAACTTCATGTTGAATCAGTCACAATGGTGAGGCTCTATGAGTGTAGCGTCTGACATTACTGGGAGACACAGTCTCACATCAGACTCCCTGACCCTCTGCTCTTACAATCTTTCCACCTCCTGGAATGCTCCTGTACCTTGAATGCTGGAATGGTTTTGTAGATGTCTCTATTGGGACTAGGCTACACCACTCTGTATTTTGGTTGAGTGGGGTTTTCTGTAATGGTCTCCATCTATCACAAAGGCAAGTTTCCTTAATGAAGGCAAGGACTATTACACTTACCTCTGGACATAAGGACAAATACTTAGAGTGTAGTGTGGTAATTTCAGGTTTGGTATTCTCAGATATTTATAATAAGATTTGTCTAGCCAGTACAGAGCAAATTAATACACAGTGATTTAAATACACATAAATGCTAATCTGTGATCAATTTAAGCATGTTGGCTAATAATGTTTTAAAATGTAAGTTGGGAGATTCTGTTATAAGTAGCCAGAATCTCAGGCAACTGTTGCTATAGAGTAAATAATATCTGAAATAAGGCGCTGGGCAGTGGTGTCTCATGCACTTAATCCCAGCACTTGGGAGGCAGAGGCAGGCGGGTTTCTGAGTTGGAGGCCAGCCTGGTCTGCAGAGAGAGTTCCAGGACAGCCAGGGATATACAGAGAAACCTTGTTTCGAAAAACCAAAAAAAAAAAATCCTATTACCTAGGGGATTATGAATTATGTGCTCGCTTCAGCAGCACATATACTAAAATTGGAATGAAATTAGGCAGAAACAACATAGACACCTGTTTCTCATTCTCTCTCCATTGGATGAGTGGACAGTTCCCACATGGGTATATGCCACAGAGCCACTAAAGCACCCCGCCTCTAATCATGTGTCTTACATGCTTATCAACTCTTACTTTGCCAGGTGGGTGGGTCTTCTACTTTACTAGCAGGATCACTAACGATAGGAGGAGCTGGTGGGGGCTGTATGAGATCAAAATGTAGTGCATGAAGTCTTAAAAGTAAGGAAAAATTAAACTAAAAAAGAAACACTTTAATACTTGGCAACAGATATAACCTGAAGGTTCACTTGTTCTAAAATAAAAATTCATACATTGAGGCTGCAAGTGCCTAAAGGATGAATTTGGAGGTGAAGCCTTTGGGAGATAAGGACTCAAGCGCATAGGGTCCTTAAATGCATTGGCAAGAAGAGCCCAGGGCCTTCTCTCTGACAGATGAGATGGCCATCTATATACCAGGAAAAGAGCCCTTCCTACACACTAAATATCCGTTTGATTTCCTAACCACAAGAACAGTAAGAAATATATATTTTGTGGTTTTTTAAACCACTTCAAGCTGACTCTCATGCCAATGTTTAGTGTTTAACCAGATGAATGTGTGAAAACAATCATGAGAGACTGCTGTTCTGATGTGTTCTTCTCCTGAAGGTCAGCGTCACAGACCAGCTTCACTGTTATCACCTATCTGTCTTCAAATGAAGTCACGTCTGCTTGGATGAAAGCTGCTGTCCCACTCAGAGGTAGGAAGGGCAGGATCACGGAGTTGCTGCCACATAGCAAGGTAGCAGTAGCTGCCTTTGCGTTACAATGTCTTTCCTCTCTAAGGTAAGGGCACATACTGAGCACAGGTCAATGAATCCTTCCACCTTCCTCCTGACCAACCCTCATCTATAGCCACTTACACATCTACATTCTAGCTATTACATATCTACATTACATCTACATTCCTATAAACAGAGGGAAGAGTGGAATCTATCTAACACAGTGATTCTAACAAATTACTATGAGTGCCCATAGTTTTCAAGGGTGCTAAGGGTCTATCACTCTTCATGCGTTCCTGAGGTGATAGAACAGAAGGAGATACTGTCTTAGAAACTTAGCTAGCTTCAACTGTGAAGGCAATGTGAGACAAAATATACTAAAAGTCCAGTTTTAATTTGCCATAACCAAAAGTTCATTGTATCATGAATTACAAAGACATCATATTCACTGACATCCATATGACATGAGCTTCTAATTAACTGAGGTTCATTCTTATAGAGTTCCATTCAGAGAGCAACAATGTAGCACTTCGTGGGCTTTCCTTCAAGTAGCTCAAATGATAACAGAGAATATTGTAAATAAACTTGACAGGGAATTCAAAACCAAAAGACTTTGTGGCTTCAACAGAGAAGCAGAAAAGAAAAAAAGAAAAAGTCCTGTAAAGAATACCATGGCATCTAAAAACATTAGCAATGAGTTTTAGTAAGAGCTCCCTCAACAGCACCCCAGAGAGGAGGAAGGTGTTCTGCCTGCGTATCTGCATATGTATGCACAAGCACCAACCCAAGGACTGCATAATAAAATGTTAATTTAACTTTATAGAGTATTTAAAACATTTGAAACACAACTTCTCAGTAGTAACGTTAAGAAAAGACAGCATATACCATAACTCACAGAAAAGTCACTAGCTATTACAGTCAATGATATTTGCAATTAAGCTGAACACAACTAAATTATGACTTTAATTAAAAGGCGTTTTCTAAGATGGCACCAACATGTTTAAAATTTAATACATTCTATATGAGATAGTGGAGTTATTAACAGACGATTTCCTTTCTGCCGCGTGTGCACTTTCTATAAACCAAACATCTTTAACCAATATCAAACGTTCCCCGAATCCATACAAGTTTCATTATACAATAAATTCAAGGAACAACTTTTTCCCCCAAGTTTAGTACTTGTTCATGTTCTGAATATACAACTGTATTTACTTTCATGGTTAACAGTAACAGAATTAATGACAAACTGTAGTGGCCACAAGGTTCACATTAATTTTCAATGAAGAATGAATAGAGAACTCAGGGGACTGCTAAGGAAACACAGAGCCTTTTGCCAAAGGGCCAGAGTGAGATATGAATGAATCAGCATCTCTGGAAAGTTTGGGAGTAATCGTGGTGGCTGAGCAGGATGTGTGAATCAGGTCTGAGGCAGGACTCTGGACTTGTCAGAGATGGGATGTGAGGCAGGAGTCACACTCAAGAGTGACATCTTCCACTTTGTCTCTTCTACCACAGCCATATTACTTGAAAATACGCTAATCCATTAGGGTATGTGTTGCGTGAAATATTAAAAAGCAATCCATGCTAACGCCAGCAAGATACTGGCCTGTTCTCATCTTGTGGAGACTCTGCTACAGGTATGAAACGCTGTTCTAAAATAATATAAAGCATAGAAGACAAGAGGATTAACTGTGCTCATACAGGCTTGCTGGTTGAAGGAGCTGTCGATGGCCCTGCTTCTCTTCGTTCTTATGGACTACAGCATAAAGAACAGAGCGCTTGAGTGTCTACCATCTTTATAGACTCTTAGGGAAATGCATTAAACAAAAGAAACAGCAAAGTTTCCTCTGCCCAAGGACTTTGTAATTCACTGGGGAAAGTCATTGTGACGGACACTCACAAGGTCAACATGAACCATATACACAAAGTCAACATGAAGGATACGCATCTTTTCTAAGGGACCTGGTGTTCTGCTCATTCTCTTTAAGTTATCTTTAAAATTAATTCATGAGGCGTTTGTAAATATATACTATATTAGAATTCTATAGCATCATTCAGATTGGTCCTTTGTTATATTCTCCCTACAAATAAGCCTTCCTCAAGCAGGAAGACTGGGTATAGCGTCACAACCCAGCACGCTGTTGTTTACAGTCCTTTCACAACAAATTACTTAGAAACTTGGGGCCCACGCCTGCCTCAAGCTGCACAAACAATCCCTCTTCAAAGTAGCCACTCACTCCAATCTATAGCTGCCTGTAAACTTTTAGTAGCTCTCCTTTCATCCCAATCCTGAAGCATATCTGAATGTGTCTGAGGTGTATGCACACTAAGGCAACCTGTGTCTTCTGAGGGAACTCTAAGGGAAAAAAGAAAATTTGATTTACTATCTGAATCCCATGCAGGCCTAGGCGAGCATGAGCATACCTGTTCTTAAGGTCAGGTGTTTTGTGTGAAAGAACATACTTGATGAACAACAGCTTATGTAACTCAAGCCTACCAATACAGACTACCAACACTCTGCACCCAGCAACCAATCAAAAGACAGACCACCAACACTGTGCACCCAGCAACCAATCAAAAGACAGACTATCAACACTAGGCCCCTAGCAACCATTTTCTCTTCCTAGACCTACAAAAGGAAGGTTTTCTGGGCAGTGACCAGACTCTTGAACTACATGCTTGTTCAGGACCTACAGCTACCTTTCAGAAACATCTATTCTGTACTTTCTCTTTGTTTCTAGATCAATCCTTTGCCATTCTGTTTTTTGTGCGTGCTTATTCAATTTTCTGAAGAAAACACTAAGAACCTACAAATTCTCTGCAGAGAGAGACCACAAGTAATACTCCTATAGAATTCGCTTGGCTTGTCAGAGAGATCTGACATTTGCTATCTTTCTCTTTTTGATCCATATCTTATCGACTACAAATTCCTATCAGTTCATCTTCAGATAGATCCATTTTCTTCTCTCTAGTTTTTCCCAGGTATCCTGATTCAGGTTGGTATTTGTGGAGCCCACTGGGCAAAAATCCAGCATTAACACAGAATACACTTTAATTCACTTCCTATGGCCCCATTTTTACTGCTTCTTAGCCAAGAGGAACTAATATTTAATAGTGAGAGAAGGTACTGGAACTTTAAACAATCCTGGAAATATTTGACATTAAATCAGAATGCTTGACACAAAAGTATTTTTTAATTCCAAGTTCTAGATCCACTCCTGTACTCTCTCTACCAAAAAGAAGGGGTATGTGGAGAGTTTGTTTTTAGGACACTACAGTTCATTGTGTCTAAGGTACATCACCCACCTCTTCTCCCAAGTCTGCTATCTATACACATTTCACTCACACTTCTCATCAAATTAGCTATAATGTTTAATTTTTATTGACAACTTGGCTGGATTTAGAATCCATCAAAAAGACACACTTCTGAGTATGTCTGTGATGTCTTTTCCAGAGATATTTAACTACATAATAAAGACACACTCTGAAAATGGAGGCAGTACCACCTAAAGGCTGACGTGCCAGACTAAATAAAAGATGAGAGAGAGAGAGGGGGGGGAGGGAGAGAGAGAGAGAGAGAGAGAGAGAGAGAGAGAGAGAGAGAGAGAACAGGAGAACAAAGTGGCAGCAGGCATCTCTCTCCGTTGCAGACACAATATGACCAGCCATCTCACACTCTGGCCACTAGGCTTGCTCCATCTTGGTGATTACCCCCTTAAAACAGTAGAGCACAATAAGCCCTTCCTTGCTTGAACTGATTCTTGCCATGTATTTTTGTCATAGCAATGAATAAAAATCTAACACACTATCTGTTACCCAGTCATCATCTTCTCCCTGAAATGTCTCTTTATAGAATAAGGTCTAAAAGTCCTCAGCATAAATACATGACACTGATCATCAATGTCCCATCTATACACACACACACACACATCCACAGGCACACACATCCACAGGCACACACATACATACACAGGCACACACACATACACAGGCACACACATACACACAGGCACACACACACACACACACACACACATACCTGTACTATTCACCTGTCCTGCCACTCTAAAAGCACAACTCTGGTGTCTGCCAGGAATAGTCCTGGCTCTCTGTAATACAAACTGACACAGAGCACAAGGATATGCTTTGCCTGACATTCTCTGGGTGACCGAGCCTGTGCACCCTCCTTTTTCATAAAACAACTATACTACAATCGTCCTCCAGACTCAGTTCCGAGATTGCTCCTTACTGAGCTCTGTTGCCCCCCCCACACACACACAAAACCTTGTGTGCACTGTCACTACACCCATTCAAAGAAAAAAGCAAAAGCTTGAATAAATAACATAAATATTAGAGCAGAAAAAAATAAATAACATCAGCTTTCAATTCCCTTGCTTGACTTATTCCTTCAAATACATTACTGTCTTCTCTTGAAAGAATTTCAAAAACAGCGACTCTGATAGTCAGCCTCCTACCCTGTAGGTTGTTATGCATAGATGCCAAACTACAATGCACAGTGCAGAATCTATTGTGAAAAACTCATCCGTAGCTCAGTGTTAGCCCCCGAAGCGCACATCCCTTAATGAGCACATCAAACAAGACTACAAATGCTTTATAAGACACCAAACATCAAATTAATATTAATGGCAAAAGCAACAATAATTTCCTTTTAAGTAATTGATTGATGTGGAGAAATAGTCAAACCAGTTGATGTGCAGTCAGAATTCTATATTTTTCATCAGAAAAACAATTTAACACCATGACAAATAACAATAGAGCCACTAAAACTACCTGTCATGGGTCTAATGAAGACAGATTCTCTGGCTACCACATATAATATGTAATATCCAAAAGCGCTGCTGTAATTCATAGCTAATTAGTGTCTTGCCTTTATGAGAGGTGTCATGGCCCTAAGTCTTGTTTCTGATCTCCTCAGACCTCACAAGATCCGACAATCATGCGTAGATCACAACTACCCAATTAGCACCCAGCCCAACCTTGGGCCATTGCTTCCCAGAGCTGTCCCAGCCTCAATAAATCATGCTCCCTCATGAAGCTCTTCTCTGACAGCTGCAGGCCTTTGCTGCCCAAGGAATAAAGACAATACTTATAAAGGAAAGTAATGGAGGAAAGACAGCAACTGAAAGGGGATATTGTTTGCCTTCCTTTAATGGTACAGTAGTCAGCAAAATTGAAGACCATCAATTCTGACTGATTAGAAAGACAACAACACTAAGAAATAAATCTATGAGTGATACATCTGAGGCTCCTTAGTGATAATCAACAGTCAGCAATTGGATTGTTTGTTTGTTTGTCTTATGTGAATCTATTGAAGTACTTTTTCTTTCCAAGTTTTTCATTGCATAGCCTTCCTTCTCACTAATAAGAGAATTTCCCTTTCAGCAAAACATAATCAGATGCATTTACTTTATCCCCTGTGAATACACAGCAATCAGACAATTTGTAAGGCTCTAAATTGTCTGACTTCGTTGAAAAAGACTATAATGATTTGCTGATCTCCCAAAGCAATTCTAAGGCACTTCCTAAGTCCATAAGCAAACTCTGGAGTATTCACAGCTCACAGCAGCCAATATCCTTGTAATTCTCTTCTAAGTCTATAAAGCTGTTTTGTCCCATAGTACTTCTTGTAGAGAATTTTCTAAATAGTCACTACAGTCCCAGCATTATTCAAAGATATGTATGAGTCACGAGACTTTACTTCCAGGTTGCTTTCCCTATGGAGACATTTTTCTATATCTTATGTTAATTGGAAGCATTTACTCTAGCTTTTCATAAACACCTATGAGCAAATTGGATACATAGATAACCAAGAAAGACAAATAAACAAATATGTATTCATTTAAACAAGGAATATTCTTTTCATTTTCATTCATAGCTCTTTTTCATTTAAGTATCAAGATTTTTAAAAGATTTGATTGTCCTCTCATGAAAATAGTAGTCTCGTGGAAATATTAAATATTTATCTACAGAGATTCCCAGTGCATCATTCTTTACAATAGCAAAATAACTGAAAATAACAATGAATAAAACACAAAATAAGTCAAATAAAATGATAATTCCCCTCATACAAATGAAAAGTTATGTAACTTCTAAAATAGTAGTATAGAATAAGTTCTAAAGAACGTGTAGAAACATTCACAGGACACTGCAAATCCTAGGTAAGAGAAATGAAGGCTGGCTTTGTATCACACACTTGTAACTATGAGTGTCCATATGTATACACATACATGCTTGTAGTAAATATAGGTGTACATAGGTGTATACATCATTATTAGATAATCTGTTTTATTTCCTGTGTATAGAATGTGCATGCATAAGTACGTATACATAAATAAGTATATGTCAGTTATAGAAAGGAGCCAATAAGAAGAGTTTTGCAGCATTAAAAACACCTGACCAATACAGCTGCAGATGCAGCCAACCATTGGACTGAGCCCGGGGACCCAATGGAAGAGCTAGGGGAAGAACTGAAGGAGCTGAAGGGGATTGCGATCCTATAAGAAGAACAATATCAACTAACTCTGTACCACTCATAGCTCCCAGTGATTAAACCACCAACCAAAGAGGGAGCCAGAACTCCAGATACATATATAGCAGAAGATGGCCTTATCTGACATCAATGGGAGGGGAGGGAGGTTTGATGCCCCAGTATAGGGGGATGCTAGAGGGGTGAGGCAGGCATGGGTGAATGGATGAAGAAGCACTCTCAGAGAGGCAAAGGAGAGGGGAAGGGGAGATGGAATGGGGAGTTGGTGGAGGGGTAACTGGGAAGAGGGTATCATTTGAAATGTAAATGAATAAAATGATTAATAAAAAGGAAGTAGTTCAGGAGTTGGAGGAGAAGGAGAAATATAATCTAAATATATAGAATTCATGTATAAATGAATAAAAGAACACGCTTTCCAATTTAAAAAAAAAACCCATATCTCCAACTACTAGCATTGTAGATTTTGTTCTTTTAAAACTTATGTTGTTTTTACAGATGTATTTTATAACCAAAAGAAAAGTTATTGAATAAAATATTGACTTCCATCACTTGGATTTAGATAGGTAAAAAGTTAAGGGATTTACCTTTCAGGGTATCTATTATGAGAGACCAAAGCCAATATTAAATAATGTTATTACTACTGTGTCAGCAGCATCTCAAAAACCAAGGGTGACTACACTTAGGCACGTCTCAAGAATGAAAATCAGATCATTTTCATTCTCTTATCCATGGAGCTGAGCAACAATGAGGTTGGGTTTCATCTGATTCTAGAATGCCATATAAATTCATTGCCAGAATCACCAGGAGCTAAAGTACAGAGCCAACACAAAACCTGTATCTGCTTCACTGACCTTGAAGCCTCCCATCTTCAGCACCACAGATTTGTGGAAGGATAAAGGGTGTCAATTATGCACAGCCTGTCTAGGGTTCCTGTCCAAATTCCTCAAAGGTGGACTCAGTGTGGCCTTGTGAAGGAAATCACAACTTCTAGTAAGCCAAGAGGGCATCATGAGTTACACAAGATTGTGACTAGCATAACACAAGGAAAGAGAAATAAAGGAATTTGCTCCCTACTTTAAAAAAGTTTAGTCTACTCAGAAAAATGTAGCACATGCTTAGAAGGGTGATAAGTGGGGGAGAAGGACATGTACTAGACATACAGAGATCTAAACAAGGCAAGAGCAAGAAAGTCCCACACTTAGAGGTGTGTTGGTGTGGCAACTCTAAACAAGGATATTCTGCACTGCTGCAACTGGACTGGAACACAGATTTGTGAAAGCAGGCACACGTGTCTAAAGCTCTGAAGGTGTTTCTCAAGTCGCCTACACTGTTTTCTTAGGACAGTACAGTTATGAATTTTGTCTTAAACTGTATTTGAGAACATGATGCATCCAGTAGGTTTGCTAAATACATTTTCATCCAACATTTTAATTTTTTTTCTAGTTATCAGATACAGACAATTGAAGACACAGAAGGAAGAAGAGGGGAAAGAGGACATAGCATTTTTGCAAATCAGTTTTTAAAATAACACAATTTTTGCTTCTAATTTTTGATACTTAAGTATCAAAAAGATACTTAGGTAATGCGAAACACAATCTCATGATTCCTGGCTTTTCATTTCATATCTACAGTTCATATATTGGGAACTGTTTCTAGAAATATCTAGCTATGAGGGTGGAAAGTATTATCTAGTTTTGATGTTATTCTTAAGTAGTTTAGTAGGTTTTAATTCTGGTGAAATTGTGACTAAAAGAAATCAGGAAAATTTGACGTTAACATACTTAGGTACACATAGCAAGTGCTTGACTGCAAACTTTCAAATTCACACCCCAATCACACAGGACAATGCCCCCACCTGAGAGGGAGAAGTCACCCTTCTGGCTCTCACTCTCTCTGATTAGAAAGGCGCCCGTCTGGTTTTCTGAATACAGAAGTTGCTTTTCTGCATCTGCTCTTTTGATTGCTCCAAAAAACCACCTAAAAAACAAGAGAGACATAAACCTCAATTAGCCAATCAGAATTTGTTTTTAAAAAAGAACGAGAAGAGAACATTGCAACATCAGAAACAATTAAATTCTTCAATGAATTCATCACACATATAAATGGTAGCTTTTGGTACTTGAGAAGATTTTTCAGAATGTCAGAATTTAGAACACAAGGCACAAACCTTTGAAAAATATTTGCAAAATACATAACCAAAATATGATTGGTATTGTGGAGTCAACAAGCAATAAAAAATAAAACAGGGAAAAATAGCAAAGACTATAAGTGGGTAATTCACAGAGGTAGGAAGTCAAGAAAATAATACAAATAAGCAGTGTAGCCAGTGCCTATCCATAATTAGGTACTATATATAAAACTACAGTAAAACATAGACATATGCCTTGCAAGTGGACAACTTCCTATTGTTAGGTGTCAGAGAAGATATCGAACAACATTCATGCAATTGTGGTAGCAAAATAATTTGATATGGCCCACTCAGAGACCAGTCCAGCACCAGCTCACTGTGTATATTATATGTTCAAGGATATGCGACAAAAATAATTTGCTATAGAATTTTACCACTGGCACATCGAAAGCAGGTTCAGGGCTTACTTAGCATGCTGTGAGGCCTGGGTTCATCCTCAGCACCATAAAAAGAAAAGAAAGAAAAAAACAGGCAGAACCTAAATATTCACCACAGGGAATAAACAGTTACAAGAATTAAGTGTGATTTTACAGCGGTGAAAACAAATAAATCATAAGGGTACAAGAAAAAGTTGAATAACAATTCACAACATTGCAATGTCATTTATATAAAACTTAAGCACTCTTTCAGAAATTTACATATTTTTATAAATATGTATATGCTTATTTAAAATGAATAGTTAAAATAGTCAAGCATTTCCAGAAATGGGGGAAAAAAGTCTCCATGTATTTCCAGCAAAGAATCAACAGAGATGAAATAGACTTATCAGCTCTGTGCATTTTCCTAATTCAAGGGGCATTGATCATGCATCAATTTATCCAGCAAGTTACATTTTTTAAAATTATGGTATCTCCTATATTTTATTCTCATGTATAAACACTCCATTGTGTAAGTTTCATATGCATACATCACATTTGTATTTTGGATAATTGCCCATGAATGATGTGCTTCTGCACAAGATACATACAAGCCAGCGGTTTGTGTAAATCCAATGATTAAAGATAAGGTCATACTCATTTGTAGAAAAACAATTTACTAATTTTCAGAACTTCTGTCTCAGCAATTCTGGACTTTCCTACATAGATTCAACTTAAGTGTTTGACAATGTATCTGTTTATGTCATACTTAGACATTTGCTTGGCTCTACTCCCATCAGGAAGAGAAGAACATAAATAAAAAGTTATTTTCTGCTTGCAGCCACGTTATAATGCCGTCCTTCACACTCAAAGATGACGCACCTGCTGCGGATTGTTATCTTTAGAGCATGTGATACTGTTGAGCCTAACAGGGAAACAGCAACTCATCCCAACCTTTGCACCTGTGGAAACTCTTCCTTACTTTGAGGTTGAAGCTCCTGCCAGGACTGTTGCTGTCATAGGCTCTGACTTTTAGAGACCTAGTTGGCACCATTCTAGAAGGACATGAACACTTGAGGCCCGGCTGTTCATCAAAGTATTTCAACCTCCCCGTAACCTGCTGTTCTTTTAGACAGTGAACAAACAGTGAGGGCCAAGAAAGGATCTAAACATCATAGGTCATATGAAGTGCCACAGAGAGTCATGTAGGTATGGTCTTCCAAATGTGATCTCTAGTCCAAGATTATCAGCTTTGCATGGAACCATTAAAATGGAAAATCTCAGGCCTCAGTCCTGACCTACTCATGCAGACAGTCCAGGACTATGGTCCAGCAATCAGGAGCATAAGAAACCTTCCACATAAATTTAGAATGTGTGCAAGATGTGTAAAAATAAGCCAGAGTTTGACACTTGGCTGTGAAAAGGAAATATTCAGTAAAATGATACTCTATACATACAAACTCATATGCTTTGTTGATACTTAATAAAAATAATGTTTTTATTATATCATACCATAAAATGCAGTATTCAAAAGAAGAAACCTGTGATAACTTGGATACTGGGAGAAAGAAGTGCTTCCTTAAGATTAAAACAGAGAAAATAAATGCTTGTCATGAAAGTACGACATATATGACCAAAGCTCAAAATGTGTTTTACAAATAATTATCAGGTATCTATCATACTGACTACTGACATGGAAATATCTGGATCCCAATGTTGGATTAAAGTGATAAACTTCAGAGTAATGGGAGTGTTATATTTGTTTATACTTTTAAAACCAGAATGTGTGTACATGTATACAGATATGTACATATCTCTAAGATTAGTGAGCCTTATTTATGGTGTGGAAATTTGAAATGAGATGTAATTTCAGAATGATTTAACATCCGCTTTAATATACACAATAAAATGAAGTCACTTAAGAATACACACAAAAAAAAAATCTACAAGTTACCAGGTCAAGATTCAGAATGTTGACAATCAAAACTGATAGATACAAGAAAAATAGCACTGGAATCAGAGAGAGGGAAGTACATATGAACATACAAACAGATAGAACATGCCAGCCAGGGTGTCAAACATTAATAACTCCAGAACATCTCAGAAGTACAGTCAGTCACTTAAGAATGGCAGCATGGTTGGGAGATGGTGGTGCAGACTTTTAGTTCCAGCATTTGAGAAACAGAGGCAGATGGATCTCTTTGAGTTCAAAGCCAGCCTAGTCTACAAAGTGAGTTCCAGGACAGCCATGATTGTTTCACAGAGAAACTCTGTCTCAAAAAAGCACAAACATACACATATGCATGCACTCGCATGCATACAGACGCATGTGTGTTCACACATACACACAATGAGAAAGAGAGAGAAAGAGAGAGGGAGAGGGGGAGGGAGAGGGAGAGAGAGAGAGAGAAAGAGAGAGAGAGAGAAGAATAGCAGCATGGCAGTAGGAAATTCACTTAATCTCTTGTGTCTCAACTTTATCATTTGTAAGTAGGAATTATAGCAATGACCTTGCACTTATTGTGACATTAAAAGAAATTATACATGTAAGAGCTTGTCTAGACCTTGTCATGCTAAGTAGCTTTGATGAGAACTAAATAAAAAAATTGTATGTTTGTTTTGGATACTCTAGATTTGAAGTCATGACAGGACCGCAGTTAATATTTGAGCAGGATCTTATATCTCTAATTGTCCCAAGTGACCCTTCATTCATGTCCTCCATGATAAATGCCATCTTATTAAATCAAAAAGACTAATGAAATCTGCATTATGATTAGCAAGTGATTATGTTTGGGGAAAAAAAAGAGACAACATTAAGAAAAATGGAGAGGCTGGAGACATAGCTCCAAGGGTCGGAGTACTTGTTGTTCAAGCCTGAGCATGGGAGCTCAAGTCTGTACCAACGACATAAAAATCTGAATGTGGTCGTGCTGCTCAGAACAGGAACAGGACAATCTCTGGGGATGGTTGGCTGCCAGCCTACTTCCAGTGAGAGACCCTATCTCAAGGAATAAAACGGTTTGTGTACCCACACACACTAGTGCATGCACCACACACACCCCTCACAAACCAACATACACTTCCTAAAAAAAGCAGCGTTAAAGAATATCACATATAAATATGTTAAGTAATATCACATCTAAATACTATCATTATCAATCAAACACCATGCCACCATAGAAAGAACAAGCAAATAGACACGTTACCTTCACTAAGAGTTCATTATTACGTATACTAGAGTGTGAGCTGCAGCATCAACTGGTACAAATTGATATCTAGGTCACTCATAATTCTGAATAGATGTATATAATTCCCTCCTACAATTTAAAAAGAAGCACCACTATCAATAAGTGCTGAGAACAGTTGATAAAAGCTGACCTCTAATATCTTACTCTGTGTCCCTATATGCTAAGGAAACTGGTCTCTAAATACCATAGTCAGTTCTGGAGGTGAGGGAGGAACTATGCCTCATGAACAAACAAGAAACAGAAAGTACAAGTCAACTTGGCAGATGGGGACTCTAAGTGGCAAGTGGGTTAGAACAACACAACAGTGGAATTGGGGTTAGAATATCTTCATCTATCATGACACATATTATAATGAATAAAACCAACTACGGTTCCACACCTGTGTGGCTCAGGAGGTGTCAGTGGCACTGTCACAAAATGCCTACAGTTTGCAGGGCACACACACCCACATCTAGTCACTTATCACAGCTAAACAAAAGCCTTCCACACAGAGTATCCTGGAGCTATGGTGGTTCCATATCTCTATCATTCACCTGCATCTCTGTTTCAACAACACTGCCAGGAAGGCCTCTGTCAAGTTCCTGTTCCAGCTAATCAGGCCCTGCCCCTTCCAAGAACTCTACCTTGGCTCCAAGTCCCCTAGGCTCAGGGTCAGCTATTACTGCCTCTCCTCCTTTTCGCATGGCATAATCACAACAAAGAGAAGAAGGTAGATCTCAAGGAGATTATGTTGTTCATTCTTTGCTTTGCTCTTTGCCCATCACAACCTTTCTTTTGGTCCCCACACAGATCTCAGCAATATGTCACCATCTCTTCTTTTTAATCTTAATCATGACTACCTCGTCATCATATGCAGGAGCCAAGCACAAATGTCATTAGTCTCATATATAGCCTCTGTGTGCCCCTTCCTCATGCTGACATCACTGGAGTTAACCTCTGAAAGTATGAAGGGCTACATCTCACCACATAGACAAGGCTGTTCATTATCATTGCCGTTTGGTGAGTTGGTTGTTTTGTTTTCATTTAACCGGCTGCCTTTTACAGATTGCTTATGAAATAAAGCCTACTGAAGTAGAATGTCAGGCCTTTGAGCATGTGGACGTTAGCCACTCATCCAACTTTGTCCCACCTACATCTCCTGTACCTAAATGTACATTTAAATTTACTTTCCCAATGTTCCTACAGTATTCAGAGAATGTACATCAGATTTGATACAAAGCCTGAGAAATTAGGGCACCAAGTTTTAATTGTTTATTTTATGTAATTCACTTGTTGGTGTAGACCTCTCTAGGCCAAGGACCGCGTAGGATACCTTCAAAGATCTCCGATGGCAAATACTGGTGTTATGTCCTTTGGAGCTCTTAACAAAATACCTGATAAAACTATTGATGCATTGAACCTTGGAATGGCATTTATAGTCATGTTGATTCTGAACACTGAACTTTAGATAATGTGTTTTCAGCTACTCTTCGGTGCCTGTTGAATATCTTAGAGTATAAAATATCTGCGTGCTAGAGCGAATTGCTGTGCAGTTCAGATGTTAATTAGCCTTAGACCATATATTCCTATCTGAACTCCTTTTTCTTCAAAAAAGAGAACCTTTGTTCAGGAACATAAAGATTAAAAAAAAAATGAGGCTGACTTCTCCCTTTAAAACAAGAGCCCATTGACAGCCCACATGGAAGGAATGTTAACCTGAAGATGTCACTCGAAGTCAGTATTTGAGGTAAGACTGTAGTCACATTACAAACTAGGAAGTTCATTCTTGGATCACTTGATAAAGCATTTCTTATTGCTCTTGCACACCTGAATAGTTAGCTCAAAGGGGGAATTTTGGAGGAACTAAACTGTGTTTCCTCGTGGAAGGAGGTGAATGTTCGTTAAAGAACCTTGTTATAACCTGAGCCCACTTCCCTCCTAAGTTTTCAAGAATGTGTGACTCAGAACAGCATTCAGCATGGGAGAAAGTACAAGAATGCAACAAGGTTCAGATCAATAATCCATCTCAAAACATATTGTCATTTCAGAACAGTCCATGTGTGTGAAAGGATGGGAAGCCACTGTTGATTAGTTGGTGAAATCACGTACAAACATGTGTACATCTAATGATACACCTGTCATCAGTTCCAAAACTAAAGTGTAAATTCTAATGTGTCTGCTTAGATTTTGTATAGGTGTGGTCCTGTTAGGTGTGGTCCTGTTTATCGTTCTGTGGTCCTAAAACTGGAAGAATAGATCAAAAGCATTAATTGTTAGTGGTCCATGAAGGTCAAAGGCAACTGATCTTAGGGTGTTCCAGCAATGCATTATTTCACCAGTCATCACAAATGTTTATCTTCATTGCCTTTCTTAGCCTTTTCCTAGCACTACGATGCTTATTTCTTCTCATGAGAAAAAAAAAAGACAGGAATTTTTAGGGACACTTATGTTTGTTTGTATATAAATGGTGTTGCATGTATGTTTGCCTGCACGTTCACATGCGTGAACACATGCACATACAGGTACACATGTGTGTGTGCACACAGAGGACAGAGATTGACATCAGGTGTTTTCCTTGATTGCTCTCTACCCTATACAACAAAGTAGCAGTACAGTGAGTATTGCTGACGCCAAATGTTCTCAGTGTAGCTACTCTCACTAACCAGCTTGCCTTAGGGTTTCCCTGACTCTTAGCATTTCTGGACTTACAGAAGCCACCTAGTTTTTTATTGGGTGCTGGGAATCCAACCTCCTGATCCTCATGCTAGCACAGCAAGCAGTTCAACCACTGCACCATTTCCCCAGGCTCTCAAAGAATGTGTTGAGGTATTTGGTTTTAAAGATTTCCCAGTGTTATGAATGATATCCTTCCATTTTATTTAAAGCATTGAATATGCTAGAATGATATACAAAATATCTTCTTTTTTGGGAATTACTGTTAACTACACTGGTCTAAATGGTGAGATGAGTGAGCCAATTAGCAAGCACACAGCCACCATAAACTCAGATACAGAAAAGTTCTGCAGTGGCGTCTACCATGTCAAAACTAATGATGGGAAATTTCTGATCCCTAATAAAATGCTATAAACAACTTGAAGGCATTGCAACCTTTTCTTAACTTAATATACCTTGATACCTACAGAACTAGTAATTGTATCGTTTTCTATGTACTTAATATGCCAGAATGTCAATATCATTAATCTTATACTAACTATACTGTAAAAAGATGAAAAAGCAAAAGACCTATTAACCATTGCTTTGAGAGTCTTAAAGTATCAGGGAAGAGATAACAATTTAAGTATGAAGTTAAGGGGTGCATGCAGTTGTAAGGATACATAGAGCAATTAACAGTCAGTGCGCAAGGCAAGTTGGTGACAGAAATGAGCTGAAGAAAGAGGGACCAGTTAAGATTCCTCTGGGAATCCTGACCAATACATGTGTGGATGCTTGCAGCCAACCATTGAACTGAGCACAGGGACCCCAATGGAGGAGTTAGGGGAAAGACTGAGGGAGCTGAAGGAGCCTTATCTGGCATCAATGGGAGGGGAGGCCCTTGGTCCTGTGAAGGCTTTATGCCCCAGTGTAGAGGAGTGCTAGGGTGGTGGGCAGGTGGGGGAGCACCCTCATGGAATCAGGATAAGGGGGGTGAGACAGGGGGGTTGCAAATAGAAAAATTGGAAAGGGGATAACATTTGAAATGCAAATAAATAAAACATCCGATTTAAAAAACAAGATTCCTCTGGAATAATTACAGGGGAGAACATTTTATTTTCTATTTAATGACCAGCGCTATGCAGATGAGGTGGGGAAAAAAGTTTGTGGAATAAATAAAAAGGAAGACTGAGCAGACATAGGTGGCTGGTGAACTGAAGGCAGCCAGAGAGTAAGGAGGCAGAAGCACTGTGTAACCTGCACAGTGTATTGGAAGGTGATGGGTACAAGAGAGGGAAAAATAAACAAGAAAGGAGATAAAGTCAAGCTTTTAAAGTCCTCTCCATGTGCAGCAGAAGATGGCAAGACAGATTTGGAGCGTCTTCCTGTGTGTTCCTGACATCAAAGCAATCAGAAGAATAAAAAGAGCTGTGTGGGGAAGAAATGGCTAGACTCTGAGAGAATGACAAGCCAATGTCAAGATTCCTCAGCTGCAGCTTGGACAACGTCTGTTAGTACTTGCTTCTTTCTAATAGAGAAATAAACCATGCCCACCACTTCCTGCATTTCCATCACTGGTTTGTGTAGACATGCAGGACAGTAGAAGCTGTGACATTCTCAGAGGAATTCCTTGGGCTCTGTGATTCTTTAACCAGAAAAAGAGAGAATTCTATTTTAAAGGAACAGGAATGGTTGATGAAAAAAATGTTTTGTTTTGTTTTTAATTAGAATTACAGTGGACTATTTGAAGTAGAATTTTTTTTTCAGGCATCTCCCTTAAACATACAAAAATCAAAATATTTTAATTAAAATTTGTTTGTGAGTATATGTGTGTATATGTATGCCAATACGTGTGGTATGTGGGATCTGTGTGTGTGTGACTGTATGTGGTTATGTGTGTATAAGGGCCAGGAAGAGTGTGTTCTAAGCAACCACCGCTGACTGGTCTGAGGTGAAGCTCAGGAAAGGAAATACTGTACGTCTCAAAAGCAGTGGAGAATTCTAAACCAGGTCACCCAGAGGCTGCACTCTGAGAAGACAGTACTGCTCGTGGATGGGAGGGCCACAGGAATTTCAGGAAACTGAAAGCATCTCCCTTCAACAGCTGCTATTAATAATTAGCAAACGGAACTTCAGTAATCTGACTCCACAGCTAAATTACTGATAACACATATAAACTGATAAACTGATAGTACAACTTCTCTGGAAATTAAAAGGCCAGGTTAACCTCTTCATCTAACACAAAAGGGCAAAAGATAGAGCCGACAATAGCTACATAGTAACGTTTGGCCTATCGTTCATGACCCATGAAAAATATTTCTAAATCTTGTAGTTTCAAACCACCTGCTGTTGGAATGTGGAGGCACAAAACCTGAAGAGCCAAGTTTGGAAACCGGAAATCAAACAGCCTAGGGGAAGAGATTTCTGCATGGTTAATGATGGTAGGTTAATTGGAAAACACTGACTTCCACTCACCGTGGCTATGCCTTAGAGCTGTGTTTAGAACAACAGCCGTGTTTTTCTTCGGATCAAGCATGTCTGAGCATTGTGAGCACTCCCTTCCTTTCACAGTCTTTTCCTTGGTGTGCTTCAGTTTTTGGCATATTTATTAAGTCTACTTTTTTCCTACTACATCTACGCAACTGTGATTTTAGCCTACCACTCCAATCCCCAGGCCCAGGACAGCACCAGGCATTAAAAACATCCTCAAAACTGTAACGTAAGTACATGAGTGATGAGCAAATGGCTATTTAGGGGCGTGAGTCTTGTAGTCAAACTTAAAGATGACTAAAGAATTTAAAATGCTAAAAGATGAACACAGAGACCAGCAGTGATACAGAGCAATGCATCAAGTCAGACCTGCCAGTCATGAGATAGCCCTGGTCAGTCATGTGATCAACAGTCACACATGCAGGGTGACAAAAATGGTCACAAGAAGAATTCCATTTCCATTTCAATTCCACTTTAGACATCACAGTGTCATCATCTACACCTTGGCCTCATTCTTGTGAAGCATAGAGTAGTCAGGGCAGGGGCCTCGATCTCAGATATTATAAGACAGGGGCAGAGAGTGAGTGAAAAGGAGCCAAATTGTTTGCTATGCAAATTATAAGCAAAGCCCATGTTGGCACATGCACTAAGCGTTTGATGTGGTCTATTTAAACTGGGCAAACTGGGAACTGAGCAGTGTAGATTAGTCCTTAAGCTTTCCAGGGTAGGTCTAAAATAATTAACAGTTATGAGCTGTGAAGAGAAACTCTTTGGATTCTAAACTTCTTCTTGGAGAACAACACAATAGGACTTTATGATGCCGAACATGAAGCTGTATCTGTTGTTTAGATGTTGATTTGGGTCCATACAAAGCTAAATGTGAAAGGAGAAAATGGAGGGACATCAAATAAACACTTAGGCAATCTGGAAGCGATGGATGACGCTGCATAAAATGAGTGCTGACACTTTAGGAAGCTTTTCTAAAGTACTAACAAGGATTTAAAGAAACATTTCAAAGGTAAAACCAAACTATACCTTATTCTTTCAATAAAAAAAAAAGATTATATTGTGAGGCTGATGAGTTGACTCAGTGGGCTTGCCACAAGCTGAATGACCTGAGTTCAATCCCCAGGACCAAAATAGTGGGAAATGAATTCTCATTCCTGCAAGTTGTCCTCTGACCTCCACACATATGCCGTGTCATGGAACACTCACATGAACACGCACACATGCACACACACACACACACACACACACACACACATACATGTTAAACTGAAAAGGAAAGAGCATTGCAAAAGCACTGTCATCTAAAGAGTGGAAAAGAATAAAACTACAGGGGAAGTGCTCAGAATGAAGTCAATCAACATTCTAATTATTGTGACATGTTATCTGTCATACTCTCTAGATGACATGGAATGCTGTCTCCCATGAGTCTGCTTACTTTATTCTCTTCTGTTATGGTATGCATATGAAGTGTTTGCCTGTGCTTATGCCCCCAGCATTCAAGCTACATCTCTCTCCTGGGGCCCTGTGCCAAGGCCTCGGAGTCTTCAGAGCTTCTGTCTACTGACAGGGGCAGCTCGATAAGCTTGGGGCTATCATAGCAGTACTCACTCCTATGTCTAGATCCAGTCATGTTAGCCATCCTCCTCTTCATGTCCCTACTGCCACAGAGGCGCTCACTTCACTATAACATCACAGGCATCTGATGAAAGGAAATCTCTCTGAAACCATGAGCTGAAATGAACAGTCCCTCCTTACTTCTGTGCAGTGTTTTAGTCTTAGTAATACAAAGATAATACAGCTTTCTTGTCAAACTTTGAATATATAACTTTGTATTATTTTTTGTAAGGACAACGTTCCCCTCATATTGTCAATGCTGTAGACTCGTTTTCTGTAGGAAACTATTTTGATAGTCACAAGTAACTACAACTGCAATTCCAAGGGATCTGTCATCTGTGTCTGGCCTCTGGGGCACCTGCACACGTATGGCATTCATTCACACAGAATCTTACATGGAGACACTTATACACGTATGACATTCACTCACACAGTCACATGGGAATCTGCACACACATGACACACATGGCATTCACTCACACAGAAACTCATATCAACACATAAATAAGAATAAATAATTCTGTTTTAAATTGGCTTTTCCCCAGCACCCAGATTCAACAGGGATACCTGCTAATGTTACTTCTCATGAATATCTTACAAGTTTTCTAAATGTGAGAAATCTTCCAAAGAAGATTGTAGGGCATGGAGACAACTCTGAGTGGAATCTTAAGTCACTGTGTGTTGGTGAAATGAGCTAGCCCATGTCAAGAATCCCAAAAGCCTCAGACTCATAGAAGAATGGCAAAGCTTTTCCCCAGAGTGAGACTCAGAGGTATGGCAAAGCCTTCCTCTGCTCCAAGTGTGGATGTTGATAGTGTGGGCAGAAAAACCCACCGAAGCTTTCTATTCTTTACCCTCCATCCTTATTTACCATCTGACAAGTACTCCTCTGAGACCATTCCTACTAAGATTAGTTAAAATTGTCTCCTTGATCCAGCTGCACAGCATAAGCCTGCCTCCTTGTTTATCTGTATGACATAGCCCATCTCCTTGATTGAACTGTATGCAATAGCAGTACCTCCCAGTTTAAGTCCATATAAAAAAACACGCTGAGTTTCCAGGGCACTGTGGCTTCTTCATCAGAGAAGCCAGAGCACTGGATCCCAGCAGCTTCTGTCCATGTCCCATCTCCCTTCTCTTTATTTCCTCACCAACAGGAATCAGCCCCAAATCACTGGGGCCATGCATGGACTCTGCAGAACATATATATAAATTCATTGAGGTTTACTGGAGCTACTGTAGTAAAGACAAGATTGCACTCACCCCACACTAGCATGGGGGAAACACCCAAGTAGGCTGCTTCAAAAAGAAGGGCAAAAAAAAAAAAAAATGTAAACCATGCTATTCATCATTCTGATGCCAGATAATTGGAGAAATACATTTTCAGAGGAATGTGTCAGGAGGAAATGCTTCACAATTGACGTGTGTGATCAATATGCCAATGGCATGGCTAAAACCTCATGTAGCAACTGGAAAGGGAGAGGTTATAAGAAAGGCCCTGTGAAGGGCAACAGGCCGAGGTGCATAAATGTGCCTCCAACTCCTCTTAGAACACTGTTAGGGGTCTACTTTGACAACAAAAGAATAAGGGTTTTCTGCCTTGTGATCACTCTGTGCTCCTTGCAGTCTTCGTTGCACTGTATGTAATCAGTCAAAATGTAATCTGTACCCGTGGTCACATTACTTTCTAGAGGGAAAAAAAAATTGACCGCAAAGGTCACAAAATTTGTGCAGCATAAATATCCTAAGAACATCACAATGCAAATATCTCTAGAGCTTTATGAAGGCTGCGACAGATACGTTCCTTTGAATGAAATTTAAATAAATTCAAATTCAAATAAAAGAGGAAAAAGCAAATACAAAAGAAAACTAAGATAATAGTAAAAAATAGCCATAGGAAAAACTAAAGGATAGAAGTTGGAAGGATTAAAAGCCGGAGTTAAGGAGCAGTGTTGGCATCGAAACAAGCCACTGGGCTGAAGGAGGAAAAGAGGCACAGAGTTTCTGAGGAGATAAAAATGTTACGTGTGTGCATATACATGGTTTATAAATATAAATTTACCAAACTTTATTGAAAAGCAACCTAAGACCTGTATTTCACTGTAGTAAACTGTGCTTTATAAAAATTACTTCGGGACAGTGGAAAGAGAGCTGAGTGGTTAAGGGCACTTAACAGGCTCTGTCCCCAGCAACAACAGCCAGTGGCTCTCCATTGCCTTTAACTCCAGTTGCAGGGACTCTGATGACCTCTTCTGGACTTCGTGAGCACCAGGAATGCATATGCTGCACACGCAAACACTCACACAAACACATACAATAAAAGTAAATCTTCTTAAATGATTGGTTTTTCTTATATGTGCATTGGTGCTTTGCCTGTAAGTCTGTCTGCGTGAGGGTGTCAGTCCCCTGGATTTGGAGTTACAGACGGTTGTGAGCTGCCACGACGAACCTGAGATTCTCTGGAAGAATCTGAACCTGGATTCTCTGGAAGAATAACTAGGGCTCTTAATCATCTCCCCAGTGTCCTAAGTAAATCTTTTTAAACTTACTTTTGAAAAACTAATTTGTGGGGAGGTGGCACATACTCTTTAGTTGAATACAGAGAATTGTTGCAACTAATTTAAGTTTGGTTACATTCTCTTGAAAACTATTGTTGCTTTTCGTTAAAAAGAAAAAATTGGACAGAAAATAACCTAGACTTGAAATGCAAATTTTACGTCGATCAAAGTCTGTAGTGACCAACATCTCTGTTCTGTGCTTAGATCCTATGAACAGAAGGTCATGGGGAATATGTTTTAAGTATGCTATACTTCATATGTTATAATCCTAAAAGAACATGTTACATTGAAACCCATTATTTTTTGTACATTCAATGTGTTCTAATAAAAAAAAATTAAAGCAACAGTACTCTGATATGGTAGGTTTTTTTTTTTTTTTATTAACCTTATGATTCCTTAGTTTGGACATAAAAGTAGCAAGACTGGCCTTGTTTATAAATGTACTGAATCAGAGTCTGACCTTAGGAAACGTCTTCCTGCAGCTTATATCTCTGCAGTCATGAGCATCTGACAACCTAGACACATGAACCACCAGAAAAACTCCATTACATATATGTACAGTGTCTCACTTAAGGTTTCTACTGTTGTGATGAAATACCACGGCCAAAGGCAACTTGGGAATGAGAGAGTTTGTCTGGCTTCTACTTCCTCATTCCTCAGATGAATCTGGGGTAAGAACCTGGAAGAAGGAACTGGAACAGAAGCCACAGAGGAACTCTTAATTACTGACTTGTTTTGCATTTTCTCATCAAGAAAATGTCCCCCAGGCTAATCTTGTGGGAGGAATTTTCTCAATTGAGAAAAAGAACTCCAAAAACAACTCTAGCTCTAGCTTGTGCCGAGTTGGCACAAAACTAGTCAGCATGTGCACACTCAAATCCACCATCACAACAGCATCACTCATACAGAGACACTGGCTCACACAAACACCTCACACACACACCATCACACACAGAAAGACACTGCCTCACACACACGCCTCACATATACCATCTCGTACAGAGAGACAATAACTCCTTCTACCTCACATCCACCATTACACAGAGACAGTGTCTCACACAGACCTCACACACACACACACACACACACACACACACACACACACACACCATTAGACCCTTAACTGTCTGTCTTCTGCTGTTTTTAAGATCCTATCCTTATCAAAGGGCTGCTTACAGACAATATCTACTTTTTGTTAGGATCTTTACCTTTAAGATAAAACAAAAGGACTCCTGGAGAGAGGGCTTTAAATCAAAGAACAGCAAGAATTTTAGACTATTGGAAGGAAAGGAATTGGAATCAGCGAGGCCTGAAAACACACATCAATGACCTCAGCTCAGCTGCCACTGCTCCTTCCTTTACAAAGCTTCAGGAACTTCCGTAATGCTCAGAAATCCAGAGAAGTTCAGATCCGGTGTCAGGACAGCAGCTCATCTGTGACTGCAGTGGTGAAATATGCTTCTAATTGGCGGGGGAGTCAGAAATTACATAATAAGACCAGAAACATATATACATATATACATATACATATACATATACACATACACATACACATACACATACACATACAATACATATATATATATATATATATATATATATACATTTCTTTTTACTTTTATTAGAAAACTGAATGAAACCTTATCTTAAATATCTATGTGGGTTACTTTTGCTGTGTCTAACTGTAGTTTCACTGAAACTCCTGCCATTGGTGAAGTCATCACAGACTTATGTCTGATCCATATAACCAAATTCTCTCTAGAAATAATCAAGCTGCTAAATACGTGCTTATGCATTTGATCTTTTAAATGACTGGTCCCGTTCTAAGAGCCAAACGCCCGTTGTCCATGGTTGTATTCTTCCTTATTATACTCTATTTCTCAGTAATGTGTTTGCTATCACTAATCTTTGTACAGTGTAGTTATCCGATATTAAGATCAGTCTGAACAAGTTACTTCCTTAACAGGGATGAGGGAAGAAGTGGCCACTGTTTCATGCTTTAATCCAAACTTAGCTGCTTGACTGTTAATTAGAATGCTTAGTTTCCTCATCTGTAAAAATCGGGTTAATAATTCTACATTTATTTTTCATTTTATTTTAGCATGATGCCAGTTGAATGCAGACCCTTCTCCAGGTGAGGCAATCATTCTCTATTCCCAGCATATACTTCTTACCAAACTATTCGAAAGAGAAAAGTAGAACCCGATAGGAAAATACAGAACACCTTAATCTCATGTTGACATTTCTATTGAATGTTCTTCATCCCACCAACACAACCCACCAGTGGCCCAACAATGCCCAGAGAGCACCGGTCCTGTCTTTCTATGTTCTTCCTTTTTTTTCACGGCCACACATGTTTCTTTGTCATTCTTTACCATGCTTAGAACCATCAAAAACATTTTGAATGGAAAGCCTTCAACTGTGTAGACCACGGTTTTCATAGTCTCTCTTCCACTGATTCATCAGCATAGGTTCCAACTCTGAGAGCAAGAATAATGGTTCCTTTTGAGAGGTGAATAGTGGGCTGTGGAGATGACTCAGTCTGTAAAGGGCTTATCATAGAGCAAGGAGGGCCTGAGCTTCACACCCAGCATTCCTGTAGGAAGCCAATCGTGTCAAGTTATGTCAGAAATCCCTGCAATGGGGAAGTGGACAGAGGTAGATGCCTACAGATCATTGCCTGCAGCCTCACCAATGAACCCCAGGCTAACTCAGAGAGCCTATCAAAAAGTAATATGGAGAAGTGCTTGAAGGAAGCCGTCAGAATTGACCTCTGGCCTATATGCAG
The DNA here is from genome assembly GCA_030674055.1 of Rhabdomys pumilio. Taxonomy (NCBI): domain Eukaryota; kingdom Metazoa; phylum Chordata; class Mammalia; order Rodentia; family Muridae; genus Rhabdomys; species Rhabdomys pumilio. The sequence goes on from JANHMN010000019.1 coordinate 19,863,107, forward strand.
AGAAGGATGAGGACAATGTAAAACAAATAATTAAAATCTTATTAAAATCTCAAATCAAAAAGTTAGAACGAAGTCTTCAGAATCCAAGACTAGGCAAATAATTTTCTGGAATATTTCCCAAAGACCTGTGTTAAAGGTTTAGACTCCAGTCTCTGTGAAATAGTGGCACCTTTAAAAACCAGAGATTTCTAGGAGGAAGCTGGGTCATTGGAGGTGTGGCCTTGAAGGGAACACTGGCACATCTCTCTTTACTTCCTGGATACTGTGTGAGCAAATCTCACTCACTGTGCACTCCTACCCTGATGTAATGTTTCACAGAGGCAAAGCAACAGAAGCAGGCACCCATTGACTTTAATCTCTGGCTACAAAAGCTGAAATAACACTGCTCATTGTAAGTTGTTTGCCCACAGATTTTGTCACACTGACAGAAAACTGTCACAGAGAAATTATCTGTGAGAAACTATCTATTATTGCAAAGAAACTATCACATGAGAAAATAACCTTCCACATAGTGAGAAACTTTGTTGTCTAAATGCTTCTGTTTCAGGAGACAACATATAGATTAATAAAAATTAGATAATGTGTTTGCAAATCATATATCTCACGGAAGATTAATATCTAGAATGATAAAGAATTTCTCAAAGATCAGTAGTAGAAAAAAATTCATGCTAACATATCGAGTAAAAACATTCAGAGAGATTTCTTGGAAAGTAAAATGTAGGAGGATAAACATGTAAAGGCGTTCAACATCATTAGTCACTAAGAAAACAAATTAAAATTAGGACTACACGAATGACTAATGTAAGAATTCATAATTATGACATGCTGATATGGATTTAGAGAAACTGGGTCATTTGCCTATTGTTGGTAGGAATAAAATGAAAGAGCCATTGTAATAATAGAATGGCAGACTTTTATTAAAATTAAAAAAGCTGGAGTACCATATGACCTAGCAATTATACACTTGGGCATTTGTCCCAGAGAAATAAAATTGTTGTTCACACAAAAATCTGTAGAAAGAAATGTTTTCAGTGTCTTCATTCATAAAATCCAGAGACTGGCAACACCTCCGAGCTCTCTTAGAGAGTAAATGGTAACTATGCTATGTACATTCAACCTATAAAATACTGTGAAAGAATTAAAAGGAAGACATACAAATGCAGACCAATCTATATGAATATCTAGGAACTTTTACTGGATAAAGAAAGCAAATTCCAAATATATTAGATATATTAGGTGACAGTCTTGAAACTGAGTTAAATATATACACATTCATGCTTGCTGGTACCAGGGCTGCAGGCTGTAAGCAAGAAAGAGGAGGTGGGGAGAAGAAGCAGAATGAGGCAGGGCTGCTGTGTCTGAGCAGGAGGAAGCAGCCCTGTATGAATGCAATTGTCTGTAGCTTCACCTGTTTGTGATATTGTACTAACTTTGAAAGTTGCTGCCATTAACGAAACAGGAATTTTGTTGTCATTTACAATTAAATCTATAAGCGTCTCAAGATAAAGGGCCAGTGAGATGGCTTGGCAGGTAAAGACATTTGTTTCAAGCCTGAGGACCTGAGTTTGATCCTCAGGTACCATATAATAGGAGAAGAGTCACTCTTGCAAATTGTCCTCTCATATCTACACGTGTACCATGGCTTGCATGTGTACATATATGCACACGCACACACACACACACACACAGACACAGACACAGACACAGACACATACACACAGGGATATTAGACAGACAGACAGACAGATAGATAGACAGACAGACAGGCAGACAGGCAGATGCAAATTTCAAAAACAAAAATAAAAATAAACTGATTATAATTTTTAAAAACCACAATATCTTGGGATATGATTTACTGGTAGGAACTTGCTAGCATGTGCAAAGCCCTGGGATCTATCACCAGCCAGTACCACAGAGACATCAATATTTATAAATTACTCCTCTACTAAAAATTGCAGTGAAAATTAAAAGAGCTAGAAAAAGAAGAACTTGAAGTTTATACACGCACACACACACACACACACACACATATATATATATATATATATATACACATATATATATTTTTTTCTAGATTACAAATTGCTGTCATACAGGACTCAAACTATTTATATACTGTATACACAAAGTGTTCAAATAAAGGGGTACATTTGACAAAAATTTGTTACACACATGCATTAAAAAGTTACAATGACACCCGTTGTTTTACACATTGACCATTATTTTATGCTAATAAAGCTTGAAAAAGTGTCCACATCATTATTCAAAATTCAGTTTCCACTATCCACAAGGAAGAAAATGTAAAGCAAAAAATAATTTGTATTTGTAAGGTTTTGGAAAAGGATTAAACATTTACTCTCAAGAAAATGTCAAACAAGTCCCAGAGTGCTAACATGCAGTGAGAAAACAGATGAGTCAGACTGAATAGATGAAATTCCATGTTGAGGTTAGCCTCAAGCAATATGGCATCTAGTGCTCAGAAACTACATGTAGTTAATATTTTACATCCATGACAAGAACACAATAAGAAAAAATAGAGGGCCAATATAGATCTAAAAGCTCAAGGCACAGAGCTTCCCTGGAGGAAGTGGGCTGATCTTGGGAATTTGTAGCTTAGTCCTATTTTCAGGCTGATCCATGCTTCCTGAGTGGAAATGCAACATAGTTAGTCATCTCCCCTTCCTGCTGCTCTGCTTTCCCCTTTGAGACTGACTGTAGCCCCTAAAACTGTAAGCCAAACAACCTTATCCTCCTGTTAGTCACAGCAATAAGAAAGGTGGCTAATACTTTTCTAATCTAATTCTAATCTGACCTAATCTAAATCTAATTCTAATCAAACTACATAAGCAGACCATGAGGTTTGTTGACGTTTGTTTTTATTGACAAAGTGTCAGAAACACAAATAAGTTGTACCTCAAAGAGTCAAGCTATTTGGAGAGAGCTGGGCCCTCTGTCCATGAGAGTAATCAGTAAAAGAAATGTTTTAAGAAGAAAAAAAGATTAATTATTCTACAAATGATTTCCAGAAGGGAAAAAATGGAGTCTAATGAGTGAATGATGATCAATTAAATTTCAAAACTGTAAAGACTGAACGGTCAAGGGACATGAGCCAGAGAGAGGAAGGCACAAGACATGAAGCAAGGAAGAAATGACAAGTTCACAGTGTCTCCCCAAAACACTGGCCACTGGCCACAAGGTTTGCTTTAGGTCCAAGTTGATGTGCTGCTAGAATCAAGCCTTAAAGAGCTGCCTGTGAAGCATTCTGAGTTATCAAATACAATGGAAAAGATGTGTTAGAGACTTACATGGGGTGAAGGCAGTAATCACTAACTACTTCATGCAGTGATTTTAAAGACAGTGACTGAGCACAGTTCTGACATCAAGCAGTGTCCACCTAAGAAATGTTTTGAGTCGAAGTAGGCTCACCCCTCCCCTAAAAGTTCATAGATTAAATTGCCAGTCCCCCTTCTTACATCACAATATGACCCCATTTGCAATGAAATCACTAAAAATTTAATCAAGATAAAGTCATCATGGGCCCCCTGACCCAATATGAGATAATAGATTATCTTGTTATAGTACATTAGCAATCTAGTGAACTTGTTATTCCCTTTGGCATGGTCTATAGTGAGGGAAATTCTCAATTAACAAATAGTCAAAGGTTTAAATTTAATTAGGAAAAAATGCAGTTATAAGGAGAATATACAGAGCTGGCTATATAGCTAACTTGGTAAAGAACTTGGGAGGGAGGAGGTTGGGGGGACCCTCCAGAATGCACCAGAGACCTGGGAGATGACAGTCTCTCAGGACCTAAAAGGAGGGACCTTAGATGAAATGCCTGACAGAAGGAAGAGAGAACTTAAAGAGCCCACCACCAGCAGGAAGATGGGGCATCAAATGAGGGAGGGTGTTGCCATCCCACAGTCAAAACTCTGACCCATAATTGTTTCTGTTTGAAAGAACTACAGAGATGGAAATGGAGAGGAGCCTGAGGAAACAGGTTCATTGACAGGCCTAAAGTGAGATCCAGCTCAAGGGGAGGTCCCAAGGCCTGACACTATTATTGAGGCTATGGAGTGCTCACAAAAATGAACCTATCATGACTGCCCTCCAAAAAACCCAACAAGTAGCTGAAAGAGTAAGATGCAGATATTTGCACCCAACCAATGGACAAAAGCTGCTGACCCTTGTGGTTGAATTAGGGAAAGGCAGAAAGAAGCAGAGGAGGACGGCAACCCTGTAAAAGGACCAACAGTCTCAATTAACCTGGACCCCCGAGATCTCTCAAACACTGGACCACCAAAAAGGAAGCATATGCCAGCTGATATGAGGCCCCCAACACATATACAGCAGACAACTGCTGGGTCTGTGTTCAATCAGAGATGATGTACCTAACCCTCAAGAGACTGGAGGCCCCAGGGAGTTTAGAGGTCAGGTGGGGTGGGGGGTGGGAGGTGAGGACATCCTCTTTGAGACAGGGATGGAGAGGAGGTATAGGATGTGGAACAGTTGGAGGGTGGATGAGAGCAGGGAGAATAAAATCTAGAGTGAAATAAATAAATAAATAAATAAATAAATAAATAAATAAATACAAGAACTTGCCAGGCTAGCATGAAGGTATGAGTTCTGTCCCAAATAGCCACATACAAAGACTAGATGTGGTGCATTGCATGGTAATCCTAAAGGTGAGAAGGCAGACATGAGAGGCTCACTGCCTAGCCAGCCTTGCCTATTGGTAAGGTCCAGGAAGACTGTCTCAAAAACTATGGTGGACAGAGCCTGAAGAACAGAGGAAGAAAACAGAAAGAAGATGGAGGGAGTTGTCTCTGTCTTATTCACCTACAAAATACACACATGAGCACATACACCAGCACATACATGAGCATTCACATAAATGTGCACACAGATATACATAAACATACAAAAGTCATATGGGTAAAATTAAAATTGATAAGTATAAAAAATGTTTCCCACTGTTAGAGAAAAGCAGAATAATTCCAAATAGTGATAAGGATTTTTATTAACATAGGACTACTCAGTTACTGAATTCTTTTACAAAAACAAATTTGACAAAAGCAATATGAGCCGGACAACTAGCTGTACAGCCTTGGGCTTATTTATTCTGATTCTGGGAGTAAATGCTAACAAAATTCTACAAAGTATGGAGGGTGGAATCTTTATGTTGGAAGATAGTTACTACTGTACTATTCAAAACACTGTAAATAATGAATAATGCCCCAGAGCTTAAATTCTGATTGTTAAACAAGCTCCAATAAGCTATATTACATTCACATGACAAAATTATAATGAAAATTATAAAAGCTAAGATAAAGACAAAGTAGCATCTTAAAACAAAATGCATTAAAATGTAGACTATGCATGCAAGCCACTTCGTTGTTGAGGACACCTGCATACACACATCAGGGAAACATTCTTCTGTCTGTGCAGTATTTTTGATGCAAAACACTTGAAGATATCTTAGTAATGTTTTTGAATGTCACCATCAGACAATCTATTATAAAAAATAAAAGACTCTTAAGTCAATTTTTGAGAAGCGAAAACTCGTGTGAAGAAGCAGTGTCTAGATAGAAAGAATATAAATTGGATTTAAACTTGAGCTTTTAAAACTGTATTTATCAGAGAAGCCAGAGCAAGTGCACTCAGAACAACACTGCTCACCTCTTCCCAACTGTCATTCCCGTGTGAGTAAATAAGGACTCATACCATTGGGCTTAATATATACTAGCCAGTTATAAATGGGGTCCAGGGATAGTCCTACAGTCCTGAAACCTACACCCCACTCATCAAAATACCTTTGAATCAGCTACAAGTAGATATAGCCTATTCTTTATAGGATGACACTATTGTGAACATGGCCATATTATCTTAGCTCTAAAATATGATGCAATTGATTATATTTGAAGGTAAAATTCATTTTAAGAAATGAAAGGACTTTTGAAATGAAAATTATAGCAGGCATTCAGTTGTTCTGAATTCCTGCAGTAGCCACATCTCCTGGTGCTTACTTAAACAATCTGTAGTGGGCACTTACTAGTTTTTAACATTGTAAGAGAACAAATACTTACCCTTATTTTTCAAACACACGATACATAAGAAACATCAACAGGAGAAGGCTGCAATGCCCCACCCCAGCAGTACTCCTTCAGCTATCCCCTCACCCTGAGAATGGACTCCTGTAAACCCTGCACACTGAAATCACATGACAGACTCTGTCTCCAGAGCCACAGTATCTGAGAAAGCAAAGATAACTACATACCAAATGAGCATAGCAGAACAGGCACATCCATGTGATAGATTTAAAAAATTCATTGATTCAGCATTGAAAGAGAAGCCTTCAATAAACATGAGGTAAACTGGTGAATATTCATAATCTACTGAGCATTGTTATTACAGTCTGTGTTTAAACAGTTTACAATGCTAATTATTGTTGGTTAATATCAAAGGTCCTACTAATTATAACTAAAATGTCAAGTGGCATTTCAGCAAACATATATCCATTTTTATTTCATGACTGTCTTCAGTTTCTTAGGGGAAGGATACACATCTTTCAAACAGTTGTTTTGTGGTGGCACTGTGGTACCCAGATTATTTTTGCCTTATTCAGAGCTATTTTATAAATATTCATGTTGTAATGAGTTCACTAAAAGAATCAAATCTTTCTTTAAACATATAAATATATTTAAATGTCTAGTATAAAATATACATGCCTGTTTATTTATAACATAGCATTTTGTCTTGTTAGAAACACTGAAGTCTATTGTGACACGTTCAAAAATTTCCCTTTTATGATTCAAAACAATGAGTAGAAAAAGACTGTGTTTTCAAGGCTATGCAAACATGGGCAGCTATGTTTGAGATTTCATTTGAAATGTCAAACATAGATGAACTCTCTACAGAAGCTAATTAAAATTTTTGGTGAGAATAGTGGGACTTCCTCATAATATCAATAAAACTTAAAACTGACTGTTTTCTTGGTCCTTAGGGTAAGAGTGTGCACACAAAGACAGCTAAAGATGCTGCCTTTTATATGAAACATTTGGGGTCACTTGAGATCATTATAGGTCAGTGGGTTAGGATAAGCAAGGTCCCTTGTCTCAAGACCATTCACAAAGGGCTCCAGCTATCAACCAGTAGTTGAGAGTTTCTATTTTTTATGCTTACTAAGTCATAAAGAAACTCTTTTCCATTTCTTTATGATTGACTAAACAACTGAAACCAAACATAAGGCTTCAGACAAAATGTTACAAAATAAATTTTTAACTAGGTCTCTCTGACTCCCACCAGAAAAAGGAGTAGGGGTGCTTGTGGCAGGAGTAGGAGGAGCCAAATCTGACTGATAGGAATAGAACTCACAGAGATAAATGGAAAAGAGCCTCAGACTAAGGGTAAATCGCATAGAGAGATTGGGGGAGTGGGGTGTTACTTGAATAAGACAGTAAGGTGCAAAAGGATTTAGAGTAGAAAAGAATTTTTTTAATTTTCTGACATTTAATCTTAGGTTTGGTGTAGTTTTTGTAGAGGATAGGCAAGAGAACATTGGCAAAAAGCTAGCACACGAAAGCAGACTAAAAGATCAAAGGGATCTTAAAATATATTATAGGGAGGGATGACTGGTTGCAAGTACATACTAAATGAAAAGAAGCAAAATGACATAGTGGTTGACTGGCAGTGAAATAGAAGAGGAAAACAGGAGAGAGTGATTCCAGCGTCCGTACCTAGCAAGAGTCTATCCACTGGCCTCGGGCAGAACTGAGCAAGACTGCCTCAGTGGTTCATAAGAGGTAGAATATACTGTATAAATACATGAAATGTACTAGCTAGTTGCATACCAAATCACCACCAGCTACAGCCATCTGAGAGAACCTTAAATGAGTAAATGCCTCTGTAAAATTGGGCTATGGCAAGCCTATACAGCATTTCCTTAATTGGTGATTGATAGAGGAGGGTCCAGCCCATTGTGGGTGCTGCCACTCCTCAGCTGATGGTCCTGGGTTGTTTGAGAAAGCAGCCTGAGCAAGCCATGAGGAGCAAGCCAGTAAGTAGCCCCACCATGACCTGTGCACCAGCTCCTGCCTCCTACTCAGCTTGAATTCCTGTCTTGGCTTCCCTTGATGGACTGTGATCCAGGATGTATAAGTCAAAGAAACTCTTCCCTTACCAAGTTGCTTTGGCATGGTGTTTCATCACAACAATAGAAACCCTAACTAGGAAAATGTTTTGAAGAATTAGTACAAATACTCTATTTTAAAAGATTTCCATATAATGGATTGAAGGCACTGTTTCTATAATTCTGCAAGTGTTTTATAAAATAAATAATAAAAATAAATAAATAAATTTTTTTAAAATTTATTTTTCACTATAAAAATAAATAAAGGCAGCACCATGAAGATGGCTTAGTGGATAAAGGCAATTAATTACCCAAGACTAGTAACCTGTATTTAATATCTATAACTCATGTTGAGGAAGAGAAAACCAGCTTCCACAAGTTGCCCTATGACCTCCACAGATGTTCTCTCTCTGTCTCTGTCTCTTTCTCTCTCTCTGTCTCTGTCTCTCTGTCTGTCTCTCTCTCTCTGTGTGTGTCTCTCTCTCTTGCACACACACACACACACACACACACACACACACACATGTACACACACAGACACATACTCAAAATATTTTTAAAGCTAAAACTAAAAAGAAAGAAATAGGACTCCTTGTTCAAACAATTTTTTTTCAAAAAGCTCTGCTGTTTGAGAGAGCAGTTTCATAAGCAGTAGCCAGAGGGGAAATGGAGTCAAGAATTGTTTTATAAAAGGTAAGAATATTGATTTTATTTGTCTGCTGCTGTGTGCCCTTCCAACCAGAATTTAAATTATAGCAGTGAACTTAAGAGCAGTCAAGAATTTTTATAAGAAATCAATACCCACATATCACACTTCAATTGAGCCCAGAGAATGCTGCAGAATCACGTACATCCTAAACGTGCTAACAGCCTTATTCTTTTCCAATTTAGCCACAACTATGATGTCCTCCTACCCGTCCACTCATAACACACATTTAGAACCATCTAATAAGACTGACTGGAGAATCTTTTCCAAAGAGATAATGCACTACTATATTTGACTAGCAAAGAGTTAGAGTCTGATGGCTCAAGACTCAGACTAAATGTCACAGGTGCCAAAATCAAGAGGGGAAGAGATGGGGGAAATGCCGAATCACTCATGAGATACTCCATAGACTTGAAAGCTCGACCCACTCAGCCCTTGAAAGAGTTAGTGTTAAATGTTTTCTTTAATCACTACTGCACTGATTTTTTTCAGTATTGTTGGCTGAGCTTAACTGTCCAGGGTTTCCGTGTTAGAACAACTACCTGTGAATAAGTAGCAAGCAGGTGAAGCTCAGTTTCTATGGTTTCTATTTATAGTAGCACATTCGTGGTTTATGGACACTCGCCACTTTGTCATAGAAATCCTACCATTGTTTGCCTGCCTTCCCAGTTTCTTAAAGGTCCCTGACATACCTCCTACTTTCTCTCTCCTTCTATATTGCCCTGTTTATCACAATTACCTGTACGTTTGATTAAATGTGATTAATTTTGCTTTTCAATCCCAGGAAAGGCATTTGGATAGAAAAAAAAAAAAAAAAAAAAAAACCACAGAGTGAGACCAGGCTGCTATTTTTGGAACCAGTTTGAGCATAAGCTTTGTTTCTGGAAATTAGATCAGTTTGCACCCTTGGCTGGGCAAAAGCCTCTTTCCAGGACAAATCACCAGCAAAGGGCTACTTGGCCCTCCTCTCTCAGCACAGGCTTAAATCCACAGCTAAAGGAAGTTGTTAGATTCTGCAAGGCAGGGAGCTGGCCACTCCTGCTGCTTTCAGCAAACACATTGGCTGTCTGCTGGATCAAATTAAACTATTCATCATTTATACTACCCTTGCCTTCTGGTGGCACAAAATCATGGCAACCACGATTTGCTAAAATATCTCAAATGCCCAATTTAAAACATAGGCTGGAGAAACGAGTTGAGTTCATTCTTTTCCTAATGCCCACGGTTCAAAACTCAACCACGAAGCCTGCTCAGAGGCCAGCGAGGGTGCAACGATGCGGTTAGAAATGTGGAAAACACCATGTTTTGAGGAGGATTTTGTTGTCACAGGACTGTTGAGTGCACAGTATTTCCTAGGAGATATTGTCCCTTTGTATCAGAGGAAGATCAGCTTCTGTGAGGTTACTTTTAAAGTCAAATCAGCTGAAAATGCTTCTTTGAGAAAGGAGAAGACTGAATTTTGCCCATTAAGGAAGAATGAGATGATGAATACACATTTACTTAATTGCACACAAAGGAGAAGATATGTTGCATGTTGGAATCATGCAGAAATTCGAATAAACCATCTCCAATTCATGTTTAACTTCTCAAAAAGCAATTTCCCATCCTACTTATAATCATGCTTTTCTTACTACTTACAGAGCATTTCCTGGAGCATTCTATCATTGAATAGCCCGTATTTCATGTCTACCTCAGAGGAGATGGTCAGGCCTATCTTAGTGTATTGATGTTTTCCTTTTCTGATTTCTTAAATCCTTAGGTACCAAAGTACGGTTATTATCTTACTTTAATTCTTCTCACTGTAATGCTTCATAGCTTGGCTCTATGGTCAATTTTCCATTAGCCAATGTAAAAGAGTTACTGTATCAATAGCGATTTGCTTTAACCAGGATGCACACTGTATAGCCCAATGCCCTTTCAAGCAAGTCAAGTCAGTTGTTATCGGTGTCTACACAATAGGGTTACACATGCTGTAGAGTTTCTTTTTACTTTTGGAAGAATCAACAATACCCAAAGAGATTAACTGAATGCTATGAAAGAGACATAATAAGAAAAGAAGTGAGAACTGTCAATGACAGTGACCAGTATTATATATACTGCACTTTGGATGTAATGACCAAGCATGGTTTAAATTTTGCTCATCTCCTTGGTATACGTGCTTACATAACATGAACACAAGAGCTCCAGGGGTAGTTAAAATACAGTTAAAATACATAATTATTAAATCATGGGCCTCCATGAATGCCCACATCCTCCTCGAATAGTCATGTGTGTCAGACTTAGTTCCATATTTGGCACAGATTCCAGGGCAAGTCTTTTCAACCATGAATCAGCTCATGCTTTTATCTGCCTACCAATCCTTCTTGTAATTGCTCTACTTCCTCATATACTCCAGTTTTATTTGCTTAGCTTAAATGTTAACTTATCTCCTTTTAATTTGCTTACACTGCTGCCGACCAGAGTCCTTGCTTTACGTTTACATCTTCCATCAGCCCTTCTCATCAGCTGTGTTTTTATCCACTGAGCACCTTTCTTGTCTTGGTCTCCTCCTTCCTCCATGCTTTGTTTCTCTTGTAATGGACCTGGCTCTCAGTGGTGAGACTTAGCATCCCTACTAAGGGCACTCACTCCCTACATGATTCTGTAGAAAAGAGATGAGCCAAAGGGATACAATACACGTGTGCACACACTCACAAGCCAGGAGAATGTGAGAAGGTTATGTCAAATTCTCTAGCAGACAATGATGTTGCTAGCTGACATTGAAAAGATAATGAAAAAAAAAAAAAGAAAGAAAGTAGCAGAAGTTGAAGGACCATGCAGCTCAAGGTCCACAAAGCAGGGTGGTAGGGAGAAAAGACTGGATTTCTAGTCCACAGTGAAACAACCTGCCCTGATTGGTTCAGTCGTAGTCTTTCAAATGAGAAACCAATTATTTAATTGTATACTTTGATGAGTATATAGAATAGTATATAAAATTTGTTTGGGTTTATGTTTTTACTTTAGAATATAAATTATGTTTATACTAATAATTGTTATTTACTCATTAAAGTAGGTTACAATACAGACACCTACCAAAAACAAAAGCAAAACAAAAAGCCAACATCAACATAAATTCTCTATTGATGAGAAATTGTAAACATATATTTAAAATAAAACAAGTGGGAACAAACATAAGCCATATTAAGGACAAATTCAGTTATTATAAGTAGATATGTGTACTGACTGGTTTTGTGTACTGACATAAGCTGGAGTTATCATAGAGAAAGGAGCTTCAGTTGAGAAAATGTCACCATGAGATCCAGCTGTAAGGCATTTTCTCAATTAGTGATCAAGGGTGAGGGGTAGGGCCCCTTGTGGGTGGTGCCATTCCTGAGCTGGTAGTCTTGGGTTCTATAAGAAAGCAAGCTGAGCAAGCCAGGAGAAACAATTCATAAGTGACATCCCTCCATGGCCTCTGCATCAGCTCCTGCTTCCTGACCTGCTTGAGTTCCAGTCCTGACTTCCTTTGGTGATGAACAGCAATGTGGAAGTGTCATCTGAATAAACCCTTTCCTCCCCAACTTGCTTCTTGGTCATGATGTTTGTGCAGAAATAGAACTAAGACAGCATGCAGTTGTACTCTGTGCTTCCTGGTTACATAGAAGACCATGGAACATGGTTTTAATACCTGATATAATGAATAAAACCAAGTTTTCATGGAAAACAAACTTTAATCTTTAACCCACAATCATTTCAAACTGCATGATCTTATACTTTTTAAGTGTTCAAAACACACCACACAAGTTATATACATAATTTCATAAACTCATGAAATATCCCAAGGTATGTAACTGAGCCTTCGGAATCTTAGAGCAGCCTTAGGCTACAGGACAAGGACCCTTAGTATCAGAATATAGAGAGGGGAATCTTAAAAGTCATAGTGTGTAAGGACGTTGGACACTGCAAAGTCATCTTATTTTAGATCTTTCCTACTCGTGTTAGGAATATAATAGTAAAAAAAATAACTCAGTAAACATCACTGTTGTGGAAGAGGTGGAGTCATGAGCTGCCTGTGCAGTTACAATGTCTATGTTTAATTTATAGGTCATCAGACTTGCCACCCTTTGATCTTATGCTTACAGTGCTTTTAGTTTTTGTTGTTATTGTTGTTGTTGTTGTAGTCTTTTCCCCCCAGTGTTATGGATTGAACTCATGACCACAGGATTGCAAACCAAGTGCCTAGTACCACTAAGTCATATACCCAATTCCAATATCTCATTATTTTCCCAATCTACCATACTCAAATAACTAAAGCAAACAACAGTCTACTCACTGCACCTTTGTAGCTTTGTCTAAAATATACATACTCAAACAATATATTATTTAATGTATTTGATGACATTTAAAAATACATGTATATGTGTGTGTGCACATGTGAGTATGTTTGTATAGGCTGGTGCTAACACTAAGGATCTTCCGCACCTACTCTCCATACGATTCACTGAAGCAGGGTCTCTCAGTCAAACACAGAGCCTATTAGCTAGCTATTTGCTCTGGGGATCCTGGTCTCTGTCTTCCTCACACTAGAATGACAGATGGACCAGCACACTCACTTGTGGCCTGTACAGTAATCCCTTTAATCACTTACCCATCTTCTGAAACATGTTTAGCTCAAAGTTATGCTTTCAAACATCATCCATGGTGCTACGAGTCATCCAAGTTAGTATTTTAGCCAATAGGTCATGTATCATTGAACAAATAAACCAAAATTGATCCTTTTTTCATCATCGGGCATTTGGATTAACCTAGTCATTTCCTTTTAAAAGCTGAGTTACTATTAACTTTTTTTCTTTCTTTCTTTTTTTTTTTTTTTTTTTTTTTTGGAAAACAGGTTTTGTTCTGAGTCTGGGAGGAGGAAAACTTTAAGGGACCACCATTAGTAGTGGCTTTTGTGTTGGACAAGCTGGTGACAATATTTATTAATCATTAGTTCAAAACTGCCTTAAAAGTCACACACACACTTTTTTATATTTATCACATTTATCTTTAAAGACTTGTTGACAGGAACCTGATATGACTGCTTCTTGGGAGGTTCAGCCAGCAACTGACCAATACAGATGTGGATGCTTGGAGCCAATCATCAAACTGAGCTCAGAGACTCTGGTAGGGGAACTGGCAGAAGGACTGGAGGAGATGAGGGGTATTACAACTCTATAGGAAGAACAACATTAGCTGGGTGGACCACCCAGTGCTCCCAGGGACTAGACCACCAACCAAGGAATGTACAGGAAGGGACCCATGGCTCCAGATACATAGATAGCAGAGAATGGCCTTGCCTGACATCAATAGGAGGGGAGGCCCTTGGTCCTGTGGGAGTTTGATAGCCCAGAATAGGGAGATGCTGGAGAGGTGGGGTGGGAGAGGGTGGTGGGTGGATAAGCACCATCATAGAGGCAAAGGGGAGAGAGGAGAAGGAGGTTGTGGGATGTGGGAATTATGGAGGGGTAACCAGGGAGTGGCATAACATTTGAGATGTAAATAAATGGAATGATTAATAAAAATTCAGTTATTGATAAACTAGAATATTGTATAATACTATGTAACTTTGGAAATGGATGTTTAAGCTTTAAAAGGAATGAGGGGTTTCTTTAAACTCTCAATTTTCCTTTCAAATGTGAAACATCACTTACAGTGATTCTTTAGCCTCCACGAACTGTCATGTACATCTTTTGTTTCCTATTTTCTTACTAGAACCTAAGTCAGTACTGTGACCTCTCATTTTTAGTAAACTATTGCTTCCCTAAGGCAGCCCTCTGCTAAGACTGAGCCCAGAGCAGTGATTCAACCTCAAAACCAGTTTGGCCTGTTTTGTTATCAGCTATTATATAACACAGGCATAGAAGCTACCTTTTATATTGTTTTTATCTGAAACATCATGGAATCCATTGTATCATAACTGTCAAGGTAATAATGGCATGCCAGAGCAGAAACCTGGACAGACCTAACTCGTCCCAAGGTATTTCCAGAAAGCACAGAGGCCCATAGTAGGTTGTAGGCATAAGTGACTCTGAGGTATTCTTTTTATTTCATAGTGTTAATGGAAAAGGAATTTTCCAATGTCTAGACAAAGCATATTGCCACACATTGAAGCATTTTTAAAGTTATTAATCTGTTTTGGTATTTTCAAACAAGCACCAATCTTGGCATTGCTTTAATCTAGCACCAATCACATTTCTTTCAAAGTAATATCTGTTTATTTGCTTCTCTTCAAGATCTAGCACTATGTGCAGTCTTCCCACCATATGGGCCTTAAAGGCGGCTTATACAATCAGAAAACTCTACTGCATTTTCAAACAGTTTAGATACAGCCAATCTGATAAGGGAAAAATACATTCCCAGTCTGTTCTCATTCTATCTCATCTGCCAAATATGGGATCCACTAGACAATACTGAATAGCTCCCAAATGATACCCTAGAGACAAGACACAGGCTGTAAATGCTAACCAAACAATCCTGTAAAGCACTGCAAACTCTGAGTAGAGGTAGAGGCAGCTGTACTCTACTGACCCTATGGCTTATGCATTTGCTAATGCTGACTCTCTGGATAGACCTAAGTCTCATACAATACTTTTACTCTGAGTCAACAGGCCTAAGCCACCCAGTGCAGAGTCACAGACAGAAATGGTTGTGCTCCTCTGTAAATCTCTATCTTTATTGCACACTCACCAGTCAGTGGCAACTACCTTTCTCTCTTGTTCCCTTTCTTTGGCATCTGACCCAAAGTCTTTTGTTTGGCATTCTATTAACTGTTTTGAGAAAGTTAATTTCAATTTTTATCCACTGTGAATCCATTATTTCCTTTGCTGGCTCTTCTTCCTGCATGAGTTATGATTGATTCATAACCACTATTTAGTTAGCTCACAAACTACAGGTTAGTTACTTAGGATGGTTTCCACTCCTCTTAATTGGCCTTAATCATGGCTCTACAGTCAGATGACAAGACAGGTTGACCAGAAGGAGCTCTTCACATGTTTCTTTCACTTTCCTGGAGGTTGGCTTGTGGTTTGTGTGTGGTAGCTATAGAACTCTAAGAGCAGAAGGCAACTTACAAATATTTAAGTCTCTACTCCTGCCACATTTGCTACTGTGCCACTGAGCAAAATAAATCAACTCATACTGATTTAGGCAATCGTTAGTGAGGCAGGAGGTTGCTTAAGAGGGTGGGTATATAATATACAACCCCAAAAGGGATTTTACTAAAATTTATCCATCACTCTTGCTCAGCTGACTACAAATGTTTCTAAAGATTTAGCCTGTGCCTCCCTTTTGTTTCTTGGGCCTTTTTACACTTTGGCTCTTAAAAATCCTTGTAAAAGCCACAGCACTCCACAGTACTTACATTCCTGTGTTATTATAACTTCTCCGTATGAACAGCTTCAAGATTCATCTTTACAAAACTAACTTACCCCTCTGTCTGAACTTTTTTTTCCCAGAGTTCTTTTGGCTATTTCCATTGAGATATCTTACTGTGACTTCAAAGATGGCATGTCAAAGGGAGGCAGAAAAGGGATAAAAATTATATTTCAATTAAAAGCATATTTTTTAAAAAGAAATATTCCACACACAAAATGGATGTATGAAATAAAATTACTGTATGAAATGAATATTTCACTTAATGTTCCACCTATTTTAAAATCATAGTGTTATCTCACCCTCTCTTCCTCATCTAATTTAGTTCTGTCCTCACTACTCACCAGATAAGACAACTCTAGAATGTATTTCATTTTAGTTTTAATTTTCCAGACTTAAAAACAATGATAGGAAAACTTTCCAGACAGAGCTATCAAGTAAGAATTAAATTGGTTTTGTATGCTTTGTGTTTTAAAGATGCATATAAAAAAAAATCTTCATTATTTCCTTTGCCTTCAATTCCTATATTGAGCCATAGGACTGCTCACATCTCTACTCTTCCATTTTAATTAGTCCTAGAAATCAAAATTAAGTTCTAGTAACATTCTGTTTCACAGTTAATTTAGCTTTATTTTTCAGATTTACAAATGGCAATAATAAAAGTGCCTACCTCAAGAGGATGTTCCAAGATGAAAGATATTACAAACTACATTGAGTGTGTTTGGGGTAATATAGTGGTAACCCTTCTCAAATGACAGTTGTCGCCTCTTGCTCTACTAATAATAAGTGCAAAACTACATGGAAAACATACTTACAAATTCTTCCAATAAAGAATTCCTTCTAGAAAGAAGACCGTGTGAGTTGAGCCTTGAAAGGTCTCATTCCCTTCCAATCAAGACTGAATTCTTCTACCTGCACCTATTCATTCGAATATTGCTTTCTTCATTTACGGATTAAACAATTTTTTTCAAACGTGCGCAACATGACAGTTTGTGCTCTCCCTATGGCAAAAATGAGCACTTGTTTATCTCAGGACACTGAAAAGAAACCCCTATAATCAGAAGCTAGCTGAGCACTTAAGGTTAGGTCTTTAAACATAAACCATCCCCATAGACCATCAGCTCCAGACCAGATCATGTGATCGTGACAGAGAAGGGCAAAAAGGGAATCAAATCACTATACAAGCATATTTGAACATCCACAAAAGCATAGACATTGCCTAATGCCACAAACAACCAAATACCCATGTATCCTGGCTTACTTGGGTGACTATTATTTCTTTACCAATTGCATATTCAGTCTCTAGAGAGTCTTGCCTCAACAATATTTACTTATGCTCAAACATGTGTGCGTCTCAACTTTCTTGATAGATCCCATTTAGAGCAAACCCTCTCTTCCTTACACCCTCCCCAGAACTGTACTCTAAAATAAAGGAGTCTTTTCTAATGCTCTACTTCCGAAATGATCCATTCTTCTCTATGGTGTATTTTTCTCTGCATACCATTGCAATTCTCTACTTATTCTTCTGATTTCCTATGACTGGAAAATTCTCTGAAAAAAGAAGAAGCACTGTCTTAATAATTTTTAGCACCCATATAGAAACTTTTAATACAGTGAGCACACAAGCAAAAATGTTTGTTGAGTCCCTTAGAAATCATCTCCCTCAATGATTAGAAATGATGCAGAGACTAAGAAGAAAGAATTCAAATGATACCACTCAGAAGAACTCCTCCAGAAATGAGTCCTGAGCAGCAGTTTTGAAAAAAAAAAAAAATCTGGTCTCATGACATAGCATCTTGATATGTTATAATTAACATTCAGAAATGTGAGATCAGATTAGCATTATAATGATCTGAAACCCATCAGTAATATTGCTCCTTCAGAAAACGTATATGAGATTCCTCTGAACCACTTAAATCAGCTGCCAGTGACCTATGCAACATTTGCGTTAGTGGAAATATTTTTTCAATATGATTCTAAATTCCTTTCAAATTACTATGTACATGAAGTTCAGAAGTTCCTAGTAATTGCATTCTTTGAATTATACTTTTCATTTTATCCTCAAAAAGGCAAAGAAATAATGAAAAGGTCTCCTATTAAATATTTTTCAAAACTTGAAGGTAATATAAACCATCGTATGAATTATAAACATACATACAAACATTAAAGACTTTGACTTGCAAATTAACTCAGTTTTTAAATAGAAAACATCTAACCAAAGAAACTCTTCAGAAAAAGCAGGACATAACGGAAAGATCTTACACAAGGGGTAGTGTCTGAATTTTAGCTAAATAAGCAATAAGGAGAGTAATAGAGATCACATGATCTATATCTGCATCTATGCATTTTAGCAAAACTCTGATGGTTCATTAATCTTCAAAGAAACAGCCACATAAACTAATACTAAAGTTGCAGGCTTTGGGAAAATAGCTACAAGGAGCCCTGAAACACTGTTAAAGCAGCTATTAATCTGCATATAACTACCTTCCCTGGAGAAAGCAGCTCAATGCTTTCAGTGCTAAGAAGTGCTAAGGACCCCATTAAAAATGGAAATCAGGGATAATGCTGGAGAGAAAGTAGCAGTTAATTAGCAAGAAAATTAGCAAAAAGAAGATAGAATTATTTTGTTTGGTAATGTTTATAATGTAACAGTGAAATTCTATTAATATCTACCCCAGTCAACTTTCAGCATGTATAAGCTGAAAAATATTTCATAAACATACTAATTTGAAATTATATATGTTGACCATAAAAACTGAAATTACAAGTCTGGCCCACAACATTAATTTTGTAAATTGGGTTTTGGTCTGCTTCCCATTTTAAAGCTCTGCCCCAGTAACTTCTTTACTTTGAAGATAAGGGTATGTTTGTGTGTATATATGTGGTTTCTGGATATCATCTCCATGAGAGTTGTCATTTCTTCCTGACTTTATATCCATTCTATGTTAAAAAAAAAAAATAGTCTGTCAATCTGGAGGTAGATTACCACAATTTATTGTTTTGGAGTTTGAAGAATATGCTATTATGATTGTGAATCTAACAAAAAATGAACAGCTTGCAGGGACAATGTATACGGTCAATGGAATTTGATTTAAAAAAAAATGAGACTCAGAAGTTCCTTCAGAGACCTTTTTTTCTGTTTTACTGTTGACTTTGTTTTGGGCAGCACTGATAGGACACAAGGCTTTGTAAGAATGAAGATCTGAGGTCCATCCCCAGAACTTATGTGAAAAATGGTAGCATGTACTGATAACCCAAGCCCTCTGGAGGCAGAGGAGGCAGCTCCCTCATGCTTAGTGGATATCTAGCTTACCCTATTTGGTGAATTACAGACCAATGAAAGATCTGTTTTAAAAGCAAAGTAGACAGTAGCTGAGGAAAATGAAAGTTGTCCTCTGGCCTCCACATGCAAATGTATATGTGCACATTCACACCTGTACATACACAACATGCTTACACATGCACACACCAAAAAAGGAAACATTTTATTAGTTTATAATTTTGTAGGCTCCAAGACCAAGACCAAGTTGACCCCAGTGCTGTGGACCTCAGAGAGAGCAAAACAGCACAAATGGGAAATGAGAATATATCAGCAAAACCACTCACAC
The DNA here is from genome assembly GCA_030674055.1 of Rhabdomys pumilio. Classification (NCBI taxonomy): domain Eukaryota; kingdom Metazoa; phylum Chordata; class Mammalia; order Rodentia; family Muridae; genus Rhabdomys; species Rhabdomys pumilio. Next base: position 19,882,938 of record JANHMN010000019.1, read on the forward strand.
AAAGAGAATAGAAAGAGACTGAGGTCCTACAGTCTTGAAGGACACAGTCTCAGTAACCCAAGGACCTGCCACTAGCCCCCAATGATGCCCAGGCCTTTAACACATAGTAACCAGCATATCAGCTGTCTTTAAAAACACCAAACAATATTTTCTAAAAGATCTCCAAGTAACAAGATCTTAAGCATAAAGTTTTTGATGGATTCTAAGTTGAAAATGTTGAAGAAGAGCACTCATCTGTAAGAGGATCTAGGAATGAATCTGAATTATAGATAATATAAATCTAACAGTTCTTCACAGAAACAAAATTCCTAAAGAACCAAGCTATTGTATCACTTACTGTGAGATACTCAAGAAACTTAAATCATGTCTAAGTGTAGTAACAATGGTTCATTTTAACAATGGTGTGGTTCTTGTAACATCTCTACTTCCAGGCATCTAAAATGTTTGGGGCGGATGTTCAATAAACTAAGATCTTCAATTGATTTGCCCCAGTAAGAAATAAATGCAGAAGTGTTTAAATTGTTTTCCTACTAAGCAAAGTCAAGATAAAGACATAAACAAACATACTGTATTTTGAACTAAATAATTAGAAATTAGACAAATCCTCATTCATTGGCTTTCCATTACCTCCTCATATCCACTAAGTAAATACAAACAACAATCTCTCTTCAGTTCCATTTACTGAATTCAATTAACCACATTAATTTGGGAAATAATAATAATAAAAGGGGAAACTGAAATATGGACTAAAACCCTCAATGAAGGTATTAAAATGTTTTTATGTGATTCCTTTGATAACAAATACTGCATGAGTCTCTTGAACATCTTCCCTTTGAAAACTGTGAGTTAAAATCACTTACGTTAGTGGCACAGAGGTACTTTTTGCAACCCAAAGAATTCAGCCAAGAGGTACAAGAAACCAGGTACCTGGGTGAAACTTCCATGAGTATCTAGAAGGAAACAGGTATCTTGCCCTAGCAAAGATTAAGTTGGAGCCCCGTTGAACAGTGCATAGGGACACCTACTATGGAAACCAGAGTTAGCAGGGATGGAAATGCAGTTGACAATCGACTCCAAGAGGAAAGGTCTAATGAAAGTGAAAATGAGTGTTTTTAGCTATAAACCAGCCTTGTGAATTCATAATTAACCACAATACTTTAGCTGCTTTATTTTGTTTTCCTAGACAGCAATCTAAATTAGTCCAGATACTATGCCTGGCCTTTTAACCAGAGTATGCTCACCCTGGGATTCCTCATCTTCTTTCAGTTCCCACAATGGAAGCATTTGTACTCCAATAAGCATGAGTACACCACATAAAAGAAGTAAGAGTTTTCATTCAAATTAAGGGAGTCTAGGCAAGCTGGAGATCTTACAGAAGAATTGGAGTCCTACGCTATAGTGACTAAAAGATACTTTTTTTTTTTTTTTTTTTTGGTTTTTCAAGACAGGGTTTCTCTGTGTATCCCTGGCTGTCCTGGAACTCACTCTGTAGACCAGCCTGTCCTGGAACTCAACTCAGAAATCTGCTTGCCTCTGCCTCCCAAGTGCTGGGATTAAAGGCATACGCCACCACTGCCGGAGAGTAAAAGATACTTAAACACTAACATATCATGAATTCAAGGCACTACATAATAACATTAAAAGTGTTTGTTCTGATAATGTTACGCTAGATGTAAAATATGCAGAATGCTTGACACAGAAACAAAGTATTAGGAAATATATGTAAGTAAGTATTTAGTGGATGAAATAAAGGTACTTCCTTTTCTGTTTAGATGTGCCTCTGGTACCACCCACCTATGAGAAATTAAGTGAGAAAATCTAAACTACCACAGAAATGAAGAGTTCATTCAAGTCATTAGTTCACTCATTCACTCATTCTTTTCTTTGAAGCAAGGTTTACTGTGTATCAGAGGCTGTCCTTGTAGCTGCTGTATAGCTCAGTCTGGCATCTAATATGTAGCAATCTTCCTGCCTCAGGCACCCTGGGTTTCTGAGATTACAGGAAAGCACCACCACGCCCAACTAGGAAATCTTCTCATTTGATAAATTCAGTTATTCCCACCAAAAGTCTAAATCAATTAATGTCTAGTTAGGCATAAATTATAGCCTTCTTAATTTTAAAAGTCCTTGGTATTTGGAAAAAAAATCTCAAAAATCACCAAACTATTCTTTCTTTAGAAATATTAAGTTCGGCCGGGCGGTGGTGGTACACGCCTTTAATCCCAGCACTTGGGAGGCAGAGGCAGGCGGATTTCTGAGTTCGAGGCCAGCCCGGTCTACAGAGTGAGTTCTAAGACAGTCAGGACTACACAGAGAAACCCTGTCTCGAAAAACAAACAAACAAACAAACAAACAGAAAAGAAATATTAAGTTCGGAACCTAGTGGCAAAGGCCCATAGCTGGTGCTTGCCGTTCTGTTTCCTGGGACAGTAAGAGGTGCCCAGCTCACAAAGAAACAAAAATTATGGAGGAGGCAGAGTGGGTAGATCAAATTACACAGTATGTAATTCTCTAAAAATTAATTAAAATATCATATTAAAATAACAATAAAAGAAAGTAATCAGAAAGGAAAATCTCTAGATGAGAACGTGTGTGTGGGGGGGGGGGTATCTTCAGCCATCTCCACCGAAGGGTTCCCTTCTTTATTATAAGCCCATTTCCTGAGAGATGTTTCCTGTAGTAGATTTAATTGGAACTCATCACCAACATTGAATCTCTACCTGCTTTCTAATCCACCAGATCCTGCATATCCATTGCTAATATTACACTTTATCTACTTCCTAGTCACACAGCCCTAACATACCCACCAATGTGCCTGCTCTTTGAATGGGTAGATGGATGCATGGATGTGGCTTAAATAAATTTATAATTTTTCTTCTTTTATGCCATTATAAACTATAAGAATTATTGAAATACTAAATTAACTCTCTTGTGCCATTATAAACCATTGAAATTGTGGAGTCATTTAAATATTCAATCTCTCTCTCTCTCTCTCTCTCTCTCTCTCTCTCTCTCTCGGAAATATTTCGCTTGGCTCATAGTCACTGAAGGTTTTAATCTGTCATGGGACAGCAGGCATAGTGATTAAGTTCAGGGTGGAAAGAGCATGTGACAGACTGTATGGTGTAGCAGTAAACACACAGAGGAAGATGGAGTAAAGGCTAGGTACACTCTGCAGAGGCCTGTCTATACCGCCTAGGCACAACTAACTCCCTAAGGCTCCGAGCTCAGCGCCACCAGCTGGAGAAAAAGATTCCGAACCTGAGCTTGCACAGGACATTTCCAATTCAGTCCATATGATGTATTTAACAACCTTTTGTAGTCCATCTTTTACAAGGTTAGATAATTGCTTAACCACCACAATCAGAAACAGATAACTAGAACTGAGACAAAAAGCAGTAATAATAAATGCACTTGTCGTCAGCCCCCTTTCTAAAATCACTTTTTCAGAATGAAATCTTAATCTACTGTTGGAAGAAATAACTCCATTACTTTTCTTCTTAAAATTTGCTGTCTATACCTGGCTAGTTTTTCATCCTAAAAACCAAAAGCTATCGTAATTTTAATAGTACACTCAGGATCCAGGAATCCCAAGAAACTTTTCTCTGATTTCACTGGAAAAAAAAACAAAAAACAAAAAAAAAAAAAAACCTACTATTGTGTAGTTGTTTTGTCGTCTATGTAAGTTAGTCCACTTGTGAGCCTACCAGAATGGAAATGGTTGTGGTTAGCTGTAGGATTCGAAGCATTAGTTTGGAATGCTTGGAAAGTTAACACTAACTAAACAAAAAGCCTCAGATTTTAGTTTTGAAAGTAGGTTTAGGAGAGACTATAGCTGCCCGTAAATGAAATGTAGTTCTACTGAAAGTGAGGCAGAGGGAGAGTATTAAATGGACCGTAGGTGTGCTTCTGAAATGTCTTTCCATACACTGGACCTATCTGCGGATGAGAGGCCGTGGATAGGAAAGAGAGAGCCAGAGCTCAGCATCCAACCCCAAGAGAATCAAGAAAAGTATGGCCTGTGCTACTCACGGCTCTGCCTGGAGACTCCGGTCCTCCGCCACATAATTGGAAGGAATGTAGCCCTGCAGCTGCTGACCTAAGCCGGTTCCCTTCTTCTCCAAATGCCTGGCCAGCCACCAGCCCTCATGCGAAGTGTCCAAGACCTGGAGTTTGTCGCCGGCACGGAAGCTCAGGTCTTCTGCAGTACGAGCTTGGTAATCAAACAGGGCCACAAAATACTGGCCACGGCTTCTCTCGGGCTCTTGTGACCTGGGAGCCTCTGGGGGACAGTAGGCCCCTGGATTCTCAATCACCACTGACTTGTCTGCCTCTTGGGACCAGCAGGGGAGAAAAGGCTGCAGGTATGCCCAGAGCCGCACACAGACGCTGCCCATGGTGATCTGGCTGGTAGTACAGGGAGAGTGGGGGGATAATCCTCTCCCCACAAGCTGTACAGAGCCACTATCCTCCTCCACCAGACAGCTTCCAAATCAGCTGCAACTCACCATACCGAGCAGAGTTATAAAGTCCTGCTTCGGACCGGCAGATCTGGGCTTGGCCAAGAAGACACTCACAGCTGGTTTTCTGTTTGTAGCTGCTGCCCTGGGGCAAAATCAAGAGAGGACTGAGCAGGAGGTCCAGTGGGAAGGTGCTTCTTCCTGACTGCTTAGGCACCCAACAATAAACAAAATAAAAAAGGGTTTTATTTAGAGAGACATCTGAGAACAAAGAACAGCCACCTCTCCCTGTCCCAGGAAAAAGTTACAGAGCGACTGACTCCAGGCAAAAGCTCCCAGCCTGGCCTGCTCCAGCTGCTCACCCTGCTTCAAGCCTGCAGCTGAGCCAGTCCTGCTCTCCCCAGAGCTTTCCTTCTTGCTAATGAGTAACCAGGCCGTGGAGGTTATCGCCTTTAACATCCTGAGCTGTACAGACTGTAATAATTCCTCCTAACTTCCTGGTTTCTTTTTTGTCTGATCTAAAAGGAACTCCCAGGTCAGCTTTACCCCTCCCTCCTCCCACACCCAGGATAGACCAGCCCCCTTACCAAGAAGCCAGATTCTTAAAGCAGCCAAAACCCATACTCTAGAGAAACAGGCTAGCCCAGATGACTATCTATCTGTCTTGTTATATTCCTAACACAGAATGCAAGGCAGAGATTTATTTCCCCACAAATATGAGTAGGATTGTTTTGATACTGGTAGAAAACAATTTTAAAAAGAGAAAACTGGGTGTTTAGGTATGTTCTGCCAGATGTGGGGCAATTGGGAAAGAGCCATTGAGTCCCATTTTTTTTTTTTTTTTTAAATCACCAGGAATAGATTTTAATAGCCTCAGTAGTTTCTGAAAAAAAAAAAAGTAGAAAAGCAGCTGGGTAAAATGCTGAGAACCCATAAGGCTGCTTTTTCCCACAGAGACATCTCATTCCACATCGCTATTTCTGTAGCACATGTGCCCAAGCACACACGGGAGGAATAGGTAGCTGGCTGATGACAGCATTTGTAGAGATGCTGTCTTTTGAATTTGGACCTCGGGTCCATACTCATTCTGACTCCACAGTGGTTGTGGTGGGATCTCAGAACAACCGAGGCTTGGGTTAAGATAGCCATTCCGAGGCCAGAAGGGTTTTGTCCTGCTTCCCCTGGTTCAGGGCCATTGTCACCCTAGATCTCAAGAACAACTGTGCAAATTATCTGCACAGACTCTGAGCTGGTAGAGAATATCGCAAAATTTCTCACTATGTGTCATTTGGTTAAAGTTAAAACATGTTGTTTTGTGTAAGGCATTTTAATTTTTTTTCTTGGATTTGGGATGTGATTAGTAGTTGGCAGGCCTTGGCTTCAACACACCCATATGCCCCCAAATTTTCTCGCTTAAAGCAATTGTTCTATATATTGACAGAGCTTTGAGTCTGGCTAACCTAGCCCCAAGACAATTTCAAAACCCCTGCTGTTGATTCAGTTGCACTCAGGTAGCAGTGGCAGGTGGTAATCTGTGAGTTTTTGAGGCCAGCCTGGTATATATAGTGAGTTCTAAGACAGCCAGAGCAATGTATAGAGAGATTCTGTCCAAATAATTAATTAATTAATTAATTAATTAACTCAAATAGGAAAAAGCAAAGGAAACAAAACAAACAAACAAAAACAAACAAACAGAGACCCATGGCCATTTACTTGTTTCAAAGCCAGGCTTGAGTAGGCATCTCATCTGGTTAAAACATCTTGTATCTTGCTTTGAGATTCTTTGATGTTCCCTAGAATCATATACATGATCTAGAAGTAACGTTTTGCAGAAGCAGGAAAAACAAAGGTAGGCTTGCAGAGACGACCAGATGGGTAAATCGATAGCTGTGTGAGTATGAAGACCTGGATTTAGATTCTAGTGCCCAAGTGAAGAAAGCCAGGCATGATTACAACCCTGTCTCCCCAAGCGCTTGGGAGACAGGCAGGAGGCAGCTGCCAGCCTCAAGTTAAACACAATGAGAGATCATTTCTGAAGGGAATTAAGGTTGAAAATGACAAAGAAGGACACCCAATGTCCTCCTCTGCCCTCCACATACATGTACTCCCAAACATAGACACACATCCACATGTCTCACCCTCTCTCCCCCCTCTCTTACACACACACAAAGAAAAAGCCAAATCCTGAGACATATTTTGTTGTTTTATTTTAATAGCATAAGACCCAAAACAGAATGTGCATGTAATTCCTTATTTTATACAGAAATGAAAACAATGATCATGACACCAATGAATCATAACAAATATTATGTACCAATCACCATGAACTGTGAAGGTGTGGTATCTTCTTGATGCCTTTAAATACGGCTACAGATGATGTGGTCTTTCCTGAGACATCTACATGATCCTGAAACAGGAAAAGAGTTGGAAGTTCCACCAGGCAGAAAAGGACCCAAACTCAGCTGTAAGTGAATTTAAGATTCCAAATCCTTTGCTACCCTAAATTTCAATGTGCCTTCACTGTGACTAGGTCAAAACATTGTGGGAAAAGACAGTGACAAACAGCCCATCGTAGCCACTGAGCAGGCGAAGAAACTGAAATAGTACCAACCACCCAAGGATGTCAGGAGAGCAAAGGCCTGGGAACCTGAGCCCAGTGCGAAAGGGTTTTCTCATGTCAGTGACCCTGGAGCTCTCCTGTGCACCCATGCTTGAAGCCTGACAGGTGGCTTTGACACATTCCCTGGATGCTTTCAGCTAGTCAGCTTTTCATTTATTCCACAAACTAAAACAAAACAAAAAACAAAAAAACCTCCATCTGAATGACAGCTGGTCACTGAACAGAAAATAGAAAGTTCCAGAGCCTTCACTGGCCTCTCTTCCTCCTGTTCAGGCATTCTTTATCTCCAGTTTGCCTGAACCCTGAGGTGAATGGCCAGTGACTGTGGCAAGAATACAAGCAGCCATATGTGTTGAAGGGTTTCTGTGTCCCAAGAACCACACTAGGCATGTTGTAAATGATTCAGTATTTAAAGAACAAGGTCTGTGAAGGTGCTACGTGATTCTGTTTTGTTTTGAGAAGAAACTGAGGCTTACAGAGGTTAGGTGGCTTACCCAAGTGGCTGAACCATGAGTAGTAGCCAGCACCCTACAGACCTTGAAAATATAAATCCTTGGCTTTGCCAACTCAATAAACAAACAAACAAATAAATAAATCTGATGCTTTGTTTCAAAGTTAAATTCTCCAGTAGCCTCCAGCATGTTTGGAATGAAAATTAAACTCAAAACACACAAAGCACGATTAACTCCCCCAACATCAGGGTCTCTGACTCCTGTAAGACATGTTACTCAGTTCCCAAAACTATCTGCTACCAACAGCTCCTGACAACAGAGTCCATACTCCCCACGGTGCCACAGCCTCCTCCTCTCACTCCCATGATGACCTCCTTGTCATTTCTCCACCTTGGCTTCAGTGTCATCTTCTCTGACATAACAGATTAGTACTTTGTGCCGCGCTGATGTCTGACACCATCTTTTACTTGGTTGCTCACTGAGCCCCTCTTGGTTCCCTGATTATTTTCTCAGACTAGAACCCTGTTCTCTGAATGTTTGATGCCTCCTGTAATGTAAGTGGTAGAATATTCATGAGTGACTTAGGTCACAAGGATGGAAAGTGAGAGATGCATGTGGAGAAGAAAGGAAGGGCAGAGAGGTGAGGACAGAAAGGAAAGGAGGAGGAAGTGGGGGAGGTGGGAGATGGGGTTAATGGATTTGAGGTAAGACCACACTTTTGAAATACCTGAACAAAGTGTGTGTGGGGGGGGGTGAAAATGGCCTCAAGCACAGTGCAAAAAGCTTTTTGAAGATATAAGTTTCTTATTTTAGGCCCTTACTTAAGGCTTTACTGAACCAGCTGCCCAGACTTTCCTTCCTCTGGTCACTGTCCCTCTAATCCCTATACCAAGCTTCCAGAATACATTAATAAAGTCCTTCTCTTTATTAATAAATTCAGCAGATCCTCACTGCCTGAAAAAAAAAATATATATATATGGCTTTGAATCAAAGCAGAGGAATGCACTCTTTATCCAGACTTTATCAGACAGGGCCTTTCAACATCCTGCTCCATTACTGCATTACTCCAGCTCAACCAAATTGGTTTATTGAGGCTCCCAGTAAACCTTATCTGTTCCCACATCTGGTTCTGTCTCCTCTGACATTCTTTTGCTCAGCATTCCTTCTCCTCCCAGAAGATCCTGGCCTGCATTTCAAAGTCTGAATAAAATTCCCATTACTTCCTCGAAGCCTTCCTCTAGGCATCTCAGCCAAAACCAACTTCCCTTCCTCTGAGACTTTTCTGGCTCTGCATCTCCTGCTCCTGGTAGCTGCTGCCTTAAGTGAATTTAACCATCCTCCTGCATCTGGTTTGCAGAGTACCTCAGTCCTCTACAACCGTTCCTGTGCTAGTTCATGGTTTGTCAGTTCCTGCAATCTCCACAGCACTGCTAAGTCCCTCACCAGTCTGCCAGACTCAGTGGACTTCACCTTCTCTGCTGACTTTGTCAAAGAAATACTGAAATGCCAACTCTGGTTGACATAATTTCCTTTGCTTACATTAAAGACAACAGTGAAATGTCACCTACTTAACATACACATTGTCTTTCCTCTAGGAACAATTATTTCTACTGCTCACCCAATGCTCATTTTCTTTCTTTCCTTTCTTTCTTGTTACTGATACATTTTGGAAAAAGCAAAGGCCTTTTTCTTTAAATTTCTTCTAAGTCATAAGTGACCAAAAGAAAAGTAGGCAGAACTCCTTAGGTGAAAAAGCACTAAAGGTGTGGACTCAGCTGGACAACCTATTCTCTCCCTCTACAGTCTCTTTCCTTTTGTGAAGAACTCACTTGAGATGGGTTAGAATAGAAAAACAGAATAAAACAAAACATACAAACAAAAAAACCCTCCTGGCAAGAGAATAGAGTCTCTGGCCCAGGTGGAGACCTGATATTGCAGGTGGTTTGAGTCTTTGGCTAAGGTACCACCCTAGGAAGAAAGTCTCACTTTAAGCAGTGCTAAAGAAATAGTTAAATGGCTAAAGAATAACTAGTTCTTTAATGAGATACTGTATGTTTTCTCCACAAAATCTCTGCCCCTAGCAAGGGAGTGGGAATTAAGCAGAATTCCTGATAGCCAGATAATGAGAGCGGCCATGACTAGGTGATAAGGATGGTGAAGTTCCAAAATGGCTCCTCTTTTATGGCATCTTTCTCATACTCCAGACCAAAAAAAAAAAGAAAGTCTTACAACCTGAAAGAAAGGCCTGGGGACTTTTTCTTTCCACCAGTAGGGATCTCCTGCTGCTAGACCCAAATGACTGTTTAAGGTCAGATCAAGGCATGTTTATATAACAGCTGTTGAACCACTGTTTCTGTTCAAACTAACCAACTCTTAATTGAGAATGAAAGACGATTCAAAAACTTAAAATCCCTATTCCTGAAGGAGAGGCTGGATCTGGGGTTCCCTGAGTAACCCTCTGAGAAGTCAACCATCTTTGTCTATGCATGCTTGGTGTATGCACATTCCCTCATTCCTTTTTTTTTTTTTTTTTTTTTTTTTGGTTTTTCTGTGTAGCCCTGGCTGTCCTGGAACTCACTCTGTAGACCAGCCTGGCTTCAAACTCAGAAATCCGCCTGCCTCTGCCTCCCAAGTGCTGGGATTAAAGGCGTGCGCCACCACCATCCGCACATTTCCTCATTCCTAATAAAAGTCTTTCTTTACCAGCTGATTCTGTCTGCTCCTGTCTGGTGTGTTAGAGAATTCCCCAACATTTTCCTACCTGAGAAAATGAACCCAATCAAGATCCATACATGGTACCATTAGTCCACAGCTTATAGATCACACAATCTTGTAGAGTTATAAGTCTGATGATTTAAAAAAAAAATTCACAATTGTGACTTAATTTTCTTAACATTTTAGGTTCCCCGCCCCACCCCAACATTCTGGGTTTCCTTATTCCTTCTCTAAAGCCCCCTCCACCACCATGTGTCTGACCTCAACAACATCTTAAATAACAGAGCTTTTTTCTTCTTTTCTCCATCATCTTCTTCCAAGCAACTGCTAAGACTTTACAGCTCACCTTGCCTGAGTTCTTTCTTTTAAACACTAATAAAATTTTCATGGAACTTACATGAATCTGTTCTTAAATTATCTTAGTATTGAGACAACCCTAAAAGAGGACCCTAATTTCCCCTGAATCAATTGCTAACTACAATCAGACATCTTGAACTATATAGTGGCCCTAAAAAATAGAAACAGCAATATAGATAGGCATGAGGGTGTACACAAGTATTTGCAGCAATCAGGAAGTAGAGGCAGGAAGATCAGGAGTTCCAGGCTAACTTGGGTTATATGAGCCCTTATCTCAAAATACACACGTAGAAATAGGAAAGACTGAAATATCAAAGAATATGTCTTACCATAGCATAGGAACATCTACATTCAAATTTCTTTGCAATGTGAAAGTGATCTTCTACTTACATAAAGTATAATTATTTTAGACATTTTATATACAATAAGACTTATTTTGCTGGCCTGTGGTGGCACACACCTTTAATCCCAGAACTATGGGGAGCAGAGGTAGGTGGATCTGTGAGTTTGAGGCCATCCTTCTCTACAGAATGAGTTCCTGGACAGCCAGGGCTACACAGAGAAACCCTATTGTGAAAAAACAAACAAACAAACAAACAACAAAAACAAACAAAAAAAAACTCATCTTACCTGTTTTCAACCACAAAAAATAATACCTATGCTCTTTATCCCCTTGGGAACTTAATTCCGTTCAATTAGCTCTCATCTTGCTTAAAATACTGCAATCAAGTTCAGGTGTATTGATCCATCAAAAAAAATAGAATACACAAAGGAAAAATAAAACAAAATGAGGAGTGGTGGAGGAAAAACGTTTAAGCCCCCTTTCCAACTAAAACTACCACCCCAGCTCTCTGCCTTTCATCTCTGGGAAACTGAGTGTTGCTTTTCAGATTTATTTGAAGCTCTTTGAGTAAAACCTGGTTTTACTATGAGGTTTTACTATGAGGCTAGCCCACATAGCATCACAATTAGCATGCCACTTCATGCACTGAGGCTAGCCCACATAGCATCACAAGTAGCATGCCACTTGCCAAAATCAGCTGTTCCAGCCTCCTTCCTGCACCTGATCCTCTCTGGCTGACGACAGCTTTGAGCTGTGTTTGTTCACTGTATTACACATTACATGTGTGTGTTGCCTACCTGTGTCCCTCTTGTTAATGTGCTTTGCTAAGGCTTTTCTTCCTCTGACACACTAAGGACAAATATGCCCTTTGCATTTCCACTTCTATTGCTGAGATTTCCCCCAGATACATTCTGATATACTGACCTGCTGAAGCTCCAACCCACAGAGCCATAGCCTGTGTGGTCGGACATAACCTTCTAGAACACTGGTCTTCAACCAGTGGGTGTTGGCCCCTTTGGGGGTGGACCAACCCTTTCTTTCGTGGGGTCACACATCAGATATCCTGCATGTCAGATATTTATATTACAACTCATACCAGTAGCCAAGTTACAGTTTTAAAGTAACAATAAAAATAACTTTATGGTTGGAGGGGGGAGGCGGGTCACCACAACACGAGGAACTGTATTAAAGGGCCACAGTATCAGAACGATTGAAAACCACTCACTGTTCTAGAACATCTCACAGGGATGTCCAGTTATGCTGGGCGTATTGAAAGTAACACACTGGTTATGATTCTTTCAGGTTTTTCGTTGTCATGTGTTCTGCCGTGAGGAAAGCATCCCATATTTTCAGCTGTAAGAAGCATCCTCAGTGAAGATGGCAAGACTTGAGACTTGGCATCACTCAGCAGTTGAATCTTCCAGTTTGCTTCTAGATAATACCTAAGATGATGCCTTTTCTAGATAATACCTTTGGCTGTTGCCTAACAGAGTACCTGGGAGTGCTCCATCTGTTTCTTCTTATCTTTCACCAACTCCTTGCTTAATTGCCCTCTGTGGGTCTGGACGTCAACCTGACACCAGAATCTGTTAGAATGAACTGGAGAGTGTGAAATATATTACGGAGAGGTCAAATTGTATTCAGAGAAAAATGATGATGAAGATAATGAGAAAGAATAGCCTTAGGATTCAAAGCAGATGACAACTTATTTCGAAATTTGTCTTAGTTTTCTTGGTCAGAGGGTATCATGCCCAAACTAGAATTAAGGAAAAACAATGATAACTAAAGACTAACATTGTCTAAAAAAAAAAAGAAAGAAGGATGTAAATTTAAATGTAATTATTTTTCCATGTGGAAAGTCTATTATAAAGAGAATGTTTAACTGTCAAGAGCACTCAGGAGATATCAAAATCAAATGCTGTTTTTATCATAACTTGTTCTATCTGACCAGCTAAATGATGAAGGGCACAAAGGTTGAGGCAGCTTAGCATGCCAGAGCCCTCCTGCCGGTAATCACAGTATCTTCCCTGCCCAGTGACCACAATGGACAATCAATACTGAGGCAGCACTCAGCACAGATGTAGTCTGTGTTTTGGTTACTTAAAGGGTCTAACCATGAAACCTCATTTTTAACACTTGAAAGCTCATGAATTTTCCCCCATAGTGAATACTCACTAATTTTTTTTTTTTTTTTTTTTACTAATAGGACTTGATTTAATTGCCAGTAAATCAATTCAGCTTTTGTTTAAAAGGAGGGGGAGAGAAAGAGGATGGAGAGAAGGATGAAGAGGAAGAAAAGGAAAGAAAGGAAGAAAGAAAGAAAGGAAGGAAGGAGGGAAGGAAGAAAGAAAGAAAGAAAGAAAGAAAGAAAGAAAGAAAGAAAGAGAGAGAGAGAAAGAGAGAGAAAGACAATACTTTATTAGAGTCTCTGGTTTTTGTTTGTTTCAACACTGTGAAAGAAATGGAATAACCATGGAGTATCTAGTGTTGTAAAATTTTGGAAAACAATATTCTACAGATATTAATGTAGAAGAGTGAGTGGAGAGATTACTTTTCAATAGGATAAGTGAAAAATCTTCTATATAGAACCTTCCAGGAACAGCTGATTGCACTTCCGAAATAGAGATTGGCCTGCCGTGTAGCTCAGCTGTAGCTCAGCTGTAGAACACATGTTGAGCATCTGTGAGACTCTGCCTGGACTCTCTATACCTAGCATGGCAAAAAATAAATAAATAAATAAAAATTTAAAAAGAAAATGTAGACAGAGAGACATGTGTCTACCATCCCAGCACATCAGAGTCAGAGGTGGGATGATGAGAATTTCAAGGTCATTTTCAGATAAAGGCCAGCTTTGGTACATGAGAAATTGAATAGAGATGGGTATCTATGGTCCACTTGAGTATGGTCTGTTCTTACCCATTAAACAGACACTTCCTCTATCAGGAGTCACCTTGCTCTAAGGTACACTAGCTATGTTAGGCACCACCACAGTTTCCCCAAAAGATATGAAACTAAAGCTCATGGAGAAGATGGAGAGTTCTGTTCTCACCCGCCTCCTCCTCCTCCTCCTCCTCCTCCTCTTCCTCCTCCTCCTCCTCCTTCTTTTTCCTCTCTCTCTCTCTCTCTCTCTCTCTCTCTCTCTCTCTCTCTCTCTCTCTGCCTTTTTCTTTGATGTTTCCATGTATATATAATGGGTAATTGGGCAGACATGAGCATATGTAGAACTACACTGACCTCCTTACCATGAAGCATTCAACTTTCCTGGGTATTCTAAACTCTGTTCAAAATAAAAGCAGAAGAGTCATGTTGTAGCTGAACTCCTTGGCAAAAGATTAAGTTTAACTATCTACTCTAGAAAAGACTTTTAAACATGCATTAGATTCTAGCAAGATAATATGGAATCCCAACTAGTTAATAAAAGGACCCTCATATTATTTGGTTTCTCTGAACAAAATGGGGAAGGATCATATACTGCCAAAGGGAGGCACAATGGTTTGTGAATATAAGGACCTGTCCCCCTATGTGGTTTTGAATAAGGTGAATAGCTGCTTGTCCTCAGTTACTTTATCTATAAAAATACTGTCAATTTCTTTCCAAAATATATACTTTATTAAGTCATTATAAGAATAGGAAAAATGCATTAAGATATATATTTGTTTTGCTTCAAGTGCACCTCCATTCCTTATGGATTCAGCCTCTTCATAAAGCCCCATTGTTGTGTTTTATTTAAAAAAAAGAAAAAAAAGAGCCAAGGATATGTTTTGTAGAACCAGGTATGGAGAGGTGAGAGGGGTGCCTTGGTGAGCCCATGTTGAGGCATCTCTCCCCACCACACCACCCAGGTACCAGCAATAAATATAGTATGAGTTTATTTAGTGCATAGGAAGGAGAATTGGGAAGGGAGTAGAGATAGATGGGGTTTCGGGAGAGGCTGGCCAGGAACTTGTGAAGAGAAGGCAGAGGGGAGGGGAGAGAGGGGAAAAAGGGGTCAGGGAGAGAATACAGTCAGAAAGAATAAGAGAGTAAGAGAACAAGAAGGGAGTGAACAGCACCTTTATAAAGTAAGCCAAGCATATCTGGCTATTGCCAGCTAACTGTGGGCTGGAGCCTAGAAGGAATTCTAACATCCATGATCCCCCTAGTTTCAGTCATTTCTTTCTAGCCCATCTCCATTCCTTTGTGACTCCCTGCCATGTGCAGGAACAGGTCTCAACCAGAGCCACCACATTTGGATAGGACCCAGAGTGGGCAACAGCAATCAAAGAACAAAACACCCAGCCAACAAAGACAAAACCCACACCAAGAAACACTTAAAGCATCATAACTCCAGATTCCTAGATCTCATTGCAAGACATAAATATAAACAACCAAGACGATATGCCTCCTCCAGAAGTAAATAACCCTATTGTGTTAGGCACTGAGAAAAGTAATTTAGCTAACACACAAAACAAGAACTTCAAAATAACAATAATAAATATGTTCAGAGACTTTAAAGTGGATATAAATAAATGCTTTAATAAAGACCATGAAAACAAACAAACAAACAAACAAACAAAAAACCTGAATACAATAATGAAAAAAAAATTCAAGACATGAAAGGAGCTTTAACAAAGAAACAAAATTACTTCAGAAAACTCAAAGTACAATAAAACTATAAATGAAAAACTCAAGATGGCAAACAAAAACCTCAATGGTAAGCCTCACCAACAGATTAAAAGGCACCAAAAAGAGAATTTCAGGTCTTGAAGACAAAGTAGCAGACATAGATAGCTCATTCAAAAAAAAATGTTAATTGTTTATAAAATCTAGAAACAACAAAACATCCAGGAAATGTGGTACACTATGAAAAGATCAAACCTAGGAATAATAATGATAGAGGAAAGAGAAAGAAACTCAAGTCAAACCCACGAGAGAGGAGAGAGAGAGAAAGACAGACAGACAGACAGACAGACAGAGAGAGACAGAGAGAGAGATCCCTAATCTAAAGAGGTACACAGAACACAAATAGACAAGACCAGAAAAAAATACAAAAGCAGTTGGCCAACACAGAACATTGTCCCTCTGGGGATTTTCATTTCTTTATGTTCTCCTTTGGTATTTTCGTCTTATTAGTTTTGGGGGGTCTTCTCTCTCTCTCTCTCTCTCTCTCTCTCTCTCTCTCTCTCTCTCTCTCTCTCTCTCTGTGTGTGTGTGTGTGTGTGTGTGTGTGTGTGTGTGTGTGTGTAAGAGAGGAAGGGAGGGAGAGGGAAGGAGAGGGAGGGAGGGAGAGAGGAGAGAGAGAGCGAGCCCATAAGTGTGTCGGTAGGGAAGTGGGGAGGATCCTGATGGAGTTGGGAGAGAAGAATATAATTTCTATTTAGAGCACCTTTAAAAAATATGTATTCCCCAAATTATATATCCTCTTCTAAAACATAGTCAGTACCAGGTATGTATTAGCAATCGTTACAATTTCTAGAAAAATAGAATAAAATCAGGCAACAAAGAGGCAGGGGGCACTTTATATACCACCAAAAGTAGCCATACAAAATTATTTTATTCTCATATGTTATATAGAATTTTCCTCCAAATTAAAACATTTTCTCTAGGAGGGAAGGGAAAGACTCAGGGGTAAAGAGAACATCAGTCCCACGTCTAGGATCCTAGGATCGTAGAACCATTTTCAAGGGCCCTTCCTACTTTAGGAGGAATAACAATGGCTAAGGGAAGAGACTAAGCAGCTGGGCTACAAAGATTTCCTGGCCCCAGAGCCATCTGCATAGAGCTCCAGGGCTAGAGTGACCATAAGTCTCACCTTTGGTGGAATGAACTGTTGAGTAATGCAGATGATGCTTTTGAGTCATCTTTGTCTGCCCCAGTAAGTAACCTTTCACCTATATTTGAGTAGTTAGTATTAAAAAACAAAACAAAAAAAGAAAACAAAAAAACAGAACAACAGCAAAATACAAGTGAACCATGGTTTGCCAAGTTTGACTTCGGTGCAGTCATTATTTTGGTTTT
>JANHMN010000019.1:19899891-19976748 GCA_030674055.1 Rhabdomys pumilio
TGTGTGTGTGTGTGTGTGTGTGTGTGTGTGTGTGTGTGTGTGTGTGTTCTTCTCTCCAGAAAATATCTGTCACATAATATAGTATTACTTCCCTCTACACACATAAAAGGAAAGTCCACACAATGCCTCTAGTTCCTAAAAGATTGCCAATATTGCTAGCCTATGGTTTTGTGATCATGTGAAGAGCCCTAGTTTGGAGAGGAAAACATCTTTGACAGACATACCTTAAACCTCTCTGCTTTCTCCCAGAATTTATCTATACATGAATAAATTCTTCCATCATTTCTCAGTTCTTAACCTTCCCAGCTCTATTTCTTTCTTCATTTCTCATTACCTCTTCATTTGTATATTTCTCTCAGCAAAATAACAATACATAAGCTTATATAAACCGAGTAAAAATTTTGATTCTACTTTATTTTTATTTAGTAATGTGATCTAGTGTAGAGATTCTGAAATGCATTACCAAAATGTAGAGGCCAGAATGGTTTTTGTTAACATTAAGATACATCTATTCATATCTGAGAGTGCCTAATGAATCTAATAGCAAGTCAGCATATCGACCACAACAGCTGTTGGTCACCTATTGTCCTCTGGGTGACCAATTACTCAAGGTTACTAAGCCAAGGCAACAAAACACTTTAATGCTAGGAAAGAGCTTTGAAAAACAAAAACACTGGTCTTGCCTTTCAGGAATGTTAGACATTCTGATACCAAAAATATTAGGCAAGTTTCTCTTTTACCAGAACTCTGTGGCTCTGAATTAGTAGATATGTACTGGCCCCAAGGTTAGAGAAAGGATAAGAGCTTTCCTCTTTTGGTTTCCACATGTCAAAGACTTCTGGATGTCTAAGAGCAAGTCTGTGTGAGCCACGGAGGTTGGTAGTATTATTAGATTATGTACAAATTTGTGTAAAATCCACAATTTATTAATAAAATTTTATGATATACCTTAGAACACATAGAAGAAAAGCTTCCCGGGAATGGAATGTGGCAACAAAAAAAGTAACTAAAGGGGGGGAGGAACAATGTCTGAAGAATAGTCACAAATTATTCAAGCTAAAACAAACAAACAATGTAACATTCAAACTGTCCCAGAGAGAATTGAAACAAGAATAAAACAAAAACAACTGAAAAACTAGTAAGTTTAATGATTAAGACCAATTTCATCCAGACATAAAACTTACTAAATTCTGCATGGTTTCATAGATAGATAGGAAAGGATTCAGCTTGGTGAGACTTAAAGATAGAACAGAAAATTTTCAGTAGGTGTCTGAGTTCCCCACTTTTGAAAGTATCCTAGGTGGTCATCAACATCCACAAGCTTGATCTAGCCTCCATTCCTCTCAAATTTTAGTGAGCATATGAACCACCTGGACATCTTGTAAAAATAAATGGTGATTCAGGAGATCTGGGGTGAGCACTTGGGTGTCTGTACCTCCAGCACACAGAACTTGGGATGGAATTTAAAAATGATATGGCTAAGGGGAGAAGGGAGGGAAGTTGCAGTTAAAATCAATATCCAAGAGGTCTAGACTAAAACCCCTCACTTCTCTTCCCTGGACTCTGCTTTTATTGTGGTAGTAGCAATTTACTTCATATCCATCTAATTAACTTGCCACCAATCACACAACCTGAAGCACAGTCTTTCCTCTCCTGTAACGGGTTTTCTGCAAGACCCCTATAAAATTAAATTAATCTAAACCTAAAGAGAAAAAAAGAGAATATTTCTATAAAGCCAGTCAGAATTTTCTTACTTAGAAGATATATAATAGGTTTATCTCTAATGTACAAACTTCCAAGACTCTGGTCATTAGCAATAATATCAGCAACAAAAACGGGTTCTTTATTTATACATGCATGGTTTTATATGGAAACAAAGGGAAAAAAAACCCTATACTTAACTTCCCAGATTTAGAATTTTCCAGTGTCTATGCCAAGCCCTTGGGCAGGGCTCCAAGAGCTCCCTGGCTGAGGCCTTTCCTTGCACACTTGATGAGCAAGCAATATACTAGGCATTTTATTTTTTGATGATGGACTATCTCTAAGTGGCCACATTCAGACTTCTACTGCTTGCATTATTGTTTGAATGTTAGCATGTCTTTAATTACTTCTTTTCAGTCTATCCTTGATCTTTAAAAGAGTTCCACTTTTCTTATAAATTTCTATCACAGAAAGGCAAGGTTAAAGAAATGTGCTTAGACACAGTAAATACTTTTAATACTTCAAATCTAATGAAAGGCTCTCTGGAATGCTTAGGTGTCTGCTATGTGCCTGGGATTTTAATAGCTAAGTTTTTGTGATGATTTAAAAAAAAGGATTATTTTGAAAAATGAACAATATGTTAAGCTGTGTTGTGCAGTTTGCTATGTAAGACACCGCAATTCAAAGACTGCCAGTTGTGTTGGGCCTAGAAAGTTGAAGGTTGCTCATTTTGGGAAAGGAACAAAGTCTCCAAGGCTTAATGTGCCATGGAGAATAACCAGAGTAAATGTGCTCATATGAAATCGAAGCTTGCTAAAGGTGATTTGCTTTTCCTGGGTTGAAGTTAAACCCCAGCATACTTTGTCCCAGTGAACATAAGGACATGTGTGTTTTTAAGTGTACAAAGCATGTAATATGTGCTCTTCTTGGTGACAACATTACAACATTGACTGTACATATTTCTATATACATGGTTAAGAGATATTTCAAAATATAAAGCATTAGGAGGGTCTAGAGAGGTGGCTCAGTAATAAAGAGCACTGGTTGCTCTTCCAGAGGACCTAGTTCCAATTCCTAGCACCCACATGACAGCTCATAATGTTGGACCTAAAGATCCAAAACCAGGGGATGCGCTCCCACAGAAACACCCACAGACGGGATTCGATGCGATAACATGAGGTTTATTGATAATGATAATGATAACCAGTGCACTGGGGTTCCCTTGCATGCAGGCAAGAAGAACCCCGAGTTGGAGATAAAAGCAGCTTTTATACCATTTTTTACACAGTTCACAAGGACAGTTAATTACTTCTTAAACAGTAACCATAAAGGATTTCAAACAGCCGATTCCAGGCCCAGTTTCTGTTCCCAGGCCTGGTTTCTAAGTAACTCAAATTTACACCTTATCTTTTACAACAAAGAGGGCCAGCTTAAGTGGCTTCTGTTTACCCAGGTGTACTGTGTTAGAGGCTCATCTCCCTGATAAACTCCTACCTTGGGTCTTTCTTCCTGAAATGTTTGTTTGAGTCTTTGGAATGTACTTCTCCTGGGATGTGCCTCGGGGGCAGCTAATGTTTGAGTGTAAGCTGAAACTCAAATTTAAAGACTTCTTAATTTTAAATTCAAGCTGAGACCTGAAATTACATTCTTACATTCAAATTACATTCTTACAATAACTGTAACTCCAGATACAAGGGATCTGACAACCTCACACAGACATACAGGCAGGCAAAACACCAATGCACATTTTTAAAGGGAAGCATGTAAAGCCTTAGGAGTATGTGTAAGCTGTGTAATAAAACCACTCTATCATTCTAGACCTACATGGATGAAAGATGGAACTGCCCCCTCTTTTTTTCCATTCTCCAATTTGTTCTCCAGCAGAGGGTCCATTGTCATCTTCTGGAGGTCATTTGCTGAAATTTCATTGTCTAGTTAGTCTCAGAGCCAATTAGAATTTTATCCATGACAGAAACACTTATATAGTAGTCTATCAAAAGCACTTGTATGTAATACATCTACCTTAGAAGATTAAGTCATCTAATGGCACAGTTGAAGGAAACGCACTCTAGTCACCATTATAAAGTGCTGGCCTTTTTACCTGCATCTATTTCCCTAGTTCTTGAAACTTATCTCCATTGCTTCACTGCCTCAACAAATACCTACTGGGCTTCTGCAATGTAATAGACACTGGACTGCTGTTGGAAACACAAAATTAAATAAAAGAGCAAAATATCCTATATATTAAGGACACCATCACAAACAAAATGTGCCACCAAATTAATACCAGGGTGATATTGATTGAGGTAAGGCACAAATCTGTTTGGAAGTAGTATCCTCTTTGGCTACCATTTCTCCCTCTTTGAATTCCATTTGTTTTTTTTATCATTTATTCATTGCATGGTTATCAAATATTGCCTAATAGATAAAACTCACAGTACTTGTTCATTATGTAAACATAAAAAGATAGAATCCATACTCTATATAGAAGTTACAGACCAGCAGAAGAATAAATTACTTCTGAAACAATAACCATCTTTTTAAGAGCCTTGAAACAAAACTATCAAGTACTATTAAAAGGTTATAAAACTCTGTTTTATACAACAGTCTTTATATTGTGGCCTAATTCACCTTTTATCATCTCTAGAACTTGGACTAGAGTACTGAAAAAAATTACTCTCAAATGAATATTTGTTGAGTTGTTAAACTCTGAATATGAGGATGGGACTGAGACATGTAAATATTTTAAAATTAAAATATTACACCAATAATCTGTAAAATTTAGAGGAAGTACATTTAGAGGTGAACAAATATAATCCACCAAAACTGAACCATGGAATGCCTGAAAACCTGAACAGAGGAAGAATGAGGAATGGAATTAAATTGATAACAAAAAATCTTTCCATAGAAGATCCTAGGTCCAGATGGCTTCACCTCTGAGTTCTAGAAACAATTTAAGAACCTATACTAGGTTGGAAATATTTTCCAGTGACACAGCACTTACCCATCATGCATGCAGGAGGTCATGTGTTCAATGTTCACCAATAGAAAAGCAAAACAAAAGCCTAAAGAAATAACCAGTTTATCTCAAAACATTTCAAAAATGTTACAGGAAGTTATTTCTAAATTTATTCTGAGGTTAGAATTAATCTAATACCAAAACAAGTCAAGAATATAACAAAACAAGGAAACTACCTGGGGTCAGTCTTTAGTTGCAGATTGGGGGGGGAAGGGAGAGAGAAAGAGAGAATGAGAGAGACTAAGAACAACCCCTGAAATGCAATGATGCAATAGTCTTAGCTAGAATATAGGCAAACAAACCACAACATGTTGTATATCAAAGAGATTACACAAAATAGCCTAGCAGGATTCCTCAGGAATGTAACATACCAATCAACAAACTTATAGACATATATTAACACAATGAAGGACAAAATCAACATTATCTCAATAGGCACAAAGACCTTGTTCAATGAATTTCAATATCCTTTCAAAATTAAAATCAATGAGGTGGGTATACAAGGAACAGATACTATATGACAAACTCCCCAGTCATAATGAATAGTGAATAGGAAAGAGCTTGAGTATGTCTTCAAAGGAACAGAAACAAGAAAATGGTGACCACATTCACCACTCTTACTTAACATGGAATTAGACGTCATAGCCAAAGCAGTAGGACAAGAGGAAAAATTTAAAACATCTAAATGAGAAAGAAAGTAAAATTGTAACACTGCTATTTTTATACATTGAAAACCCTAAAGGTTCTGCAGAAACCTGCCAGAAATAAAGTATAAAGTCAATATTCAGTAAACTTGCAAGATACAAATTCAAAATACAACATTAGTGCAATTTTATACAATTTTACGCCAGTGGTGAGCTAGCTGATAAGGAAATCAAAAGGGCAATCTAATCACTAGAGCTACAAAATAAATAAAAAAGTCTTTGTCTACCAAAATAGTAATAGTAAAATCTGTACAATAAGAATTACAAACTACTGATGAAAGTGTTGAAGAAAACACTAGAAACAATACAAGATTCATAGATTGAAATAATCAATATTATTAAATTTTCATATTACCTAAGAGATTTATAGGCACTTTGTCAATTTGACTAATTGTCATTTGGTTATTGTAAATTGCCAGTGGAATTCTTCACATAGATAGGAAAACAATTGGAAAATTTACATGGCAAAACAAAATATTCTGAGCAGCCCAAACAATCTTAATCAGAAAGAACAAAACTAAGAATATCGCATCTAACTTTAGAACACATAATATAACTATAGTAAGGAAAGCAGTATGGCATTGGTGTAAAACAATGAAGCAGAATAGAAAGCCCAGAAAAAATACCTCTATTATAGCCAACTCATCTTTGATAACTTCAACATAAGCATAAGAATAAATAAAAATTAAAATAAATATAATGTATTATATAACATATATGTACTAATGGATCAAAGACCTAAAACTGTTAGAAGAAAATCATTAGAAACTATAAATCCATCAGAAATATAAACAGAGAGGAATACTTTAATGACATCACTATTGACAATGAATCTTTCAACAAGATTCCTAAATCAGACAACAAAAGCAAAACCAGACACATGGAATTGTATTAAACTAAGAAAAGTCTTAAAGAAAATGACCAACAGAGTAGAGAGAGAGCCTACAGAATGGAAGAAAATATTTCTAGCTGTTCCCTTGGTAGGGGATTATTTCCAGGACACACCAGAAAAAACACATGAATAAATCAACAGTAAACATTGAATAATACAATTTAAAAATGAGTAGTTACTTGAAATTTTTATTAAGCCCTTTCTAGAAAAAAAATAAGGAAATAATATGAATAGATAGTTCTCAAAAAGATATATACAAAGTCAAGAAGTATGAAAAATGTTCAACACCAGTAATGATCAGGAAAACATAAATCAAAATTCCAATGCAACATCATCTCACTGAAGTTACATGGCTGAGTCAGTAAGTCAAAAAACAAATGGCACAGATGTGTCAAAAGGATGTGGTAGGGTATACATTGTATTGATAATGATTGATGGGATATATATTATGTTGAAAAGAATATGAATGTATACCTTGGAAGAGCCAATGTAGACAGCAGTATGAAAATTCCACAAAGGACTAAATTTATAGCTAGCTTGTCTTCTCTCATTGCTCAAAGGTATACTACAAGAAAATCACAGAGATCCTACATGTCTTAGGGTTTCTATTCCTGCACGAAACATCATGACCAAGAAGCAAGTTGGGAAGGAAAGGGTTTATTCAGCTTACACTTCCACATTGCTGTTCACCACCAAACGAAGTCAGGACTGGAACTCAAGCAGGTCAGAAAGCAGGAGCTGATGCAGAGGCCATGGTGGGATGTTACTTACTGGCTTGTTTCCCTTGGCTTGCTCAGCTTGCTTTCTTATAGAACCCAAGACTACCAGCCCAAGGATGGCACCACTCACAAGAGGCCCCTCCCCCTTGATCACTAATTGAGAAAACGCCTTACAGCTGGATCTCATGGAGGCCATTCTCTCAACTGAAGCTCCTTTCTTTGTGACAACTCTAGCTAGTGTCAAGTTAGCATGCAAAAACGGCCAGTACACTACACTTATTCCAGAGTTATTCCCAACAGTCATGATTTGGGACCAACACAGTGCTTATCAAGGATCACAAAACCATATGTATACAAAAGCAGACTATTCTTCAGGCACAAAAAAATAATGAAATGAACAGCAGTGTGATTAGAAGACTTTATGTTAAACACAATAAAAACAGGTAGCTCACTGAAAGGCAATAGCCCACCTTTTTGTTCAAACACAGAAGCTTAAAGGGTAGATTTTATAAAAAAAATAGTGGGAGAGTGATCATCAGAGAAGATTAGAGTAGGGAAAGCGAAGGTTGAAAAATGGATAGCAGCTGTGGCTGAGCAGGAGGAGAAGAAGTAAATGTGAATACACAGCACGGAGGGTTGACTGCGATCACAGCAATTTACTACTGGACGTTTTCCAAGAGAGCTGAAGGAATTCTGTTGTCCAAACAGAGGCACTGAAAATGGATCGATGCTCACGTACTGATATTCTGGTACGGTCCTGTATGTGTGCTGGATTGTCATATTTTGCCCCATTCAGATTGTTATTATTATATAAGTGAAAATACTTTTTAAATAAAAATAGTTATCTGATTTACTAGGTGTGATACATAATGAACATGATCATTGTTCAGAGTATTTCCAGTCCCCTCCCCCCGCCTCTTTCTTTTTTTTTTTTTTTGTTTGTTTGTTTGTTTGTTTTGTTTTTCGAGACAGGGTAGCTCTGTGTAGCTCTGGCTGTCCTGCAACTCACTAGGTAGACCAGGCTGGCCTCGAACTCAGAAATCTGTCTGCCTCTGCCTCCCAAGTGCTGGGATTAACGGCGTGCGCCACCACCTCCCAGCCCCCCCCCCCTTTTCAAGGCCGAATTATCCATTTCTGTTTGTGGAAAAAAAAAAAAAACAAGGCCATATGATTTGCTTTGGCCAATGAAATGTAATTAGAACAAATGCCTATCACTTGCAGGTAGAAGCCTTGCAGAGGAAGGGAATGTGTGCTCGAATGTGTTTCCTTTTCCTTCCGTGAATGATGGCGGCATCCCATGGAAGAGTAATGGATTCATCTGCATCCATGATTAAGCAGAGCCTGAGAGACCCTTCTAATAGATCAATGACCCAATCAACGAATAACCTGTTTTCAGCCTCATAGATTTATGAGTTAATTTTGAAAGAGTTGAACTCATACTGCTGATGGCATAGATAAGGTTAGATATCTGTCATAAGTACGGGAAAAACAGTTTTGGATTTTAAATAAACTGGTGATTCTGGTAAGGCTAGTGTTTCCTAGATCTCTGCAAAAGACACAAGGCACCACTGCAAAAGGTGCAGAACCACTGCAAACCCCTATAAAGTTCAGCCTAAAATGGGATCTATTTGTCAGGAGGAAGTTCATTAGGAATTACAGAAGGATCTCACGTGATTGATTAACAAACACTGAAAAGAAAAGTTGCACAAAATAGCATGTCGATGTGTCTCTAATTCATTCTGATTTTAGTTACCAGGTATTTCTGTGGAACTTTGGTAAGAATGAGTAAGAAGCATATTCCAGCATTATTAGGATGAGACTCATGAGTCAACTCTAATAACTATTTTTCCTTCTCAGAGTTTTTTTTCATTAAACAACTTTTGTTCTCTGTGTTAGACTTCTGAAAAGATCTATTAGTACTTCCCAGTATATACTTGTGATAACAATTAATGCTTTAAAGTTGTGTTTAAACATTAGCTTGTGAATTTTATTATCTAGAATATGATTTATAAACATTGTAATTTCTGGCCAATATAATTTTCACCAGGATTCTAACTGTGCATGACTGAGGATCAGGCCCTGCATCAAGACTGATTCTACTAAAGCATTAACACTGTAGGTCTGAGATAGACGTCAGCCTTATGTGCATGACATTTTGTGGGGAAACACAGACCATGTAACTGTGTCTACTAATGCAGCCAAATGTGGAACCGGTTTAATTATGGAAAAATCTGTACAATAGTAATTTTAACTTAGATGTGGTATAGAAATTATTAAACATTTAAAGTGACAGTTACCGTGTCACTACAATAGCATGGGAAGGAAGTAATATTTCTAGCCAGGCACAGCACTGAATGCCTGTCCTCACAACACTGAATAGCTGAAGACAGATGAATCCATAGTTCCAGTCTTCCTTGGGGTCATAGAGTTCAGGCTAATATGGTCTTCATGAGAACCTGTCTCAAAACAAAGCAAAAATGATATTGACCAGTGCTAGTTTAACACTTAGCATTATAATAAAAAATTGCTATTGCAAACGTGTTTAGACTCATTACTAGTATATTCCATGGTTTATGCCTTAAATGAACTGCAAACTTAGCCCAACACTTAGGTGTAATTGTATTATACTCAAAATTCTATTTTTTTCAATCAAATCTCCTCCTAATTTTATGCTTACAAATTTAAGAATGAAGTAAGAATTTCCATCACAGGAATTTTACATACAATAAAGCTAAGTAGAAGCGTATCTGTTCCCTTCAGCAGTGCGTCTCAGTGCCCGTTCTTAAGTGATGACAGATATCCTGAGTATGCTGGACAAATTTCAAAACAGAAAATCACAGTCAATGATTTACAAATTGTAACTGGAAATAGAAAGATGTATTGAACGTAACAGGAACAAAAATACATCAATGCATGACAACAATGAAAAAATAGAGTTAACAGAAATCGTCATTGAAAACATTAAATCACAAAAGCACTAAACAAATAAAAGCTGAGAGGGGGAGCAAAGATAACTGATCACCACTTAAAAATCGTTCCAAGAAGATGACGGCCATGGCTTATTTTCTTTGTGTATAATCCTATGTAGGAAACAATCTTTCAAT
This sequence comes from Rhabdomys pumilio, assembly GCA_030674055.1. Classification (NCBI taxonomy): domain Eukaryota; kingdom Metazoa; phylum Chordata; class Mammalia; order Rodentia; family Muridae; genus Rhabdomys; species Rhabdomys pumilio. Next base: position 19,910,031 of record JANHMN010000019.1, read on the forward strand.
GCATGCAGTAATATTTATACCGCACTTTCCCATATAATGTGTTCATAAATATTAATCAATTCCCTCCACAACCGTATGACAGAGCTAAGAATTATCCAGAGTTGACAGACTGAGCGCTTAAAATTACATTTGGCTAAGATGTCAAGGACATGAGGAAATTCCCAAGAAAGCTTACAACAGAATCGAAAGTCTGGGCTCCTGCTTGCTACCACAGAGGTGAAGCTGTCTGAGAATCTCTGTCTTCTGTCTCTGTCCTCCACACTGACTCAAAGGAGCCAGGAGCAGAGCACCGGCTGCATACTAGGCCTGCCTCTAATCAACAGAGCTGTTGTGGAGGATTTGTAGCTAGGCATCCAGCTTCTCCTTAGGAAACATTAGCAACATTTCAAACCAACAATTCAGAGATTTAATGTACAAGGTCCTTCTCTAGATTTGCCTACAACAAATCAAGATGGAGTCTTAAAAATACCATTGTTACATTTTGAAAAAGCAAAATCCAGAAGACTCAGGTCGACCTAAATAAACTCTTGAAGACAGGTACCTTTATTTACGTGCTAGCAGGCTTACAATTTGTATGTGGCATAGTAAACAGCAGCTTGCTTACCAGAGAACAAGGGCTTTCAATATTAAAACTGGGTAAATTCCAGGCAAAGTCAGATGGCTGGCTACTGTACATAGCTCTGGGAAAGGAGAAATGTAACTATATGTGACTGATGAAATGAATTGTTGTGTTTTCTCAAGTATTTAGATACACATGAATCAAAATTGACTTTGAGTTAAATACTTGAAGTGATATATGTGTGTGTGTATATATATATATGTGCATATATGTGTATATTAGTTGATTTCATATACAAAAACTTTCTGTATGATATTAAAACTTCCATAAATTAGGGCTGTCATTCATCTCTCCACTTCCATGAGTTCTGTTTAAAAGAATCCAACCAAGTACCAAAACCATCTGATTCTATTCTTCCTGTCTCTGAGTACTTTCCCCCTTCACAGTGAGAGATTGTCTGCCTCTTACACACCAGCAGCAGCTGGTTTCTCCACTGTGAAGCAAAGAGTCAGCTCTGGGCTGGGTCCTTTAGATGCTACCTTCCCCATATCTGCTTCCGATCATTGAAGTGTTTGAGGTGTATCCTTTTGATCCTATTGTCTTCAATTTCTCTTCTGCCAAAATAAAGAAAAGTATCGTAAGTATCATTGTTATGATTAAGTGAGGTAGTCCTTCTAAAATGCTTTTAAAGGATGACACAACATTAGTTAATGTCTTTATTTTCATCTCCTTTGAACATTCCAGGATTCTTTGGGAACTTTTCTTCCGGATCTAAATATTAGTCCTGTTTTTGTTCTTTTGGGTCTTTTTGTTGTTGTTGTTGTTTTGGTTTTTTTGAGACAGGGTTTCTTTGTGTAGCCCTGGCTGTCCTGGAACTCACTCTGTAGACCAGGCTGGCCTTGAACTCAGAAATCTGCCTGCCTCTGCCTCCCAAGTGCTGGGATTAAAGGCGTGCGCCACCACTGCCCAGCCTAGATAATAGTCTTTTGTTCTACCTTTAACAATTAGAGAAGTGCCCCCACCTTCAGATAAAGAGAAAAGAAAAGCACAATCATATTAGTATCGTTTGCCAGCTCTCTCTTTACTTCTGAGTCTTAGGAAGACTCATTTATGACATAGGAATAATAATCTCAAATATTTTGAAATATTTATTCTTGTATATATGTGTGTTTTGCCTGCATATATGTGTGTGCATTACATATGTGCATTATGCATGTGCTTGCTGGCCGCAGAAGCCAGAAGAGTGTGCCAGAGTCCCTGGAACTGGAGTCACAGACAGTTGTAAGCTCCCATGTGGGTGCTAAGAACTGAGCTTAGGTTCTAGGAACTGAGCCCAGGTTCTGTACAAGAACAACAAGTACACTTAATTACTGAGCCATCTTTCCAATCTCTAATCTCAAATATTTTAAGTAAAATACATTGCATTAACTATTTTTCTATTGCTATGACAAAACACTGTGACCAAGGTAACCTATGGAAGAATGAGCTAATTTAGGCTTACAGTTACAGAGGGAGACTGAAATGCTACACACAAGATAGTTATTGACAGCCATGCTGATCAAGCCAATTACATGTTTTAACTCTTTTTTATTGACAGCTAGACACAGAATGAGTGAGCTTGTGTCTCTGAAAAGTCTCAAGCTCAGATTTTAAAGGTAAAACCCACAAAGCCCATAATTTACATCAAAGTTAGACGAGGGTCAAAGTAACCTTGAAGTGCCCATTCCTGGTAGAATAATTATTTTAGACATAACATGACATGCCAATTATTTTCAACATAATTTTTTAAAATTTATTTTAGATTAATTACTTTGGTTAGTACATCTGGATCAAGGTCAAGGCCATGGAAATCTCAAATGTGTTGCCAAGACAACCATGACCTTGTGGGGAGGGGGTAGTCCTGAGAAGTAAAATGGAGTTGGAATAAGATGATGTTGTACTAGTCATTTCAGGCCATCTGAGGTGATGATGTCAAAGACAGTATGGAGCAGGAATCAGGCACCTTGTCAGGAACAGCAAGCTGGGAGCTCACATCTTAAGCAACAAGCACAAAGCAGAGAGAGAATGCTAGGAGTCTTTAAAGTTTCAAAGCCTCCAGCTTCAACGAGGCCACACCTCCTAACTCTCCTCAAACAGGACGGGCTGGGGACTAACTGCTCACACATCCCTGAGACTTTGGCGGCCATTTCTAATTTAGTCTACTACAAGTGTCTTTATCGCTCTTTACCAATTTTGTAGTTGTTGTTGTTGTTGTTGATGATGATGATGATGATGATTTGTTTGTTTTGGAGCAGGGTCTCTCACTGAACTTGGAGCTCACTTGGAGTCCAGCAAGACTAGAGGGTCAATGGGTCCGAGAGATCCTCATCTCTGCTTCCCCAAATCGATTCGATGAATGCTCTACAGACCTTTTCCAATACACATAAGGCAGATATATGTTCAAGCATATATATGTGTATATAATTTTAGATTTAAACATGCAAATACTCCTTTTTCTTTTGGAGTTACAGGCATAAAACAGCACGCCCAGTTTCTTCCGTGGGTGCTGGAATCCAGTGTCAGAGTCTCATGCTTTCGTAGCAAGCATGTTAACAAGTGAGCCAGCTTCCCAGATTTTAAATCAACTCTCACCTGTTTTACTCTGCCTACTGTAGTACTGTGATCTGGCTACAAAAATGGCCACAGAAAAGGCAGTATTTATATTTTTGTTGCCCTGGGAGTTTTCTACAAATTAAAATACTACTATTACTACTACTACTACCAATAATAATGACCATATAATGTCTTTTACTTTTCTGGCTATTTTAATCTGAACTTCTCATTTAAAATAAAGATGTTGGGAGGATCAAGAAACAGAGGGTCATGCTAATGTAAATTAATTTTAATATGTTGCATCTGTGCTTTAAAAAACATATCTCGGGCTGGAGAGATGGCTCAGATGTTAAAGGCTAGGCTCACAACCAAAAATAAAAATTAAAAAACTTTATCTCTGAATTAGTATACTTTGTAGTCACTCAAGGATAATTCCAAACCGTCCATATGTTCCCATTTTCTACCACAAAAGGAATGAAAACAAGAATTTTAGGTGATTTCCACATTTAAATTAAGGTAGTTCATACAAACATAAAGACAACTTAACATCCCATTTTCTGTGTTTTAGTGTGAAGCACTGTGACTCACCGTATCATAAGACAGATAACCAAGGCTGAGGCTTTGATTAATCTAGGACTCAAGATTCAAGGTAAGGAATATTCCAAGGTGCCTCATGTAGAAAAAAGCTTTAAGTCTCTATGCTACTCTTGGTAAACATATTTCCCCTGGAGCTCTCTTGTGTCCTTAAACTTCAGAGCTCCCAGTCTCCATGGATACCAGGGTTGCTTTTCTCTTTGTGAAGACTACCCAGTTTTTCATCATACTCTGTAGGGAACATAGCAGTTCAACCCAGTAGCTTACCACCCAAGTCATTCACCATAAAGTTAATGTGGATGTTTGTTTTTTTTTGTTTGTTTGTTTGTTTTTTTTAAAGAGGAAAAAGAGGTAAGGAAAAAAATATAGAAATTAAGGATCTGTCAATGAAGTGATTATAATGATATCCATGAATATTTGAAAAGTGAGAACATAATAGCAGTGAAAAATGATTTTTCAAGGTAAGAATCATGGTATTACAGACATCACTGGCTTCAAAGAATTGTTGAATACTTAAAAATATGAAAAAATAAAAGAATATAAAGATAAATTGGTTTTGATACTGTGGAGGAAGTAGAAATAGGAATGTTGATGTTTACATTGCTTATCTGGGTAATTTCCAGTGGGTAAAATTAAAGGAACTAAGAGGTAAGGATATTGGAGTCATCAAAAATGAAGAGATATGTGAAGTAGAATGATGGCTAGTTTTAAACATCAACTTACCAGGACTTAGAATCAACCAAGAAGAGAGCCTCAATTAAGGGTTTGTCTAGATTACAGTTTGTGGGTATGTCTGTGAGAAATAGATTTCAGTATAGGTTAATGTAGGAAGATCCACTGTGGGTGGCACCATTCTCTAGGCAGTAGATTTTATATATAAGACAGGAAAAAGCCAGATGATAGCTAGAAGCAAGTGGCAAACAGGTAGCATGGGAGCCTTTAATTTTTCTCTGCTCTAGACTGTAGATGTTAAGTGCTTAATCCATGCCTTGATTTCTCCTCAATGATAGACAATAGTCTGAAATTACAAGAAATTACAAGCTAAATTTATTTACTGTCTAAGTTGGTTTTGATTGGGGTGTTTTGTTATAGCAACAGAAACGAAACTAGAACAGATTATTAAAAATTATAGTGAAAAGAAGCAGAAATCTTCATTGAAGGGGATATTTGAAGACCTGGAAGAGACTGAGGTAAATTGATGAATATGCAACACACACACATGCCTGTGCACATATGCACATGCACACACACACACACACACACACACACACACACACACACGCACACATGTACACACATATCCACAGTCAAGAGCAGAAAGAAATGAAATGCACCCATTCTGTCTTTTTGCCAATTGCTCCTAGCAATCATCTGGCTTTTCCTGTCTTATATAAGATCTACTGCATAGGGAATGGTGGTGCCCACAATGGATGTTTTTACATCAACCTGTACTGAAGACAATTTCCCACAGACACACATACACACACCAAAAGAAAAAGAAGTATTTGCATGTTCAACTTTTTAAAAAATGTATGTATTTGCCTCTTTTGTATTAGGAAAGTCTAAAGTGCATTCATCCAATTGTCAGCAATAGTTACCACTGAAAGCAAGAATGATAAATGTGTAAAACAGTAAAAGAGGATTTTCATATTCATTTTCTTTTCTCTTTCTGTGTTTCATGAAATGCCTGACTATGCATAAACAAGTTTAAAAAGAAAGCTCAAATTAAAAAGTAGAAAAGCTTTGCAGAAAGTATCAGACATTTAGACTCAGAGTAGAACTCAGGTCATCAGTATATTTTGCTTATTTTCCATGTTGTAGTAATGTAGTAATAAAGTCATTGTCTAATGTTCTTTACTAAATTATTTGATTGTATTTATGTGCACAAGTGTATTGCCTGCATGTATGCCTGCACCAGGTATGTAGTACCCAGGCTAAGCAGGAGAGATCATTGGATCCCCTGAACTGGAGTTGCAGATGGCAGTGAGCCCTCACGTGGGTGCTGGGAATTGAACCAAGGTTCTTTTGAAGAGCAGCCAATGCTCTTAACTGCCGAGCCATCTCTCCAGCTTCTTCGAATGTTCTTAATATGATTTCTTCCATATGGAAAGAGCTCAATAATCTTTATTATTACTCCTCTCATTGATGAACTCCACTATAACCATTGGGAGTTTCTTTGTCTGTCCCAGCATTGAATAAAGACACAGAGACATATATTTATCTATGACTGCTTGGACTTATAGCTTAAGCTTGTTCCCAACTTGCTCAGAAATTAATTAACCCATTTGTACTAATCTAAGTTCTGCCATGTGGCTCATTAGTTACCTCTCCTTCAGTCCTGGCCTGCTTCTTCCACCGCATCTGGCTGGCATATTCTCCCATTCCTGACCTTGCCCAGAGATACTATCTCTGCTGGAAGTCCTGCCTAGTCTCTCCTCCTTTGCTACAGGCCCTCAGCTTTTTTATTAAAACAATCAGGAGGTGAGTTTACAAAATATGAGACAGGTGCTGAGAAATTGGAATAACAATACCAAAAACCCCCAGTCTGCATTCAACTCTCTGCCCCAACCCCATCCCACACAGAAATCAGCATTTGAATAAGAAAACAATCTTTACACAGTACACAAAAAGATCACCCTAACACACCACCTCCATGCATTTCCGTGTGTTTGTGGGAATGTGTGTGTCACGGAGAGAAGAGCAAAGAACACAAATGAACACAGAAATTCTGTACCTTTTAGATGTGTTCCTTAGCATGATTTCAAATTTGATGGGAAAGGGAAAAAAATGAACATATTTGTGTTTATATTGCCTGTCGAATTTCTAAAACATGACTAGAAATTCTGCATGTATTGATGCCAGCTATAAACAGTTTTTATTCAACCATTCTCTTCAAAAACTAGCTCGTGATCAAATGAAGATTTTTTTTTGCATATGTTCTTAACAACAAGAATAAATTACTGAAGTACAAAAGGACCATTAGGAAGAGTCTTTGTATGCAATGAAGAAAGTTTAACCAGATCCTATCATCCACACAGGGGCAAGATGCATTCAAAGAAACTAATGGAACACTATGACACATGATAAAATATATAAACCTAAATTCATAAAATATTTATTTTTCCTATGATAAGCACTATTTTTAAATTAAATGAATTATTGTGTTCCAAATATGTCAGCACCAGCCATCTTACTATTACCTGTGTGAGTTCTTGATGTTAAATGAATAGTTACTAGCTGGTGCATTTATACTAGTACTTAACAGAATGAAAAATTAATGGTTGTCAAAACACTGCCTGCTTTATGGCTCTACGCAATTAAAATCCTTGTTGTCTATGACAGGTAAGCCCCAATTGATTACGGGAAACACAGATTTTGGAGCTTCTGTAAAATATGGTTTCTCTTACTCTAAGTAATGGCTTTTTTTTTTTTTTGCAACCATTCTAGACTCACAATAGATAAGACAGAAATGAAGAAATGGCCATTATTCCATCCAGTGAGCACCACGAACCAGGCTGTATAGCTAGTCACTGAAGTACAACAATGAATGTGGCAAAGTACCTAGTTCAAAACAACTTACAGCTGGTAGAGAAGAAAGCTCTCACAAAAATAGAGTGTAACAACTTAGAAGTAGGGACATCTTCGGGTTCCCACAGCTAGACCTGACTCTTAAGCCTAAGAGTAACATAAGAGATGAAAATAACTGAATAAACAAGAGATGGGATAGGCTGTGAAGACCACATAACATTAAGTATAGATGATTGGCCAGGTTGGTTGGTTCTTCTATTCTATTTATTTGAATATATGTATCCATTTGTTCATGTGCACATGTGTTACGTGGGAGTTTGGGGTCTGAACATGGGCCCTCATACTTGACTGGCTGCCATTTCCCCAGTGAGTCAGCTCCACAGCCTCTTTTTCTCTATATTTTATGTGCAATATTTTAATAGGTTCGTCAACATATGTAGCATTTTCTCCTTGAACTACGGGCTCTTCTATGGAAACTGCCATGCTGCCTGATGTTATGTTCTAGTAGCACATAATAGGGATACAGTAAATATCTGTTTATTTGAATAAAAAGTTAGAACTCAAGAATTTACCACTAATTAAAAAGAAAAGAGGCTCCCCTGCCACCACGCCACTACAATGTGCATATAGGTGGTGGTCACATGGGACAGAAGGAGAAGCAAAACAGTTTGAGCCTTATGAAGGGAGACGAAACTAGAGACTAAAGGGTAGAGAGGAATAGCCTGCCGTGAGAAGCTTGTACTGTCACCTGAGGCCATGGTGAAGTCCCAGCTCATATTCCCACTGAGGGCCATGTCTGGATCTGTGACCATGTCACAGAAGGAGTCTGTGTGGATGTCTGTGGCTCATACTACTATTAAAGACCATTTGGACATTCTGGTCTGGACCAACGCCTAGAACCATGTTGATGTCCAAGTGCTGTACAGAGCTTGTCCTGCCCCTTACTGGCTGCAGTATTCTAGAGAGGTGGCCCTGCCCACCCTTCCACAGCTGCAGCACTAGGAAGAATGGACCCTACCTCTCTCCTGGGCAGCATAGTCGAGCTGGTCCTGGCACAGGGATACTGCAGGTGAACAGGCCCCAAGAGCATGCGCTTGGAAGAGCTGCCCCTGCCACTTGCTATGAGGTAGCATAGGCTTAGGTGAGATGTCTTCCTCCTCTTAACCTCTTGCCACCTTCAGCAAGGTCATGAGAGCTGGAGAGCTGTCCCTGCCTCTCACCAGCTTCGGTACACAGGAGAGCAAGTCTGTGCCTTCCCTGGTAGCACAGTTTAACGGATCCTGATGGTGACGGTGTGGGGAGCCATCCCTGAGGGTTTGAGAGTGGGAGAGCCGGCTCTGCTCCTTGTTAGCTGCAACACTGTGTGAGCTAGCTGGGCAGTGCAGGAGAGTTTGCCCTGGTAGTGTGGGTGCAGGGTTGGCTGGCTGCCCAACTCAGCTACTCTCCAGGCAAGACCCAGGGCTTTGAGCTGGCCCGCTGCAATATCTACCTCATCTATGAGCTGCTGGAGCCTACAGATCCAAATCTGCAGGATCTCCATGACGTACGGCAACAGGAAGCTATCTGAGAGGAGTCCCAATGAGGATCAAGTACTGATGGGGCAGCAGAAGCCAAAGGCCTGGAATTAGACCAATGACTCATTGCAATGAGCGTGTGCAAGTGGAGACATGTGGACTAAGGGATATACTATGGGAAACACCAATGACACACTACAACTTCTACAACGGGATTTTTCTAATGTTTTTTTAATGTTTATTTTGTTTTATTTTTGTTTTTTAATTTTCTTTTGCAGGGAGGGACGTTGCGAAGGTGGAAGGTAGTTATGAAGAGACAGGGAAATGAGTGGGTTTGAGATGCATGATGTGAAACAATCAATAAAAAGTTAAAATTTGGGTGGGCAGTGGTGGTGCACGCCTTTAATCCCAGTACTTGGGAGGTGGAGGCAGGCAGATTTCTGAATTCGAGGCCAGCCTGGTCTACAGACTGAGTTCCAGGACATCCAGGGCTACACAGAGAAACCTTGTCTCAAAAAACCAAAAAAAAAAAAAAATAGTTAAAATTTTAAATAAACTAAAAAGAACAGAAAAATAAGCAATGGGTTCAATGAAGTATTTCAGCCAGTGTGTCCTGTCAATACTCAGTTATATTTCTGTTACGATAGGGATTGACCCCTTTCCTGGGGTCTACACAGGATGACCTGAATTCCAGAAGCCTTGGTTGTCTCAACTAGCTGGACCAGGTTTTCTCTTTGCCCTATCATATTAAATAAACACTACGAGTTTCAATGTACCCATGACACGAACATATTTGGAAAGCAGTGGCTGAAACATTTGTGGTCTCTTCCATTAAGTTTATTACTTTCTATTTAGAGAGAGAATGCAGACAAGACCACAGATGGACAAAAGGAAAGGACCGGATGAACAGTGGGCTGCAAACAGACTGACCGACAGATGGAGACACCAATCCCAGATAGATTCTCAGTGAAATAATTTTTTGCAAACTATGTTGAAGTGATTAAGGTTTACAAGAATGGCTGGTATAGCAGATGGCATGGGGGACCCATCCTCAACCTTTCAGCGCAGTTCTAATTTCAGCCAGTTCATAGCACACTGGCAGTGAACCCACCTCAATAGATGTCTGATTCTTCATCTTGGTGCCCAGGGGCTAACTCTGAGGCCAAAAGAACCCAAGGTTACATACAGCCTGAAAAGCTGTAACTCTCAGTCAAGACAGAAAAGGAGCCAGTGGAGAAAAGCCTTTCTCCCTTCCAGCAATGGTTCTGAGGGCTTTTCTGTATTTCATGGGACATCCTAGCAGTACTGAACCATTGCTATCTAGAGTGATCTTATACTGTGTTTGCTGTCATTTCTCTCCCTCCCTCTAATTGTTGCTAAGTTCTGTGATCATTTCCAAATACATCATCCATATCCATATCTCCTTTCCAAGATGTATTAATGAAAGTGAAGCAAACCTCAGAGAAACTTTTAAGTATAAACATTATAGAAACTTGTGTAAAAGAGACTTGAGAACTGAGCACCTTGGTTCATGATGATGAGGTAAAAAGTCTTAGAATCAGCTAACTCTAGAAGAGAACATTGTATCCAAGAGCTTTGTCTTAGGGTTTCCGGACAACATAACCAAAGTAACTCTTATAAAAGGGAAACATTTAATTGGGGCTGACTTACAGTTTCAGAGATTCAGTCCATTATCAGCATGGCAGGAAGCATGGCAGTGTGAAGGCAGACATGGTGCTGGAGAAGGAGCTGAGTGTTCTATATCTTGATCTGAAGGCAGTCAGGAGAAGACTGATTTCTGCAGGCAGCTAGGAGGAAAGTCCCTTCCACTTTGGGTAAAGCTTAAGCATAGGCCCTCAAAGTCCACCCCCATAGAGACACACTTCCTCCAACAAGGCCATACCTATTCCAAAAAGGCCTCCCAATAGTGCCACTTCCCATGGACCAAGCATATTCAAACCACCATAAGCTTCCTTTTCCCATAACATAAACTCTCCACTCTTTCCTGAAAGACAAAGGAATTAGAAACAAATGTTATAAACCATCCCACAGCATTCCTGTTTTGTTTCAGGAGACCATGCAAGTTGCATGTGTGCCATAGCCATAAGCATTCCACATGGGTTATGACGTCAGACCTGGTGTTTACTAACATCCTTCAGACAGTGGTTCAGCTCTCCTCCTAGACAAGGCAGCTCTAAGAGCTAAATTCTCAGCTCTAGCTAACATGGTAGGTAAGATCTGTGTGCTCAAGTAGGCAAAGCAAGGAGTAATGCTTGACAATTTCAGAAAAAGTTTATGAATAAATGATTGATGGATCCTTTAATGAATGACTGATCCTTTAAATGAATTATTAATGGCTCCTTTAATATGGCTTGCTCTCTATCATGCCTTCAGTCACTTAAGTTATGAAATTTGACTTCCTGCTCTGGAGTCAAGAAGGTACAGACTCAAGACTGAGACATAAGAAACCACTTTATAGCAGGCTTTTAAAATATGTTCATTTTGGGTTACCCTTGTAGGCATAAATTTTTTGCAACCTACTTTTAATAAGAGTTCAACTTCTCCTCTAGCCCACCACCGTGGAAGAGAAAAGTTATTAGGATGCGGGGGAAGTGGACCTGTTCAGCAATAGTTTTTTGGGGTCAAGTTCCATCTTTTTTGGCAGCAGTTCAGTCCCATAGAAACACCAAATACAACTCAGAAGCAGCAGATCAGTCCTCTAGGCAGGCAGATGCCACACGTGAACCAGCAGCTGCAGTCCAGTCCTCTCAGCAGGCAGACACCAGGCATGAACCAGTGAGGTGAGCCTTATGTGAGGTGCTGAATTGCCACAGGGACCTCACAAGCAGTTCTTGGGTGAGTTTCTCTCAATGGCAGTGTTACCACAAGCTGAGCACAACAACACTATGTAAGGTGAACCAATACATGCATGTTGTTAGTAAAGAATACCGAGGCAGAAAAACTAAACCAACGATCAGTGCTCCTTTCCCACTGTCTGTGGGGTCATATTTATATTCCATCACAGGTCCTTTCCTGTGTTTACTATATGAAAACATCCTTTAACCCGTGTCTACGTCAGGAAAACATTCTTTCATGTGTTTGCTTTAGCAAGACATCCTTTCACCTGTGTGTCCCAGCAAAACATCATTTGACATAACTAACTTTCAAAAGAAACTAGAAGTTTCCACTTCAGACTCTAAACTTGAAATCACTTAAAAATTTGAAAAATTTAAACCAAGATCTCATTGGAAGAAGTGGGATGTAGAGCCATGATGTAAGAGCCATCTCAGTCTCTGATGTTTTCTTTGCTACTGTTATCACCAGAATGCTCATCAGACTCCAAAACCATCTCAGAAATCTCCCACAACCCCTTAGGAGTGCCAGTCTTACATAGAAAGGCCTGGTGTGTTCCCATCATGTTATGGTTTATATTACTCCCTGGTATATAATACTGAACAATTCAGTGAGCTCTTTGTACCACCCAGCAAACAGCAGTAGTATTTTCTCAGCCTCGTCCTCAAAGGGAGATTTCCTGTAACAAAAAGAGCAATGATTTTTGTTAAGTTGAGAGAATGGGCTCAACTCACAGTAGACACAGTCTTAGAGGCTGTATTGGTTAGCAAGGGTTTAATGAAGAAAAAAATACTACCAATGAGGCAACATTTTTTTTTTGTTTTTGTTTTTTGTGTTTTTTTGTTTGTTTTTTTGTTTTGTTTTGTTTTTTGTTTTTCGAGACAGGGTTTCTCTGTGTAGTCCTGGCTGTCCTGGAACTCACTCTGTAGACCAGGCTGGCCTCGAACTCAGAAATCCGCCTGCCTCTGCCTCCCAAGTGCTGGGATTAAAGGCGTGCGCCACTACTGCCTGGCGAGGCAACATTTAAAAATGCGTTTAAAAACAAAACACATTTTGAAATGCTTCTGGAGAGGGAGAGTCAAAGTGTCAGTCTGTTCTGTTTCTTCTGAGGCCCACTCCTCTGACAAGTGTCACTTGCCTGTGTCTTCTGATCTAACTTTGTCTTCCTTTCCTGCTGTGTCTTCATGTGATCTTTCCCTGTATATGCCTGGTGTGTCTTTATATGTCTAAGTTTCATCTTGTAAGGATACTAGCCAGAGTAGATTTGTGACTACCTTAAGCCCTCATTTTAGCCTAACTACATCCTCAAAGGCTTTATCTCCAACTGTAGTCACATGATGAACCCATAAAGGGTAGGGTTTCAATACATAAAACAATTTAGCTCCTAGCCATTGGGGGCTAATGAGATGGACCATCACTTACCAATAAAGCCTGGTGAACTGAGTTCAAGCCCCCATACCGAAGCAAAGGTAGGAGGAGAGAATCACACTATGAAGTTGTCCCCAAACCTTCACATTCATCATACACACACTTATACACACTCACATATCAAACTAAAAAACATAGAGTCTAGGGAAATGGTTCATGGGACGACAGGCTAAGAGCACTTGCTGCTCTTCCAGAGAACTCAAGTTCAGCTCTTAGCACCTATATTTAACAAGTCACAAACAGCTATATAACTCCAGCTCCAAGGTCTGATGTCCTTTTCTGATCTTCAAGGGCACCTGCACTTACATATACATACTCACATGCAGATACATACACAGACACATAATTAAAAATAAATCTTAAAAATTTTAAAAAAGAAATAAAACAACTTTTCAGCCAAAAACTTGATGATGAAATGGACTGGAGCTACCAGATTCTGTAAATAATAGCACAAAATAATGATTTTAATTGAAAGTTCAAGAATAAAATAGGTATTTTTTTTTAGTATTAGTATACCCTATGGAATGTTTGATTGAGACAAATATAATTAGGCATGATATATCTGATCTAGTAATACAGACTCAGTTAAACAGGCTACATTCTGCCGATGCAAGGATTCCCCTATGTGAGAAACAATGCCTTTCATGTGAGTTTGGGAGCCCAAAGTAAAAAGAATTTGATCTTTATTTGTTTGGGGAATCTAAGAGGAGGCGCCCTTCCACAGAGTCCTGTGACAACAAGGAATGTGATAAGACTATGAACCCAGTGTCTGAGAATAAACCTGCCTGCTGTGGTCAGCCTACCATAGCCTTTCCTTTATCTTTCTCTACCTCCATGTTTCCAAAGCTGACGGTTTGCTTTACCTATGCAATAGAGAGGTTCAGAGATTGGCTGAGGATGGCGTGGTGTGCCTAACATGCTCTTTTGAGACTAAACTAAACTTTTTTTTCTGATAATACCATAACACGAGGTGGTTTGCAGTTTACACACCAGGGATTGCTACTGATGGCCAGCCTGGCCAACAGCAACGAATAAACCCAGGACATGTACTGTTCAGTAAGAGCCACGTGCATGGTCGTCATCAACCTTTCCCAGACTTGATGAAGAGATCTCATCAGCTCTCACGCAATCCAGAAGCTTCACATCTGACAAAGAAGCCAGAAGTATTGTGAAGTTGCTGTCAGTTCAAAAGACACTGAGTTCGAACTGAACTGAGTTCACCTTGAGTTTACTGACATGTCTTTTCAAACTTTACTGCCAGTGAATCGAGATTCTGCACAATGTTGTGTAAGCTGGTCACTTGAACCTACAAGTAAAATTGAATATTTACCTTTTGACCAGTTGGCACACTCTTTGGGATACTTTTGACCCACAGTTCTGTCTTTTAATGTTTCATCTCTCTCCTCAAAATAGGCTCATTTCATATTTTAAACACCACCATCAAAAGTAAATACAAACACGAAAACCTCAGTGAAATTTCTAAGTAAGTTTTTCTTTTTGTTGCGATATCAGAACCAGAGTCCCTAGGATGAAATGTTTTTTAATTAAAAAATGTTAAGATCTAAAGCTCACAAAAGAAAATAAATGTATATTAACATTTATAAATAAAGTCTCATGTAGAGCTAGTGCCACCTAATGGCTTTATCTAGTATTACAAGCAATCTTTTTCTACTTAGCTAAATAGCTAGTATTTAGATGCCATAAAGATTAAGAATTAATTGTAAATTTTATCATTCTTTCTAAATAAAGGGTATTGCTACAGTTTAATCAAGATATGTGTGACAGAGAATATGTGGGTTAGCTTAGGGTGTATAAAATGTTGAATGTTCCATTGGTTAATTAGGAGTACCAAGAAAAAGTACATTTTAAATTAATGAAAGACCATGTACTTCTCTGTGTAAAATCATACTTGGACAAATTATGTTTGCTATTTATATGTTTAAAACGTTGTAGAGACATAAATAGTCATTTAATGAGTTGCTTCATAATCCAAATCAAGCTAACTAATCAGAGTTATTATTTAGGTAAATAATAAGTAAAAACCATAGATCACAGTGCCCAAATCATACTCTTACTAACAGGCTGGATGGGGCATGGGGCTTTAATTAAAAGCCCACAATTCCAGCGCTAAGAATCAGGCAGGAAGATTATCCACCTGAGACCGTCCTTAGCTGCATAGCAAGGCGGTGTCAGAAGGGAGGAGAGGAACAGGTTTTAATGATGAAATTCAACTCTAGAGTATCAGCAATATCACAACCTATTTCTGACCATGTCTACATTATTATGTAACTGTAGTAACAAAACTCAGTAAGTGGCATAGTTTTAAAAGTATCTAGATTTGTAAAAATTAACCAACGACAAAGTTCCTTTTCTTTGTGGATCTTGGAAATGCCAAACAATGCTCATTACACTTAACACATCAATATTGATTAGAGACCAATCTGATTATTGACTGGCTTTGTCTAGTTAGGCTGTCTTCACAAACCCACAGGCTAGGCCACTCCTAACAACAGAGTATTTTTTCATAGTTCTATAGGCAACTTGTAAGACAAAGAAGCCATCAAAGTTGGTTCCCACAGGAGCCTATTTCCTATGCTTATAGGCTAGCTCTGATTAGATTCTCACATGGCCTTTATTCTGTGCTTGAAATCTCTGATATCACTTCATATTCTTGCCGGACAATAAGCCTATCTACCAAGGGACCTACACCCATGACCTTATGACCTTATTTAACAAAATCACCTCCCCATAAGGCAGTCTCTAAATGCAGTCATGTTACATGACAGGGCACCAACATACGACTTGGAAGAGTCAGAATTCACTCTGTAACACTGATATTCAACATTTTATTCAGGGAAACAATTCGTTTATGTGGTGGTTAATCTTGATCGGCACCCAGTCAGGACCAGGCATTACCTAGGAAACAAACCTCTGAGCTCGTCTTCAGGGTGTTTCCAGAGAGGTTTAAATGAGACATGTTATCACCCCATAGGCTATGGTTGTGAATAGGAGAAAAAGAAGAGATGCACACCAGCATTCACCTGTTCTGCTTCCACACTGCAGATGCAATGTGACCAGCTGCTTCACGTCTGCCATCCAGGCTGTATCTATCTGCTCTGCCACCATGCAACCACCCCTGTGATGTACTGTACCCTCAAACCTCGAGCCTTGGTAATGGGTCGCTTTAATCACAGCAATGGCGAGAAGTAACTAAGCGAGAGATTTAGCTGTTAGATGTTAACAGGGAATCTGTGTTATTAGTGTGATCGTTTAATGTGTAAGAAGAGGAAACGTCTTTATTTAAAAACAATAAGCTTCATGAACCAGAGCATTTGTCTTTAAGGCCAGTGTTCTGCAGGGAATGGAACAAAAGGAAGAAGACCCATTCTTAGAGATGAGGTTTGAGACAAGGGACAGCAAAAGGTGGGTGGGGCTCAAGAAACTGAATAACTGGGAAAATTCCCTTCCCAGTGAAATGGCTCTCTGGGTAGACATGAGGAAAGTAATAAAATAAAATACTGATTGATCAGCAATAATCGGACCGACTACTGCTGAACAGGCCTAATGGCCAACTCCAGCCTGGAGCTACCTGGTTACAAATGGGGACAACCCCCACACCCTTTTTGAGAACAATAACTTATTTTCCCTCCTCCTCTGAAAAATTTTCTATCCCTGGTTCAGAACACCCAAGGGAGTTTGTAAAGGGAAGTTTCTGAGACATAATCAAGAAACAAACCTTCTAACACTCCTGGCCATGATTACGGACCACAGTTAGAGAATCTCTAAAGTGCCTATTAACACAAATATCCTCCAACACACACTCACACACACACTCACATACACAGTCTCTTCTAGGGAAACCTGTGGCCTTCAAGTTTAAACTAAAATGGAAGTCAGATTTGGAAGGCCGTTTACTTTAGATTCACAGAAGCATTATGGAGGTCAGTGCTTCCACTAAAACTAATGAAGGAATGTTTGTTGATAAGAACAAGGGACAGAAGTTAGTCAAGCAAAGATCTCAAAAGACTTTTGTCCCTAGCCAGGTGTAAAAATGTCTTTGGCTCTGTTCTACACAGAGGCCAGAAATGCACAAGGGACCTCTGGTTCCTGTTCTGTCACCTCTCTGTACTATGTGGAGGAGCTCCACTGCCTGGACACTGTAAATGACGGTGTAACTGGAACTGCTCCACTGCCTGGACGCTGTAAATGACGGTGTAACTGGAACTGCTCCACTGCCTGGACACTGTAAATGACGGTGTAACTGGAACTGAGGAGCACCTGGATAGCTGTGGGGGAGGGGCAAATGGACTGAGCAATGGCCTTCCCAGGCCAGCTTCAACTTCTGCCATCAGACCTATAAGAATTCCCTTGTTGGTGCTCCATCTTGGGACTCACTCCAGCTACATAGGGACTGTGTCTTCTTTTATCTTAAGCTCCCATCTACAATTCTGGATTAAAACTCCTTTCTCAACTTCTCAAGTTGCCCTCCTATCTCCTTTCTCTGAGTTTGAGAGACAAGAACCCAGAGCTCCTAAGTCAGTGAAAGTTTTGTTTAATAGTGACCTTGTGGCACAATAATTCCTGAGTTAAAGCCCTTCTTTTTTTTTATTTCATATATATAAGTACATATATATATATATATATATATATACATATATATACATACATACATATACATATATACATATATACATATATATGTATACACACACAATTATGACAAAAAGGTTGTCAATATGTTTTCAAACGAGTCCATTAGGTACTATAAGGAAGCACCCTAACAAATTGAACTATCCACTGAACTGTAATTAACAGGCCTTCATTGGTCTATTTACCTTCTAAGAGTTAGTATCTGGAAGGGTTAAGTGGAATTCTCAACTATTTATATCATTATGCCATTTCAATTGTTCTTTCTTATTAGACAAAGCATTCTTTTAAATTTAGAGTAACAGTATGAAGATAATTTATTTGTATTTTCTCTTTTAAATGGAGGAGTAGTATGAGATAAAAATCTTAATATGCTGTTATTTTCACACACAGCGGCTGGAAGTTAAATGGCTCTGACATCCTTTGTCCCAACTGTATTGAGTTTTCTGAATCTAAAATAGTATAATCCTTAATCAAGCAAATCATCATTCATATCACGCTGTACTTCCTGCTTGCAAAAGCTTTGGATAGTATATTCCATTCGTCTATAGCATTTTTGATGTCTTCATAGAGAAGCTCAATTAAAAGCAGGATAATCAAATAACCACCATTCCCTGTTGACAATTGGACTATATCTGAAATGAATTACAATCCAGAATTGGAGGGCTCACCTGTGATCCAGATCTTGAGGCTGGAAGACACAATTTTCTGACCTGGATTTTGGCATGGAGATCTTGAGGCATAGTGGCCATGAAAAGCCCAGATAATACACCTTTAATATCAGGAGACTGAAACAAGGAGATATCTGAGTTCAAGGTCAGCCTGGGACAAAGCATGTCTCAGATCCAGGCGAGGCGGTACACACCTTTAATCTGGGCCACACCTTCTCCTGGCGACCTACATAGGGAAGTTGGAAGAAGGCAGTTTCACTCTCTTTCGCCTGCTTGCATTTGCTTGCCAGCAAATCTGTTGGAACCTACTTCTACAGAAGACCAGCTCAAACAACTAGCCTCATGGGATGGAGCAATTACTAAATTCTTGGACTTCCTATTAACAGCTGGCCAATACTGAGTTAGTTGGACTACTGACTGTAAGTCATCACAATAAATTCCCTTAATATACAGAAACATCCCATACGTTCTGTGACACTAGAGAACCCTGACTAATACAACCAGCCTGGATGTCTTTTGGTAAGGTGGTCCTCCATAATGTCTAATATATTTTCTAATGCATTCCAAGGGCTGAAATGATGCAAGGAATGTCTTTCATATCTTATTACCAAACTATAGAGTAATAAAGCTGTTGATTCAATATGCAAAGACCACTTACCAAACTATGCTAAAGGGGCTCAACAATTATTTGTGTTTATCATTTTTCTCCATCTCACACACTGTTCCACACTCAAGCCTAAAAGGATGAGGTTTTCTCTGGGATCGTTTAGCTGTTGTGGCGCCTGAAAGATAATCGGGTATTCCGACTATTCCTGTGTAACCTTAAGGTAGGAACATTGGCTAGCAGGGTCCAAGCTGGGCACGTGAGCTCCAGCGTACCTGCTCCCCTGTACTGCCAGGAAGCAAGCCCCGGAAATGGTCTATCCCAGCTTGTAAAGCTGGGTTGTTCCAATAGGCGGGCAGGTCACGGACTGGAGAAGCGGGAGGGGCGGGGCCTGTGGCGTCTGGAGCGCAACCGCGGCTTGAATTCAGGACCCGCCCCACTCTACTAGCCCCGCCCTACCAGACCACGCCCCGCCTGTCTGTCTCGCTTAAGCCCAATAAGCCCCCGCCCCGTCAGCCCCGCCCCATCAGGCCCCGCCCCACTCCGCGTCCTGCCTGCGAGGTACGCTTTTCGGGTCCTGGCAACTTCTGCTCGCACGCTCTACCCCCTTCCGGTCTGGGTACCCGCCGCTGCGCCGCCATGGCTCAGCACTTCTCCTTGGCTGCCTGCGACGTGGTCGGCTTCGATCTCGACCACACTCTGTGCCGCTACAACCTGCCCGAGAGCGCCCGGGTGAGTGGCACGGGCAGCCTCTAAAGGCGGCTGCGCAGAGTGTCGTAGGTCCCGGGCCGCTGGGCGGAAGTGCACTTTCCGGGGCTCTGCGGTCCGGGGAGGAAGCCAGGGGCAGAAGATAGCGCAAGAACGAGCTGGGAAACGGGGTTGTAGGACACTGGGAAAGCGGGGTCGGGGGCTTTGGGTGTCATTTGTTGATCCCAGGCTCTGGTATTTTTTCCAACTCCTCTGGGCACCAGCTGAGTAAGGTTTCAGCCACTTGTTTTGGACTTCAAGAAAACATGGCTGCATCTTTCCTTTTACACGCTCAAATAAGCACCTGTCAGAGTTATGCATTGCAAGCAGAGAGAGGTTGTATAATAGTGTTGTGAGAAACACTGGTCGAAATCATTAAGGTCTTAGACCTACTTTTGTCTTTACCAAGAGAAGAAAACAAGCGTTTATTGTGCACCTACTACTTGCTCTGTGCATTTTAAATAAAGTTGTAATCTCAACAGAATCTACCCAGAATATGAGGGGAGTAGATTGAAGTATTTGTAGGCTTGTACCCTCATCTTAATTGCCCTGCTTTCTCTGACTTTTTGGGTTCACAAGAAACTAAAGAATTAAGAATATCACAATGAGAAATATAAGCAGGACTCTGCAGTCAAATTACCTGATTCGGGACACTGGCATATAATCTGGGTTCCTTCTCAGTTTCACTTGGGAGGATTAAGTGTGCAGTTGATTGCTGGCTATTGTGGTTTGCACCCAGGGTATTTGAGTAGGCTACGTCACTAATGCAGACAACAGCCACGGTAAATCAGGGTAGTCCTATCAGTGCCTCAGTTGGTCAGATTTTCTAAAATAAAAAATGAGGCTCCTGAATCACTCCTGTGTGTTTTCTGCATACAGATGCTTTAAAAGGTGTGTGTCCCCCACTGTTTTGCTTACCAGTTACACATTTCTCATTTCCATAGCGAAAGTTTGAAGACATTTCTTTATGTCTTGGTCCCTTGGCTCCTCCTTCACAGTGTTCTCTGGGTGTTAATTTCCTTCCTTCCATGGCTTTCAGATTCCAGTCTGGTTCATATTTTCTTATGCACTTCATCTGTACTCACTGTCGCGTTCATGGAGAATGTTGTTTAACCTCTGTCATGTTAAAAGCCAAGTTTGTGCGTGTGTGAGCATAAAAATTTTAGGATATAAGGTTCACAAGATACTCTACTGCGAATTTTGAATCACAGTGCTGTTTAAAGGCTGGAAATGATACCCTGGTGAATCTTGGTTATGCTTGGTATGGAAATCCTAAATCTCACAGAGTGCTGAACACC
The DNA here is from genome assembly GCA_030674055.1 of Rhabdomys pumilio. Classification (NCBI taxonomy): domain Eukaryota; kingdom Metazoa; phylum Chordata; class Mammalia; order Rodentia; family Muridae; genus Rhabdomys; species Rhabdomys pumilio. Next base: position 19,931,066 of record JANHMN010000019.1, read on the forward strand.
AGGACATAGTTAGGGACACAGATCAACCACACACAGGTAGGAGCCTCTCAGTGGGCAGCAACCTGTTACCAGAAAGATGATGTAAAGTTCTTTTCCATCCTTATGGTGGAGAGCAGTATTTGCCAAGGCTTACTGCATGCTACTGCCTGTCCGGAAGATAGGGCCTGTCCCTTCCCTTCACTGTCTCTTCATCATGTGGAGTCTCAGCTTAGTACTTAAATTATGAAATTACCCCCGGTCCTTTTCTTCCCTCTTATGAAGCTTTTTGTGTCACTACTTCCAATTTCCTCAAAGCCTGACTTCTCCAACTGCTCAACATTTAAATATTCCCAGTTACTCTTTGGACTCCCCTTCCCCGCCTCCCCCCCCCCCCCCCCCCCCCACACACACACACCAGAGCCTTTGTCTTCTGAGCTATAGCCTGATCAACAGTATTTTCTATGTCTTGGGCACACTGGGCTCAGTAATTTACAATATGGTTGGAGTTAACTGACTATTATGACACAGTCACTTCTTTCTTTTTGGTATGGTGTATGTAGATAAAAGTAGCCTTTACTCACCTGACATAATTGTTGTCTCTGAGGCTTACTGGCTTCATCTGCTAGCCTAGGCCTAGTCTTGGAAGCTTCTACCCTATGTACAATCTTATCTAGGCCTAGAAGGTTTTCAGTCTCTGAGACTTAGTGCTTTCTAGCTCTTTCTGATCTCTGGCTGACTGGTTCATCTTAGCTGTTCTGGCTCAAAACTCCTCTCCAAACCGACTAGTTCAGTCTGGCCTCTCTTTAGGCCTCTACCTGAATGCTGTGCCTGGCCTAAAACAACTTTGACAATATGTTCTAATCTGGCTCCAACTTCTTTAGCTTGTTCTGTCTTCACCTGTGTCTAGCTTGTTCTGTCTGTACAACCTGTCTCTGTAAAACTCTCCCTGTTCTCTTTCTCTCTTTGCACGGCCCTTCAAGTAGCTTCCCTTTCCTCTCTCTTCTGAGAGTTGGGCTGATCTGCCCTGGCCTGCAGGACAGTGAACTAGGATCGGGGGACCTAGAAGAGAGAACTGGAGGACAGGGGAACGCAAAGAACGACAGCTTGTCTAGAGTCTGATCAAACCGTGATTTTAATTTTTTCATACAGGGGTTATATACACATAGAGGCAGGATGTGAAGAAGGAGATGTCGAAGGATTGTAGGTGTTCTCAGGGGGAGTACAGATATCTTCCAGAACAGGGTATTGGCTGGGTAAAAGTTCACAGAAGAAGCAGGGTAGAACAGGTCACTATGACTCTACCTGTGATTCATTTGTTCTTATCCAAGCTGGTACTTTCCACCAAGGCTACCTATCTACAAGATTTATGGCTAGTTCTTATCTACGTTGGTAGTTTTCCACCAAGGCTACTTGTCTACAAGGTCTATAGCTATCTATTCTAGGGTTAGTGTTTTCCCACAGAGACCAAGACCTTGTGTTAGTTGGCATGTATGTCTGACTTAGGCCTATGTCTGACTTAGGCCTTCAGAGTATAAGCAAGGTTTCTCCCTACACAGGACCTATTCTGTCAAATCTTTCTCTGATTCATCACTTTCTCTGCCACTCAATTAGATATCACTTTCAGATATGGGTGATTCCTTCTACAAACTAACTTTACCCTCATTGTTGGGATTAAATGTATGTATTTCGGGTGAATCTGTATTCCAGCCAGAGGGATTAAAGGTGTGCTAAAACTGAGCTACAGCACAATTAGAAACAGGATTGTTTTTTGTTTGGTTTTTTGTTTTGAAGGTCAGAGGTCTATGTCAGATGTCTTCTTCTGTTCTCCACCTGTTTTGTTTTGTTTTGTTTTGGAGACAGCGTCTCTCAGTGAACCCTGATCTCCCTTTTCAGCTAGACTGGTTGTCAGCAAGCACATTGCATATGTCTATTCTCTGCGCTACCTTCCCACTTTGGGATTATGAATTCATGGCACTGCACTATACAGCCATTATTCAATGTCTTCTGCTTATGTGGATAGGTTGAATTTTTATTAGTTACTTTTCTCATTGCTGTGACCCAGTACCTGACAAGAGACAACTTAAGGAAGGATTTAATTTGGTCCCTTGTTTCTAGGGTTGTAGTTCACCCTATCAATGCAGACATACCAGCAGGAACAGGAGGCAGATAGAAGGTCACATCGGATCGACAGTCAGGAAGGAGAAGAGAAATGGTGCTCAGCTGGCTGTGTGCACACATGATGAGTGCACATGTGCAAGTCAGAGGACAGTTAACACAAGTTGGTTATCTCCTTCCAGCATGTGGATGCTGGGAATTGAACTCAGGTTGTTGGGAGCACCTGTGCCCACTGAGCTCTCTCTTCAACCCCTCGTTTCTTCACTGGGTAATATACCTGGTGCTAGCTCATTGTTTCAGCTAGGCTGGCTGGCCAGCAAATTTTGGGGAATGCTGTCTCTGCCTCTGTGCTAAGGTTACAGTATGCCAAGTACTGTATTCACTGAACCATCTTCCTGATCCTTCTACTGGCTTATAATTCCACTTTCATTCAGTCTGTATCCCCAGCCCTTGGAATGGTACCACATTCTTTCGAGATAGGTCATACCTCCCAGTTAAATCTTCCTGGAAACACCCTCAAAGACAGACCTAGAGGTGTGTTTCCTAGGTAGTTCCATCGCCTGCCAAGCTGATAAGATTACTGGTTGCAGCTTTACAAGCCCTCTGGAGGATTTCTAGAGGTCATTGTTAACCGAAAGGCACAGGCAGGTTAAGTCCTTAGCAGATCCTGATATCTTTGGGTCACCCACTGTGGTGCTCGGGCCTGAGTTTCTATTTCTCACACCCAGGCCATCATCCCCAGAGCAGGGTATCCACACGGAGCTGCAGTTGGAAAGTGATGGGTGGAAAAGAACACGAACAGCAGAGCAGAGGTAGATGTTCGTATGCCGGGAACTGCAGAAGCTGGTGGAGAAATCCAGGATGTTTTCAGTGAGGGCTTTAACTAGTTCATAGTGTCATGCAAATGTGTCCCTTCCCCCAGGGCCTCAGGGGTGGCAGCATCTCTGAGGACTTGACACCTTTGTTCCCTGGGCTTGCAGATTGAACGGTCAGATAACACCCACTCACCCTTTATCTCAGGTTGGGAGAATGGGGCGTCTGACCGGGAGAATAGTGTACCATGTGAAGGAGGGGTCACACACCAGTCTTTCTAACCTTAACCAAGGCCCTGCAGGGTCTTCTAATTCAGTTTGTAACCTGGAAATCTAAAGTAATTTGAAACCTTCCCATTGGAGCCATCACTCATTTTCCAACACAGCAGGGTTAGAGGGTTGCTAGACTCAGAGAATCAAAACACAGGGCATGCACACAGTTCAACTTGAATTTTCAAATTCTAGTTTTTGTAGACACCTCAACTATTATATGGCACATGCTTATCAGAAAAAACAAACAAACAAATACTTGCTATTCATCTAACATTTACTTTCACCTCGTCATTCTTTGTTTGGCAAATTCCAGGGGAAGCAAACCTATGTTGTGGGCTAGCTGGATGGGAATATTTATGTAGTGGAAATGGGCAGCTGTTGCACTCAGCTCTGTTTTGGTTTATGACTAGCACAGGGCTGGTAATAAAAGCAAATGCTTGTGTTGGGTTTGCCGATGTGCCAGGTACCTCTCTGAGCCCTACATCTGTTAGCCTTATGCTGGCAGTAGGCCTTGCAGGCAGGGTCCTGACAGATACTTTTTTTTTTTTTCAACTGTTCATGGTACTTAATTTTTTTTTTCAACATGTGGTGCCTAAGTTAAGGAATCCCACAGGAGCCGTAATCCCAGCACTAGAGAGGCAGAGGCAGGTGGGTCTTTCTTTGTTCCAGGTTATCCAGGGTAAGAGATCCTGTCTTCAAAGAGAGAGAGGGGGAAAAAAGACTCTTATAGGAGCTCACCAGGCCACTCTTGTCCCTTAAAGTCGGGTGACTTTAAGAAGCAGCCCCCATTCTGAATCACCCCCATGATTTAGAACTATTGATATATGGCACTGTTGGCCCAGGGGAGAGCCACACTGCATTAGCGAGGAGGAGTCGTTCTTAGTGCTTCTAATCGGCTCTTAGAGGGCATCTCTGTTTGGTGGGAGTCTTTGCTCTCTCCATCCTTGTTTGCCCGCACTCAGGTCCCAGCACCCAGGTACAGCAGAACGCAGGCCCTTGGTATCCGCACCTGGCTGGTTCTCCATGTCCCTGGGTTCACCCAGCTCCGCCTGGTGTCCCACAGCTTGGTATCTCACTGAGCTTGGCTCACAGACTGAGCCAGACTAGCTGACTAGCAAGCGCTAGAGAGCCACTCTTTCTCTGATGCTCAGTGCTAGGGTTACAGATGGGTGTCGGGCCCAGAATTTGCGTGGGTGCCAGGGATCTGACCCCAAGTCTTCACGCCTACACAGTAACCACTTCACTCCTTAAGTCGTCTCTCCAGCGTCAGGCTACTTGTTAAAAATGGGTATTTTAATTAAAAAGAAAAACAACTGTTGAGAAATTAGGTCTGTCAGTAATCAGAGCTTTGGTTCGTCCTGAGTTTGTTTCTAAACGCTTCACTCCTCCGTGCTTAGTTGTTCTCTTTGTGTGGAGATTGTGTAGAGAAATAAGAAATGCCTTGTGTCTGATAGACACCATGTTTCCTCCTAACGCATCTGCCGATCAGGTGTATCTCACTGAGTCTGCTCTCAACTGGGCCTTTTTAGCACTGACGGATCACAGATAGATATAAGGTAGAGTGGTCAGCAATGCTCATTGTCCTGCTGATCCTACTACGGTGGTTCTCAGCCTTCCTAATGCTACAACCCTTTAATACAGTTCCTCGGGTTGTGGTGATCACCAGCCATAAAATTATTTTTGTCCCAACCTCATTTTGCTACTGTTATGAAGTGTAAAGTAAGTACTTTGGAGACAGAGGTTTGCCAAAGGGGTTGTGTGACCCACACAGATTGACTACCACTGGTCTGGTAGCCGTAGTCAGGTTTTAACAATGATTTCCAATCCACTAGGACCTGGGTATAAAATTAATACCTGTCTTTGGTTGTGTGGCTGTGTGCTGGTGACACACGTTCTGGGCTGACCATTCACCTGGGAAGGGGGTCAAACTGCAGAGCTTCACAGTTACAGGTATTCCCCTCCTACCTAGGTCTGCCAGTGATCCCATCGGGATTTCAGGTCCATGAAGTTAAGAATGAACAGTGAACTTTCTAGTTAACATCTCTTTTTGCTTCTCTTATCTGCAGCTCATTTATAACAGCTTTGCTAAATTCTTAGTCAAGGAGAAAGGATACGATGAGGAGTTGCTCACTCTGACCCCAGAGGACTGGGATTTCTGGTAAGTCTCCCAACCACTTTTTCATCTGCATCCCCTGTGGCTCTTAATTGTTGCTGATAAAATCTTACTTTATACTCTTCTGTGAAGGTGAACAGTGAACTGTGAAATTAGTCAAAAAACAAAATAACCTCTATTCTAAAAGTTTTGTGTTTAATAGATTGAAATCTTGTACTTTGAACGTGTTTAGACTTTATTTAATATGAAGTGAACTTTCAGCTTGTGACTACTTGGAGGATATTTTTATGTAGTTTCAGTCAGTCTCACCCAGAAGGTTGACAGGTGACTAAGAATTGTAATTTACATCTTTGTGAACAATTTGACTTGTTGTTAAGAACCCTGGGAGAGCAGTCACCATGTTTAAATAAGTCACTGCTTCAGGGCATTTGAATAAATGTTCCTTTGTGATTCTTACTGTTCAGTTCCCTTCCTGTTTATGATCTTCAAGTTCATAAAGGACATTCTTGGTCTTCCATCCTCATTTAAACAACAAAAAGAAGCAAGAAAGCTTAAATTGTTCAGCTTAGACAGGTGTGAGAACATATGCGTGCAAAGATGAGTATAGTTCTAGCTACCCAAGGCCTGAGGCAGGAGGATGCTGCTCAGGGTTAGCTGGGGAGGCATTCTCAGGAAACAGCTGGTTAGTTGCACATCCGAACTGGCAGAGAACCAACAGCATGCACCTGTTCTGGGTAAGCAAGCTCAAGTCAGATAAAACCCAAGCATGGAGCAGGGAGATGGGACCAAATCCCGCCCTTAGCTCATGAGCTGTTGGCAGTTGAGGAAACATCAGTTTTCTGAGAAGAGGAAACATCAGTTTTCTTCAAAGATGGGACCTCTGAGAGGCTAGTCGTGTGCAAGTGGTCACAAGCTCAAAGTTCATTTTCATACTAAAGTCTGAACATGTTCAGAGTACTGTATTTTAATTCATTAAACACAAAACTTTTAGAATAGACGTTATTTTGTCCTTTGACTAATTTCACATTTCATTTGGTAAAACCAGTGGCCCCAAGTGGACTCTGGGAGAGGGGTTGGGGAGAGGTAGTAGGGAGGATGGGGAAGAGTTGGAGTATGGAAAGGAGAGTGTGATTAAAGCACACTGTACATGTGCACAGAATTCTCTAAGGAAAGACAGTGGGGAGGAGGGATGGAGGAGTGGATCAGTGCAGTAACCTTATAGAGGCAGAGGCAGGAGGAACCTGGGGCCTGGCTGTCCAGGCAGCCTAGCCAACTGGTGAACTCCAGGTTCAGTGAGAGACGCTGAGTTGAAAAGGAAGGTGGATAGATGGGAGGGTACCTGATGTCAGCTCCCGGCTCACACCAACACACAGGTGTACACATGTGAACACATAAAAACATATACAAAATAGACACAAATTAATTAAAAATAAGAAAATACTTGTTAGGTTATAAATAATGACTATATAAAATGCATGCAGAATGATCGTGTATCCGTTGTGCATTCCTCTGAGATTTGCTTGTCTTTTGGTACATCCTTTCTGTCCTGGGAGGTACAGAAAGCTCTTACCATGTGACCCTATCGTTCCTAGAAATTTTACTGTGATGGAAAGTAAGTAATGACCCCCAAGCGCCCTTTTATGTGTGTCTGACCTTGCTCTTTGCCTGCCATTGTGCTGCTTTGCTGTTATATTTCACAAAGGTTAATCTATCCAGTTTTCTCCAGATCCCACAAGTCTTCTATAATAAAGAACCTAGAACTTAGTATTTGACCTTCTTTTACTAGTTTTCAATAATCCACCTTGACCAGACAGTAAGTTTTTATATGCAAAACTATATGGAAGTACATTAGAAACAGTGCAGCAAACACCCTGGCAAAGAGGCTAGCTAGCTTGTACACTGTGAATGTGTGTGCATGTGAGTATTCATGAGCATCGTTCTGTTAGTACTATTTCAGTTTGATTCATGGGTGTGTATGTACATGCATGCAGCATGCACACTCGTGTGTGTGTGTGTGTGTGTGTGTGTGCACGAATGCAGGTACAGGCACAGGCACATAGGTGCCACAGCATACATGTGAAGGTCAGGGATCAACTGCAGGAGTCTGTTTTCTCTTCCACTATGTATCTGGGGCCTGAACTCTGGTTGTCAGCTTTGCTCAACAATCACTTTTACCCACTGAACCGTCTCACCTGCCCGTGTATTTTCAATAATGGAAAACATTAGTATATTTTAACAAGGTACAAGATAATCTTCATTTAGTATTTTTTCTTTTGAGTTATATCTTTTTGTTTTTTTTAACAAAAGTCTAAAGACTTGATAAGATAAACATGCTACCCTTGGCCTCTTGGGCAATTTTCCATACGTTCCTGTTTTTAAGTGAGACTTCATGTTCCTGCATGCTCACCCGCATTGATTAGCGTATTCTTTGTTCAGGTGAGAAAATCTCTTTAACATTGTAACATTTAATAATGCAGATACTTTTTTCTCTGAGGTAAATTCAGTGTATGAGCTGATCAATAATCAAATGTTTTCATTTTAGTTGCAAGGGTTTGGCATTGGATCTGGAAGATGGGACCTTCATTAAACTTGCAGCTGATGGCACTGTGCTCAGGTAATGCAATGTTATTGTGGTCAGAGTCTCCAAGATACCTTATTACTAGTGTACAGTCCTTAAGCTACAAGATGGGGTTATTATTTTAGTCAGTCATAGGGCAGATAATAGTTCTGTATTCCTTTTAACTTCTTAGAAATATTTTCATGAGATAAAGTAGAAAATAACATGCTTTGTGTCATTGCCTACCTTTTTTAAAATATTCATCTATTTATTCACTTTATATCCTAGTATTATCGCCCTCTCCCACCTACTCTCCCTCCCTTTCTTCTCTGATAAGGGGAACCCCCCCCCCCCATATCACACCACACCACCCCAGGCACATCAAGTCACTGCAGGACTAGGGGCATCTTCTCCTACAGTGGCCAGACAAGGTGGCCCAGTTAGGGAAACAGAATCTACAGGCAGGCAACAGAGTCAGGGACAGCCCCTGTTCCAGTTATTGGAGGACCCACGTGAAGACCAAGTTGCACATTTGCTACATACATGTGGGGAACATAGATCCAGCCCATATATGCTCTTTGGTTGGTGCTTCAGACTCTGGAAGACCCCTAGGGTCCAGGTTAGTTAACTCTGTTGGTCTTTCTGTGGAGTCCCTATTCTCTTTGGGTTCCTCAATCATTCCCCTAACTCATAAGACTTCCAGAGCTCTGTCTGATGTTTTGATCTGGGTCACTGTATCTATTTAAGTCAGCTGCTGGGTGGAACCTCTCAGAGGACAGTTATGCTAGGCTCCTCTCTGCAAGCATAACATATCATCATTAATAGTGTCAAGGATTGGTTCTTGTTCATGGGATGGGTCTCAGTTTGGGCCAGTCATTAGTTGGCCATTCCATCTCTGCGCTATCTTTGTCCCTGCATATCTTATAGGCAGGACACATATTGGGTCAAAGGTTTTGTGGATGGGATGCTGTCCTTATTATCCTTCTACTAGGAGTCCTGCCTGGCTACAAGAAGTGCCCACTTTAAGATCTACATCCCCACTGCTAGGAGTGTCAGCTAGAGTGTCCCATGTAGACACCCTGGGGCCTTCCTACCCTCACCTCTGTCCCCGGTCTCTGGCACATCCTAGAGATGCCGCCAGCCAATTCCCATTTTCTCTTCTCTGCTCTCCCTATACCTGATACCCTCCCCTCCCTATCCCCTCTTGTACTCAGTTCCCTCCCCCTTCCACCTCTGATACCTATTTTATTTTGCCTTCTGAGAAAGATTCAGCCATTCTCCCTTGGCCCCTCCTTGTTACTTGGCTTGTTTGGGTCTGTGGGTTGCAGCATGGTTATCCTGTACTTTATGGCTATTATCCACTTGTAAGTGAGTACATACCATGCATGTACTTTTGGTTCTGGGTTACTTTGCTCTTGGTGCTAGGTGCTTACCACTTCTGTGGAGCTGATGTGGTTTATATTCTAGCCTGCTTTTCTTCCCTGCTACCAATGTCACCCTTTCCACCCAGTCTACTTGCTTGTCTCCTAATTATTGTTCCAGTTGGACATGTGTTCTGCTCTTGCCCTGTGTGTGTGTGTGTGTGTGTGTGTGTGTGTGTGTGTGTGTACATGTGCATGTTACTGGAATTAGAATCCAAGACCACACATACACCAGACTAGTTTCCTACCACTAGTCTACATTCCCAGTGCTTGCTTTTTCCTTTTATGTCTGAGGCAAGGTCTCTCTTAAGGTTTCCAGAATGGCTTTAAACCTGTGGGCCTCTGACCTTACGCTGGAGGAGCTGGGGTTCGAAGCACGTGCCGCCACACTGGCTTTGTGTCCCGTCTTTTGATGACACCACAGCTTCTCTACAAAAAGACAACACCTTCTGCAGCAGTATCCTCGCATAGGGCAGGTCCTCCTCATTTGCTATTGGATAGGCTAAAAGTAGAAGAGCCAGGGTTGTGGCAGAAATCCCAAAGCATCTGGACAATGAGCTTTGAACTGATCCACTTTCACTTGTGTTTCTTAAGGCAAGTGTTTTCTGCCTTAAGTGCATAGACTTTCGGTTGTTATGCTATGACCATGAAGGGCTTATAGAATCCCAGACCAGTTGAGATCAACCCAGCTGAAAACGAAATACATAAAAACAAAAACAATAGTTAAGCATGGTAGCCCATGAGTAGCGCTCAGGAGGCTGAGGCAGGAGGATCACATGTTAAGTCCAGTCGGAATGGGGTTTAGTAGTTTCACTGTCGTCAAAGATGTAATCAAGGGAACTGTGAACTGTAGCGAGCTCTGCAGTCCTCTCTCTTCAACAGGGCAAGCCACGGCACCAAGATGATGACTCCAGAGGCACTGACTGAGACCTATGGCAAGAAGGAGTGGAGGCACTGTGTGTCAGACAGACGCTGTACATCAGACAAGTCCTGTGTGTCAGACAAGCGCGGTGTGTCTGACATTCCTTGCTGCTCAGGTAGGACTCATCCCTCACTCAGCTTCACTTTAGCCTGTTACTTCTAGTATGAGGACACAAAGAAACACCTCTGACCCTTGCCAAGCAAGATGTCCAAAGGAGTGGATTTAACTTTACAGCACTAGGCTATATTATTTTTTAGGAGTGTCTGGTTTCTGTTTGGCATTAGTTCAGCATTTACTTTTAAGCCACGTTTCCACTGGTGTAATGAAGCTTTCCTTGAATCTCCTTTCACTCATGCTTGTTCTGGAGTAAAAGGACCACCTTGTAGATGGTGCGTCCCTTAGCTGGGCTGGGTTCTTTATGCAGCAGCTAGTAACATGCTCTGTCCTCAGTTTCTGTGTCTCCCATGTCTTCATATCTCCACTGCCTGGTACTCCTGTCCCTTAGATTCTGCTTTCTTATGGACAGCCTATCTCCTGCCTCTGATTTTTATTCTAAAATGACTCCACATGTTTTTTTCAAGTCTGCGAAGAGCTTTACCAAAACTAAACAGGCAGTACTTTAGAAATTATTTACTGACATAGATATGCATGGATTGATTTGAAGTGGTTAAGATCTTTTTATGGACAAGGAGTCCTCATTACAATTAGGCTGCTTCTCTGTTCTCTCTGCCTTAAACCTGTTCTTTCTACTGCTCCAGAATGTTAAAGCGCACCTTTTCCCTTTCAGACCTGTGACAACTTAAAAATGGCTAACGTTTGTTTGTTACTATTGTGTGGCCTTCTTACATTTGCCTTCTTTTGAGATGTCTGTTTAAATCTTTCTGGTGGGCTGAAAGTATTAGGAGGTATGAATGGGTTTGACAAAATCAGTGGGTAAGGAAAACGAGACTTTGCTTTAGAGTTCAGTATTGGATGCTTTTGCACATCTCGGTCAAATTTTCCTTCCCAAGTAATGATAATGAATTGCTTTCTCTGGCTGGGAACAGCTCTCACTAGTAGAGTATGCCAGGGTGTGAAGTTGTATGTTCAATTCCCAAGAGCAAAAAGCCCTGTTAAGTAATTTCTCCCTTTCCCAAGGAAAGCTAAGCACATAGCTAAGTGTTTTGCTTCAGAAGTCATTCAAAATCTTGAATATTTTTAAAAGCAGAGTATTCCACAACAATGACAAAACAGGTACCCAGTCATGACAGGCTCACTTGCTCACTGTGTGCCCACCTAAGGGCGCTCTTTCTTTGAATTGACAGCTCCTTCTGATTTCCCCATGTGCATCTTGGTGACTTTGAATGGGTCAAATCTTACCTGGTTTGTTGGGCAGAGTTGTCATCCAGGTGTCAGAGCCTGGGATTGTTTTCTGTGTTTCCACCTCACTGCTGGGGTGTCTCAACACCACAGATGTGCCTGCCGCTCAGGGGAGGTGAAACACAGCGGGCAGAGGTGTTAGGCTGTGTTCCTTCCTTGCCGGTGAGGTGGCTGCCAACATGCCACTCAGAGAAGGGGAAATACAGTCTAAGATAGGGGTCGCAGCCTGTGTTTCTCTAGGTGAGAAATACCTGGGACAGATGCTATGGTTCTCAAACTCCTGTGAACATGGACACCGCTGGGGTCTATGAGGCACAGGTGGGATGAGTGTGTGTGTGTCCAGCTTAGCTCCAAGTGAGTGCCAGGAGCAGGGAGGGAGACTTGGATGTCACTCTCTATGAGGAAGGCCTCCACTAACCCCCACAGCAGTTCTTGAAGAAGGAGACAGTCCTTGCTTGTCTAACTGCGTTATTCATGGCAGACAAAGATGCATATGTCTTAGGGTGAACCAGAGATAAAAATACCTTTTGCAGGAAGGGGTGCCCAGGAAGGGAAGCTCATTGGCTGGACACTCAGGGGCCTATCTAGATGCCTCATTAGCATGGAGAACTTTAGGTTCTATGCTACGTGACCTGTTGTCATGGTCATCATATGGGCTGTCTTGGACATGTGTTCCAAGACAGAAACCTGGTCAGGAGCTAGTTTGAACCCCTGCTATTCTCAACTATGAGATTTACCAATTTACCAGGGTTCTAATCTTGCAACAAGCTAACCAGTTCTGTCTGGTGCTCCACATGGGATATCAGACTGTGATACACAATAAAAACCCGCCTCTAATAAAAGTAAAACCTTTTAAGTGCATGTGCACACAGTGCCCAGAAGAGGATGTCAAGGCAGCCTGGGACTGAGTTACAGGTGTTTGGAATCTTGAGTGCTGGGATCTAAACTCAGGTCCTCTGGAAGAGTAGTGAACGCTCTTAACCACTGAGCCTTCTGCCATCCCATTATAAAATTTTATAAGCGTAGAGAAGTATGAAGAAAAAAAGGTCTAGTGGTTCCACAGTACAGTTAGACTATGCTTATATTCAGTATTATAGAAATAGGGAACAGTGGGCTCTGGATTTCACTGGAGGCCGAGGTGAGTTAGTTGAGTTGGCCATCTGGGCCATGTAGTGCCTGGCCTTTGGGGGAAAGCACGTGACTGGACTATGTTACATCTGTTGTGCCATGATACTCAGCAGCACAGCTGGAGTCAGATGTTGGGTCACAGGGATCAACATGCACCATCAGAAGAGAGATGTAGACGTAGAAATCTGAGACGTAAAAATCCAAAGGTGACAAATGTGCCAAGGAAGGCCTTGGGTTTGATTTACCCCAAGGCCACACAGAATAAACCTTAATCCTTTTCTCAGGTGAGACCCTGGACTGTCCATACCCCTGAGTTTTTCTGATACAGGCCACTCACGTAGCATGACTTTTTTTCCTGTCACTACCCTGGATGTTCTCAGATTTTCCTATTTGTCTGAAGAAGCATGAAAGTTGAATGCAGTGTATGCATGGGTAATCAGCTCAGGTATTAGGGGAGGTTGTGGAGAATGTCTCATAGAACTCTAAAGTTAGATGTGACTGTTATGAAATTTGGTGACTAGTAATATGTCATGGCTTCTTCATGTTGCATTTTATAGTGATAATATATTCTGCTTTGAGGTTATGTATTTTGCTACTGAAATGTGTTTTAATAAAATGTTTAACTTACAGATGTCATATTTCAACTTTCTTAGAGTGTCATTGGAACTTAAACATTCCTCAAAAGATGAGGATGGGGACTGGGAGATAGCTCACTTATTCTAGCAGAAGACCCGGGTTCAGTTCCCAGCACCCACATCACAGGTCAAAGCTGTTTGTAACTCTAGTTCCAGGGGCTCCTACACCCTCTTTTGGCCTCCACAGGCACCAGGTATCCATATAGTGCATACATACATGCATGCAGAGACAGTGTTCAGATGCACTCCATTAAGAAACAATAAATCTTTAAAATATGAAGAAAAAAAAAAGGATAGCCTGTAGCAATGCCAATTTGAATTGAAATGGGAGTTTTCACTAAAATTACTATAAAAAGTTCTCTCCATATCCAGCAAACTATCATTGTGCATTCAAGGACAAATGTAACATGAATAAAATATGCTCCAAGTAAAAATGAAAAAGGCTGGGGAGAATCTCAGTTCAGTCTGCAGAGATCACCTTTAGAAACCCTGTCATGTGCCACGCGCACCTGTAACCCCAGGACTTGGGGTTGGGACACATAGCAGCCAGCGTCCTTAGAAACATGCTGGAAGGCCGCACCCGTTGTCGTCTGGACTCCACTTGCAGGTGCATACTACACACTGCACACTCCTCCCCTACCTCCAACACACAGAATGGCATACAGTGGCGGTAATTAAACGAGCATCCAGGCTCTCCTCAGACTCGTTTCTCTATTTTCCAGAAGCAGGGGACAGTGATTTTTCTTGTTTGTTTGTTTGTTTTAGGAAAGTGTTATTTCTATGATAACTACTTTGACCTGCCAGGGGCTCTTCTGTGCGCCAGAGTGGTGGACTCTCTAACAAAGGTGAGTGGGTGGGCGCTGAGGTTTTTTTTAAAGGAAAAAAAAAAAAACAAACCTGTATTTAGTCATAAGTAAGACGAGTTAATTTTGTGTAACTCTTGAATTGAGATTTCACTGTTTTCTTTGGGTGGTTTCAGAGGTGACCGAGGAAGCAAAACATGGTGAAACTGGTCAAAAATATTTTTGGAAAATTAAATAATGATACCTTTTTTAGTTTGGTCAAGAAAAGAACACCCTCTTCTCCAGTAGGGGGCATAAAAGTCTAGAAAAAGGAAACAAAATATGCACTGAATAAATATTTTCTTGCTTTCATTAGCAGATTTAAAAAAAAAAAAAAAACACAGTATAGTTAATTAAGAAAAATTCCATGTGTCTTATGTATTTTGAATATCAAACCAGAAACATGAGGCAAAATTTTTAATTAATCTTTTGTTTTGTGCCTGCCCAGATGAAATAAATCTTGTAATTTGACAATTTATAGCTAGACTTAAGACCTATGAATGTAACTGGGTTTGCATGCCAGTATTTCTTTTCTTTTTGCATACATTGTATTTTAAAGTCACAGTTAAGTGTATAAGTGGCTTATTATGAAAATGAGAATTATGGTCAGATGTTCGTGAAGGTTTTCATTGAGCAGGAGCGATTTTTGGTTTGGTTTGGAGCTGGGGATTTTCCTTGGGACCTAGAGCATGCATGTGTATCTCCGCTGAGGCATGTTCTCAGCACTGTAGTTTTTATTACATAAAGTGGGGTCTGCTCTCTATCTGACACCAATGGGGGTCAGGAGAGTGTCAAGCCTTCCCCTCCCCTCCAAGCCTGGGGATCGAACCCAAGTTCTGCAGCTTCCAGGGAAGGGCTCTACTGCTGAACTTGAGCCCAGGTCAATTGTATTTTGTAATGTGCATAATTATATATAAATATGTAGTGGCCTTTTTGTATAGAGAGAAGACACTGTTAATGTTTCTATGAAGTAAAGAGCTGTAGAGTTGTGAAGTTGTGTGTGTATATATATATATATATATATATATATATATATATATATATAAATTTTTTTTTCTAGCTTGGAAAATTTTTCATGAAATGATTTCCATTTCTAATTTAGTGGCTCAGTCATCCCCCTGCAGTAACTTACTGATTTTTCTGTAGAAATGCAGGTTAAGTGGACACAGAATTCTGAACTAACCTGCTTTGGGCCCTGTATTACCATAATGCATTAAGAAGTGTGTTCTGGTATTTCAAAAACTATAGAGCTTTGTCAATTTCTTACACAGTTAGATACTCTGTAGTGTTGGGCTGTATGAGTGGACATTTTCCCCTTAGTTGGGCTACAGTGATATTTAGTGATGTTTATTTGTGCGTTGACTTGTAGCAGTGACTTTTGAGGAATATTTCTGTATTAAGCTGTCATGTTTTCTAAAACCCAAATTCCTACCTTAAGTAGATACATGTAACAGTTTGCTGTAGCTTACCACTATGTGTAGAAGCAGAATTACCGCACTTGTTACATTTGGAAATTTCTTTTTTTAGCAGAACAGAGGTCAAAAAACATTTGATTTTTGGAAGGATGTAGTTGCTGGTATACAACACAATTTTAAAATGTCAGCCTTTAAGGGTGAGTAACGTGAAGAGAGGCCTCCTGGTAGAGGTTTGTTAACTGCCCGTGTCTACTGAAGTAGACAGAGTCTACCTCTTTTGCTTCTTACTGGGGATTTAATCTGATAAAAATGTTTGCTCTAAAATTAGTCCTGATACCTGTATTTATATCTGTTCTGTGGTTATAACTGTCAGGAGCGGAGCCAGTTTATCCAGCTACCTTCAGATGTCTCCCAGTGCAGTTCTCCATCATGGGCAGGAGGGTGTTTCCTAGAATGAAAGTCCCAGTCCTTGTTTTCTGGCTTAAGAGCAGAGCTGATGACACCTGTGACCCTCAGTGTAGTGGTAACAGAGGGACAGATAAAGTGCCTGCTGATAGGATTTCTGTTCTATCTCATTGTTTAAGGAACTGGAGTGGTTGGCCCAGGATGGGGGCAGAGTTACTGCCACCCTCGAGCTAAGACTTCATTTTCCTTTGCTGCAGGTTTACAGAGAGTCTTATTTCGGGGAGTGAATAGTCTTTGTTACGCTGCCCTAGTGGTTGAGTCAGACTGGGTTGATTAACAAGTGGGCCAAAAGATGCTAATCAGCGGGATTTTAAGTTTTGAAATATGTTGTCTTTTGATTGACACCAAAAAAAAAAAAATTTACTTGCCTTCTTTTCAGTAAATCAAGCCATCAAAATAATTTTAAATATTATGACTAAAATGAGCTAAGGCGATAAATAATAATTGCAGGATATTGGTTCCAATTTGATATTTGTCTGACACCTTCTTCTCTCCCTCCAAGACAGAACCAGTGTTTTGAAGTGATGTCTATATGTCTTTATTTCCCTGTGTCTACTCATCAGCTTTGGTCCAGGCTCATAGAGGCTGTTTTTTACATCCTCACAGTACCTGGCATGTGCCATTCGCACCTTGACAGAGCATGGCACCTGTACAGTCACCCACCGCTTCACTGTTTTTATTAGCTTCAGCCAATGAAAAGCTGTAAAGCATGGTTGAGAACAGCCTGTTGTCGCCTTGAAATGAACTCAGCATAGAATAAAGGTCTATTCATGTCGTTTTATTGCTTTGTAATACCAAGTAGATTAAATACTCCAGGCTTTAATAAGTGAGGTACAGCTTACCAGTTTTAAACAGTAATATAAAAATACAGTACAGAGCATAAATAAATAATGTCTTTTCGTTTCTGGTCTGACTTTGAAATCCTTAATGTTAATTTATACTTTCACTGGCATGGAAGGCACACAGAGTTTCTATACTAATGTTGTATAAGCCCATAAAATCATTCTACAAAGATGCAAGGAATTAAATCAGAGTAATCACACTGTGTTACTGACATAAGAGTAAGTCAGACATCTGTTTCCAAGTTGCACCAGGATGTGGACTTTCTGTAATTGCAGAAAAGCTTGAAACAGCTGTGTCAAAGCACCTTGTAATTTAAATTAATTTTAATACAGTATTTTGGTTTCTTGTGTGCACTTCAGAAACTATGTGTGTACCTGTGCATTTGAATTTATCTTGATGGAAGGGGTTGTATGAGCCATCGAGTGATGCACCGTCAGAAGTATCCTAGGGTATACAGTGTCATTTCAATTTGAATATTCAAGTATTTAAAGAACATAAAGTTACGTGATATTTCCTGCATGTTTTCTAGATGTTCTCATATTATTAAAAATGAGCTTTTTTGAAAACGGAATGTTGAGTTTTTGAAATGAGATTTATGGTGAGTTAGAGTTTTATTTCTGTTTTTGTGAGGCTTTTTTTTTTTTTTAATTTCTGTTAAAAATAATATAAATATTGATAGAATGACAGAAACCCTCCAGGGCTTTAGGATTGCCAAGTGTTCAGGAGGATCCTCACATGCCCACTGTTACTGCTCACTTTTACAGGAGTGCGCTTTAGAGCATTTCAGTCCTTCACATTACTTTTAGCCTACCTCCATATGCATCTCCAGGGAGGAAGCGATAGAACTGGGGGGAAGCCTTTCGAAGCAGAGGGTTAGGATGAGCTTGACAGGAAGTGCTCACATGGGAGCCACTAGGAATCCTGAGAAGGACGAGTGGACGTATTGAGAGGAGTAGAGGCCATTTGATTCTGCATTGGGCAGCTGGAGCCACACCTGGTCATTTTCTGTGAGCTCCATGATGGCGCTCCCTGAAGCCTGATCCAGATAGCCTTTGCTGTACTCATCATACGTGTACATCACAGGCGTTCCGTTCTTATACAGGCCTACCCAAACGTGAGTCCCTTTCACATGCACGTGGTAGGAGAAGTAGTATACCCCTGGGATCTTACAGGTAAAGATTCCAGATCGTGGGTCATAATGCTGCTGCCTGTTGTATAAAATCTCGTCAAATGGGATGGGGGCACCTACTGCTGGGTAAGCTTTGGAGAGAATGACAGTAAAAGCAGACACGGGCATGCCTGTTACTCCATGGTTAGCACTGACAAGAGGCATCCCAGAAAGCCTGGGCCTCTGGCCTGCTTTTATGAAGCCATCAGGCATGGCTGCTTGTCCGGGGAGTCCTGGGGGACCTGGGGGACCTGGGGGACCAGGTTCTCCACTGTGGCCTCTTGGACCAGGAGGACCTGGAGGCCCAGTGGGCCCATTGAGGCCCTTAGTTGCTATACCAGCTGGGCCCGGAGCACCTGGGTTTCCAGGGTCACCCTTAGATCCAGGGAATCCTGGGACACCTGGGGGCCCAATGGGGCCCCTGGTACCTGGTATTCCAGGTTCACCTCTTGGCCCTGCCTCACCATTGTGTCCAGGCACTCCTTTAGCTCCTACAGGGCCAACAGGACCTCGAAGACCAGGGGCTCCTCCCACTCCTGGATCACCTTTTGGTCCTGGTAACCCTGGGTTACCCTTAGGACCATTGAGACCTGGCTCCCCAGGATACCCTGTTTTTCCATCTAATCCAGGGGGACCCCTTGCTCCTCTAGCCCCGGGGGGCCCTGCAGGCCCAACCAGACCTGACTCACCTTTAGCACCTGGGATTCCATGGTTCCCTGGAATTCCTTTAGGTCCTTGGGGTCCCACATTCCCAGGGGATCCAGTCAGACCTGGTTCTCCAGGATGACCCGCTGGCCCTTGTTCCCCTTTGGCACCTGGAGCCCCAGGAAGACCAGCAGGTCCCCTCTGTCCCCTCAAACCCGGCAAGCCTTGTTTTCCAAAGCCAGGAGTTCCTGGAGGCCCAGCTATTCCTGGAGCCCCTGGGTGGCCTTTTTCTCCTGGGATGCCTGGCTGACCAGGGGATCCAGTAGCTCCTGGCTTCCCAATACCTTCTGGTCCTTGCTTCCCAGGAGGACCTTGTGGCCCTGGTGGACCTGATGGTCCTGTTTCTCCTGGGAATCCTCGGTCACCTTTGACGCCCGGCTGTCCTGGAAAGCCGTTTTCACCTCTTCTTCCCACTCCAGGGCGGCCAGGGGGTCCTGGGGGACCCTGAGGGCCTGGATGGCCAGGAGTGCCATATCCTGGTTCCCCTTTCTTTCCATTCACACCAGGGGCTCCTGGTGCCCCCTTTTCTCCAGGAAAGCCCCTAGGCCCTGGGGCACCTGTAGGTCCCTGTTGTCCAGGTTTTCCTGGCACAGAAATTCCGGCTGGGCCAGGGATTCCGGGGGGCCCTGGAGGGCCCCGAGGTCCTGGTAAGCCAGCTGGGCCAATATCTCCTTTGTGTCCATATGGTCCTCTCTCCCCTGGTTTGCCTGGCAGGCCTGGTAGGCCTGGCTTCCCTGTGGCTGATATTCCTGGTGGTCCTGGCAACCCTGGCTCTCCTTGGAGTCCAGGACTTCCATAGCCTGGCTTTCCTGGAGGTCCTGAGGGACCTGGATGTCCTCGAGGTCCGGCTGGGCCTGGTGGACCAGGAATGCCTTGTTCTCCTCTTACCGGAATTCCTGTAAGACACACCGACATACCGTCCAGCATAAGCAGCAACATTAAAGCAACTAGAGATTCTCAAAGCATGATGAGGACAAAATTTGGTAGTGTCCTGTGTTTCAGGTAACTCTTGTACACACACAATAGTCTTGCCTGGGTCTGGATGGGCTGGGTGATGTATTCGTTCACCTACCAAACAGCTTAGATTTAGACTTGTCATTTTTCAACCTCGATATGTACTTGGGCTTTTGTTCTCCTTTATCAACTTACAACAGAGGCAAAGAATGACAAGACTTATACATAATGCATTGATGAGGCTCATAAGATAGTTTCAAACTGATGATCAAAACTCAGGAAGTGCTTAATGTCATAAAGCTGTGGATTCATTTAACCAAAGCTCTGTCCTGGTGTGCTAAACATAACTTTAGTGACCCCTTATTGAGTGCCTGTGACAGAACACACTGTTGGACCACTGAGTAAGGAAAGCATAGAATGTGACCTAGAGGCCTCAGAGGTAACATGCGATGCTTACTTTAAGAAGCACCTCAGTGGGGGGATGTAGCCTACAGTCTACTAGACATTATACTGTGGTGATGACGCTTGTTTCTGTCTATTGGCTGTAGTCATTGTAAGTGTTTGTTTCTCGGAGAAGTGACATTTAACTAGTAAAGTTGACAGTAAAATTGCAGATGGTTTTTAATATTTACTCATGCAATTTTTATTTAAATTATCTTATTTAATAAGTTTCCAGAAACTTTTTTTGTACTGTTGGAAAGCAGCGCAAAGTACAAAGTAATGCTGATTTATCAGATGAGACAGTAGATAGCTCAAAACCTGTAAAAAGTGATGTTGAACTGTTATCTGTTACCTGTTTTATATGTGTGCACAGTGTGTGTGTGCGCGTGTGTGTGTGCGTGCGTATGTGTGTGTGCGCGCACGCGTGTGTGTGTCCTTAAAAAACGCTTAACTATACACCTATCACTTTTTAGCTAAGCTTTTTTAATATAATAAACTCTTAAGACTTTAATGACTTAAAAAAGTCAAACTGGAGACTAAAGAATAGTTATTAACTATTCTAAATTATCTTTGATAATGCTTTTAAGAATATAATTTGCTTTAGCTGTTAGTTGTTGATATGCAAGTACATTAATTTCTTTTAACTCTCTCCTATTAAGTAGCTGGCACTTAAAAGAGCGCTCAGACAACAGTAGTTACTAATATTCTCAAAGATAACTCCTGAGATTAACTTTGGTATACATTCATGATAAGTATGTGCAATATTGACACGGCTAAGATTGATTAGTAAATAAGGGATCTTTAATGGCTTGGAGTCAAATAACATAGTTTTCAAATGCAGAATTTGCTTCAGCGACTAATTATAAAGATTATAGTTACACAAAGATAATTGTCATGGAATTGTGGAGACATGGTTTTTATGCTAAGACAAAGTAGGAAGCACATGTGACAGGAAAGGATAGCACCACTTGACCTCCAGTGACAGGTTGAGGACCTTTGTATCCTGAACCATGGCTCTTGGGATCCTAAACCTCTCAGTGCAGGTAAGAATGGCTTCTGTGAATGTTTGAGGTGACAGCCATCAGCTTGTAGCCTGCAGTCTAGAAAAGTAAGACTATTGCAGCAGCAACCCTTGAGACTAGAAGCTACCTTCTCTTAAGGTTCTTACATGTCCAACTGTGCACTGTGGCTGGGTAGCTTCCCCACAGCACAACTGAATAGGCTTTGGCTGATCTCTCTGTCTCTGTCTGTTAGCATGTGCTGAGCAGATTTGCCCAGGGATTGCATAGGAACTGTCTGGGTTCCTGCTGTCACCTTGATGTGAGCATGTTTGTTACAGGGCACTGATGCCTGGCAGTGGTGAGCAGTGAATGCAATTTCTGTTCATTATGAAAAGGAGACCAGGGTAGATCTAACAGTTAAAATACAGCTTTTTGGCTTTGTGTCTGTTAAGACAGTATTTGCATTTGTTCTGTAAGAACAGTAGGATAATGAGAATGTTTAGGCGAGAAGACTGAAATACTTTTAACCTTCTAACCGTGGGGCATTTGGGTTTTAATTTGACAATTTCTATGATACTAAAAGGTGTAAGGTTCTAAAAAAGTCTGGATTTGATCAGAGTGCTGAACCGTTCGTTGCCTGTTGGCATTTCCAACCGCACTCACTGCTTTAAGGTAGGTTAAGGCTGTCTTCTATTCGTTCCTTCTCCCTTTTCTCTTCCCTTCAGCTTACCTATGTTATGGGGCAGTCAAGAGCGTCTCTCATCCTTTTTGATATTAAGCTGACTTTCATGAAACATCTAAATTCTCTTCTAAAAAAGACATACTTAAACATTTGGATTTTTTTTTCTAAATGTTTGCATTCAAAACTCTACCATTTAAATGGTATGACACATGCATTCACTCAATGCAGGACAAAATATATGGCCAAAATAAAAAATACTGTGGACAAGGGAATCTGAAGGTGGTTTATATTATCAGGAGTCGTGCCTGATGTTATAGATGGAATTAGCAAAGATAAGACCTGATTGTTGCCCTCTTTGACAGTTTCTCGCCTGTGCTGTCTCATCTGTTTCATTGCTGTGATGTCCTACAGATGATTCTTTATATAGGTATCTCATGTTTTTTTAATGACTGACCTTTTATACTTCGAATATATTCCATAAAATTGTAAGAGAAAAGTTTTTGTTGCACGAATACATATGTCTTACTAGTTTTTGGAAGCACCTTCAAACAGTAACATAGTAACAAAGCCAGACAGGTGAGGGATAGATTCCAGAGAAAGATAAAATGTCTCAGAGTCTCCCTGAGAGAGAAGCCAGGAAAGAAACCATGCATGAATATAGCAATAGCTAGACATACACACTCACACAGCAGCCCTTGGGACTCTGAGCCCACACAGCTAGCACTTAGCAGTTACGTTCATGCATTGACCCACTGCATTGTATATGAATGTGTAAGTAATTATGAGAATTGCAGCTTCCTTTGCCCATTAGGTTTATTGAGGGCTGGTTTTGTTTGATACCAGTTTTTTTTTAGTATCTTCAAGTTAGGGTTTTAAAAGCAAATGTTTAAGTAATTAGATACACAAATTTTCTACTCTATGCAATTGTTTTTAGTTTAACTTAATTTTATTGAATTAATACTTCTAGAGTCTGGATAATTAATTGTATGAAACCATCATTTGAGAGGGAAAGAAAGGTGACTCCATACATAAAAGTGTTTGATATTCCTCAGTCTTTCTCGCATACCAACTTCTCTGTGGTATCACGTTCCTATACTGACATGTTACTTCCATGCATCCATCATTCCACTGTAATAGCTCAGCCAGTCAAGACTTAAACATAGAATCAGAACAGACTGGAAGTTATTTTGTTAAGGGTCTCATCATTAACATCTGGTAGATAGAGAATGTACAGGTGAGTTTACCTTTACTCTTTATGGCGTATGGGATGAAGTACTGCGTCTTGGGGCTGGCAAGCGGGCCCTTTATGCCTGTGGGAGTTTGGTACCGCTCAGCATAAAACATTCCATGAACCAGGGTCAAGGACATTAGCAGCAGAAAGGGTATTTGTGGCAGCATATTTTCAAATGGATTCTGGAAACAGAAGAGAATAATTACACATAGCTCCATCACTGATCTGTCTCATTGCTGTGGTGTCCTACAGATGATTCTTTATATAGGTATCTCATTTTTTTTTAATGACTGACCTTTTATACTTTGAATACATTTCATAAAATTGTAAGAGAAAAGTTTTTGTTGCATGAATATATATGTCTTACTAGCTTTTGGAAGGTACCTTCAAATAATGCTCTAAAAATAAAATGATCCCCACCAAATAGTCTCACTACTAGATGACTATATTAAATAATCCAGACTCTTTGATATAACTTGAAATAGCTAGAACTTTCAAGATAAATTGAAATTCACATTAAGGCAAAATCATACAGTCATTTTCATTAAAAGTGTCTTAAATAGATGAATGAAATTAACCCATCTGGGTACCTTTCGATAGAATATACTTTTAAAAATCATGCATACACACAAAGATATGACTGAATGAAGCCTGTTTCCAAGCCAGCTGGTGGGATGTCTCCCATTGACCCTCAGCCGAGGCTTACCTGGTGCTGGGAGTTCCTGGAGATGTGTGGGGCAGCTTTCCTGGCTTCCTCTGCAGTGAGCAGTGGATAATGCCCTCCCCACAGCTGCCCTGGAGTATTTATACGGTTTTCTCCTATTGCATGAGGTTAACCTGAGCCTAAGGTCCTCCCCTCAGGGGCGGGGAGCACTAATTATGGTGGGAAGTCCTATTGGGCAGCCGTACAAAATCAGGCTCTTTTCCTTGTTATTCTCATTGAAAAATAAACTCTTTGTCTCCATTATATATTAATAGCTTTAGCTGTGCACCATTTTTTTTTTCTGTTTTTCTTTTAGGAGTTCTGACTCCAATGTTGGTTCATGGTGGACTGATGATTTGCCCTTTTATAAGAAGTACATTCTTGTGTTATTTGATGAAAAATATTTGGTAATATACAAAAAATATGAGGCTTATTTTGGGGACAATATGGATTTAAATCGTCATGTTAATCCTTCAGTTATTAGGGGGAAAAGTTACGTAAAAATAGCTTCCCTAAATGCTTGCTAACCTGGAAGACTCAAGGGGGAAAGGGCAAAATGTAGGTATATTCTTTTGCAAAACAAGATTTTAGAGAAAGCTCTTAGAAGCATGAAAAAGATAGCATTGAATATTTCAGATATATTTATATTAAATATTTTTAAACTCTAGAGCAAGTGCAAGACAACCTGGACTTATGGCTGTTAGCTGTCAGTATCCCTGAGGGTTTAAATTCTGTACTCAACGCTTCACAAGGTCAGCAAGTGGCCTTAGGCTCTCCTCTAGTTTTCATTTTACCGTGTAGTCGAAAAGGCCGTTACCCTGATAATCCTATTGTATCTTTACATAAGATTGCTGCATTCATTTCAGAGGGAGAAAAATCCTCAGGCTCTGCCTTTTAAGAATACAGCTGACTAATGATGCAGTTTTCTACAGGGATCTTAAAGCGTCCCAATGAGGCTTTTCTCCCAAAGAAGTAACCATGGTCTCCATCGGTGTGAGTGGTTGGTTTTCTCTTTCCCAGCCTTAGAGAACGATCATCAGTGTTTGAGGATCCTAAGAAATGCAGCCTCGAGGAGCTGAGAGGCCAAGTTCTGTATCCCTGTTAGTGCCATCGTTCTGGATCTGAGTCGTGTCGGCTGTGCAGGTGACCGTGCTTGGGCACATTCGGAGCACAGTACAAATACACGAGTTCTTTTGCTTCCAGCTAGAATTAGAGTAATAAGGGCTCAGGATTGATTGGTAATTAGAATATTGACTCTTGAGTAAATGACAAAAAAAAAAAAAAGTTTGTTCTTTTCATCTTCCTGTCCCGGTTACAGGTTTTTTCCTCTGAGTGTTTGAACAAAACCTTGTACGGCCACCTTGCTGAAATATAAATGCGTAATTTATTCTTCCTTTCCCTTCTTTTAAATGTTTTGCTGATTGCCATATTTAGCAATCTACATTACCATGATACTGGGGAAATGGCTTAGCAGTTAAGAGCTCTGTCTGCTCTTGCAGAAGACCTGGGTTTGGTTCTCAGTGGGTACATAGTGGCTCACAACCAGTTCCCAGGGATATGACCCCTTTTTCTGACCTCTTCTGGCGTTGTGTGTATGAGGTACACATACATGCACTCAAGAATACACACTTACACATAAATAAATAAATACTTTTAAAACTAAATTATCATGTTTTGCTTTTGCTTGTCAAGGTCTTAGTATATAACCCTAGCTACCTAGCTAGCCTGGTGCTTCCAAGTAGTCCAAGAATCTCTCAACTCACAGCAATCCTCCGGCCTCAGTCTCACCAATACTGGGACTACAGAAGTGTACCATCATACCTGGTTTTAAATATAGCTTTTATATCAGTTTAGATTATAAGGAGAACCGGAGAGCTGATAGTCTAGTCTGTGTTTTTTTTCTTTTATAAATTATATTTTGAAAACCAGTTTTTATAGTACTATAAACTGTACTGCATCTGAGAAACCACAGAAGGTGAGAGAAGAAGCAGCCTTCTTTTGCAGCTGGCTCCTTGGAGACCATTCTGAAGCAGGAGGTAGCACGGCTGTTCCTCGGTGCTAGGATGAAGGCTTTGTAGAAATGCATCTTTAGTAATTCAGCATATAGTTACATCAACTGATGAGACTGAGCTGCTGTCTGGTTGGGTGTCGTTCCTGTGGACGCTCAGTGAACTAGTTCTCAGCTCTGTAGACTCAGCAGTCTGGCCCCGTGCAGTTTCTCCAGCCATAACCACTCCTCCTATTTTCAGAACCTCCTCCTTAGCGTTCCTACCCATCTGGCTTTTCATCAGCATGACAGAAGATTTGGACCAGAAGATTTCTAATTCGCTCCTTTTTTAGATACCCTACTGCCCCATCATCAGAGTTCATTTAATACTCTAGAGAAAAGGAAAAATGAGGTCCATGCTTAGGGGTTGTGTGCCTTCTTTGGGGGATATGTTTAAATATACGTGCATATCTCAGTCAGTATTCTTCAGCTTTAGGAAGCGTGGCATCTTACTGGCAGACTGAATATTCAGTTCTCTTGGCAAATAACTGCTTACTTCAGCACACAGGCTCTGTTTACCGTTTGCTTTGTTAGTCACATACGAAGCACCGCACCGCCTTGTCCAAAACAGATTGTAGAATCAGAGTATTTGCTGGCCACACCCACACCTAATTGTGTGTATAAAACTATTTTTATTCTGGGTGTTTACTTGTAGCTGTTCAGACTGACTGGTCTGTGACTTTATGAAGGAGCTTATTCTACGTGAAACAGAAGGACCAACCCTCTCAAGCCAGTAAACCCAATGAGGTTTCAATATCAAATATGAATTGCTGTTTTTGCACATGTAGCAGTTAGCTGCCATTACATACCCTGGGTCATTCATTCATTCATTTCCCAAAGATTTCTTGAATGCCTCTTAAATGTTAGACACTGGGTAAACACCGTGTGAATAACACGTCCTTGCGGTGTTTGCACAGTGGTCCTCAGCCTCTCCCCACTGCTACAGTCTTTTGGGATATGACACAGTTTGCTTAGTGTTTGGAGTTCATTAAGGTGCCAAAAGCCAAGCAGTGGCCATGATAGACTCTGACATGGACCGTATGATCTGGTAATATTTTCAATAACACTCTAATATTAGCTACCTAATGTTTTGTTATTTGTGTTCATACTTTAAACTTTATTATAGAAAAATTTGAACTTAGCTATAACCAGGGAATGGCTACAGTAAAATAAATACTTAGGTGCCCATTGCCTCATCTTAACTCACAGTCACCAGTGTCCCTTGCACCCCTGCCTATCTCTCCAAATTTTGAAACAAATCACATGCATGGTGCCAGTTCATTTATTCATATCTTAATAGATTTCTGCAGAAAACAAAATTTTTTCCCTTTTTTTTGGTTTTTCATTATAAGGTTTCTCCATGTAGCTCTGTCTAGCTATCCTGAAACTTACTCTGTAAATCAGGCTAGCCTCAAACTCACAGAGATCCACTTGCCTTTGCCTCCTGAGTGTTGGAAGTGAAGAAATGTGGCACAATTTTTTTTAAACATGTCCTATTTACCTATTAAGTACAATACATACATGTAGAGATGTGTATATGTGTATACATATATATTTACATATGTACATTTATATGTATATATGCATACTAGCAGAGATTCACCTGCATGTATATTATAGACATGTATAAATACACATTGTCTCATATAATTTTCAGTGGTAATCCGGTAGTATTTATAAATTGCCACTGGCTAATAGCTTGCTTAGCCCCATCTCTTCTTTCCCACCAGCAGTGCATTTGTCGAAACAGAGTCATCTGTCCTGTGCACCTACCATAGTGCTGCCTTCACTGGTTGGTCGTTAGATCTAGAGTGTGGATGTGAAGCAAGTTTGAGCTACATGCGTTTGCATACAAGCAACACACTTCTCTGTCAGGAACACTTGGCTACTTTAGAAAGAGGGTGTGGTGTTTGTCGGAGACCCTCAGTTGCTGTTTGTCTCTGGTGTTATTAGACAAGGATTATCCTGGCTCATTATTTCATTACAGGTTGTAAAGTGCTGGAATATGTGTAACTTTTATTATCATTTCTCCTTTATTTCATCAGCTAAAATTTTTGTGTGAAGGGAAAAAAAAATGCCTGGGCCAATGTTTGGTCATCCTGGGATACAGTCTGTCAAGAGAGGAAAAAGAAAAGGGGAGGTGTGCTCACTAGCGTGTACAGCAGCAAGCTTTCTTCTTAGCATCCTCCAGTGACAAAGGCCCTGGCCTGTGTCTGTGTGGATGCAAGCTTCATCATAAACTCAGGGACTTAAATGCAGTTCATGCAGTCCATGGCACTCTTACTATTGCTCAGGATTTTCTTCCGTCTTTGGGTGGTGAGAACATTCTCAAATAGATTCCCAAATCCCTTTGATATCATCTCAGTTCTCTTTTGTACTCTTTCCCTTCCAACATTCTGTTCTTGCCTTGACCAAGATCTGGAATAAGACAGTTCTCGTAAAATCGTGGTCTTATTGGGAAATAGAAATTAGAAATAGAAGTTTGGGCACAGCTGTCTGGGTCCTACAGGTGCCCACTGTTCTTAGATTGGTCATTATGTTGTTATTTCCGGCTTTTTCAATGAACAAAGCTAAAAGCTTCATACATGTACTGTCAGCTTAATATGCACGATATCATAACTTCATACTTGCATATGCCGCTCACATCCAGGACCACAGGGTGTTGGTTGAATGAACTCAAGTGCACATATCTCACTCTTTAACCCCACCCAGAGCACCCTCGCGCTCCTGCAGTGCTGTGGTGATTCATTTGACTTATTCTGTAATACAGATAGTTTGTACTCATACTGTGATACTGAAACCAGTTCAGCGGCTACACCGATTAATTTTGCAGCTCTTCTTACATTTTCCAGAAGATCTGTGAAGCAGCTGACTATGTTCAGACTTCTCTTCCGAGAGTTCATTGAGAGCCGGCAGTGCTGCCCCCTCAGTTCACTGTTGGGTTTGTTTTGGTTTAGCCGTGTTTTACGTTTGCTTTGAACTCTCCTACAGTCTCCGTTCCTTGTGGAATGCTGCGAACATCCAGCATGAGGGCAGTAGTTCTGTATTGGCCGAATCCCAAGGTCCAAACACTGCCAACCATCCCCGTTTTCTAGACCAAAGTGAAGACAGGACATACAAACCCCTGTGTGCGTGTGCGCGCGCGCGCGCCCTGGAATTACAGACATGTCTCTCTCTCCACTTGGATTTTTATAAGGGTGTCAGGGAATCTAAACTCAGGTCCTCGTGCTTGAGAGGCAGAAACTTTATCAGCTGAACCATCTCTCCAGGCTCTTTCAAAAACTAACATATCCTCTTGTAAACAATTCATTCCTTTATCTTCTCTTTCTTATATTTTATCTGTTTTTATGTAACTGTTTATCATGAAACCCACATACATGCACCAATGATCTTGACTCTTTTTACAGTTTCATAGTACTCCACTGTGTAGATGTGCCAGTGTGTTTTCCACCATTGTCTAGCTTGTTAGTCTCTTGTCATTTATATTTTTCTTATTAAAGCAAATATTTCTACAGTGAGCAACTTTGTGTATGTAAATATTTTTTGTCTGAATATCTTTGGAAGAGACTCTTAAAATTTGGATTCATGAGTCAGAAAGTAAACACAGGTACATAACCTTCTCTGACAGCATCAAATTCCCCTCCATTGATAATGGACCATTGTGCATATTCCCTCAAGTGCCATTTCTGTTTACTCACAGCCTTACAAACAATGCGCTGTTTGTTACTGACTGTTTGGATACTGACCCACCTTAGGGCTAAAAACTACAGTTTGATCTGGTTGTAGTTTTATACGTCTTACAGGTAGAGCATATGGTTTGGGCCATGCCTCCGAGTCACTTTCCCTGTGCCTTGGAGAGCTTATATGGTTTTTGCCCCTCTGTGATGCATCCTCAAGACATTCCCTTGATGTTCAGAACTTTCTTTTAAGGTGTATAGCATTTTGATTCTAAACATTTACGGTTCCCTTATAGTAGACTATAAGCTGTGAAGGGCTTGGGGAGCAAAGGTCATGGAGAATGGGTATTTTTTGTTCACTAGGTGGAGAGATTTGCTTGCCTGTTCTTCTTGTATGGGTTTGGTGTCTGAAGGGGACAGTGCTGGTAACAAGGCCCAGTGAAGGGAAGGGCCAGTGACTCAGCCTGTGCCTCACTCCCTTACTCAACAGGATACTGGTGTTCCGTTCCCCTCTTACATCATCTTTTTCCCAATGGAAATGGTGAATGCACCCAGAAGTTCAGCTGGGGCCCTGTGGGGACTACAGCTCTCTCTGCCACCGAGCCATGCCACACTCCTCTTTAAAAAAAAAAAAAAAATGTGAAGGGACATTTGGTGCTGTGCTGGAGTCAAAAGCTTGGAATGATCTATTTGTGTAAACAGTCCAATGTGGTTTTGTGGTGAGATAGCCGCTGAGGGCTTGGAAAGAGACACTCGTGTGTAAAAGCAGGTGTTTATGAAAACCTCCTGGAACTTCTTGTCAGGTCAAGAGACACTGAACATCATTTTAGAAGTCTGGACAAAGGCTTTATGTTTTATTTTATTTTCTGTTACACTTAAATTGATCGCTGCGTTATTTGTGGTAAGCCCTTCATGGTTTTGTACCTGCCACTTAGTGACGTGATTGGGTTAAAAATACAGAGCCTACTGGCCCCTCACCTCAGATCCTCAGGCTACCCGGTAGCTTCACAGCCACCCAGACTCTCCTCACACAGCGTCTGCCAATGTGCAGTGTCATGGGGATCATGGGGCAGCACTTAATTAACTCTCTGTGCCCCGTGTTCAGAACAAGTCTGTAGTCACGGACTACAGGGAACAAAATGCAGGACTGCCCTTTGGTCACAAAGTATCTGTTGATCCCTGACACCTATATAGGCTTTAAAACCTGCCTGGACACTCAAGTACAATTCCTGAACTTACTCCTGAGTGCAAAGTCTTCTCAGAGATCTCTGCTTCATTAATGCTGGGGTCTTCTCTGTTTGGCTCTTAGCCAAACAACTTTGTTGCCTGGGTAACGCACCTCCGACCCTGAATGTGAGCAGCTGCAGGTCAGTGGTTCTCAACCCCTCCTACACATCAGATACCCACGTTGCAGTTAATAGCAGTAGCAAAATTGCATGTTTGAAATAGCAGTGAAAATAGTTGTATGGTTGTGAGGCACCACAACTTGAACTGTATTAAAGGGTCTCAGCATCAGGAAGGTGACAACCACTGCTTTAGCTGAAAACCTTTCCTGCCGTCTCTGGCCCGTTATTAACTCAGAGATCACCTGGTCTTCTTACATTTGACTTCCTCAGTGGCAAATCCATAAATGCCTGCTCACTTTAACTCACATTTTAAAGGTAATTCCCACTTAGAGAGAAAAGAGCCAAGAAGATAAGATTCTTCTGCCACAGAGATAACAGTGACTTTACCCTGATGAACTTTTTAGACATTCTACCGATTATCTCTAGTCCCTTGAAAGTCAAGATAACACAACTGTCTTTGATATCAAGAATACTGAGACACAGTGAACAGGGTGTGGCCTAATCGTGTCTTCTCTTACTGATAAGATACCTTGAAATGTGAAATGAAATATGAATAAATGGTAGCATCAGTTTTCTCAAATGTTTGCCAGTTGTTCTTTGACTTTCTGCTGCATTCCACTCTGAGATAACTCTAGAGTGCCTCCAGCTATAGACAGTAGTCTCCCGGAGGTCACACCCAACACAGCCTCTATGGGCTTTGCCCATGTGAACCTCTGGACAGTGAGGTGATGTTTCCTCATCACACATATACTCTGCTGAGTGTGACTCAAGGAAGATTGGCCATTATCGGAGCACTCTTCTCCACAAGTTTCCAGCTCAGGAGTAATGCTGGCATGATACTCCCAGAGAGCTTTAGACCAGATTTCAGTATTTACTGGGTGTAGGCAGTTTCTCTCACACTTGTGGGCATTCAAAGGTGGAGTCATTTGCACAGTGCTATTTTGTATTAGAGTCTGTTCAACGATGTCAGACCTTAAAATAGTGGGATTATAAGTGTCAACAACTGCTTGGACAGCTGTTTTCACAAATAAGTAATAGCTGTTCAAGTGACTCACCCTCAGATTCCTCTGTAAGCTACCAGGTTATAGTCTCAGAGTTCCAATTTTCTGATGGTAGTTCACGATAGGCTAATCATTATGGGGACTTAGCTGCGAGAGGGTTGGTGGAAGTTGGGAGCTAAAATAAAATCAAGATAAGAAATAAAAACAAGGAAAGGAAGGAACTCAAGAGGCCAGAGAGATGGCTCAGACAAGGCCTGATGAAGTCTTAACTCCTGACGCCCACTTAAAAAGCCTGCAGCGGTCTGGTTTCCTGGTGCCAGGGAGGCTGGAGGATCTGTGGAGCTTGCTGGCCAGCCAGAGTAGCCAACATGGCAAAGGCTAGCAAAATGACAGCCGGTTTAGTGAAAGATGCTATTTCAAA
The DNA here is from genome assembly GCA_030674055.1 of Rhabdomys pumilio. Taxonomy (NCBI): domain Eukaryota; kingdom Metazoa; phylum Chordata; class Mammalia; order Rodentia; family Muridae; genus Rhabdomys; species Rhabdomys pumilio. The sequence continues at coordinate 19,963,322 of JANHMN010000019.1, forward strand.
GAACTAAGGTGGAAGGTGACTGAGGAAAACAACCAACATGGACCTCTGGCCTCCACGTGCTCATGTACAGACACGTGTGCATACAAAGCATGAAACTCAAGTCTCTGAATGTCTCAGAAGCCAATAAAGATTAACAAATAACTTTTAGTCGCGACTGTACTTCATCCTCCTCCCCCTTTTTTTAAATCTATCCTTAATCTCATTTACTTGGGGCACTGAGCCATTCAGTGTCCTGGTGCAGTAAGCTAAGATTCCCGGCAGCATTTGATCCTTCCAGACTCACAGCTCCTTGTCTATGGGAAATACGTGACCTTTAAAGGCAGGAGATGTTATTAGTTGAGACGTGAGTATCTAGTAGATAGTTTAGAATATTAGTCTCTTTACAATGAAACACTTAAGAATCACATTCAGAGTCACTGAAAAATAGACATTAAAATGCAAATCTTGAGAACCAAAGATCGGCAGCTGATGCTGTCCCTGTTTGAACTAGTGAAGCTGTGGCTTTGAGTGCTTAGTACGCAGGGATGCTTTTGATGGCAACACTGACGTAACAGCTGTGATGTTTTCATGAACCTCCTGAAAGCACCCATTTTATAACTCCATTCACATCTTCTTGATGGCAGTAGCAGAGCCCTGGGGTACCTGTTATCCACAAAAAGTGTGTTCCTGCAAAAATATCTTCTCCCATTAAAATCTTAGGTAATGTGCCATTCCATCTCTTCTTCGTGAACAATATTACTTCTCTTACCAAGGAATAGTTTACAGGTTATATTTAAACATGATTTTTGTCTTTTCGGGGGTGGGGGGATTGTTTGTATGGTTGGTGTTGGTTTTTGAGACAGGGTTTTTCTATGTAGCCTTAGCTGTCCTGGAACTCACTCTGTAGACTAGACAGGTCTCAAATTCATAGATCCTCTGGGCTCTGCCTCCCAAGTGCTGGGATTAACAGCATGTATCACCATACCTGGCAGATTCTTGACTTCCTGTACTTTATTTCAACTGGAAAAAAAAATCTTCTATTGAAATGCATTGGCGCATTTAGCCAGTCAATCAGTATACCTACGTCTGTTCATACTTGCAGCAATACTCTCTTTTTAAAAATTCCAGCACTATTGATACGTAAAACCTATATATAGCTAGCATATAGTTACTGTTATGTCTGGGAATGTGGTGAGAACACACCAAGTTGACTCTGTTAGTGTAGTTTAAAATGTTGTCAGTATACTTTAAAATATATACTCTTCCTTTAGTAGCCACCTCCCCCGTGCCAAAATCTCGGGCCTCTTCCGTAAGATGATGATGTGTGAATGCCCTTGCGTGTACTTCCAGGGAATATATATGTGTGTCCATTTGTAGGAGTGGAGGCTGTTGCTAGATAACAAAGCCAGGGTCTCATGTATTCCAAGCACACATTCTACCACAGAGCCACATGTCTTTCTCATATGTGCTGTTTAGTCATCTCTATAGTTCTTAAAATGCCTACTATGTACATGTTATATGATAATTGCTATACAGTCTCATTTAAAGAATAATGAGACAGAAAAACACAGTTTGTAGTATTTACCACACGCACATAGTTTCCTGAAATGTTTTGATTCACAGCAGAGTCTACAGATGGTGTGGCCCAAACATAATAACATGCTGATAGATACGGCCATCATTGCTATACATTAAATCTCTGGAACCTTTTTATCCTGCATATTTGCAGCTTTGTCCCCTTTGGTCTACACCCTCTCCATCTCCCAGGAAACTGAATTCTGCGTTTTCCTGTGGATTTAGAGCATCAAATCCAGGCTGTTGGGCTTTCCTGGGAAATCCTTTTACCCAGTGAGCCATCTTTCAGCACCCAAATGCATTTAGTATTCTTAGCCTCCCAGACCACAGAGCGTCACCATATAATACATAGTAGTGTCTCCTTCTGTTCTCTTGACCCTACACTCTTTGCCATTGCCCAGCATCTCCCGACAGCCCCGTGTCATGTATCCAAGCCTAGGTAAAGAGAAGTATTCACGTTGCTTTTCCCACTCGGTGCCATTGCCTCCACACCATCGTGAACTTGAAAGAACTTGAGTTGAGCTACCATCAGTTTTCCTTGCTGGCAATTCAGCATCTTGGTAAGCTGCATAGTTTGGTGTTTGGTATGTAATATTAAGACAACTGATCACTTTATGGATAAGTATAGGAAATCAGTTCCTCAATAAAATTCATTACAGAAATTTGTCCCATTACAATCATATAAAAGAGATGAATCCTAAGTATTCTTAGTTGCAGCAGCTGTCAGTAGTGCCAGCAGATAACAGTTTTCCTGCGATTGTTAGTTGACCTCTTAGAGCCTATAAAAGTGGAAGTCCGCATGGGGTGTCTCACGTCTTTTTACAGTCTGATCAAAAGTGTGAGCAGAGATTAGGACCTTTATTATCATTATCATCATCATCACTGGGAGATTTTTTTTTATCATGACCTTCTACATTCATTGCTAGGTACATATGATCATTTGTGTATGTCAGTAATACGTAATGCTTGTGTATTAGTTCAGTCAGCCATTTTCCTTTCAATACTTGGCCTTATGTTACTGCAATACTTTTCAGAATAGAAAATGCATAAACAAGTCTATTCTTGTATTGTTAGCATGTGAACTTTGAGGACTCAGCTTTTCCTCATATATACCAAGCTGCTAAATATATTTGTTTGTTTATTGAGCTTGTTTGTCCTGGTTTTCTATATTACCTTAATAAGACTCCAAGTTTAGAGCTCAAATATTTGTGTGTATTTATATTAACCTTTACTTCCAGTGAAGTAGTAGCTAGGTTGTTAGAATTTTATTTGTAGTCTACAGCCAGACCTTGGAGCAACTGTTTTAAAGACTGCATACCAGGAATGATGATTCAGTGTCGTTGTCCATTGATGACTTACGGCTCTTTCTCCTTGTCTCAGTCAAAAACATGTGACGGGTGTGAGACCTCAGAATGGTGTTGACTGTACTGCAGGCCACTTTTTGTTACTGTTACTGTATTTGTTTTTAGATATGCTCATTGCTAGTGGAGAGGTGCAGAGGAAAAGAACTCATCCAGGATGTGCTCCGAAATATTTTTAGTGTCAGTGAATATGCCAAGTACAGATTTGATTGACAAGGAGCACATACAGTGCCCTTTAAGTTTAATACAATAGGGAAATTATGCCGTATACAGGCTTGAAGCATTGCACTAGATTATAAATACTATAGTATATAAAAACAATCTCTCTTATATTTAAATTTCCATCCTCTGCAAATTGTCACATTCTAAAGGACAGATAACTGCTGCTCACTAATACTGCCAAATGCATTTGTTTGGAGAGGTGAGAGGCTTTTCAGCATCACCCAATCAGAGCGTAGTATTCTTCGCTGTGAAATTCTAAAAGTAAAATGAGTAGCACTAAATTGTTGGTGAAAAAGAACTGACGACTTTCAAAATGCAGAACTTTCCTTGTTCCTACATTAAAGAAAAGAGGTTGTCACATCATCGTTTCAGGACAGTCACAAGGCGTCATACTAAAACATAAGGAATATGTTTAGTTGTAGCATAACTACAGGAAACTATAAGACACAGAACATTTCTTCTATTAACTCTTCCTCTTAAGAGGGCACTTGGGTGAGTTGAGGCAGGAATGGGAGGAGTCCTTATTATTTGCCATATGTTTTTATCATGTACATATTGTATTAAGTACAAGTATAATCTATGCCCACAAACACATTTTTTTAAAGTCATTTAAAATAAACCAAAAAATAAAGAAAATATTATGTTTTTCTTGGCATTTGACATACATGCCATTCAAATATTTCCTTCTTTTATATCCTTTGAATACAATAATTGACAGTGCTCCTATACTTCTGCTTACTATGCATTTTCACACTAATCCAGCTCCATCTTGCATTGTCTTGGGCTATTGCTCTGAATCTTTGCTTTCATTTTCCTTTCTATGTAGCCATATTAACAAGTATCAATACAGCAGTTTATCATGCATCTGTTTTCAGTGCATTGACTTTTGATAGGGAAGAAATAACTGAAAATTAAGTTGTCCATGTATTAAACTGATCAGTACCCAAATCAATTTGATGTACTTTTGTTTTTTTAATTTTAATGTATTTTCTTTTATTGGCTTTTTGTAGCCCTGGCTGTCCTGGAACTCACTCTGTAGACCAGGCTGGCCTCAAACTCAGAAATCCGCCTGCCTCTGCCTCCCATGTGCTGGGATTAAAGGCGTGTGCCACCACCGCCCGGCTTTTTTTTTTTTTTGACCTGTGGGAAAGTGACGTTTAATATTGAAATTTTTTAAGAGCACTGACTGTTTTAAAACTACATTTTGAGTGATTTGCTTCATTAACAGTTATTCCCCTAAGTAAATCAAAAGGAAGGGGGAAAAATAAGGATGTAGCCAAAGAAATACGTTCAGTAAAACATTCAGTAAACACAAAGTATGTGACGCCGGTGTTTCAGTTCCAGCTTCCACTTAAGGAGCCAATTCATAGTTGTATTGCTGAAGACACTGAGTGTCTATCTCAGGGCTGGGCAGCGACTGTACTTTTCGGACTTGACTTGACCTTTGGGTTCTTAACTCACTTTTCACGTTTCTCAGGTTTTTTTCTGTCTTTAGGGCAGGTGTGTAAGCCATAGACAAACACTGTGGACGTTAAGTAAAGAAGGTTCTCAGAAGTGTATTTTACCTGGCAGGACACTTAGGGTAATTATACATTTGGTTCACAGTTTGAAGGTGTAGATGGTATTATTAGCAAATTCAAGAGAATTTTTAAATTTTAAATGAAGAGCTTTTCTATAATTAATAGCTTAAGTATCTTTTCGTCATTACAGTTTCCCAGCTATTTTAATGGACTAACTTATGCTTCTTCCCACCATGTGGACAGGAAGTCAAGTAGACACTGGGTTGACTCTGCGTTTTGGGGATTAGAGTCTTCTAAATTATTTCCATGCCAGTGTTAACAGAACACTGGCCTTGTCAAGGCTCCTTTACTAGAGTAAATAAGTAGAGTCTGAGATGGAGCTTTCAAAAACTCTATGGTGTCTGAAGAGTAGGGACCATATCACTGCTGGTTTTAACAGGGGTGACCCAAAGGACAGCTGTCATAAGACTCTAGACTTTGGAGAATGAGTTATTTTCCACAAGAGTCTAACTGCCTGGTACTGAAACAGAATTGAAAAGGAACAAATTGAAGCTGTTGATTTGCCAAGTCTGAACAGAGACTGAGGAAGAGCTGTGGGCATGACGTCTGCATGTAAAATCATCCGTGAAAGAGCCTTGCAATCAGACTGAAGGGTCAAACCAAGGCCTTTTTTTTTTTTTATAAAAATGAAAACCTTAGATGGTGTTTGAGTTGCCCAGAGATTCAGGATTTAGACTCCTGACTTTTACCTAATGTTTGGTGTCCCCTTCCTGTTCCACTCCCAGGTACAGCTGAAGGAATTAAACATTGTTATTCCGTTATTTCCTCTGATAGCTCTGGTCAGTGATTGCCTCTGAGCTGTTGTGAAGGACTTGACAGAAAGCTTATGAGCCCTGTGCATTGAAACTCAGACAGTACAAGCTACAAGGAGCGGTTTTGTTAGGCCTGGTGAAAAGACTACTCTTTTTAAAAACACTATCAGGCTGAACTTAAATGAGTTTTTCATAAGAGTGATCGGATTAGATGGGTTTTGGTTGTTTTAAAAATAAATCTTCTGGCTACAAAATGGAGAACATACTGAGGGATTCCCTGAGCTGAGAGGATGGCATCTTAGAAGGGACGTGTGCACTGGGAAAGGCTGGAAGATGAGGCTGAAAGGAGAGGGGCTGCTCTTAGATCCTTTTCTTGTGTTCACAGGTTGCAGCATTAGTAGAACGGTATCAGGTAAGGTATTTGGATTTCATGTTGTTGGCTCCTCTTGCTGCCTGACATTGTACCTTGAACAGATTATCTGTTGTGAATCTCGAGAGTCTCAGTATATTGTATGTCTAGTGATTGGCAAGTGTTTGCTTGGGAAGGATACTTAAATTTTTGTGTAATATTTACAATATTCATGTTGAACATTACCTACGTTGATGTAGGTGTGTGTCTAGATTTATAATCACAAATATTTCATGCTATGTGGTTTTGTGGCTTAATAAATAAGAGAATGGAAAGGTTGTATCTGATCGAAGACGTTATAGCATTTCAAAGTGTTATCTTATAGGTTGAATTCTTGACATCTCTCCGTTCATATAACTTTCTGAATTCATTCAGAGATTAAAATTTACAGTTCCTAATTACAATATTTTCAACCTGATCAGCCCCCCTATTTGCCTCAAATAAAGATGAGCACCCGGCTTCAGTGTCTGCACCATCACCTGTATGGCCTGCGCCTCCGCCTGGGCCTCATCTTCAAAGACTTTGAGGCTTTCTCATGAGCATGACATTCTTCCTGGATCACACATGGATGAAAAATTCGATGCATGTTTTTTTTTAGGTAATTTCTTTTCAAAGTAAATTACAAAAGAAGTAAATCCTTTTTTTTAACAGAAGTTTTCAACCTATAGGTCATGACCCATTTGGGGGTTGAGTGACCTTTTCATATAGATTGCCCAAGATCATCGGAAAACACAGATATTTGTATTATAATTCACAACAGTAGCAAAGTTACAGTTATAAGTTAGCAACGAGAATTTTATGGTTGGGGGTCACTACGACATGAGGAACTGCATTAAACGGTCATTGTGGGGCTGTAGCACGCACACGGGGGTGGATTCTGTTGGGCTGAGTTGTGGGTCCCATGTGTCTGCCGCCTCAGGCAGCTGGAGCTGCAGCTCAGGGCAGAAGCGCTGTGCTGGGCGCCACTCTGGGTATGGGAAGATCACAGTCTAAGACCCTAAGACCCCACATGGGCCGGAGCTCTTGGATTGGGGTTCCCCGGGCCGAGGCAGCTGACTGGGAACGGACTGGTCTTAGCCCTTGGGCTCTCAGGCACCCCTGAGAGGCCGCAGAAGGACTGAGACTTGTGATGGTTAGAGCAGAGCAAAGGAGGAAAGATGAGGTCCGCTGGCCTGCAGGGAATGAGACTCTTTGTCACGTGACTCGCTTGGCTCGGTCATGGCTGGGTCCCTGTGACTGGAACACAGAGAGGTCCTCATATACTTGAAGACCTTCTCCATGGTCCTCCATAGCAGGCCCCAAAGATGAGAGGTAGTCTGGAATCTTAAAACGTTTATTGTCATGGCAGGAAGTGGATGAAGCTGTACCCTATGTTCTCAGGGAGGGCCTGAGGTTAAATACCTTTTGCAAGTAGGAGGAGGGTCTGGGAAGGAATGCTTAGTTGGCTATGCCCTCTGGCCTTTATGTAGCTCATGAATATAGAGGTGTCTTGAGGCTCTGTGACCTGTAGTCACGCCCTCTTCCTGTGGAGGGGCTGGTAGGGACGTGGCTGAAAGGCGCAGATCAATGAAGGTCTTCCACTCTAGCCAGTGCTCTACCAGAAACCATGCTGTCCCCCACAGCCCACTGCCCCACAGGTCATAGCATTAAGAAGGTCCAGAACCACTGTATTAAGTGATCATTTGGTTAAAAGTATTTGTAGAAAAAAAGATTTATTCCATTTATTTCATTATTTATTCAGATATATTGATCATTTATGTACTATTCCTTATTTAAGTACATTAACATAAGGTTATTCAGTGTTAGTCATGTATATGCTATCTGTTGTCTGCTTTTAAAAGTCTGTGTTGTTTAGAAAGGCAGAACATGCAATATGTAAAATTGCAGTATTTGTCACTAACGTTAGGGTTTACAGACAGTGTGACTGAGAGCTTACTTTGTGTTCTTACTTTCCAGTTATATTATAGGTAAGGCAACCATTTGAACTCATCCATATCAAATACCATCTCGCATTCCCACAGCAAGTACACTTTAAATATAAACACAAGCAGTAACAAAACAGTGCTCCACAGTGGGCGAAGAACAGCAACCCCTTTCTCAATTGTCAGGAGGGTTATGAACTGATAGTTTTGTATCATCCAAAATTCCTTTGTTTCTGGAACACCACAGTGCTTATTTTGGCTTGCAAACCTTTATAAAGACGTGTTATTAGGAGAGTAGTTGATGCCAACTTTATTAAAAACAGCTATTTTGTTTTGCTAAGGCACTTCCCTTGACTAAGGCAGGATTACAGTGGCCTGCTTGATTCTGGTACACTTCTCCTTCCAGAGGAGAAACATGGAAACTTTTGAGATGGTAGAACTCTTCATATTTCAGAGTCTGCTGTCAAAGGGCACACTGTCTTCATTTTTATTTTACTTCGCTGTTGACACCAGAAATGCAAGTGTTAAGCTAATGGAAGCTTCTGAATTTGCAGTGAGTGTGGAGAATTGAGAATTATAGGAGCTGCTGTTGTTTTCTTTATCTAATAACAACTAAAATCTTTGTAGAGGAAACGGCCCACTCACTGAGCCACTCAGCCCCCTGAGTAGGCTCTTAGTACTTTAAAGGGACATAGTAATTTATTAGCAAGTGTTTTGGTAGTGGTGGTGATGGTTGTTATTTTGGGGTGTGTGTGTGTGTGTGTGTGTGTGTGTGTGTGTGTGTGTGTGTGTAGGCAGGCTTGGAGGCTAGAGGTCAGTGGCAGGCATCATTACTCAAGAGTCATCCATCTTGTTTTCTTGAGATAAGCAGGCTGCCTAGTCCTCATGCTTCGCTGGCAGCACTCACCCAGCTGAGCTCTCTCCCCAGCCCCTGACTGTTCCGTTTCCTTCACCGTCTGACTCCATCACTTTTACACTGTCCTCCACTTCTTGACATGCATCTCTGGGACTTTTTTTTTTCAAAATCCAGGGAAGGAAATATCAGCTCGTTTTGTGCCTGTGTACTAGGTTTATTCCCCTAAAACTCACGTGAGACCTTTTCTTTACTAGATCTTTATCTGAGCTTTGAATGCCTATAGTCCCACAGTTCCTTCTCTTCCCCCTGGCCTCCCTCCCTTCACAGCCATTCTGCATGGATTGGTCTGTGCTCCTTCATTTCCTTTGGTCATGCTGCCATTTTTGTAAACACCTAACTTTATGAATCCTATCTCCAGTCCCTCTCTTCTCTGCTTCCTAACAGCCTTGAACTTCCTTTTCCTCTGGTAACGTGACTTCTGATTTATTCATCTCACAAGTGTTGGGATTCGGAAAAGTCACATCTATAGTTCTTTCTTCCCATCCTTACTTCTTTCCCCGCCTACTTTCTTGCTTTCTTCTGCAGCCTCTTCCTAGGTTCACTCACCTCTTTCCCCGAGCCTTCTTCCCTACACTGTTTGAAACTCAGTAGATGCAGGGAGTTGGCAGTCAGAACACTCTTACAGTTAATCCATTGAAAGATACTCTATAGCTACACACACTCAGGAGTCATGAAGAGTTCAGAGAGATTAGGCCTTTCCAGAATAGAGTAAGGTAGACTGTACCATGTCGAGTGTTCTGATTGGTGGGGAAAACTGAGGGAGTGAGGTTGAAATTTGCAGTTGGATCACTTGAAAATTGCTAATGTGGAGAATGAGAAAAATGAGTAGAACTTTCAGAGATGACAGTTATATCTTTGAATGTGCAGGGTTGGACGTGTCTCTTGGTCTTTAGGTATTCATTTGTGTGTGTGAAGTCCAGAAAGGGCTCACATGAACATAATGGACTTGAAAGGAACACCGTGGAGATAGGCATGTGAGCGCATAGCATGACAGGCAAGAAGGGCTGAGACCGACCACTACTCCTCAGAGGCACTGCTGTGCTTCCCAACCTTTCTGCATTTCCCAGATCTCCATGGCAACTTTTAGTTCTGACTATTACATATCTAGCTCCATTCCCTGTAGGCAATATTTCATGTAGACTTAGAGCTTGTGGTGGCAAATTTGGTACAAAATCTCTGTATGTCCTTGTCAAGGAAATTGGTATTTTGGTGAGTTGCTTTATAAGCACACAGTTCACTAACGTGTAGTGGAAAATGAGCTTGAACCTAATACTTAGCTACGTTTCTATTTAAGCATGAAATTTTAAAAGTCTGCTAAGAAAATCATCAGTATTTTGTTGTTGTTGTATTCTGTGAGTTCACCAAAGGAAAGAAATAGTGAATTTAAGCGAGCTGTTCCGCTCTGTACTGCTCATCTTATTTCATCACGTAATAAAAAAGTAGAAAAAGCGTTACTTTACCCTTTACCACTAGGTGGCTGAACTGCATTGCTTTGGAAAAGGAAAGCTAATCACTTGAAGTCATTCTGTGAACAGCATCTAGCAATATATTTTTCAGTTGCAAGCAATGAATGTATCTTTGTATACACATAAACATACATGCTTATGCATGCACACATCCATAAAAATGTGAATGTTTAGTTTTGAGTAGCAGAGTTATTTAAAATTAAAAATTATTTCTTAAAAATTCATCTAAATTATGACCTTGCATTCTTTCAGCTCCATTTATAAGATTTATTATATACAAAGATTAGTACATTTTAAGAATATGTTCTAGCAGGGTAGCCCTAACCATAAGCTGTAAAACTTTTCACCAGCTGATTGGGGTGAATGTAGGCCTCAGTTGTCAGGTAAGACAATGCACTTACTCTAAGCATCTTTTCAAAGGCCCCTTCAAGCAGACTGTGAGATATAAAGGAGGGCCTCCACTCACTTTTGTAAGGCTTCTGTTGGGTTGCCCCGTGTGGAATCACTCAAAACAACAGTTGTGTGACTCCGTGTCAAGACTTCCATATTAGTAGTGATTTTCATTTTTGCATTCTCTTCGGAGAACCTGGGTAGTGCCATGGAGAAGCCTTTTGACTTAACAGTGAGACCTGTTCCTCTGTCTTCTTTGTGAAATTTTGTGGATGACATGAATACAGAATACATGTAATTCAGAAAAATAAGTTTGGGTGAGGGGATAGGCCACCTTTTTATGTGAAGTGACATACACACACACCATTTTAGAAATGCAGGATGCATCATTGGATATAATGTATCTATATTTAAGGGGTTATTTCTAGACTTAACTTTGACAATATGATCATTGAAATAATAGAGCAAGGAGATGTCAAAGCATAACTTCCAATTCAGCTCAGATTTGTAATATGTCTTGTCTTTTCTCAGGCCAGCATTTTTGTTTAATATCTTGTGTTTATGGGGATGTGATGTGTGTATACTTAAGTGTGTGTGTCTAAATATATACACACACATTTCAGGTTTGTATACGTACATGGGTGCATGTGTGCAGGTACCTGAGGTACCTGTCTACATGTGTGCGTAAGAGTCAGGGGTCAACCTCAGGTATGTTCCTTAATTATTCTCTCCCATGTATTTTGAGATAGTGTTGATATTTAGTGAAAATATGTAAGGTTTCGAAATTATGTGTGTGGCAAACATGTTTAATATTGAAAAGAAAAACAGAAGTGATATTTTTGGCTAAACTAAAGTATGGTCACTGAGCCTTGATCTCCTTCCATGCCATGCCTAGCACTGCTCACGTAACCCACTTTCTTCTCCAGAGCAGACATGGCCTTGGCTTGTTTTCTTCCTTGAACTCTGACAGCAGATTCACCTAGTCTCTTCACTACAGGTGACCTGTTCATAGTTTGGAATGCTCACGTAACCTTAAGTCTCCTAGCAAAATGCTAATTCGAAAAATACACAGAACTTTGTATTTGCTTAAAAGATGCTAACACAGTGAGGCAGTGTTAACCAGTTTGAAAGTTCACCATTCATGTGTTTGTTTGGTAAATTTACAGGTTGATTTAATTATGGAAGGGAGAGGTTCTCCCTGAGAAATAATTCCTTATTTGCTCTGTTTTATTTTATCCATCAGTCTAAAAATAAAGCCACATTTGACTTGTTTATGCCTCAGGATTATTTCTTAAAACATTTTTCTCTTACCAGAGATACTGTATTGTGTTCCTTAGCTTAGTGGTAATGCATTGGAAATGAGGAAAAATAATGATTCAGAAAATAAACTACCATTTTTCTTGAGTAAGCAATATAAACACAAAACAACAGTCAGAATTTTTTGAGCCTGAAAGCAATCTTTAGCAGCTATATTGCTCATTTGATTTTCTTTTGCTCCCTGACTGGGGCTTACAGAATAGACCTTAGTTTTGTCCTTGGCCAAGTATATACGAATTTCTTGTGTTGGCAGCTGTCTATGGTGTGGTATTGGAGGGTCTTTTTCTGGATTATACAGTTTTCTTACCTTTAGAACAGTGGTTCTCAACCTTCCTACTGCTGTGACTCTTTTAAGACATGGTTCCTCATGTTATGGTGAGCCCTCTCCCCCAACCATAAAGTTATTTATGTTGCTATTTTATAACTGTAATTCTGCTACTGCTGTGAATTGTAATATAGATTTTTTGGAGAGAGAGGTTTGCCAAAAGTGACATGACCCACGGATTGAGAATCACTGCTTAGAGCTTAAAGGACAAACATACTGTATAATTTCCTTCATTTTTTAAACTGCTCTAACCATGAGATAACGTGAGAGACAGAACCTCTCTTCCTTTGCATGATAAACTCCTTTAGCACTTCCCCTGGGCACTTACTCACTAACACCAGGCACTTTTAGAAGATCCTCGGACCGACCAGAGTGAATGATGGTCTATACAAAAGCATCTCTTAGAATAAACACTATTCTAAAGCCAACTTGAGAAGCCAGAAATGTCCTTTAAAAAATAAAGTAGCCGCCGGGCGGTGGTGGCGCACGCCTTTAATCTCAGCACTTGGGAGGCAGAGGCAGGCGGATTTCTGAGTTCGAGACCAGCCTGGTCTACAGAGTGAGTTCCAGAACAGCCAGAGCTACACAGAGAAACTCTGTCTCGGAAAAAAATAATAATAATAAAATAAAGTAGCATTAGAAACCATTTAAAATAATGTTGAATCAATAAAAAATATCCCAAATGCATTTATTTGCCTATCAGTAATCTAATTCATCAATGGAATAACATATGAATTGTTATCCATTACTATGTGGGCCCATTGCATTAAAGCAAGACACATGCTCTTCTAGGAAGTGCTAGGTAAATAAACCACCTTGTGCCTGTGCAAAGGGAATCCATGGTTCTCAAATGCCAAAAAAAAAAAAAAAAGAAAGAAAGAAAGAAAGAAAGAAAGAAAGAAAGAAAAGAAAAAAAAAGGTAGCTTTTTCTACAGGTAGTAGAATATAAGGATTTCCCAGATATATGTTTTAAAGCCTTAAGATGCACAAATAAATGCACTGATGCTCTTTTATAAAAAAGAAATAAGGGTGGGTAAGTATAAGAAATGCTGAAAGCACATACAAGAAACTGGAAGGTCTCAGGGATGAGAATGTGCTAGAAAGAAATCGCATTCATTCTAGTGAAGTTCAAGAGTAGCTTTTACCTCCTGTAATGAGATGCAATAATAGTAACCAGTCTACTTACCACACATAGTAACCAGTCTACTTACCA
>JANHMN010000019.1:19976758-19990182 GCA_030674055.1 Rhabdomys pumilio
ATAGTAACCAGTCTACTTACCACACATAGTAACCAGTCTACTTACCATATATAGTAACCAGTCTACTTTACCACACATAGTAACCAGTCTGCTTCCCACACAGTTGCTTAAGCTCCTGAACTGGTTTGAAGATCAGTATTTACCTATCGTTGGTATCCTGTTCTTGTCATTTCTTGTTCAGGAAAATACTATTTTCTCTTTTAGCCCTTGTTTAGCTCTCCAATTTATGTACTACTTTGGTTTGTTTGTTTGTTTGTTTGGGTTGTTTTTTTTCTTCTATCTGATGTTCTGTCAAAACCTTCTCATTTAACTGGCTGGGGTTTTTTGTTTGTTTGGTTGGTTGGTTTTTGTTTGCTTGTTTTTTAAAATACTACATGGATGTTTTAAGATTGGTGCTATATTATGTGATTCCCTGCTTTTGAGATTATCTTATTCTCGATAGTGTACCTGTTAAAGAATTGACTGGTGTGTCTAGTACAACGTGGAAGCGGATGTGCTTTAAATGAGGCATGGGTACTGCAGAGAGGATTAAGTAAAGTGTTGAGTGATCATGGATGGAGGAGATGTTCATGAAGATCACTGGAATTTAGCGATGCCCAGAGAGATGAATATGATCATGAAAGCGTCAGGCGGGTAACACTAAAGATCGTCTTTTGCTTCCTCAGTTTGCCGTTAAATATCATTGTACCTTAAATAAGAATTTCATTTCAGAATGATGTCAGATATATCTATAAATAGAAGAAGGTGTAGATCAAATGCAGTAAAGCTGGGCTTTCGGTCTGCCCTCTGCCCTGTGGCCCTCCCAGCTCACCTCTGCACAGTCCCTGGTACCCTTCCCAGACTACAGTCTGTGTGTAACAGCAAGAGCAGGGCTGAGCCACCAGCCCCGCAGTAGGAAGGCCTGCTATGTCTTCCTTGTCACAAACCTCATTCTGGGTTTTGCTTTGTTTTGTTTCTTTTTGTCCCTGGTATACTCATGGCACAGCACCACCTCCCTTCCACTAAACTGGGAAATTGTGGTGTTTGTGTGTAGGGGTGGGGTATACTAGTCTTGGACTCAGTGGTCTAGATTGTTTGGGAGACTGTGGAAGACAAGAACAAAGCTAACTAACCTTTGTCTAATCTATTGGCACCATAGATGCCCCTACCCCTAACCCCACCCTTAGCTCCCAACCCCACCCCATTCTTTCCACCTGCTTTCTTGAATAATTTTTTTAGGAACAAGTTCAAGTTTCTTTTGAACTAACTGTTGCCCATCAACCAGTATTTAAAATGTCCAGCTATGTCAGAACAATCCTTTGTGAAAGTAACGTGTGTCATGGAGCCCTAGACAGGCAGCCTTGCGGGCCTCCGCCTGGTTTCAGATGTTCAGCTGCTGCTGGCTTTGAAGCTCAGGCAATAGGAAAATAAAGTGTGGCGACAGGTTCGAAGAGCTGAAACCATTGGAAGGGTTGTCTGCTATGGTCTAATATTGAAGTATTAAAACCAAATAGCTTTTAAATTAGTATGATTGTTGAAAGGGTTGGAGTCCGGTAGGGGATCAAGTGTATGTGAACTTGCATTTTTTTTTTTTTAAGTTATTCGTTTTCAGGAGACTAAGAAGAAAGTGCACAAAGGGAGAGCATCTCCTGTCCTCCTAGATTTTAGGATTCTTTCTTTCACCCAAATAAACAAGTGAATAAGGAAGACAGAAAGAATATCTGATGTAAGAAGAGTGTTAACGTTATGGAGATGGAGAGGCAACTGTCACATCAGTCTCAGGAACTAAATCATACAGGGCTAGGAGGGGCTAGCTGTCCTGATCCAGCTACTGAGGCTCTTTCTGAAAGGTGGTTTATCCTTGACTCTCGCATTTTTTAGATTACTAAGAGCGTTAAAGTGCAAACCATAATGTATCATCAGTTACTAGAAGGCTTAGAAAAATGTAAGGCACGTGTTTGTATGAGTAGTTTTGGATTTACATCTCCACTCTTTTCTTGACATATCCTACTTATTTTTTTTTTTTTCAAGAAAAACACATCTCGATGGCAACTTGATATTCAGAAGAAAGCAATTCTAAAAATGCAAGAATTTTTTTAGCCTCAATAGTTATAACATATTCAGATTACTCTACTGCAGGTGGTCTGGAACTCATGGTACAGACAGTCTCTCGTTACTGGGATTGATTACAATGATTCCAAAATAGACAGAGATACTGAAGTTTTGTGAAGGGAATGTCTTGAGAGGAGCAGACATTCAGACAGCTGCTTCCTCATAGTCCTACTCAGCTGCACCAATGCTTTCTCCCGTCCATTCCAATCCCCTACGCCAACTCTTCTTCTAGTCCAGAAGAAACACGTTGCTAGGCAATGATCTGCTTTCTTATTTAACCGTTATGTGAGAAAGATAAACTGGTACAACTATAATAGTCTTCTTACAAGACAGACAAAAGTATTCCACTTTTTAAAAATGTGTCCTGTTTCTTCTCTGAAATTGTTTAAATGCTCAGAGCTAAAATTCATGCCCCGTTTTGTATCTGTTCAAATTGTGGTCTTGTGAACCAGTTGTCATGTTTGAATCTCTCCTACCTGTATCCACTGAGAGTCCCTGAGTGCTTGTCCGCTGCTCTTTTACCAAGCAACAGCTTTGCTGTGCTGCCCTGGGCCTCTTCTGTTCTCCAGAGGACAGCAGCGATCCCAGCGAGGGTCAAAGCTGTCTGCCACTGAGAACCCAAGGTGATTTCTGAACCTTGTGCTTTTTATACAAAGCCCTACTGAATCATGTTCTGGCTACTCAGTGATGTCCTGCCTTCTGATTCACTTCCCGGAGAGAATCAGTTCTGTTGTTTTCAAGCGGCCAGTGACTCTTGGAGACGTGGCTAGGGGTTGAGAGTCTCACATCTTTGGTCCCATGTGTTACTTTAAGGACGGAATGATTGACACCTTGGCACAGAGTTAGTGGGGATTGTTGAAAACAAGTCTTGGGTACTTTTAATTATTAGATCCAAAGGATGTTTCTGTTTTAAAAGGGAAAAATACTTTATATATCTGCCAACAAGCCAGCTATGCTAGCCAGTTTCCACAGATGGATGGCTCCTTAAGCTGTACCATCTCCTGCCATCAATACCACTTCTAAGTGGATGACTGACTTGTGACTATTTTGTATAGTTTTATTGATTCCGTTCTATATTACTGTCTTTTAAAACTAATCCAGCTTTGTATTTACTCATAGCAAAAATTAAAAAAAAAAAAAGCCACGATTTTATTTTATACAGAGAAAAAAAGCATATTATGAAATACAGTCCTGCTGTTTCCTTACATGCTTCCTCCTGCTTATTTGACAGTTCACCCATATGTGATTAGTCACTGTCTCGGACGTTTCTTTGTCCTGTGTTGTACCCTGGTTAGGATGTACCGAGCATTCCCAAATGCCAGCACACCAGTGATGACTTTTCACCTTATTACTGCATCATGGCTCTTTTTTAGAGCATCATGTGAATAGTTAGCTAATTTACCAGTTTACTTAATCTTTGTCTACTTTTCCAGCCTGTGTGGTTTTTATGCTCCCTGGAGCATACCAAACGCCAATGTCCTTATCTCCATGAATAAACACAAGACATTCATTTGAAAAATAGCTCAGTTATAGTCCAAATCCATGGGGAGTTTATACCAGATTCTAATTTTTGCTGATGTGTTTTGAGACAATGTCAGGATGACCTTGAACTGACAGAAATATTCCTGGCCCAGCCACCCAGGTGGTGGAAGTTGGACATGAACTAGCCTTCCTGCTGAGTCCACAGTGTCTCTATCTGCATCCAGTAGTTGGACTATGTGAAAGGTACGTAATTCCCTGCAGTCAGCTTCACTGGGTGCCTCCTGTAGAAAACAAAAGCATTTGGGCTTGGTGGGTAAAGGCCCTTGCCCTGCAGAGCTCTTGTAAATATAGAAGATACCACCACACGTGTGATGCACACGCACACACGGTCATGCACTCACACACGTATAGCATCTCTCAGAGATGAAAGGGCTGAGATGCATTCATGGTTCCCATCCTGAATTGAAATTTTTTTTTCTTAAATCGGTTGAGCCTTTCTTTCCTATCTGAATGTTGTTTATTAATTGTGCTTTCGGATTTGAATGTGCTAGGGTCTATGTACTAGGCTTTCTGTAAGAACGACAATGAATAAGAAAACTGTTGCATTCAAGAAGATTAAATCACACTTGGGCCAGTCAGAGAACTTAGTTACCCTTGAGTCACCATTTGTCACCTTTACCCAGACCCGTGACTTTCATGCATCAGAAGTGAGAGACTTGGTGTCCAAACCATTTATAAAATTAGATCGAATCTTCCTGTCTTTCAAAGGCGATAAGTATAACATAATTGTTTTTTAATTGACTCATTGACATATTTATGCTGCATACACAACACGTCAAGACACATATACTGTGTAAAGATCAAAGTAAATTCTCACCGTGTCTGTCACATCGGCATTTACCATCTTACTGTGCATGCGTGCTGTTGCTTCTGTCCCACCACGCCTTTTGCCTTTTACAGCAGCCTCGGTCCATCTCTTAATTCTCATCCTATTGCTCCCTCTGAGATCAGCTTTTGCTGACATTAACTTTTGTGTGAGAACATTCAGTATGGGTCTTTCCAGGTGCTTCTCCCCCAAAGAGGAATAATAAAATCGAAACATATGTGCAATGAAATTTATTTTCAACCAGAAAGAAGAAAGAAGCTACATCCTCTGCAAAAAGATGGATACAACTGGAAGGAACCATATTGAGGGTGTCTGTGGCTCCCAGCTTTTATATAGACACATAAAATCATGTGTGCACCACGTCCCTCATGGCTATGTGGAAAGGACAGTGTGACATGGTTTCTGGAACAGAGCCAGCAGGGCATGGGCCTCCACTAGTCTTGATGGTTGCTAGGTGTGAGGCTTGTTTGTGTATTTTACTTTCTGTTCCTCCTTTGGGGGAATGTCCTCTCTGCCAAGGTTAATGACTCCATGATAACCAGGCAGCTGGGAGTCGAGGGTGTATCTAATGTCTCAGCAAAATGGTAAATGCTGAGACCTTCTGGACAGCCCTTAAGGCTGTGGGAAAGAACTCTGAAAACAGCTCAAGACTATATAATTTCTCAACTATGCAAAATATAAGGATGCAATATGAATTGTATGAGGGGCTTCACAGACTTAAAAGAACAAAGGCACAATGAGGCAGCTTGCCGGAAAGATGCTACAAAATAAAGAGATTTGGGGAGTGGTGATTACAGGGCAAGATCATTCCCAGCTAAGTTTATTGTTTGTGCTTACAAAGACAGGCATAGTCCTGAGTTCAAGGTCAGCCTGGGTCAGAGTGACTTTAGGCCCAGGCCCAGGCCCAGGCCCAGGCATGATGGGAATGGTAATTTCAGCACTCTCACCCAAGTAAACTTATTATCTGTGCTTACAAAGGTAGAAATCTCTGAATCCATTTACAGTGTTAAAAGTGCTTGCATTTTTGTGTTTTTTTGTTTTTGTTTTTTTTTTTTTTGTTTTCTAAGAATCAGAGGACTGGGGTCATAGAATGCTGATTCGTGGGGTAAAGTTGAGGCTGGTCCTTGGCGTGCATGAGTGTGTGGTGTGAAGGTAGAAATGCAAATGTCTAGAACAACAAAGGGGTAATAGAAGGGGAACAGAGAGAAAGGGATGCCAAGCATGTGTGGGGAATTATCTTAATGTGTGTTATATACTAACATAAAAATGCCCATAGGTTAACAGCATCATGGAGCACACATTGAAAATTTTTTTAAATTAAAAAAAATACATAAAGTCAGCTTCACTTTCACGTGATGAAATTCAAATATTTTAGAATAATCTCTCCTTTTGTCTTAGCCCCCAACTTTCCATCATTGGCTTTCTTTTGAATATAAACCATACTTACATTCAAGGGTCAACCCTGATTTGTTATGTCGCCCTGGCTGTGCTAGAAATGGCTGTGTAAACCAGGCTGGCCTCAAACTCCAGGGATCCACTTGCCTCTGCCACCCAAGTGCTAGGACTGAAGTAAGGTGCCACTCTATCTGCTAGCCCGTTGTTGGTTAGTTAACTCACAGAACTGCCAAGCTGTGTTAAGTGGAGAGGATATTTAAATCAACTGAAATGTGAAAAATTATAATGTGGATTATTTATTCTGTAACATTTTTTATATTTTAGAATGATAAAATAATCATTTCCTTCTTTTCTTTTCTCTCTTCTACCCTCCCATGTACCATCCTTGCCCACTTTCAAATTCATGGCTTCATGGCCTCTTTTTCTGTACTTGTTATTACACACACACACACACACACACACACACACACACACACACACTGATAAATGTTTGTTTTAAAAGAATATATTTCTGTTGTACACTGTCTTGTAGTTCTTTGTGCTTTTTGACAAAGCTCATGTTTTTTAAACCTTGTCTGTTTTTCCCAGACTACTTATTTACATAGTTTAGATTTTTACTGTGCTGTATATTAATATCATTGATTTTTTTTTTTCTTCCTTGGCATTCTCAGGACTTCTCAAATGGGGTGTAACACATGTGCAGTTTTGGAAGTTCCTAAGCCATTGTCTCTTAAGGACACTGCATCTGCCTCCTTCCGTTAGGCTGAAACAGCCTTAGATTGGGGATTTTTCTTCATCCTCCAGCACAGTTCTAGACCTGTTGTAGGGGTTTAAGAGATTATTGAATAAAAGTTCATTTAAATGCAAATTACCTGTTATATAATTGTTACAACTGTTATAGCTTTGCATATTTTAAAGTTGTAATCACTAGACTTATTTGGAAATTACTTACCAAGATTATTTTAAGAAGACAAATATGAAATCAAATAAATATATGTTTGTTTTTTTTTTCTCAAACTCTGAAGAACTTTGTTTTATGCGAAGACTCTGAGCTCAGGAATTAGGACTGGACACTGTTCTAATAGGTCATTTGGAATCTAGTTACCAGGAATTTAAATACACTTTGTAAAGCAAGTCATGCTGTGTGTTCGTGCTAATAAAAGTGGTTAGTGTTGTGATAATAACTCGGGAGTAGGTTTTAGAGGAGGCCCTGGGGTGGGACAGTAACATGGCATAATCCAGGGAGGTGGAGAGTAGCCTGGTATTATGCATGGATGTCCAGGGGTGGGAGAGAATCGCCTGGCATCACCCAGGGTGGTCCCTGGGTCAGGGAGAGTAGGTTGACATTATGCCTGGAGGTCCCTGGGTCAGGGAGAGAATAGCCTGACATTATGCTTGGAGGTCCCAGGGTACAGGAGAGTAGCCTGGCATCACCCAGGGAGGTGGTGCGAGCAGGAAAGGCAGAGGATACCTTGCTGAATTTTCTCTCATATCCTACATACTCTTCTACTTCACTCCACTGTTGGTGGTATACATGCAAGTTAGAAAATAAATGTAAAACCTTACATGCTTATGGCCTTCTCTCAAGGTGAGAGCAGCACCGTAGTTGGCAGCTGGACATGGAGACGTCTTGGACAGTGATTGTGTGAACATGTGATTTTTCAATCAAGTGTTCTAATGTGTTCTAATGCTGCAAAGGTGAAGGAGGGCTCACACCTGCCCTCATAGTTTTCACCATAGGCGACCACATCAGAATGAATGGGAAGCATTTTCTAACTTATTATTTGTGAACATATGCCACAAAATTCAGCAATTCACCGAAATTTTGCAAATTATTTTCCTTAATTTTTATATTCTATAAGTGGTTTTAAGCTTAAATAAAAGGATCATATTTTTGTTAAAAATTGCATTGAAGAGTATTATTAATGGGTTGTATTATTTTCTTTAATGTTTATTCTTTATAAAGATGTTCAGTGTTTTCTTGATGTAGATGATAGTTCTTACAGCCATTGTTTCTCAGTGTCATACTACAGCGGTGGGTAGCCAACAGGATAACGGTATCCTGAGATATCTTGCTTGCTTTTTAAACACAAGAAAGTTTATTAGACAAATGCAATTCACAAATATAATTGTCTGGGGTAAGCCTGTAAAGTTAATTATTTTTGTTTCTCCATAGTTTTATAAATCCAAATTTTATGTTCCTTGTGCTTTCTTCTCGGGCTTGAATCACTAATTCATTATGGGGGTAAGTTAAAGACATTGTAGTAAAAATTAATAACTCAAAACACTGTACAAGTCTAAGCCCTAGCCTAAGCAGTGTGATCTGAGAATGAGCTGGGCACATGACAAGGCTCCTCAGATTTTAAAGAGCAGCAAAATCTGAAAGTTAGGGGGAAACATGATTTAAATATAAGAAATTGGAACATTTACGTTTAATGACCTGAAACTGAAAAGCTTCAGCCCCCTGGGGTAGACCTAGCTGTTCTTCCTGACAGAACAGTTGTTGGACAGTGGAACAGAATGCTACAGTGCTGGGGCATTAAGAGGGTAGCCAGCCTGGCAGCCCCAGTAGAACAGTGAACTAGCGCTCACACTCGGTGTTCTAGAGAGCAGTGAGTGTGAGCGAGTGCCTGGTATGTGGGAGCAGTGGTAACTGGCAGAGCACCCTTGCCCAGCTATCACCACACATGCCATCTTTGTTATTTTATAAAATGCTTGTTTTAAAATAACCCCTCGATTGACAGGACAAGAAAACTTAAAGCAATCCTGACTACTCTTCACCCAGTTCCTTCTGATGGTAGCATTGTTAAAAACACCAAATGTTACTTTGAACCGTGCGGCAGAGTCCTTTCAGATCCCACCAGCTTTTCCTGGAAGGTTTTTTTTTTCTGTTCCAGGATCCTGCATGACATTTTATCATCACATCACACTTGTCTCTTCTGGTCTGTGACAGCTTCCCACACATTTCTGTTTCTCATGACCTTGAGAGTCTAGAGGACTGGCCAGGTATTTTGTAAAATATACCTCTGTTTGGGATGTAAAATGATCTCCCTGATTCAGGGTTTCCCAGGACTAGGCTGGAGCTGTCCATTTGAACAAGGCATCCCCAGAGGTCAAGTGCCTTTCCCATCACCCTGTATGGGAGATCCCAGCTGTTGGTGTCCTGGGTAATGCTAGTCCTTATGATCTATCCAACACAGCCTCCGTTGGGCTTCTCAACTATAAAGTTAGTATTTTCTGGGCTAGATAGATTACTTGGTGGATAAGAATACATGCTGCTTCAGGAGAACCCAAATTCAGTTTTCATCAGCCACTTCAGATGGCTCACAGCTAACTGCCTGTCACCCAGCTCTAGAACGTAAGACTTCCTCCTCTGGCTTCTGTGACTGCCTACACACGTATGGCATAAATTCACAAACGCTGGCCCATACATGTAAATAGGAATGAAAAATCACAAAGTCTTTATTTTTCTCTTTCTAAGCTCTACTGTTAGGAAGCAAGTTAACCAAGTTTAGTTCACATTGGGACATTAGAATCAATCTGCTGTGTACAGTGGAAAAAATGAAATTATTTGGAATTACTTTATAAGAAACATTAAGGAAATACTGTTTTCACCACTTTATTTTAGATACAGCCTCATGTATACCAGGCTGGTCTCCATCTCCCTAATGCTAGGCATATAACTTTAGCGTGGATTAAATAGTGCTAGGTATGAGACCCAGGGCTTTGTGCACACTAGACAAGAACTCTTCCAAGCTAAAGCTCCTGATTTTGTCCCTACCAATAGGACTGGTGGCCAGAGTTAATTTATTTTCTCTCTTCTCAGGAAAAATGTACTATAGTCAATGCATTGGTGCATTCAGTCCAAAATGCATATTTAATGAAAGGAAAAACTTAAACATGTATGTGACTAATGTGATTACAAGTATTAAATAAACAAAATGTTACCTATTTTGGTTTCACCCATAGTAAAACTAGTGTCAGAAACCTTCCGTGAAGACAAAATAGACAATGTTTTTGTCATTTCCCTGTACTATGCTCAATAGTTTTCTAACCCACCATACATATTTTAGTCAGAATAGTATTGATCCAGTCTGGTCCATGGGCTTATCTTGCACTTGTCTTTTGGCTTTTATTTTGCTTTGGTTTATAGAATTCATCTTCCACCATCCCATTTCTAACTGACTAGTCACATGAGGTGTGGCTAATTCAGCCAGACTTTAGACTTTTGATAGTCTGTTCTGTAACCACTACATGATTCCTACTCAGATATTAGGAGTTTCTTTTCAGTTTAATCTTATCTAAAATATATTGCAAAAACGTGTTTTGTAATAAACTTTTGATCTTTAATTTCAAATTTTAGGTTCTGAACATAATGATCATTTATAAGGATCATAAAACGTTTCATGTGAAAACTAAGAAATCGGGTTGGCTCATAGGTGTGATTTAAGCTAATCAAAGCATAACTATGAAGCTGTATACAGTTTGATGAAGTCCTGTGATGTTTCTTTCTATATAGTTGCTTTCAACAGCTTGTCTATATTGTGGTAGATAAACAGCTTGTCTGTAGTGTGATCAATACTGCAAAGTGATGTGTATTTCTCCAGGAGTTCTCTGGAATTCTTGGATCTGTGTTTGATACCATTTGGGGTTTGGTTTGGTTTGGTTTGGTTTGGTTTGGTTTGGTTTGGTTTGGTTTTTTTGAAAATTGTTGATCATTGTGGCTTCAAATACCTATTCCTTCAGTCTCATAACTTTATGTATGTTAGATCATTTTATAATGTCCTCATGGTAGTTTGAATATGCTTGGCCCATGGGAAGTGACACTATTGGGGGTGTGGCCTTGTTGGAGGAAGTGCATCACTGTGCAGGTGGGCTTTGAAGTCTTATGCTCAAGCTCTGCCCAGGGTGGAGGAGAGTCTCCTGGCTGCCTTCAGATTAAGATGTACAACTCGCAGCTCCTTCTCCAGCACCACGTCTGCCTGGACTCTGCCATACTTTCTATCATGATGATAATGTACTGAACCTCTGAAATTGTAAGCCCAGGCCCAGTTTAATGTTTCCTCTATAAGCAGTACCTTGATAATGGTGTCTTCACAGCAATAAAGCCTTAAGACAGTTCCAGGACAGCCAAGGCTATACAGAGAAACCCTGTCTCAAAAAAAAAAAAAAAAAAAAACCTTAAGACAGTCTTACAACGTCTTTGTTGTGAAGACCTCTTCATTCTCCCTGTGGTATTTTCTTCACTTTGTGCTTTAGTTCAGGAAATTTTAATTGACTGTTCTTCACAGTCACTGATAAACCCTTAGTTCCATCAAAGACTGGTGAACCTGTTGAAGAAAATGTCCTCATCTCTGATATTTGTCTCTATTTTTAATAGTTCTTGTTTCTGTACTAGGGTAAACTGTCTCATTCATGTTCCTACCTTTCACTAGCTCCTTTGACACTCTAATCCTAGTTATATTTAAGTCTCTTCCTGACAGGTCTAAGGCACGGGTCATCCCTGATTCCTTCACAGTGAGAGGCTTGAGGAAGCTGTTTGGTTAGTGCATCACTCATAAGACTTTTAATCGAGTGCCAGACCTTGTGTGGGCATTAGACACTACAGCAAACACTGTTTGCACTGTTAGATGAGGCAGCCTCTTGTTAGGCGATTGCTGAGTGAAATGTGAGGTACAGTCAGCCTCATTGGGAGTGGACTGGCATGGGATTTTCATGCCCTCAGTGGACCATAGGATTCAGATTCCCTTTGGCGCGGTGCTGTCTCTGTGGCTCTTACGCTGATGTGTTGGATAGCTTTCCATCAGTACTGTTGCTCTGCTCTCCGCAGCGAGCTGAACCAGCACATGAGTAACACAGCTATGGATCTCTGCACTCATGTTCTTGCCCAACACAACACTGCTGCTGTGTATCTTTTAGGAGTGGAAGCATGATGTGGTTCTGGGCTAGCTAGCTGGGCCTCAGCGGGGAGGTCATTTGCTTCAGCAGTCCTGGTTTTCATCCCTGTGAGAGCCAAGTGCTGCCTTTTGCCTATAGCTGGCGTTAGGCGGAGATTTCTTGACCCCTTCTAGTAGCAGATGACCTAGACTTGGTATTTACATACAGTGTTTGCACTGTAGCTATTTTATACCCAGGACAGAACTTTCATCTTTCACCCAGAGTTTGTCCTTTATCCTCTCTGGTGCCTGTGGATACTCACTGCCCTTCTCCTAGCTTCCTAACAGTCTTACTTTCATGAAGGGTCTGAGGAAGTAGGTGGCATTCGTACTTGTCTCCCTCATTAACTTTCAGTACTCAACCTTCCCACAAGAATAGGTCACCTTCTTGAAGTTTTGTGGGCTAGTGAACCTAGTGTCCCACCGCAGAGGAACAGATCCATAAAAGTCAGCCTGGTTTCTTCGGGTCTGTCTGACTGTCATATGGTAGTCTCCAGGCTTGACATGTGGTCCAAGGTATGAAATTGGCTTCTTCCAAGTTTATTATACATGACAGCTGATTTCTATTTGTTAATGTAAATACTTTCAAAACTACAATTTCTATAGCGTACTTAGCATTAATTATAATGTTAATCATAAGCCTCCTGCCCCAAATGGTTTTTAGATCGTGTCTATCTGAAACTTGAGCTTTGAAATACAAGACATTTTGCTATGTGCCATGGTACATGCACATGATACAGACATACACGCAGGCAAAATACTCACACACATATAGGAACAAGAACAAGAAGTATACCATGTCTTCATTTGGTTAGAGTCAGTTGTTTTTGTTTTATTAAGTTATTCCTATAAAAGAGGTATTAGTTTTCTATGCTTGCAACTATATAGGTATTTCCAAAAAAGAAATCTCAAGTAATACTGAGAGACATAAAAAGTACAAAATACTAGAGAAATTCATTAGCACCACCGTGGACTTGGGCTAGCAAAAGCTAAACTTTATCTCATTACAATACATGCCATTTATGACTGGCTGGCTGGCTGGCTGGCTGGCTGGCTGGCGGTCCATCTGTATTAGCAGCCCTGAGAATTTTGAATCGGTGTCTTATGCACGCTAGCCAAGTGTCTACTCCTAAAGTGACACTCAACCCTAGAGAGAAGTGTCAGAAAGTAAGGTGACCGTGCTTGTCCTAGAAGTAGGTGTAATCATGATCTTGATTCTCTCTGTGATTACCAGTCATATATTCTGATACATCTTTGAGGTGTATCATGGTGCTGTCATGGAGGAAATCATCTATATGACAGTCCAGCCCGCAAGCGCTTAAAGTATGAAGGAGGCAACATCAGCTTACAGACAGTCTAAGAAAGTCCATGTGTGTGTAGGTTTCTGCGAAAGAAGAAATAGTGTGGCTGAGAGGATATATTCAAAAGATTTTTGACAAAATGAAGCACGTGCAATTCCTTCCATGGGAAATTTGGGAGTTGGAAAATCAGATACTGCCTTTTGCCAGCTCAACCTGGGAATTCCTATTTTGAGAATGCACGATGTATTCACTGTTTCACACACCTGCCATTCTGCACACTAACACACCTGAATTTCTGCACACTAATACACACTTGCCATTATGCACACCAAT
>JANHMN010000019.1:19990192-20042152 GCA_030674055.1 Rhabdomys pumilio
CACTTGCCATTATGCACACCAATACACACCTGCCATTCTGCACACTAGCTCACACCTGACATTCTGCATACTAACACATACCTACCATTATTCACACTCACACACACCTGACATTCTGCACACTAACTCACACCTGGCATTCTGCACACTAACTCACACCTGACATTCTGCACACTAACTCACACCTGACATTCTGCACACTTTTATCTGTTACCTGTGATTTGCCGCAATTTGGAAAACACCAGAATGATTTGTGAAAACAGTAATTTACTAATTAACTCATGTGTAATATATCTGTCTATTAGGTTTTTAAAAAGACACTGTGAGAGCTGGAGAGATGACTGAGATTGTGAGCACTGACTGCTCTTCCAGAGGTCCTGAGTTCAATTACCAGCGCCCACACGGTGGCTCACAACCATCTGTAATGTGATCTGATGGCCTCTCCTGGTGTGTCTGAAGATAATGACAGTGTATTCACATACATAAAATAAATAAATCTTTAAAAAGAAGACACTGTGAGACACATGGTTTGAAGATGCACAAGAGAACACAGAAAGGTGTATAAGAAGAGAGTGTACAGATTCTACCCGTTAAATCCATTTCCAAACCAGTAGCTTTCCTCAACATACTGAGGCTCACAGCCACTTACATTATTTGAGAAAGTGAGCTTCGGGGCCCCCTTGGCTCTCTTGTGGTGTGCTTCTGTGGTCCTAATACACTTGTCTTCTTGCTGTCCACTCATAAAATGGTAGGATCTATGAAATTAGTAAATTTGCTAATTTGGGGGTTGTCTCTCTAATAACAGCAGCCCCAGAATAGTTACACTCTCATTATGCAGTGTGCACATTACTTTCAACTAGTCATTTTAGGTTAACTCAAAACTATCATCCTCCAACTTTACTGCACAATACTGACACTTTTGTAAACAAAGTTTATTGTTATTGAATGAAAGGATATTGTGAAAGCCATAGTTGCTAAGAAAGATACTTCCCTTCCAGAGGCAAACTCAGTGGAGAGTTAACAGTACAATCTTGGGTTTGTTTGTTTGTCATAGTTAACTTTAGAAAGCTTATAAGGGGTGTGTGTGTGTGTGTGTGTGTGTGTGTGTGTGTGTGATTGATGTGGCTCTATGTCATTGAAATAAGACTGCTGCACACACATACAAACTATAAAATGTGAAGCTTCTATTTCTAGTGCAGCTTCGGTTACAATGTGGGGATTAGTTTGGACATTGTCTTAGTTTACTCTCTATTGCCATGATTTAAAAAAAAAAAAAATGAACAAAGAAACTTAAGAAGAAAAGGATTTATTCTAGCTTACAGTTGACTGTCTATCATGGAGGGAAGTCAGGGCAGAGACTGACCCCCTTGGAGGAGCATCCATGATTTGCTCAACCTGCTTGCTTCTTGTACACTCACCTTCCTAGTAGTGACATGGCCCAAGATAGGGTAGATCCTCTCACATCTATTATTAATCAAGAAAATGTCCCAAAGACTAGACTTGCCTATAGGCAAATCTGATGGAGTCGTTGTCTCAGTTGGAGTTCCCTCTTCCCACATGACCTTGGCTTGTGTCAACCTACCAAAAAAAAGAAAACGAACCCAAACCAGCACAGGTGCAAATGCTCAGCTCTGTCTCACAGAATTGAGCTTGTGCTTAAGACTATAAAAATGTAAGTCCTTCATTAATGGCCACATTCCACTTCAACCAGTTCTCAGTGCAGATGATGAAGCCCAGCTGTCTTCCGTTGCTAGTTGTCTTGCCTGTGTGTCACATTCCTGGCATGCTTTCTCTATTGACTGTGTTTTCATTCGTGCATATTATAAAATGCATGCACAGACAGGCGCTCCTGTAGATCTAGACGACTGTTTTTGGAGTGCGAGCTCACTGCCCTGACTGTTATCAGTGACTTCCATCTGTTTCATCCCTGAGTGGGTCGGACAGTGATCATGACAGTTTCCTTTTCAGTCATTGAATTTTCTGCTCAAGTGTGAACTCCATAGCTAAAGTTAAAATACTTGTTCATGTTATTAGACATGTTCCCATCCTGAAACTAAGGTTGGCCTGCAACACACTAGCCAAACTGGCCTCAGATCACAGAAATCCTCCTGCCTCAGCCTTAGTGCTGGAATTACAGGTGCAGGGCAGTGATAAAGTATATTTGTGATTTAATGATTAGCTTCTTTATCATTTTTTGGTTTCTTCATGTTACTCTGTAGCCACTAGTGCCCCAAATCTCATGATTCTCCCACCTGCACCTCCCAAGTCCTGAGCTAATAAGTGTGTACTGCCAGAGTCATCCGTGGTTAGCCTTGTAAACAGTCTCAGGCACATCTTTAAATTGTCAGAATGCTTGATATTTTTTTGCCACATATGCTTTTTTGTGTGTATGTGTGTGTGTGTGTCTGTGTGTCTGTGTTTCTCTGTGTGTATAGTCTGTATGTCTGTGTGTGATGTCCTTGTATATATCTATATGTGTCTGTGTGACTCTGTATATAATGTGTATGTCTCTGTGTGTGTGTCTGCATATCTCTGTATGTGTGTGTATGTCCGTGTATGTCTGTGCATGTGTGTGTGTGTGTGTGTATGTGTGTGTGTGTGTGTGTGTGTGTGAGAGAGAGAGAGAGAGAGAGAGAGAGAGAGAGAAACATGCTCCCATGCAGCTCCTCGCAGTGCCCTATCCAGACATAGCTTTCATAGAGAATCAAAGCCTAAGCTTCTGAGGCTCCAGAGTTCTCCTTTCTTGGCCAGTTTTATCTCCTTTTTAAACAGTACATATTTAGGTAAGCCTATGCTTCCCCAAACCCCTAATAATTGGCTAAAGTTTATTCAAAAATTTATAGAAGAGCTGTGATATATAATTTGAGAACAATCAAAATCAAGCAGAAGCTAAAATTTAAGTACCATTTGTAGTGGTATCACAAAATATCAAGTAGTTAAGGACTACTGATTGGCTTTGTGTGAATACAGTCCTGAATCAGACAGTAGTGACAATTTGTTGGTACTAGTCCCCATTCTTGAAGCCATGTGAAACAACTGAACATTTCAGAAACTCCACAACAAGGCCTTGCTTTCCTTCTAGATCTCTTAACTATCATCTTGTCTGGTTTGAAAAGCTACAGGGTTATGCCATTGTGGAAGAGCTTTTAAGTCATGTGCCTTACTGCCTGCCACTCAAGGCTTAAGAACTAACAGCCAGATATCTTCAGGTTAGTGGTTAATATCTCTAGGGCCTGTAATAGGGCCTTAGAACAGTCTAATGCAGTCATTGAAAGATATTGGTAAATACTGAGATGTCAGCTCTACTACTTTTAACAATTGCTGCTTACTGGCCCTTGACACGATTATTTTGAATCTGCCTATGGAAACTAGCCTGATAATGGTATTTATCTTGTAGTTATGAAGATTCAATGAGACACATGTAAAGCAGTTAGCACAGAGTTGGATACATGGAAGTACTAAGTAAGCCTTTGTCTGGTATTACTGACACTGATGTATAGTTGTGTGCTGGACATTGTGCTGCACGGAGTTCCCTGCATCTCCAGGTCAACTGCATCAGAGGCTCTACAGATAGATTCACCCCAGATAATACTACTGCCTTTCAGTCTCCGAACTTTTTCATACAAGGCAGTGGCAGTTGACAGCTTAGCTCAGAAAATAACCTTTATTAGCTTACTGTACTGGGAGTGAACAAGCTTTTTCTGAAGCTTCAAGAGAGATCCCAGTAAACAGAAGAGTTCCTTTCTCCTGTCCGACTTCTGGGTGGCCAGTGACTACATCAATAAACAGGGATTTGGTCACTGACTCCCTCTCCAAATTGAGGTCACCACGTAGTGAACAACAGTTTCTGGATAACATCCATCTCTTTAGTAAGGTCCACTCAGTCACTGGCTGGTTTTCCAGCCACCTCATGTGCACTACTCATTCTCAAACCACTGGATGACAGCTGGCAAGCATGGTCAGTCCCCGGTGGTGGATGTACACACGTACAGGTTCCTGCCCTTTGCAAGACCATTCACTGGACCTGTCCACACCTGCGGGAAGTTATCATGTTGCTCATGACCTGCTAAACCCAGGCAGATCATTTTAAAGAGCATCCTTCCTTCTGTCTGTCTAGTACATAAGAGCCCTCAGAGAGCCTCATCAACTAAAAACCACATAGTTTAACCATAGTGGTTTCTTGTTTTCTGACAGACTAACTCCTGAAGTCACACACAGAGATAGTCGTCTAGATTAATTCTCAATAGGCCAACAACTGTAGAATAATTAAACAAGAATAAAAGCGGCATAAAATAGGTGAAAGTTTTCCAGCAATCATTCCTCTGGCTAACTTACCACTTAACATTTGGGACTAGATAATTCTTTGTTAAGAAATGGTCTACATATTGTAGGCTTAGCTCTGTTGTAAGTGATGTTCTGTATATTGTAGGACATTTAGCAGTAGGTTGGCTTCTGGCTTCCAGATGTCAGTAGCAGTAACCTTACCCAACAAAAATGTTCCTAGGTATTACCAAATGTTCCTGGAGGAGTAGGGGCTGGAAAGAAAAACGCCACCCCCAATTGAGGAGCACTGCTGGCATATAACTAGCCAGCTCTTTCCCTAGAAGACAAAACCCACAGTTGTCTTTGTAGACAGACAAGAAAGCCAGCCTGTGACATAACTGAGGAAGTTTCCTTCCTAAGAGGATATGTCTTGAAAGTACTTCATTCCTTTCTTCATTTTCCTTCAAATCATTAGTCTGGTCTTCAGCACTATGTTTATCTGAGCCACCAGATGGTGGAACTAACATGGAACTGTCTTCGGAAGTCTACCGTTAGCCTCCCTATGGGACATCTTCAGCCATTGTGAGCCTTGGTTTGACCCCGTTGTTGATGAGCATGTGTAAGAGAATGTGTGTGTTAAATCACCAGAAGCCAAAAAGAACTAGCTTCTTCCAGAAATGCCTGATCTAGGGCTGGGAGAGAAAATACATAGGTCAGCCAGAGTATCTTGTAATATTGGCAACTAAAGAAGCACTAAAAATTACACACATAAATTTTTAAAAATGTAATTACCCAGCATGTCAAAGTGACATGGGAATGACAGCTCTCAGTGCCCAAGACTGGACAATGTAAGAACAAAATTGGGTTGAGTTGGGCTATAGCCCAGAGTATAAACAAAATAGTGGGTTTAATGTAAAAAAATGATTATACAAATGAATAAACAATAAATTGCCAACACAATTTAAAGTGTTGTGAACACTTTACCCTTGTGAACATTTTACCCTCAAGAGGTGGAGCATAACCCCTACTTTATAAGTGTAAGCTGTATGTCACAACTTTGTTACACAGAGTATGGTGTGGAATGTGGTAGGAGGTATGTGATTGCATGGTGGAGAATCTTGGTAAGCACAGTCAAGGCCATCATGGACAGCAATGATAATCACGTTACTAGTGTGCACGGAACATCAGGCGAACCCCAACCAAGGGGTTCAATGCCACAAAATACCTCACCAAGTGTCAGCGCTGTGGTGATGAGCATAGCTGCCTTCCGTAGTACCTCACCAGAATGCCTCAGAACTGTCAAGGTTAACAAAAAATATCCTAGGAGATGTGATCACTTACTCTCTGTTACTATCAGTTACTCTGTGTTGCTGTGATAGAATATACCAAAGCAGCTTACAGAGAGTGTTAACATGGCCTTATTGTTCAAACAGAGAGTTTATAGTGGTGGGGGAGGCATGGCAGCATGCTGGAAGAGCAGGAAGCTGACACATCATATCTTTATTTGAAACCACAAAGCAGAGACACCAGAACTCTCAAAGCCTGCACCCAATGATGCACGTACTCCAGCAAGGCTACAACACCGCCTCCAAACAGCACCACCAACAGGGAACTTGGTATTCAATACCCAAGCCTTCAAGGGAAGTTTCTCATTCAAACCAGCAGCACCGTGACCTCATGGAACATAAAAGGCAGATTGGATAATAATGAAGAGAACATAAATAAGATTTAGACTTCATCATGTATCCTTGTTATTTCATTAACTCACAAGTACCATAATATCGTAAAATACTCAGAGGAAGACTGAGATATGAAATATATAGAGGTGTGCAATTTTTGTCTTTTTTCTGTAAATGTAAAGCTACTTAAAAATGGAATGTTTATTAAAATATAAGGAAACACACAAAAAACATGATTGTATGTAATGGTTACCTTATCCTGGAAGGCATTGTCAGGCTCTGGCAAGCAATTTCCTTAGTTTTCAAGGCCATATGCAAAGTGTCCCCACTCTGAAGTTCTGGGAGCTCCAGGTCCTTACCATTCACATTACATTTCTCTTCTCCACAGTTTGGAGTAGTTTTTGATTTCTAACTGAAGAGGCCAAAAAGCTCTTCACCTTCTTAGCACTCTGACTTTTGGGGATATCCCCAGGGACACCCCTATCTTCCCTCTCACCTGATCAGAAATATTGTTGCACTGGCTGTTTATATGTGCCTTTTCTTTAACAACAACAAAAAAAAAAAAAAAAAAAAAAAACCACAGGTCTGTTTGGTTTATCTGTTTCTAAAGTGAAGTGGCTATAAAACCAGGGAGCACTGTTGCTGGCTCCCTTTGGTAGCTGAACCGTGAGATACAGTCCTCCTAGGAAGTGACCTGAGTCATGTGTGCAGGACAGGAGCTTAAGGGGAGGGCCCTTCAGGGTGGGTGGCCAATATGGAATCCTTGGAGGACAGTGCATTAGAGGAAAATGCCACACCCACTCACCCAGAGATTAGTTTTCCATTGCTATTCTAAATCCTATCAAGTTGACAAGATTAACTGTCATAATGATGACTTGGGATTGTCATTTAATATACAAATGTTTTCTAGAATTCTTCCCGTGTAAGATGTGGGGAAGGCACCTGGAAGGGGTGCACAGTTGAGGCTGGAAGGTAAACATGGCTGCTTGAGGTGCAGGTGTGAACGCAAAGCCAGCCAGTCTGGGAATAGATCCCACTAACCTGTCCTCAAACGTTGAAATAGTTTCAGGATTATAATTATCCCTTCTATTTTTAAAAAATGCTCTATTTCTGCACCAAATCATGTTGACTTACTTTTCTGATCCAGATACCACACTCTCACTGTATGCAGCCACAATGGTCATTTTAGGAACCATAAACTGGAGTTAACTTACACCCAGTGGAGAGCTAGCCAACACAACTTCCTGCCATGATGAAATGGCACATATCTGTGCTGCCCTGTGTGGTGCCCATGAAACCACATGTGGCTCCCAAGCACTTGAAATATAGCTAAGCTGTTGTTGCTTTTCAATTTTATTTTCTTTGACCTAATTTTAAGAAGCCACCTTTGACGACTGGCCTGCTAGAGCCCAGGCCTAGACAACTTAGGACTCTTCCATCGTGATGCAGGTTCCTGCATGTCAGTTCTGTGCATGGTCTGCACACAACAGTCATCTTCTTAGAAAAAAAAAAATGGGTTTTTTTTTTTTTGAGACCCTATTGTTCTTATTTGACATATAGATCACTAGAGGAACAGAGTTCAGTTTAAACTTGATCCACTTCCATTTGAAGCTAAAAAGTCTTGAGCTCATGGTTAAGCAATGGAATGTATACGGTGATAATGAGGGAATATGGTCAGAATATGTGCCTGTGCATGAATTTATATAAAATTGGGAAAGAATGCATTTTTTCAAAGAAGTGGTTTGCTGAACTTAGTTCTCACACTCTTTTGGGGGACAGGGGTGAGAGCTCCTATGTCCTTAATTCTACCTTCAAGAGTATGAAACTTTAGAAAATTATTATTGGCAAAAGGTTATTTTAATTCTAAAAACAAAAAGCTGTTTTCTTTAACAGATACAAATCTGTAATCCAATGCCTTCAAAGTTCAGTGACACTTCAGATCCAGGTTGATAGTTATTTACAGAGCCAGACAAAAATCCAGCCTGGTGATATTTCCATTAGGCTAAGAATGGAATTCCGAGATTATGGTCTGGGAAAGAGGAAATGTGGTGTATGAATTCATAAACACTTAGAAGATAAACATTCAGCTCTTAAAACAATGACTGCTGTTTCTAGCACTGTTAAATTAGATTAATAGATTCAGGGACTCTGTGGAAGAACCCCAGAAGTACTTCTCACCGATGTACTTCCTTTATGGAGAACGTCCTCCAGGACTGAGGACAATGCAGTGGTAACAGGTACTACCCGGATTACGTGCCAGAGGAAAAGGGAACCTGTCTCTCCTAACATGACTTGTGCTTGTGCTGTCTTAACACACGCATGGCTTTCATTGTTTAATACACAGCTTTCTTGCATAAATTATATAATTCAAAAACACTCTCAGGTTTGACAACAGGAATGGTCGTGTGTCTATGTAAACAAGTTGCCAGTGTTCCATGGATTATTTCATTTAGCTTTTATATTGATTCTGTCCATCTGAACCTTTCATGAGTGGTTTAGCAATTGGCTTTGGTCTTGTGCTCAAATCACTTTCCTGATCATGAAACTATTGAGTCAGCTCTGTTGCTGTAGCACTTGTCACACTATGTTGGTAACAGTAGTGTCTTCATTGTCCCCTGAAGTCTCCTCATGCTCCTTCTGGAGATTTTCCCTGGAGAGACATCTAACACCACAGGCTAATTTTACCTGTTTTTGTGTTCATATGGGATTTCCTCAGCATTATTTTTCCTGTATTTTTAATCCCTGTACAGCAGTTCATCCACCCAGTAGATGTGTGAGAGGATTGAGCTGCTCTGTGACCATCATGTGCGTGTAGTTCTGTACCTCTGCCTAAAAATGGAATCACTGCACCATACAATCAGTGTGCGATGTGTGTATGCATGCTCACATATGCACGAGTGCTCTTTGTGTGTGTGTTCATGGATCATAAATAAGAGGCAAAATTCTGTTGTTCAGTTTATGAATTATACAGGGAAATAAATAAAGAAATGCCGGAGTATTGTTGCATTGGAAATTGGAAGGAGTTAGTATAGAAAAGGTAAAAGGAAAAGGAGTTGGTCCAGGGAATCAAAATAAGGACTAGGATGGGAAGAAAGGCTGAAACCAGAAGCCCCGCCTAGGACAGGCTGTTCTTAGGAAGCTGGCTCTACTCAGTTACTGTTCTCCTGTGAGCCCTTCTCTCCAGGTTCCTGATGTTTCTATCTGAGGCCTGACAGACACTCCAAGTTGTGGTAAACGATAAGGCAAAGAAGACTACTGGGTTTGTAAAGGAGAGAACTGCTCACCTCGTTCCCCTACTGTGTTCTCTATCTGTGCTTCCTACGTGATTGGTGGAGAGTGTAGACTCTCCTCGTGCGTCCATTGTTGTTATTTATGTCCTCTGGGAGCCTCAGTTCTCTGCATGTGGAGATTAAGAGGCTGTCGTGGCATCCTGGCAGACTACAGAAGAAAAGCCAGGCTATAAGCCACAGTGACCACACTGTTTCAGGACTTTCACTGGTTAAATAATTGAGCACTTGAATCCCCAGTGGGAGGCAAATTTCCTTTAAAAATGTGTACTAAATGAACTGTAATGTCTAGACTGTGATGTCCCTGTTACTGTTTCTAATTTCTTTGTGCCTCGGAGCTCACAGAAATGAACTTGAACTTATTTTAGGGAATAGAATGAGCACCTTCAAATTCACAATGCTGGGAGGTTTCAGTTCACCTGTTCCAGATCCTTTCTTCTGAAGGACCTGGAAGGCTTCAAATTAGGATAATCAGTCAGTGGCCAGCCTCTGTTGAAAACAACACCTTCCAGGGCAATTTATGTGTTTGGCACATCCAAAGACAAAACTGTTTGACATGAAATCCCAAAGCTCCTGAAGCCAGCCCCTAAAACCTGACCCAATTTTTATCTGTTGGCATCCTTAGACCTTTGTTCCACGGGTGGGGGGGGTCGTGGAGATCCCATTTCTTACACAGGTAATATTTAAGGTGGTATTTAAGCAGAGTAGACTTACCGGGCAGTGGTGGCACATGCCTTTAATCCCAGCACTTAGGAGGCAGAGGCAGGTGGATTTCTGAGTTCCAGGACAGCCTGGTCTACCCTGTCTTGAAAAACCAAAAAAAAAAAAAAAAAAGAGCAGAATAGACTTTAATTCAAGTTTTCTAGATCCTTATAAGGACCCCAACATAGGCTGTCTGGAGCTTTTGGCTTCCCCTGACATTAACAAGGGAAAATATTGCCAGCTGTTTTTTTTTTTTTTTTTTTTTTTTTTGCCCTGGGCTTACATTGTCTTGCTGTAGCCCCTGCCGTTCCTTTATTACCAAGAGCATCAAGTGAACCTGAAAATATATCATCCGCAGAAGAAAATAAAGTGTATCAGAATTCTAAAGGCAGCAGCAAAGGCAGAATTGGACTTATCTTTTTTGAATTCCATAGATGTTTGAGAAAGTAACAGAGTGGTGTGACTACTTCTGAATGATAGGATACAGCATTAAAAAGATGAGGAGAGGTTGGGCGGTGGTGGTGCACGCCTTTAATTCCAGCACTTGGGAGGCAGAGGCAGATGGATTTCTGAGTTCGAGGCCAGCCTGGACTACAGAGTGAGTTCCAGGACAGCCAGGGCTACACAGAGAAACCCTGTCTCGAAAAACCAAAAAAAAAAAATAAATAAATAATAATAATAATAATAATAAAATAAATAAATAAAAAAGTGAGGAGAGACAACTGTACCCGATATTCTATACATGAAGGCATATGTATTACCTGTAGCAAAGCAGTTTACCATAAAACAATGTCATTTAAGTCAGTTTATAAATACTGAGCTCAGTTAATTTATTAATAAGAAAATACATTTGTAAAGCCATTGAAGATGCTCAAGGGAAGAAGGTAAAGAAATACTGGGCCTCTTGTCAAAGTCTCATCTGTAAAATGAGTTTAATTTTGAAGACTAAATGGTATTAGCAGTGCTTACTTTAGAGTCCCACTTAGCTGGTCCCATTTACTAAGAAGACACTTCCACATGCTGTCTGGGTTTACATGTGTTCTAATGTAGCAATTCTTAACATACTGGCTTAGAATAACTGAATCAGAAACTCTGAGAGTGAACCTTCTAGAAGATTCTTATTTGCCTGTAACTTCAAGAACCAATAGTGTGTTAAAAATCTGTGCTCTGAAAGATCTTGTGCATCAAACAAAGAGTCATGTTAGAAGAGGAGAAATAGAAAGGAAGGGCTTCCATGGGCAGGGGGAGTCATTGCAGAGGCAGCTAGACAGGCTCTTCCCTGTCTCACAGGTCTGCACGTGCCCTGGTGCAGATGGACATTTTAGGGGGGCCCGCCCATTGGTACCCAGGAAGTGATAGCTGCTGCAAGTGCTGCCACCATTCTGCTGTGCCCCGAAATTTGTGAAGCACATGTGGATGGCCACAGTTTACCACCCCCTCTGCCTCCCATGTCAGTTCACACAGTCCAACCCAGTCTCCATCAATACTGACAGTGCCAAACATTTGAATGCCCCAGCCACATAATATATACTTTTCCTTCTCTTCTATTCTGTCCTGAGCATCATCTAAAGGGCTCTCTGATCCAGTGTTCTTACTCCTGTGTTGCCATGGTAATCCTCCTGACTACTTACTCAGCAATATTATCCAAATTGAGCCCCACAGCCCAAGTGTATCAGGGATACACTCAGATTGCTGAGTTACTGACCACAGGGGCTCCATGGAAGTCCTCAAACAAACCAGGCTATTGCCAAGGCTATTGGTTGTTCTCCAAAAACTAATGGTAAGGCCCAAATGCTGAAAAGAACTCCTACATTACTCACTGAACATGGAGAAGCCAAGCATCCACCCCTACTGACTAGTGTTCACAGTACTCTGCACAGTACTGTAGGAGAAAGGTAAACACTAACCCAGCTTCAAACTCTGCCATCTATAATGCTGACCTGCCTGCAAGATATGCTAGTGCAATGGTGGCACAAAAGTTATGAGAGTAGCTGACCCTGACCACTACGTGATTGGAATTAAGGCCTTCTCCATGAGATGGAGCCCATCCCTAACACGACCCAGGTGGCCAAGAACTTGAGACTAGATATGGACCTAGCAGAAGACCAAATGCTAAAGGAATAAATTAGCTCCTAACAACACTCTTCTATACTCATAGATCTCTGCCTTGTTCATCCATCATCAGAGAAGTTAATGGGAACGAATACAGAGACCCACAGATGGACAGTTTGCAAAGAGTGAGAGACATTAGAACGCTCTGTCCTAAATGAGATGCCTCCATTCAGTTCCCTCCTGTCAGGGCTCAGGGAACTCTGTGGGAGAGGAGACGGAAGACTGTCAGAGCCAGTGGGATAGAAGACACCAAGGAAACAGGGCTTCCTAGCCACAGCCAGCCTAACACACATGGAACTCACAGCCTGGGACAGAATGCAAGGCCTAAGTCAGGTGGGCTTCCAGTATGGAGAAGGAAAGAGACACCAGCCTCACTGATAACTGTCACAAAGGAAAATTTAGTTTTCTCCAATGGAGTCTCACTTATAAGCCACCACTTAAAGGCAGAACCAGTGCCCAGCAATAGATGGCCAACTCAAAACCAATTCAGTGGCATTTTTAGAGGACTTTTGTCTCATAATGCTTTGTCTGGACAGTTTGATTGTTTTTACCAAA
This sequence comes from Rhabdomys pumilio, assembly GCA_030674055.1. Lineage (NCBI taxonomy): Eukaryota > Metazoa > Chordata > Mammalia > Rodentia > Muridae > Rhabdomys > Rhabdomys pumilio. The sequence goes on from JANHMN010000019.1 coordinate 20,002,791, forward strand.
CAGATCTTTTGTGAATGTGTTACAGTTTCTGATTTAGTTTTGTGGGCTTTCTGTGTGCGTGAATGTGTGTCTCAGAGTCTGTACATGTTTTCTGAGCTTTTTCATTGGCTCTTTTTCCATTTGTTTTGTTCTACTCTGATTTGTTTGTTTTTAATTTATTTTATTATTGTTTAGATGCCTCTTTGTGTTCTAATGAGAAATAAAGGGCGTGGATTCGGGTAGGTTGCAAAGTGGGGAGAGTCTGAGAGGATTGGGGAGGACTGTAATTAGAACATACTCTATGAAAAAAATGCATTTTCAATGAGAGAAAAGGGGAGTGGTTGATTTCCACTCTTTGGATCCGAACAGTGTACTGGCAACCTCAGAATGACTGAATCATTAGAACAGCCCCCAGAGGTGTTGATTACAGTCTACCTACATTGTAGACCGTGAGCTAAGTGGAGGCTCTACAACGCTAAACTACTAAAAAGTAGCGGTTCCCGCACTGGTGTATAGCTGAGGTTTTTACCTACCATTCCCGCTAACCATAGGCACTTTTACCCACTTACCTAATAGCTTGTGCAGATGCTGTCTCATGGAGCCGCGCCATCTTACAGGTCTCCTGTGCCTCCAGGTGATGCTATCCTTGTTAGAGAACTCGTGTATTTGGAATTTGACCATCTAAACTTTATTTTGTGTTTTTCTTCAAGAATATCAGTATCTACCTAGTAACCACGCCAGAAGGAGCGAACTCTGATCTTCCATAGTAATGCACGGTGGGACAAACAGGTTTTAAACTCCAGATCTCACAGTGAGTTGCGTAGGCCACACAGTATTGTAGAGGCTGTGGTAAATGATTAAGAGAATATATATATAACCGTACCTAGACACCGAAATTCTAGGGCTTATAAGTCACGAGTATACTTTTCTAACCCTTTCGTAGATGTGTCATTTAGGATTTTTGTCAGCTTAACACAATCTGGAGTCATCTGGGCAGAAGGATCCTGAATTAAGAAAATGCCTCCCTCTGACTGGTTTGTAGGCAGGTGTGTAGAGCATTTTCCTAGCTAGTGGTTGGTATGGGAAGGCCAGTGCTCTGTGGGCAGTGCCACCCTTGGCAGGTGGTCCTGGCGGTATAAGGAAGGTGACAGATGAGCTCGGAGAGTAAACCAGTGAGCTGCGCCTTTCTTGCTTGCCCTCTGCTTCGGTTCCTGCCTCTAGGTTCTTTCTTACATTGAATTTCTGCCCTGACCTCCTCCCTCTGGGGAGATGAGCTACTGAAATAAACCCTTTCCTCCCCAGGTAACTTTTGGTCACAGTGTTTAATCACGGCAATAGAAACAAAACTAAGACAGTAGCTTTGGAGATGGAAAGGAGGCTCTGGCTTATCAGCAATTCATTAGAACCAGAGGAATAATTTTTCTAAAGAACCCTGTGACAGCCTTTTCCCCCATCCCTGAACGAATTCTCCAGTTTTAGATAACAAATGCTAATTTGCATAAGAGAAAACATTTTAAAGATAATCAAAAGTTGGGCCAGTAAGATGTCTCAGTATTAAATAAAGTAGACGCTTGCTGCTAGGCCTGACAACCTGAGTTTGGTCCTGAAAACCCACAATTAACTTCCGCAAGTTATACTTTCTGTAGCATTTGCACCACACACATATTCACTGAAATATACAAAGCATAATAAGTAGCAATTAATATGTGCAAGTTTCCTTTATCATGAGCAGAGGTATACTTTAGCCAATAAAAATACTTTAAAACTAAAATGCCCGAGTGCAGAAAATCTCTTTGAATGTACATATTTAGAGCAGTTCTTCTTAACCTAATGTCACATGATAAATACTTGAAGATCTTTGAAACATACCCATGTTGTGGCCTAGCCCAGCTGAGTCCGATCTTTCGGGTGAGGCATAGGTATGTGAATTATATTACAGAGCGAGAAATAAAGTATTGTTAAAAGTATGTTTCATGATCTTTTTCTTTGTATTATATACTTCACCTTTGGGGTCCTTTGCTGAGTATATGTAGCATACCTGTTTTTCTCATTTATCCGTATATGTTTGCTTAAAAGTAAGTCATTAGAACAGCACAAACTATAGAGACTGTAAATGAGAAATCTACTTTTTAACTTTCCGTTGCATCCTTTGCTCTCTATAAATACACAAAAGAAATTTGCCTCTTTCATCCTCCAGCAAATATCTCCGTCTTTCATAGACAAGTGTTTTTTTTTTTTTTTTTTTAATAATCGATTTGATCATCCCCACAGCATATACATTTTAACTACCCACAGGTAAAGTATTTAGCAGTTTGCGACACACTCTTATCTAACTGGTAGAGCTGGCAATTTCAGTGTCCTCAGTTATGGTCTACAATGGCGGTAGCAACAGACCTTAGTTGGAGGCTGGTGAAGGAGGTGTTGGCATGCCAGCATCCCCAGGCCCCTCACAGCTCTGCCAGCTCCTGCCCCATCACAAGAACAGTGGTGGCAGCTGAGTCACGTTTGTTGACCCGGGATGATAGCAGTATTGGTGTGGTACAAGTGTCTGTTGAGCTAAAGCAGTTTCAGTATTTAAGTTGTACCGCTTTTCTTTGACCACGAGAGGTCTCCCAACCCTGCCTGATCCCTGCAGGCCACGTGTGCACAGCAGACTGTTCAGCACTCCACCCTGGCAGCTTTTTCCACAATGCTATAGCAACCAAGTTTTTAACATAAGAGAGCTAAACTTTTATTCTTTAAAGTCAACTTTTTGAAATTTTACTTTCCATTACATTTGCGCACGGAAAATACCAGAGGGGTGGTGGGAAAGTCTGGGAAGTGATTTCCATAAAGTGGCAGTAAAGTAAAATCCCTTCAGTTCATAAGCGAAAATGCAGACATCTCTGCAAAGTCAGAGCAAACAAGACTGTTGTGTTCTACCGCAGATCTGAATTCCCTATCTTATCCAGTTACTGTTAACCTGTTGGTGTCGTACTAAGTGTAATTTCATGGGAGTGAGTACAGACCAGAACTTTAGATACAAAAAAATGACTTTGACAGCACATAGCGAATACAGGTGTTATTTGTTATGCACAGCTCGGCAGCATGCTACAAGTCATATTATTACTTTAAGTATAAAGACATAAATGTTCTTGTATTTTCTTCTATACTAACCTAGCATTCATGCATTTGTTGTCAGCTTCATGCCAAGCAGAAAGATATATTTCTTGCCTTCAGAGTTTAGTCTCTTGGGGGAAATCATCAAACAGAACACTTAAAATTCTGTAATTATCCTGTAGTAAGAGTATGTTTGGAGGACAGTAGAGAGGGCTGGGCTGATACAGGCTTTTGTCACAGATGCTAACAACCTGAGTTCAATCCCTGGGACTCACAGCTGTGGAAGGAGAAAACTCCCCTCTGTGGTCCTCTGACCTCCACACATGTGTCATAAGGATATGCACACACACAATAAGCTAATGTGATTTTAAAATTTCAATAATGTAGTTTGAGGGGCTTAGGAAGATGGCTTGGTAAATCCTTGACTTGCAAACATCAGAACCTGGGTTCAGTCCCCACCCCACACCTTAAGCCCTACACACCATGGTACTGGTAAGGTGGAGACAAGTGGGTCTCAGGGACTCACTGGCCACCAGCCTAGCCTACTTGTAGGTCTCCAGGCCAGCAAATGATGCTGAAAAATGTATCTTCTGGTTTCCACATCCTCATAGGCACGCTCACGCTCACGCGCACGTACACGCACACACACACACACACACACCATTTGAGGTTGCAAAGGTGTGTCAGTCCATGATCTTTTGTTGTGCATACAACTTGGAATTTACCTTGACTTCTGTTTAAACAGTATTGTCTTTTTTGGTTTGTCCCGTTCAATGGCATGTGAAAGGGTAACTCCAATATTAATGGTTTTCCCTGGTTAACTTGCCATCTTGGGTCAGACCTACTAAAAGTTAGTAGTAAAGTTTATCTAGATGATGAGTTCATATCTGCTATTCAAATGTATAGGCTTTTCCTATCCCTTGTAAATGTTAACACTGACTTTAATAGCAATGTGAGTGTTGATCACTAGAGGGCAGTAGACACACATAGCCCAGAATAATATCTCCTGAACACAGAGGAGATTGTAAATGTTTTTGACATCATGAATAATAAACCTTTGTCTTCCAGCTGTAAGGTTTATTTGTTACAGAAGTTCATGCGACTCTTACATGTAAAGGCTTCTAAAATTACATCAGTACTTGGGGCCAATACTTGCTAAATGGTTGTATTCTTGGCTATTTGCATTTTTTTCCTTAACATCTTTTTATGATTTACAGAACCTTCTCTTCACTGAAGAACAGAAAATATATTTTAATTGTAATGTTTATTGAGTAGTTTCTGAAGTTTCAGTGACTCAGAGAACTGCACACATGTCATTGAAGGACCAAATGCAAAGAGAACTATGCTGAAAACAGCCTTTACTCTTGATCTTCTGGTATCTGATTGGTTTCTCAGTGTAGCATATTCTGTCTTGTGCTGTGTTCTCGAGTGGTTGTAATGTTCGTGTGGTGTATTGTTTTCTGCATCATTAATGCTGCTCATAGTAGGAGTTCTTACTGTGCAGGCTATTACTAGAATGAGTTTATTTCATGAGCAAATTGCTTCGAGAGGATTAACTCAGTGGATTGTCCTGAGACCCACTGGTGTTTTCAAGAGTCCAGGTGTCCCTCATATTTCTCTTCTCAACCTCTGACTTGTTGTGTGGAAGTTACCAGCTACAAATCTAAGTAGAGTTTGTTATCATGGCAAAGCTGAATGGAGAAACTTAACCCTGTTTGCAGTGGTTTCATTATTACTCCAGAGTCCCTGACTCCTACGCTGCTTTTGTCAGCCCTCGGAGGCCACATGTGGCTCTCTGTTAAATGGAGGGAATTATCAGTGTGTGTGAACAGAGACCAGGATTCTACTGGGCATCCAAGGCCCTGAAAGGAGACCGAAACTTCACATCAATTGTAGCATTCTCCAGCAAAGACAGGAAGGAGATGGGCCCGGCCAGGCAGGGAGCAGTGTTTGCTACTGTTTCATGCTTGGTTTTTGTTTGTTTCATATAGAGACTCTTCTGAGATAGTGTCCTGATAGTCTTCAAAACGTAACCTTCACAGTCATAAAGTGCAACCCTTTTTTTCCTGCTATTTCATCTGCATCACTGGACAGTTTCAGGAGTAACCCATGTCTACGAAACCTCTTGTCTTTGCACTCTTCTCCTGGCATTAAAAAAGCTAAGAAGTCAGCTTTCCTTCTCTGATTATTAGTACCACCATGCTTAGAAACAGCGTTTCTAAAATGCCCTACAAAACTGGTAGCCTTTCCACAAAATCTGCATTTGTCTAATGCTGAGCCAGGGCCAGCAGCTTCAGTTTAGCCATGCCAGCCTTTTGGGTGCCTTCCAGCCTTCTCTGGTAGCTTTGCTCTGGCACCTCTTAGTAGCTGTCACCTAGCCGTAGAGGCTTGTATTTGATCTGACATACACTACTGTGCCTCTGAAGGACACCATTGGCTGAATAGCTGCTTCATGACAAAGATAGACTCCTGGTGCATTATGTGAGTGTTTGATTCTTACCTGGTTTTAGTAACTATTTGATGGGCATTTATTAATCAGCTCACTTCAAATACAATAAGGTTTTCTCTGTTTCTTGACATGCTGATGATACTGCACTATATTATTTTAATTGCATATCAATTCTTGTGGAAAGTATGATCAATTATGATGACATTTTAAAAGTAAACAACAAATTATATTTTCTAAAGATTTATGTTTATTTCCCGTTATGTGTGTACAGTGTGTGTCTGTGTGGGATAACTGCACCTTGGTGACAGTGCTGAGAAGAACAGAAGACATTGGGCCCCTGGAGCTAGAATTATAGGCACTTTATGAGCTACCTAACATGAACTCAAGTTTTCTGCAAGAACAATACACTCTTAACAATTTAGCCATTTATAGTCCCAGAAATACTATTTTTAAAATAACATTTTTAAAAATATTAAAAGTATTTTAAAAATATTTTTAAAAGTATTTAAGCCGGGCGGTGGTGGCGCACGCCTTTACTCCCAGCACTTGGGAGGCAGAGGCAGGCGGATTTCTGAGTTCGAGGCCAGCCTGGTCTACAGAGTGAGTTCCAGGACAGCCAGAGCTATACAGAGAAACCCTGTCTCAAAAAAAAAACCAAAAAAAAAAAAATTATTTAGACCAGATATGGTGGTTCATGCCTTTAATCTCAGCACTTTAAGGCAGAGACAGGCAATTCTAGCCAGTCTGGTTTATATAGCAAGTTCAATAATAGCTAGGACCATGTCTTAAAAAAAAAAGAGTTTGTATTAACATTAACATAATGGCTAGATTGTTTGAACCTAGTCTTTATGCCTTTTGTTTTTCTTTGAAAGGTTTGCTTTCAAAGTTTAGCTTTGAAGACATGTACTTGTCTGAGGTTAAACCAAGTTTTAAAACATTCTTATTAAAGATATTGCCTTTTGTGTTTTTAATTTTTCAGAAAATTGTGGATTCTTCTTTCCAGAAATAAAAAGAAATCTAGGCAAATATGTGCACCGCTGTCCTGAGTCTGTAAAAAAGTGGCTTCGACAGCTGAAGGATGCTGGGAAGGTCACTATGTTGATCACTAGTTCCCACAGTGATTACTGTAAACTTCTTGGCAGTTACATCCTTGGGTAAGTGAGGAGCCATTCTTCATGGATCAGCTATAGGTGATCACTGAGGACTGACCTGACTCCCTGACAGGTTGTAGGACGCAGCCCTTGTAACCATTTCAATGCAGATGCATGCCCTGTGCCATTTAGCAAAGCCAGAGGTGGGATTAACAAACTGAAGGCAATAGATTTTGAAAGGAGATAGACATGTTTCAGGCCCTTCTTTACAACTTCCTGTGTGGCCTGACTTCTTATAACTTCTTTAAGCCTTACTTTCATTCTCTTAAAACTAGGACAGCGATTCCTTGTGAATAGGAGGGAATGTTTAAATAGTACAGAGTACGTGCTACTCATACATACTGCACAGAATAGTTGGTAAGCTTTAATGATTGTTAAATTTACACCATTCCTCACAATACCAGGAAGGCCCACAGTCAAAGCAGGATTCCACAGAGGGTTCTCAGATTTCTTCTAAGATTTAGAATCTCAGCAAACACAATTGCCCTGAGTGTGAACCGTGCTGTCACCCCTCAGCTTACCTCCATTAACAGTCTTTAGCCCAGGATTTCTATGTTCTTTAGCATGTGTGCAGATTTAGTTTGTTCATATCTTACCTGGGATACTTACCTGGGAATGGGTTTTCTGCTTTCTAAAGAGTACATAGCTCGTTATCCTTAAAGTGAATTAAGGAGAGTGTCCTGGGCACCTGTAGAGAACACCTCTTTCCGAGACCTGTGCACTCCTGCTGTAGGACCGTGCACTAAAACACACAGGGCCTTCAGTTCACACCAGCATGGATAACCAAAATCCCGCTTCTGCTCTTGATTTCTAGTCATTGCACTTTTCATTTACTAACATATTCTGGAGTGCTGTTTCTCCAGGGTAATGGTGAGACCGAGGGAGACTTTCATCAGATAGTCCTTAGCTTACCACACAGTACACACTGATATTGTCATCTAAAAATTGTTACGGGACTATACTGGTTTTTAAATAAAATACCTGCCTCATGTTTTGAACACTCTGGGATTTGTCACTGGGATGAGTACAATGCTGCTTTCTGTAGGGCCTGTATAGTGCCAAATCTATTGAGTCTTCAGGCTTATATATATACAAACTAATTCCATTACTCAGATTTGAAACCCTGGGCTGTTTCCAGCTACTAGAGACTCTTGCCTCTTGCTCATTACAATATTTTCAGGAGGGAGTGAGTTCTGAGTCTAAGTCAGCACAGCTTCTGTGTTTTCTTTCTCTCTCTCTCTCTCTCTCTCTTTCTCACTCTCACTCGCTCTCTCTCATTCTTTATCACTCTCTGCATATCTCTGTCTTTCTCTGCTTTTCCTTTTTCGTCACTTGATTTTCTTTTGTTATATTTGTGCTTTAAGTAATTGTCACATTTTCAGAAAGCCTGGCTAGCACCCATCCACCTCCTATTTCCAGTGCGGCATCCAACGGAGAATGTGTAAGATGAACGTAGACCACGTGAAGACTGACTGAGGGTTGTGCTGTGATACTGTGATACTGACAGAATGCATAGGCGGGGAGTAAGTTCTGCAACTTTTCTAATTCCTTAAGGTAAACTCACTTTGCATTTTAGGAAGGATTTTGCAGACCTTTTTGACATTGTGATTACAAACGCATTAAAGCCTGGATTCTTCTCACATATCCCAAGCCAGAGGCCTTTCCACACTCTCGGTAAGTTGTGTTTCTATCTTTGACTAACCCCAGTGTGAAACACTGTAATGGGGACCATCATGTTCCCTTAAGAAGAGAGAAAAATATATAAACCTGTGTTTAATTTACATTAAGCTTTACTCAGCTTTACTCTATAGCTCACTGTGTGTTGTTTGTGTGTCAGCCTTTCCTTGTTTTCAGTGATGAAGGGCATGGATCTCACCTGAATATTATGGTCTAAGTAATACACTGTATGTGCTTGAGGGAGTAAATTAGTCAGAGTCAACCATTTTGGGAGCAGAAGTCCCTACAGAATCCACAAAGATCAAAACAACACAGGCACATGTGCATGCACACACATACAGACATGAGTGCATACACACACATGCATGCACATGCCAGGCGCACACCCACATACATATACACGTATGCACACATCATGTGCTTCCTCTGCAAAAATCCAGGCCATCAAAGAAGGCCGGTAAGTATTGTCACATTAGTAGAGAGACTGATGGAGAAATGAGTTTGCAGGAAAAGAACAGACCTTTTGCAGTTGAGGAAGAATGATCAGAAGCAAGCTGCTCCTCACAGGTGCTCTTAGAGCTTCCTGGAAGAGCATTGAAAGAGACAGGCCTTCAGGATAGAGGAGTGAGTGACAAGACCAGGCAAGGTGAATGGCAAAAGGTTTAATTGTCATCTCTGTGTGTGACTAGATCTCGAGTCATCAGGATTTGCTGTAGAGATTTCTATCTCTGGGCCAAATCTTAAAAGGAGAAATGTCAGTTTTTGTTGTCAGTTTCAGAGGTTGCAGCCCGTGTTACTTGGCCATATTATTTTGGGCTTATGGCAAGTAGACCATCATGAAAGGGTATGGAAAAAAGAAAAAAGATTTAATCCCAGCACTTGGGAGGCAGAGGCAGGTGGATTTCTGAGTTCGAGGCCAGCCTGGTCTACAGAGTGAGTTCCAGGACAGCCAGGGCTACACAGAGAAACCCTATCTTGAAAAACCAAAAAGAAAAGAAAAGAAAAAAGAAAAAACAGACCATTGTGGAAGGAAGTCTAAGTTGGGGTTTTAAGTGCTGCAAAGAATCACCATCACCATGGCATATTTTATAAAGAAAACATTTAATTGGGTTTTAACTGGGGCTGGCTTATAATTTCAGAGGTTCAGTCTGTTGCCGTCATTACAGGAAGCTTGCTGGCATGCAGGCAGACATGGTGCTGGAGTAGTTGAGAGATCCATATTTTGATCTGCAGGCAGCAGAAGTAAATTCCACACTTGGCCTAACTTGAGCATGTGAGACCTCAAAGCCTGCCTTCAGTCACACACTTTCCCAAACAAAAGCCACACCTATTCAACAAGGCCACACCTCCTAATAGTGCCACCACCTGTGGACCAAGCATTCAAACACAGGACACACCTATTCAGACCACTACAAATGACATGTGGCAGAGCAGATCTTTTACTTCGGTGGCTGCCAGGAAGCGGGGGCAGGGGTTTCCTAATGTAACTTTCAGGAGCCTGATTCCTCCGAGCCCGACCTCTAAAGTCCTCCTCACTGCCCAGTAGCACTGCTGGCCGTGAATGGACCGTCACCATGAACTACTGGTTCATAAAGTTCAGTGCCATATTAACTTTCGAGAGGCTTCCAGGACTGCTCTGTTTAATTGCTGGGTATCCAGAGATAAGCATGAGACCGTACAAGTTCCCCTTGTAGGACTTCCCTACAGAATTTCTCTAAATATATGTTAGTACATTGGATCTGCAGCCTGTGTGATAAAGAACATGACGCAAACTGCCCTTTCAGTTACGTTTATCAGAGAACTTTTAGAGGCTTTCTCAGTAAACATAGGAAAGAGTTACAGATCTTAAAATACACGTATACTGAGGCTACAGAGGTAGCTCAGTGGTTAAGGGTACTTGCTGCTCTTGCTGAGAACCTAGGTTCAGCTCCCAAGCTTCCAGCTGCTGCTAACTCCAGTTCCGGGGATCCAGCACCCTCTACTGGCTTCTGTGAGTACTACATACAGGTGGTGCACATACATACACTTATAAATAAATAAACTATATATATGTATATATATGTATATATAATGTATATATATACATATATATGTTTATATATGTATATAAATGTGTATAATATATGTGTGCGTGTGTGTTTATATATATACATATACATATATAGAGAGAGAGAGAAAGAGAGAGAGAAAGAGACAGAGATTGTTTTATTTTGTCTTTTAAGGTAGAGACTCACTGTGTAACCCTGGTTGGTCCGGAACTAACCCAGAAGACCAGGATAGTCTCTAACCTTATAACAATCTTCCTGCCTAAACATTTTTCAAAGTTACCGTATTTGTAGTTCTAGAAAACCTTTTTAAAAAAAAGAATCGTACTTTCCCTAACTGTGGTTTTATTTCATTAACAGCTGCAATTATATATTTGTGATGCACACTATGGTGCTGTAACATGGTGTGCACTGCGTGTGGACAACCCAAGCAGTTTAACACATGTACTACCCCACTTAAAACGCACTTTTCCAGTGTACGTTGCGTTCCCGCTAAGGCTGGTCTGCAGGAGCTGTCGTAGGTCTCCTGCACTCATCCTTCCTACAGTTCTTCTTTACTGACATCCCCACTCCCCTCCCCAGCCTCACTCACCCCTGACTTTAGTCTGGTTTCAGGTCAGCTTTTTTACATTCTGCATATGAATGAGTTCACGTAGCATTTGTCTGTCTGTGTCTGGCTTATCTCACTGAACCTTATATCCTCCAGGCTCACGGCTACTCTCACAAATACTATCACTCTCTTCCTAAGGCTGAACAGTATTTCAGTGTGTATATTTAACTGGCTCTCCACACTGCAGATTCAACCAACCTGAGGCCTAAACTATTCAAGGAAGTTGCACAGGCACTAAACACAGCATGTGTGTCTTTCCTTGCCATTCCCTAAGTAACACATTATGACAACTCTTCATATAGCCTTTGTATTGTGTTAGGTGATGTAAGTGACCGGAAAGGTGATAGGAGAGGAGGTAGATGTGGATGGTTTGCAAAGACAATGCTGTTTTGTGCTAGCGACCCTGGGGGTGGCTCTGAAACCAGCCTCCTGTGAATGCTGAAGGATAATTATAAACATGTACGTTTTCCTTAATTCCTTAATTACATCTTGACCAGTGGAAAAATGCTGTAAGGAACATGGGCATGCAGATATCTCTTCTATACGCTGACTCCCCATTCTGTGGATATGTACTCAGATGCATGATAGCTGGACTCTATGGTAGTTCTGTGTTTGTAGCGCCAAGGGTAAGACACCCACCTTCATACATGCCAAGCTCACTGGTTGCCCCAGCCCAATTCAATTTTTGGAGGAATCTCCATTCTATACTAATTTCATTTTCCTCAATAATATGCAAGAATTTCTTTTTCTTCATATCCTTACCATGTACTGTTTGGTTTCTTTAATAAGAAAACATTCTACAGGGAGTGAGGTGATACCTCCTTGAGCCTTTAGTTTACCTTCTGTCTTGTTGAATGATGATGGAGTTTTTCATTCCTTCATTGGGCATTTGTATATCTTTAAAGAACTGCTTGCTCAGGTTCTTTGTCTTATGGAGGTTGTTACTTTTCTATTGAGTTGAGTTCCTCGTGTGTTTACCGCTTTGGCAGTGGGACCTGGGAGAACAGAGCCTAAAGACGAAGTGGACTAAAGTCTCATGCAGCACCCAACCTCCGACAGCTTATACTTTTAGAGTTAAGAAGAATCACATGAGTAAAGGCCTCATGGCTTGAAGCTGCAGATAATCACAAGTACAGGCCGCACATGGCAAAAACACTTATGCCTCTGTGCTTTTCCACAGAGGCATATAGTGGATAGCTTAAACATGTAATTGAATAACAGCAGCAAGCAATAATGGTTGACCTGAAGTAAACTTCCTCCTATCTACCACACCTGAGGGACCTCAAAAACACAATCCAAGAGGAATTGTCTTGAAGAAACTGACATCATAGGATTCTTGTCTTTTTTTTTTTTCTTGGACCTTTCATACAAGCACTCAGCATTCTCCACACACCTCCTGACTGTGCTCCAACACTTATGCATTTTGGATATTGGCCCCTATTTGGGGCACATTCACCCTTACATACTTCTTCACACTCCATCGACTCTTTCTTTTGCTGCGCAGGTGCCAGCTCTGTAGAACGTTGCAGCCCATCTGTCCATTTTTACTCTATGACCTCTGCTTTGGAATCTCCAAACTTCTTATAAAACTTAGGCTTATAACTCTATCCTGTTGTTTTGAAAATGAAAGTCTAGATTGATGTAGATCCTTGCCCTATTGTGACTTCTTTAAGATGCCTAGAAACCTCAAAGCTATGTGTCTTCGTGCTCAGGGTACAGATGTTTAGAAGGCCTCAGAGTCTGGGTGTGATTAACTCAATTGCTAAGGTTCTTTGGTGCCTTGATTTTCTGATATTTAAAAAAACGTTTAAATGGGAAATACAAAGAATCCTGTAATTTGGGGACTTAATGCAAATAGATGACTTGGGGAGTGCAAAACGAGAGAGCCAGAGCTGTAGTCATCAGAGGGTGACATGGTCCTTCCTGGGAAGCCTGTGGCTCCTGCCTTGTTCTTGTGATTATTTCCTGTAGTTCTGCTCTGTGCAGCCCACCAGCTTGTGCCTGCCTGTCAGCATGTGCCTGCCTGTCAGCTTGTGCAGCCCACCAGCTTGTGCCTGCCTGTCAGCTTGTGCCTGCCTGTCAGCTTGTGCCTGCCTGTCAGCATGTGCCTGCCTGTCGGCTTGTGCAGCCCACCAGCTTGTGCCTGCCTGTCAGCTTGTGCAGCCCACCAGCTTGTGCCTGCCCCCCTCCAACTGCCTGTTTCTTGCTAATGATCCCAGCTTCCTGCTTTCTGTGGATAGTTTTGCTCTCACTTGTACAATAGGTTCCAATGGCTCATCCTGTGACCCACAGAGACACAGTTTGTCTTCTGTACTCTCTGTGCCCCAGGGAGAGGTGTAGAAACTTGGAGTGCTCCTAGGAGCTCATCAGCCCCCTGCCACTTACCCTGCTGTCCTGTTCACAATTCAAAACTCTTTAGAAATTCTGCCAGCCACGGATCTCAATGAAATGATGAAAACCCAGTCATCCTCTGTGTCACCCCATCTGACATTTGTCCTTAGGCTCGCCCCTGCTTTCCTTCCTCAAGTGACTTGATGTGACATTGCAGCATGCTTGGGTCACTGAGCTCCAACCCACATCAGCCTGATAATCTTCAAGCCACCCTCCACATTAACAAGTAGAATGATCAGGTCTCTGCTATAACTGCCAAAAGTAAATTCAGTCTGTTTCAAACAGTCAACAGCAGAGAAATAAAATTAGTGACCTGCTGAAAACATGACCTCTTAAAAGATAGTGAATGTGCTGGAATAGAAAATCACAGTAGCCAATCTCTGTGTTCAGTGTGTCCTTGGTGACTGGCATGTGCCTGACATCAGTTGTTGTCATGGTAACTAGAAAAGAGCAGATGGTGCTGCAGCCAATGAGGACCCAGCAACTTGGTCAGCCTGACCCCTGCTGATCCTAAAAAAAGTGTGGGGGAAGACAAGCATCACATAGGCAGAGTCTGCCTCCTCCGCACTTACTTTCTATGCTATGCAAAAGGAAACCCCAGCCCTTCCCAGTGCTAAGATTTACAAGATTGTAAACCCAGCTCCAATCTGGCTACTGCACTGCCAACTCACTCCCCACCCCATTGTGGGAATTCAGCGTTCATCTCTTGTCCCTTGGCCTCAGCTGCTGTCAACAAATGAACACCCTCCCAGCCCCAACCCCCATTCCCACCCAGCCTCATCTTTCCCTAGCTGTGCCTTCTTTCCTGAATCTCAACGGATATCTTCCTTGCATAACACTCCGGTGTTTCCCTTCCATCTAGAAAACAAAGACAACCAAGCATGCTGATTCACTGCAACCTTGTGTGAATAAGGAGCCAACTTAACCTTGAAAGTGCCAGAGCCGGAGACCCTTATCTTCACCCGTCTGCTGAGCAGATGTTATGTAATCTCCCACCTCGGCAGCTCTCTCCCCCACTCTTCTCTCTCTTCAGCCTCTTTCCAGTTACTTATTGGCAGGCACAGTATATACTTAATCACATCCACACAATCGTGTCGGTTCCCACTCCATATAAGCATCCTCCAGCCCGTAAGTTCTTCTCTTCCCTAATGTGTACTGCTTACAGGATCTCTGCTGAAAACATGACCTTTTATTCCTCATCCAGATCTTTGTCCTGGCTGCTTTCTCTTGTCATTGCTTCTGGGATTGTAGTATATATATATATATATAGAATCACCTTGTTAAAATGGAGACTGATTCAGCCAGCCTGGGGAAACCTTGGCTTCTGCATTTTTAAGCCCAGAAGATGACACTTCAAGGGACAATGAACTAGAAGGGAAGCATCCCCCTCCTCTGTGTGGAGACTCCCTATCCTTGCCTTATGGCACCCACAGGTAGTAGCACCTGTCTGTTCCTTCTCTACGGCTCTGGGCAGTTCCCTTCTCAGCACCAGAGTGAAAATGGCTGCTGAGATTTCTCTCCTACGCAGGTGTGCCTCCCATGGGTAGCAGCTGTGTATAGAAAGCTGTCCTTAGCACTGTGCCAATAACATGTAAAACATTACTAAATGAAAGTGGCAGAATATGTCATTGTACCAGTTACAATTCCTGAGGCACACTGGGGTTACAGGTGTGTGCTTGCCACATTCAGCCTCATGTGGGCTCTGGAGATCCAAACGCAGGTCCGTTGGGAATTACTTGTTCCACTGAGCCATCTCTCCAGCGCCTCTGTTCCTGTTTCTGTTCTGTTGAATTTGCTCTACCTTACTAGCAAGTAGTAAATCTTCCTGTTATAGCCCCTGTTTTGTGGACGTTTCCTGAGAACACACAAATAAAAATCTGTTTACCCTAGTCACGACACCAGCAAAAGCACAGAAACAATTGCCACAGTGATTTAGTGGGCAGGTGAGTTTAATTGAGGTTACTTACAGGAGCACAAGTTACTTGTAGGCAGCTAACCCACTAAAGAAAAAAATCTCTTCCAGCAATTAAAGGGTTGACTGTCTGTATGCCCTCAGGGAGGTGTAGCAGCCCTTCCCCCAGAAAGAGAGTCAACAGGCCCAACCTTGTGCAGGCCTCCTGCCTCTTACTGATAACCACAGTTGCTAAGGATTCAAAAGGCAATAACCATGTCACCCTTGAAAAAAAAGTCATTAGTAGGATAATTGTTCTCTTACAACCCCAACATGAATTATCATTTCATTGATATTTTTGTTTGAAATTTTTCATTCTATCCATGGCAAGAAACATGATGCTGCTCACTAAGTGAACCATTTTATAAAGCAGAGGCAGGTAATGGCCCAGCAGGTCAAGGTACTTGCCACCAAAACAGAACACCCAGCAATCTGTTTAATCCATAGAATCCATGTAGTCAAAGGACAGAACAACTCCTGAGACTGGCCTCTGTGCACCATGGCATGCACACACCCATTCATAAATAGATAGATGATAGGTGATGATTGATTAATAGATAGATGATAAATAATAAATAAATGTGAGCACACACAGTGCTTATAACAGGTGCTTACTGAATGCACACATCCTTCCCACATGGTTTCCTTCTACACATGGCCGAGGGTACAGCCCAACTAAAAGATTGTTTGTCACCCATACTCGCAGAGAATGATGAGGAGAAGGATGAGCTGCCATCCCTGGATAAACCCGGCTGGTACTCCCAAGGGAACGCTGCCCACCTTTATGAACTTCTGAAGAAAATGACCAGCAAGCCTGAACCCAAGGTAACTTTCTGATTGAGGCAGAGTCCTTGATGTCCACATGCAGATACAAATGGTGTGAACAGAACCATGGCTGCAAACTGTTAACAATTGTATTCTGCCTCTGAGCACCTGCTACGTCTCTCCATTTGCCTCTGACTAGATGCACTCTTAGATACTTGGTCTTTATTTGTGATGGGGAGAAACGAGGATTCCAGAGAGGCCACAGGTCTAGGAAGTGCGTAATTCATACATGCAGTGCCTGAAAAATGACATTCTGAAAACTCCAAACAAAGAATAATTTATACATAAAACAAGAAGTGACTGTAACACTGATCGACTTTTCCTTAAAGAATTGCTTGGGTCTCTTCCCTTGGTCACACTGTTGATATTGGACATTGGTGTGTTTACAGCACAGTCCTTTCCTCTACACGATGCATACAATAAGCCTAGCGAGCACAAGAATCATTGGGTAGCTGGCCATGGCTCTTTGGTACCGACTTTCTTGGCTTCCTGAGAACTTTTCAAGACACAGCCTTGGTTCTTAGCCCTCCTCACTCCCTCCTCTGTGAATGGGAAGGTGTGATCTGGATCAGTAGGGTTTTGCCTCAGAGTGTCTAAGGTATACTTTCCGAATTGTGCTGGAATTATGCTGGAACCACACACTCATGAGTTCTGTTTCAGCAGATCCAGGGCAAGTCTTCAGAGTGTATAAACTCTTAAGCAGTGGTTATGATGCATGTTCTCAGTAACAGGCAATCCCTATAATAAGTTGTCAGTTTCAGTTCTATAGGCAGATTTAATTATAAACATGTGAAAACATATGGGCTCACTTCCTTCATGAAAATACCAAATAAGATTTTTTCTCATATTCTACTTTCCTGTCATTGTCAACAAACCTGTGAATCACACAGGACCGATAATATGTGTGTGAAATTATTTGTGGAAGTGTAAGACACTTATACAATTTTGGAGTGGCTGCTGCCTGTGGGGGCTTTCCGTCTGTTTTCTGTGCAGTGGCCACACTCTGCCTCCACGCCTCATTCAGAACTCTGTCTGATCCCAGGTCGTTTACTTTGGTGACAGCATGCATTCAGACATTTTCCCAGCCCGTCATTACACTAACTGGGAGACAGTCCTGATTCTTGAGGAGCTTCGGGGGCAAGAAATGGAGACGCCTGAGGAAGCAGAGCCTCTGGAGAAAAGAGGAAAATATGAGGTAAGGAGCCTATCTGTCCTGCTTTTTCAGGGGAAGGGGGGTTTGGCAGTGTTTGAAACCTGAAGTCTCCTTATGCTACCTGACTTTAGAATCACCTGGGAATAGTGTCATATGCCTGCAGTCCCTCCATGGTAAATGGAACAAGAGAATCAGAATTTCAGAACAAGTTTTACATCAGCCTGGGCTTCATGGCATGTTGTCTCAAAAGCAAATTATTCTGGTCTGACTGGATACCTTCATGTTTCTATACTCTATGTCTGAATCACTATTATTTAGTGACTTCCACATGAGTAGATGCCTCTAGTCAGCCTAGTTGCATTGTCTGCTTTTAAGAACCGATGTATGCCATCATCATTCCATCATGGATGGGGAGAACTATGTGAGGTCCCCCCTCTAACTCGGGAGCTATTGGCAGTTAATGGCTGTGAGGGAAGAGGAGTCATGTTTTTCAATGCTGTAGCCAATGATAAGTGGCCCATGATCCAGTAAATGAGTCCACACCTTTGTTCATGCAAACAGCCCTAATTAAACTCAGTGGGTCATTTTTTGAAAGGACATGAAAATAAGAGGGGAACTTGTGAGAAGAAGTAGTTTGGGGGAGGGGGACAAGAGGGTAAGGAAATGAATATGATCTGAATCCATAATACACATGTGTGAAATCTGTCATGCATCTCTCTGCTCAGGTTTAAGAGTAAATGAAGTAATCGCTTGTGCTTCTCCAGTGTCTTCTGCCATAAACCTGAGACTCTGACCAATGAAATTCAGATGTAACAGCACAGAGCTCTGTCCTGCTGCTCTGAGCTGTTCTTCCCCCCCCCCACACCCCTCCACCTCCCCCCACCCTCAAACAGACATCTCCTCCTGGGAGTGGAGGTCGGGTGCTGCCTCCCTGTGCAGGGGACAGAATTCAGACACCTTTAATCCCAGCAGAAGGGAAAACAGTCTCTAGAGAAAGCTAAGAGATCGATGAGTCCCTTGTGGTGAAGAAAAATGCAGTTTTTCCAAATGCCAAGCATGTAATATAGAAAAAGAGTCTGTCTTTCAGTTCAAAAAGTTCAAAACTGCCTACAGAAGTGTTCAACTCTATGTTTCTAGTTACTTTTTTCAGTCTAAATGAACTTTCATAAATAAAATTAGTTAAAACGAAATTATCGAGATTGTTTCCAAGCTGGTGGCCTGAACTGGAACCCTGTTACTGCTGTACAGTCTGTGCTGATTTATTTCGCTGTTAGAATTCAGTTTCTGCAGTGTTTTACAGTAATTTCCAAGCTAAGTCCACCCCTATCTGAGCTCACTTTTGCCTCCCTTGATGCGTGACAGGAAGCACAAGGACTGGGGCCGTCTCCCATGGAAGCTGACTAGCTTTTGTACCACACTTCTGGTTCCATAATCCTGGCACATCACTGATTGTCCGCTCTTGTGTGGTAGTTTGGTGACAGATGAGCAGAAATGGTACACGTCAGTGACTTGAAGCACTCCCAGAGTGACTGGGGAATAATTTTCTTTATAAATCAAAACCAAATAATCAGCCAACCAAAAGTCATTCTTTAGAGTCAGAGTTACTTGCAGCATCTCAGTGCCATGCTGCCAGCCTTGTGTTGAGGGGACAAAGAGAGAGCCCTCTCCCAAGGCTCCCTTTGATACTACGCTTACTGTTCTGATTATCTCTTCATTTTAACTAAAGAGAAATTGCATCCTTTAAGAATATTTTGTTTTTAAATTTAGGTCCTGTCTTAGTTATGGTTTTACTGCTGTGAACAGACAACATGACCAAGACAACTCTTGCAAGGACAGCTTATAATTAGGGCTGGCTTGCAGGTTCAGAGGTTCAATCCAGCATCATCAAGGCAAGAGCATGGCAGCATGTCTGGATGACAGGCATGGTGCAGGAGGAGCTGAGAGTTCTATGTCTTCATCTGAAGGCTGTTACAAAATACTCACTTTCAGGCACTAGGGTGAGGGTCTTAAAGCCCACACCCACAGTGACACATCTCCTCCAACAAGGCCACATCTTCTAATAGTGCCACTCCCTAGGCCAAGCATACGCAAACTATCACATTCCACTCCTTGGCCCCCGTAGATTATCCGAACATATGAGTCTATGGGGGCCATACCTAAACAGAGCATAATAAACAATACATTTAGTCCAACTTCAGAAGTCTCCATAGTCTATAGCAGTCTCAACAATGATAAAAGTCCAAAGTTCAAAGTCTCTTCTGAAATTCATCCAATCCCTTAACTGTAATCCCCAAAGCAAAACAGGAAAATAGCTGGGCAAACTCCAAACTCTGCATCTCCATGGCTGATGTCAAAGCCTTTTTTCTTTCATCTTTGTTGACAGCAACAAACTTCTTTCTCCTGAGTTGGTTCCACTCCCTGTTAGCAGCTTTCCTCAGCAGACAGCCATGGCTCTGGCATCTCAAACATCTTGGGGTCTCCAAGGCAACTGCAATATTATAGCTTTGTTTTTCAATGTCTGAGACCCACACATGATTTCCTGGGCTCCACCAAAGAGTTAACATCACTTCTCCAGCTCTGCTCTTTGTAGCACTCAAAGTTCAGGTTGGTCCACTCCACTGCCGCTTCTGTTCTTGGTGCTCGTCCCATGGTACTGGCATCTTCAACACACTGGGGTCTTCTAATGCAACTAGGCTTCACCAGTAGCCTCTCATAAGCTCTCTTTATGGTGCTAAGCCTCAAATCCTTTGCATGACTCCTTCAGTCCTGGGCCATCAACTGCAAGTGAGATAGCACCTTCACCAGTGGCCTTCCATGGCCTCCCTTCCAAGCCTTAGCTGCACTTCATGACCCCTTCGTGCATTCAAAACCAGTACCACCTTATACACATTACCAAGTACAGCTGCTGCAGGAGGTACAACCTTGGCTATCTCTGAAACATAGCTTCTTTGTGCTTTCAGAAAACATTTCCCAGAAGATTTTACCTCAGTAATGCTGGTCTCTTCTTTTTTTTTTCTTCTTTTTCTTTTTAAGATTTACTTTATATATGTTTACTTTATATGTGTGAATACACTGTTACTGTCTTCAGATACTCCAAAAGAGGGCATCAGCTTCCATTACAGATGGTTGTGAGCCACCATGTGGTTGCTAGGAATTGAACTCAGGACCTTTGGAAGAGCAGTCAGTGTTCATAACCACTGAGCCATCTCTAGCCTGCTGGTTTCTTAATCACTGCTAATTTCTTAGCTCCAGCTAACTGGCATCAATTGTTCCAGGAGTTTCTTCTTTTCTGGACTCTAAAGCCAGAGTCACAAAGCTGAAGCTGTCAAATTCTGCAGGAGCTGGAACGTGGCCCCTTTATTCTATTACATCATCACTAGCTTCCTCTTTTTCAAACTCCTTCACTGACTAAGCTTGGCTGTCGTGGATCTTGCTCTGTAGATTGACCTTGAACTCAGAGATCTGCATGTTTGTCTCCTGGGATTAAAGGTATACACCACCAGGCCTGGATTTAAGCTTTTCTTCACCTAGGACTTGCTCTGTCTCAGGCTGGCCTTAAACTCAGAGATCTGTTTGGTTTTAAAACAGAATTAAAGTGTGTACCACCAAGTCTGGATCTGAACTTAGCTAGTTGGGATCTTGCCCCAAAGACACTGTTCCCTTTTTTTTTTTTTGTTTTTTGTTTTTTTTGTTTTTTTTTGTTTTTGTTTTTGTTTTTCGAGACAGGGTTTCTCTGTGTAGCCCTGGCTGTCCTGGAACTCACTTGGTAGACCAGGCTGGCCTCGAACTCAGAAATCCACCTACCTCTACCTCCCAAGTGCTGGGATTAAAGGCGTGCGCCACCACCGCCCGGCTGCTTTTAAAATTTAAAGTCCCAAAATCCACATTCTTCCAAACAAAAGCAAGATCAGGCTTATCACAGAAATACCTGGTAGCAACTTCTGTCTTAGTTAGGGTTTTACTGCTGTGAGCAGACACCATGACCATGGCAACTCTTGTAAGGACAGCATTTAATTGGGGCTGGCTTAGAGATTCAGAAGTTCAATCCATCAAGGCAAGAGCATGGCAGCTTCTAGGCAGGCATGGTGCAGGAGGAGCTGAGAGTTCTACATCTTCATCTGAAGGCTGCTAGCAGAATACTGTTTCCAGGCAGCTAGGGTGAGGGTTGTAAACCCATGCCCATAGTGACACGCCTACAACACGGACACACCTCCTAATAGTGCCACTCCCTGGGCCAAACATATACAAACCATCACAGGTCCAAAAGTAACTTGCTTTTAACGGTGAGCATTTTTATCAAATAAGAAACCCTTTATGGAAGGCCTATCCATTAAATACACAGTATGAATGTAATATATTTGAAGAAAGATTGAAGAAGATTTTAGAGCCTTCGAATTCTGAATTTTCAAATTATGGATGATTAAGTAAACGATATTCAAATATTCCCAAACTGAAAAATTCTAAAATCTATGTAATCCTTCTGGCCACAAGCATGTCTGAACGAGATATTCACTCAATCTGTAACAGTTGTCCTGAATAAAGAACAGGGCTCAGTCAAGGCCCCTGTATCACATTCCAAACCAACAGAGCATTACAGTCAGGAATAAAAGGAGAAAAATATGATGGTCTCCTTCCTCATCCTTCACATAAAAATGAATTCTGAA
The DNA here is from genome assembly GCA_030674055.1 of Rhabdomys pumilio. Lineage (NCBI taxonomy): Eukaryota > Metazoa > Chordata > Mammalia > Rodentia > Muridae > Rhabdomys > Rhabdomys pumilio. The sequence continues at coordinate 20,024,785 of JANHMN010000019.1, forward strand.
GGGGGATTATAGACCTGGAAATAAAGCCATACCTGTAACCATGGTGATTTGAATGTGAATGGCCCCCATAGGCTCATAGCTGAATCTCTGGTCTCCAGCTGCTGGAATGGTTTAAGAAGGATTAGGAAGTGTGGCCTGGTTGGAAGGCTTTGAGGTTTCAAGAGTCAAAGCCACTCCCAGTAAGCTTTCTGCATCTTAGTTACAGACAAGAACTTAAGCTCTTAGCTGGTGCTGGAGCCCCATGCCTTACCTGCCTGCCTGCCTGCCTGCCTGCCTGCCTGCCTGCCTGCTGCCGTGGTCTACATCATGTTGATCCTAGACTCTAACCCCAACTATGAGCCCTTAGTACACTTTTCTGTGGGTTATCACAGTCAAGGTGTCTCTTCACAGCAGTAGAAAAGTAGCTGAGACAGTGACCTCATGGTAAGGAATGATTTTCAAAGTTACAACTTGAAGGACAGTAAGAAGTGGCAACACAGCTAGGCAGATGGCTCAGTCAGTAAAGTGCTTGCTTTGAAATCATAAAGACCGGAGTTCAGTGCTAAGAACACATGTTTTGTTAACACTCCCTGGTGGCACATGTTTGTAATGGCTGCGAGAGACAGGAGTTGGTGAAAGGGCTTGCTGGCCAGTCACTCTGACCAAATCAGTGAGCACCAAGTTCAGTGAGAGAACTGTCTCAAAAACATAAGGCTGAGAAAGAACACTCAACATCTACCTCTGCCCTGTGTGTGCACATGTATGCACACCCATGCACACACACAGAAGTAAATAAATACCTGGAATATACCTACCCCTTGGAAAATCCATAATGAAGAGTTTGTGGCTAGACCTAGAAATGGACATAATTATTTTTCAGTTCTCTCAATGAAGACCTAGAAACTGTTTGTAGAAAAAAACCAACAACAACCAGTAACCCAGGTATGGTGGTGCATCAGTAAGTTCGAGGCCAGGCTGGTCTACATAGCAAGTTCCAGGCCAGGCAAGGATTCACAAGGAGACCCTGTCTGTCAACATCCAGCATGTTGATGATTCCCAAGTGAGAATCGCATTAATCAGGACACAGGGGATGCAGCACAAAAGCTGCTGCTGCATAGTTTACTCAGAGTCCCAGCATCTTTTATACAGAAAGCAGAATAAAGATCTCCCCCAGCTTCTGGTTCTCACCGGCTGCTGTGTCCCTAGAATAGCTTATCTTGGTTCAAGGTGACCCAAGCCTGCTTGCAGACTGAGAAATCTGCCAGTGGTCCAACTCTGAGATGTGTTACTTCTTATAATTAAAAGCAAAGTTACTTTCTCAGGAGAAAAGGATCATGAAGGCCACTTCCTCAGACTTGCAGCCTGAGAGTCCCAAAGATCCTATGTTGCTTCGCATCTAGTGAGCTAGGATCAGTCACCTCATGCCATTTCTCTATACCTATCAATGAATTAAATAATAAATAAATAAATAAATAAATAAATAAATAAATAAATAAATAAAATAGAAACTAGTCATTTTAAACCTTTATTGATGTATTGGCTTCATGTTTCAGATACACTGAAAGCATACTCTTCTAAAAGTCAAATACTAACAGAAAATTCCAATGAAGTAGGTTTTTAATTATCCTATAATATAATGCTAATAACAATGATAGGTAAATTAGAATTATTTTAGTCATAGAGAATATATAGTTTTTAGTTTATGACAACTGACTGCACTCATAATAAGGAAATGTTATTTTATTTGCCAACATATAACAGGTTTCCAAACCCTGCCCATAGGTCCCTGTAGCTTTTCCTCCTTCTGCTCATGTAGTGAGTGGGAAACCCTTGCAGGGGCACTTCACTACAGATGCCGTTCTAATCAGTTGTTCCTTCTTCCTCTTTCAGGCGCCAAAGGTAAAGCCTCTAAATTCCTTATCTAATAAATGGGGCTCGTACTTTATTGACTCAGTCTCCAGACGGGGAAATGCAGAAGACTCCTTGGTTTATACTTGGTCCTCTAAGAGAATCAGCACCTATAGTACGATTGCAATTCCGAGCATTGAATCCATTGCAGGTAAGGGGAAATGCCTGTGATGCCTTTTCCTGTCCACAATAGTAACCATTAGAGCTGCTGTTTTCAAAAGGAGCAGTCTTCTCAAGACATTGAGGTTTTTTTTTTTTTAATTTTTGAGTTTATGATTTAATTATATCATTTCCTCGATTCCTTTTCAACACCTCTCATATACCCCTCCTTGTTCTCATTCAAATTCATGGCCTCTCTCTTCACTGATTGTTACATGCATGCGTGTGTGTGTGTGTGTGTGTGTGTGTGTGTGTGTGTGTGTGTATTCCTAAATATATCCTGCTCAGTCTATAAAATGATTTACCCTTTAAAGGAAAGAGCTTCTAGATAATGGCAGCCTGGTCAGGATCTCCCACTTCCCACCCCCTCCGCCCTCAGGCATACACTTTTCTGGTGTCAACTACAAAGGCTGGACTTATTTATTTATTTATTTATTTATTTATTTATTTATTTATTTAGGTTTTTCAAGACAGGGTTTCTCTGTATAGCCCTGGCTGTCCTGGAACTCACTCTGTAGATCAGGCTGGCCTCAAACTCAGAAATCCACCTGCATCTGCCTCCCAAGTGCTGGGATTAAAGGCGTGCGCCACCACTGCCCGGCTTTAAAATTTGTTTGAAGAAATAGGATAGAGGTTGGGAGAAGTACCAGGACAAGATGCTTAGGAAGCCCAGAATGACGAACCTGGCTTTGGGGCTGCTTTCCCCACAGACGATGAGTGAACATTTTAGTAAGTTCATGTAACTTCTAAAATGGGAACTAGAAGAACAAATGTGCCTAGTGAGCTCCGTCTGTGCTGTAAGGGTGAGTTACGCAGAGTCCACATTTTCACGGGGGCTGAAACTCAGCTTCAGACATCTGAACAGCAGAAACTATTAGTTCCCCCACCAGTGGCTAAAGCTTCCATATACTTAGTGTGAATGAATGTCCATTTTCTTTTGAGAAATATACTATTCTGAGACACAAATACTTCCTAAAAGCAATTCATATAATATACAACCCAAAATGAAAAATTCCCAGGAATATGAGGCTAGGAAACCACAAAAATAACAACAAAACAGCCGACTACAGAAAACAGAGGAATGGGATGTTTTGTAGAGATGTAAAAACTAAGGATGGAAGTGTTTAATTAAATCTGTCAAAATCAAAATTGAGGTAGCCATGAGATGATTAGACACAGTGGAAAGTGAATTGCTGTACTGGGAAAGAGCTCAAAGGAGACTGGCATTGCAGCCCTGTGTCATAGAGAGACTGCTGGCATGTGCAAGGCCCTGGGCTCAATCCCCAGCACTGTGGGAGGGAGCCAGGCAGGGAGGAAGGTGGGGTGCAGAATGAAGCTCCACCAGGAAAAACCACAGGAGACTCGGAAAGCGTAAAAAGATGGAGACGAGCAGCTGTAGTCACGTGGAAAAAAAGTAGATGTTTTGGGAAACCTTTGTCATTAACATGAGAATGACTTCTCAGTGATAAGTCCCCAGTTCTCTGGAACATGCATAGTAACTTAAAGTCTGAGATACCCACAGGGCTGCAAGCCTCCTACTTCGGATGGAAACAACCTGTCCTTGTTTATTTGAGAAGCACACCCTGCTATATAGAGGTGTATGCTTTTGGTGTGGAGTCTTAGGGTCCAGATCTCTTCCGAATTTGGCAAAGGACTTGAGGAGAAAAGAGCAGAATCCAATTCTCCACCTTTTCTTTGCTCTGGGCTCCTAGCTAATCTTTTTTTTTTTTTTTTTTTTTTTTTTGGTGTTTTGAGACAGGGTTTCTCTGTGTAGCCATGGCTGCCCTGGAAGATTGCCTAAAGTCTCTGGGTTTTCTGCTACCAGAAGCTAGCCTTCAGCCTGAACACACACACACACACACACACACACACACACACACACACACACACAGAGGAAAATCTGTGGCAGAAAGTGGCTTCTCTCTTCGTTCATTGATCTCCCTGAGCATTTATGTGTCTGTCAACTCTAGCTCTTTCCCTCCAAGTCAGAACCCTGGGTATGTGCCTGAGCTTCACCTTCCTAAGTTGGAGCCGACGGTGTCAGAGTGCATTTTCTCCCTTACAGAACGGATACGAGGGAGAAAAGCAAGGTACTTACCCGAGTTATCAGTAGGATGGTGGTGGTGGCCCTAAGGTTTGATCTTCTAAAAGAACCTTGTGTCAGTATACAAACTCAGAATGCCAGCGTGTCCTTCTGAAATGGTATTTTGTTCTTAGGTGTTCCTTTTTGTTGTTGTTCAATGCTTACACATAAAATTAAACACAGCCTTAAAATAATCTCTTATCAAAAAAAAAAAAAAAAACAAAACTATTAACAAAACCAATTTTTTTTTCAGAATAATTAAGAATTGTATTGGGGTGGTATAATAATAGAAGCCACTGGATTATTCTAAGATACCCAGATGCATATAGAAATTATCAAGTGTGGTTGTGAATAGTAAGAAAGTCAAAGGACAAGGAGTCTCCATCCCAACACCGACTTCTAAAATCGATGAGCCCTCAGCTGTCACATCCATGCACCTCTCTTTTTCTTCATTTTGTAAATACGTGTTTATTTGTTTGTCTGTCACATGCATGCAGGCACCTGTGACAGCCACCTAATGTAGATGCTCGAACTGTGTACTCTGGAAGAACAGCAAAGGCTCATAATCATGGAGGCGTCTCCTGCCTTTCACTCTCATACTCTCAAAGCTCTCTCCCTGCACCCTAGGAGGGAACTTGACAAGGCCAGCCTCTCTCAAAGGAGCTAGTAAGCAAGTCAAACAAATCTGAAACAAGTCCTTTGGTTGCTGGGAAATGGGAGAGAGTATTAGTTCTGATGCTGGAGACACCTTCTCAAAATGTAACACAATAATCACAGTGTGTGTGTGTGTGTGTGTGTGTGTGTGTGTGTGTGTGTGTGTGTGTGTGTGTAGAGGCCAGAAAGGGGCTTCAGATTCCGTGGACCTGGAGGCATGGGAGTTTGTGAGCTATCTAATATTGGTGCTTGGATTCAAACTCTGGTCCTCTTGATGAAACAGCAAGTGTTCTTAACCACTGAGCCATCTCTCCAGCTCCCTGTTTTCTTGAATTTTCCTTGTCTTTCCTTTTTTTTTTTTAAATTTATTTTTATTACTTTAAATTATGTGTGCCTGTATATATCTATGTCTTGTGTTGATATGTGCACATGAATGCATATGTCCACAGAGGTATCAGATCCCCTTGCAGTTAAAAGCACTTCTGAGCCACTTGATGTGGGTTCTGGGAACTGAACTTGGGTCCTCTGTAAGAGCAGTACATTTTTGTTAACCATTGAGCTGTCTCTCTAACCACCCTGCTTTTTAAGGTGTTGGGGGCGGGGGAGGGAGGGCTGCCCTTGGATGCCAGAAGAGGTCAACATATTCCTGAATCTGGAATCATAGGTGGTTATAAACCACTTGATGTGGCTGCTGGGAACCTGTCAGGGTGCAGCCTCGGCACAGGATCGGAGTTCTCAACTGGAAACAGGGATACCTAGAAGGCACATAACAAATATACACAGACTACTTTTTTGGGTACAAGCTGACAGGCAATTTTTCAAGGCTTAAAGTTTTTCTCTCTCTCTCACTCTCTGCTTTCTTTCTCGCTCACTCACTTGCAGCTTGAGGCCACACATACTCTGCATTCTCCTGTGCACTTTTCTTTTCTCTCTCTCTCTTTCTTTCTCTCTCTTTCTCTCTCTCCCTCTCTTTCTTTTTTCCAAGGCAGGGTTTCTCTGTATAGCCCTGGCTGTCCTAGAACTCACTCTGTAGACCAGGCTGGCCTCGAACTCAGAAATCCGCCTTCCTCTGCCTCCCAAGTGCTGGGATTAAAGGCGTGTGCCACCACTGCCTGGCAGCTTTTCTTTTCTTGAACTCCCATACTCCTACACACCTCTGTGCATTCCACTTTCACACACACACACTCTTCGCACACATCTCACACACACCACATGCACTCTCCATACACACCTCACGTTCTCTCTTCACTCCCTCTTCTCATGCTCTCTCACCTTTTTCTTGCCCCCGTCTTTTATTGTTACTCCAAAAGCAGGTAAACAAAAGACATTGTATTATCATTGCCGAATCAAATTCAAAAGAATAACCATATCACACAAAGAATTAAGAATTACAGTTATTCTCCAGAGTTTCAAGCTTCCCTATTCCCAGACCTGCAGCCAAAATAATGATAATTGCACACTTACCATTATTTAAACTTTAACTTTTAACTTATAATACGTCTGAGCTCAGAGCTCTGACGTCAGCTACTTGCATTTTCCTGTGAAGCTCTAATGATAAATGACATGGGCAAAGCTGCCAGGCAGTGGCCAGAGAGAATCAAATTAACTCTTAACTCAATAGTTCCCCTAGCTTTCTACTTCTGTGCATTGCACACAATGACTCTCCTAAGACTTTCAGTGTTTTAACTTAGTTTTACTAGTACAAGATTTAACATATTCTATACTTCCTTATCTAGGAACCACTCTTAAATGTTATGCAAATCTTATTTAATAACTTAAATAGTTTTTTTCCTTTCTCGGGGTCACAGTGTTGAATCTATTTCATTTTCTAATAATTTCTTCAAACTTTCTTTGCAAGTCAAGCATTAATCTGGAACTACCATTGTGCAGTTATTGCATTGTTTCCAAGATGAGAACACACAGCATGCACCTTTTGTCCATTAGGACTGTGCTGTGCTGTGCCCCGTGCCTCAATTTTTAATTAAGAATCATTACATCAAGGGACATCTAGTTTCACAGAAGTCACCAGAGCAGGAGAAAGAAGAAAGTCAAACAGAATAGAATAATTATGCACACCAAGGCCAACTGAAAAAAAGTCAAGTACAAATGGAATCTATACAGCCGTTGTCCAGTACTAAGGTTAGGAGAAATGGGAACTACTGTTTTTTACAAAGAGCTCCTGTGGGCTTCTGAGATGTCTCCATTCCAGCCTACTGCAGGCAGTCCCTGTCATGGTAAGCTGTCCCCAGCAGGAACCAAATTTAGAGCCTCAGGAAGAACAGGAAGTGATTTTAGCTGTGGAGCCAACTTACCAGCTCCTCATATTTCTTAATAAGAAATTGTTGCTGTTACCGTAAGCAGCATTGCTGTTGCATGTTTCATAGTTATGTCATCATAATTAAAACCCAGGGGCCAGGATATATGATGTTTACTACTGCTAACTGATTTCCTCTTCACAGTAAGCCCAGCTTTCTCTGACATCAGGAAAGCAATGTTCCTTCTTTCAACTCAGCAGTAGTTTTTTGTGATAAACATTAACTGCTTGAGCCCCTAAGCTTCTCAGTGGCACCTAATATAACATATAATTTGGGCCAGAGTTCTGGGTACTTTGTGGAGTATGTCTAAATGTGACTTGGCATACATACTACTGCAAATTTTATATACTTACTCTATACTCTGTGCCCTTGGTGCCAACCTACTTATAGTACAAGTATCAACATTATGAAACTCTGAAAAAGCCAGGCGGTGGTGGCACATGCCTTTAATCCCAGCACTTGGGAGGCAGAGGCAGGTGGATTTCTGAGTTCGAGGCCAGCCTGGTTCACAGAGTGAGTTCCAGGACAGCCAGGGCTACACAGAGAAACCCTGTCTCGAAAAACCAAAAAAAAAAAAACACTCTGAAAAATAAAAACACTGAATTATTCTTTTGTTTTTAATATTACGATTACATCATTTCCCCCTTTCCTCCCTCTAAACCATCCCAAATGTCCCTCTTTGCTCTTCTCAAATTCATGGCCTCTGTTTTCATTAATTGCCGTTACATGCATATACGTACATATATCCCTAAATACATAGATACAAACCATTCCATCTGTATGATGCTACTTGTTATGTACATGCTTTCAAGGCTGTCCATTTGGTCCTGGATAACCAATGGTGGATAACCCTAGATAACCCTGGGGAAGACTGTCTCTCCCACTCCCAGCATGCTTTAGTTATCTGTAGTTTTTTGTGTGTTGTGCAAGCTTCATGGTCATTTCTTCATCAACTTTAATGTGACTGTTACTGTTGGCCTTGCTCAGCTTATCAAACTCTGAATTTTAATCTATTTGTATTTATGAAAGGAGTTTGGAGGCTTATAAAACAAATCACTTTTTTTCTTCCTCCCTCACAGAGTTACCCCTGGACTACAAATTTACAAGATTCTCTATCAACAGTTCAAAAACGGCTGGTTACTATCCCTTGGTCCATTATACCTTGGGTTCTCAAGACACAGACAGCAAAATAATCTCTACTGGAAAATGAACCAACCATATGTACAGTAGACATAAAAAATGGTAATTTTCTACAGCAATGCAAATGTTTTATAAGAACAATTTTTTAATGAAAATTGACCAAATGGATACTTGTCAGTCTGTCTTTTTAAAATATAAGTAATTTTATATAAATCATTTTAATGTTTAACGGTTCTTGTTATATTAATATTTTTAGTACCCTAGACTAAAAGAGAACATGACTGATATTTTCTATTCTGGTAGTTTTGAGGATTCTCCCAAAATGATAACAAACACATGCAAATGTGCATTCATACCTGGTCCAGCAGCTTCCAAATCCTGGTCCACGGACTAATAGCAGAGCAACATAGAATTTAAAAATGCAAATCTGAACGCTTCATTCCAAACCCACTGAATCAGAAACGTTGGGAGTGGGGCCAGCAGTGGCTTTTACGCAAGCTTCCAGTAAATCTGATGCTCTATTACGATTTAAGGTCCAGCTTTGTCCTTGGGAAGGGAGCTGAAAGAAGCAGTCTGCAGTTGTACCGGTGCACTTCAGGTCAGGATATGTTGTGTTCTGTGGTTTTGATTAGTTAACGTGCATCAGATCATGTTTACATGAGATGTTTAGATTCAGTTGATATTTGTAAGCTCCTGGGTCCTCCTTTGCCTGCTAACTTTACCGTCCATAATGGGACAGGATTAGAAAACATTATCATTTTTTTCTTGGAATTTAGCATATGAACACATGCACTGAAAAACTATTTTTCTAAAATTTCCAAATATTCTGATAAATCCCACTGTACTATGAGTATGTGTTTCTCAGGGTAATTAAAACAGATACAGAACCTATTTCTTTATTATCAGTATCTTTGATGTTGATCAGTAAGAATACAGATACAGAGATATATTTGATATCCAAAATGTCATTAGAGTGTCAAAAATGAACACATGCAATCAATCTTAGGCCCAAATAAAAGATGCTATCTATTGTATGCTTTAAGTAGAGATTTCACTTTGCTTTAAAATAAAGCTATTTTTCTCTATAGATGTTTCTTGTGTTATTGAATAACAATACTTTTTCATTTATATTTGTCTGTGTGTGCCGCTGTGTGTTCTTGTGATTATGGACGTATATGTGCCTCTGTATGAGTAACTGTGTGTGTGTGTGTATGTGTGTGTGTGTGTGTGTGTGTGTGTTTCCTTTACCCACAGAGCCATCTTGAGATCCAAGAATGCATGTTTCAATACTTATAAATGGTTGTTGGTATAAGAATTGAGAAACCCAAAATATAAAAGTTAATTGTACTTCTTTTGCCCACTAAAGAGCAGGGGAAAAAGTAACTTCAAGTGAAAAGTTCTTTTTCTGTTCCCATCTAAAGACAGCCAAGATGCTGCCTCATGCAACCTTATCTTTTCCATCTTACAGAGAGAGCTGGAGTTTAGAGTGCCCTGCCTCTTGTCTCACCTTGTCACTGCTGCCTCTAGTGAGTGCTTCTGTGTTAAGCTATGTTTAAATTTGATCTCATGGTTCATAAAAAGTGTCAGTGTTTCTAACTAGGTAGGAGAGGTGAATGCATCCTGGCAAGATGGCTTTGTGGATAAAAGTGCTTGCTGCACAAGTCCTGAGGTTAACCTCTGAAACCCAGGTCCAGGTGGAAAGAACAGACTGATGCCACAGACTTCTTCTCTCACCTTTACACACAAGCTGTGGCACATTTGTATACAAACACAATCAATAAAAATTAAATGGTAAAAGTTTTTAAAAATTTAGTAGCATCAGCCGGGCCGTGGTGGCGCACGCCTTTAATCCCAGCACTTGGGAGGCAGAGGCAGGTGGATTTCTGAGTTCGAGGCCAGCCTGGTTAAAGAGATGGAGCTGGAAAGGTAGATGGCTCGTCATTTAATAGTTCTTGCTGCTCCTGCAGAAGACACGGGCAGTTCACAACCCCTACAACTCCAGTTCCAAGGGATCTGAAGCCCTCTTCAGGCCTCCTGGTTGCTATAGTGACCAGGCATCCTTACATAAAAATGAATAAGGCTTTTCTGATTAAAAAGAACATTAATGAAAAGCTGTTTATTCTTTTTAGTATATCATTTTTATCTATGTACCTGTCTATATATACACATGCATGCAACTGCCCATGCAGGCCAGAAGATAGGCCTCTGAAGCTGGATTATAAATGATTGTGAGCCACTGGATATGGGTACCAGGAACCAAACTGGAGTCCTCTGTGAAAGCAATGAGTGCTTCTAACTACTGTGTTCTCTCTCTTCAACTCACATTTCTTCTTTCATAGTTATGTGCACAAAAAAAAAAAAAAAAAATATGGAACTTTCTGACACAACCACTGGGGGTTGGGAGGGCTGATAACCTAAGACCTGTACTGATGTTTGTCACTTCAAACACTGTTGTCAGTGGAAAAATACCTTGTGAGCCATCATTTCCAGTTATGTTAACCGTATCACCCTTGGTCTAAGTCTTTTTCTTAAGGGGCTTAAAATAGCCTCCTGAAACAAACATCGTAGAGTCTGTGCGTGCTACTTTATTTCCCTGCAACAGTGCTTTGGAAAGAGTACTCAGTTGGGCACACCTGTAATACTGGCACTTAGGGACAGAAGCAGGAGGATCAAGGGTTGGAGATCAGCCTGAGCTACACACATGGTGCCACCCTGCTCTGGAAGACAAAACAGTTAACAGGGATACCCAAAATATGAGTCTGTGACTGAAACATATCTAAACACCTAAAAGATTTCACAACTTGAGTTTTGAGTAATAGTTTTCTCTTGAGCCACTATTCATTTTAGGTTTAAAGGCTAAATACTTCTGCATTATCTGGATGCCATACTGTTTAGGAAAACGAAGAACCAAAGATTTTTAGCCAACTATGTGAAACTTGAGCAAATGCATCAAATTTTCTGTTCAAAATTGTCAAGTAGCTGGGTAGTCTGAGGCAGGTCTTGCTGACGTAATTACTTCAGGGCTCAGAGATGTGAGAGAAGCCCCGCTTTATTTTGCCAGTGGACCATCTCTGATGACCTCTGCCTTTTTCCTGTCCTAGAAGTAGTCAGTGTGTACCACCATCCCCTTTATTTTCAGTTTCAATCTGACAAAGGGATTGTCATCCTAACGAGACAGCGCCACTCACTGGCTGCAGGCCCACTTGGCTTCTGTTCTGCTTTATCTGTGAAAATTAGATGCTGATGTCACTTGCCAAACAGCTGGTTCATCCCTACAGCCTTGTGCCTGCTCATTCCCTTGCATTTCTTGTTTTTCTTCCTCCATTTTAGATCCTAATTTCCTTCTTTTGATACAGTCTTAATATAAAACTTATGCTATATATGTACATATATGCTGTATATCTTGTATATAGCTCAGCTGCCTGTGTATTGCTTTATAGCCCAAGCTGGCTTCAAACTCCAGTTCCTCCTCCCTCAGGCTCTCGAGAGCTGCAGTCACAGCCACCACACCCAGCTTCCCTATTTAGTCTCTGTACAGCCTTAAAATCAGTTCAGATAGTCTCTCATTTGCTGGCTAAAAAGGAAAAGAAATCATTTTGGCCTGCTTAGGTCATGTTGTTCTGTGAAATGCTTCATCCCTTTCCCAGCCGTGTATTAGCCCAGGCAGCATAGAGCTTTTTATTCACCTTTATTTATTTTTGGTGCAGACAAGAAACATAACAATAACATCTTTCCTTCGAGCACACAGGAGAAGACAAAGGACTAAATCCTCATTTAGTTGATAGCAGTTCTAGTCCTCACACTGGTTAAGAACATAATGCCAAGTATTACTACAGCAAGAAATATCAGTAAGACGAGTTACATTTGTCTTTTTGAAACCACTTTTACGAGACATAGCAACAGTTTTCAAAAAATCTTCAGACTTCAGAGATCACATTGTGCGGATTGTACTTCTAAGAATACAGCTATATAAGAACAGACACTAGAACAAGTTAATCTAGTAATGAATATTCACAGGAGTCTTCATACTGCAAATGACAAATTCAAATGTTTGCACTTGTTCTCAATAAGTAAAAGGCAGGCTTGTAAACATCAGTCCTGCCAGTCAGCTGACAGGGGGTAGTAGGGTTTGGTCAAGCACAGCGGAATGAGGAGTGCACACCATTGATCTCCCACAAACAAGGCTCACCCAGACTTACATCTGTTTACTGGTGGAGTTGAGAATTATGACAAACTATAGGAAAATCCTCCAAGCATCACTTTTTAAATCCCAACCCACTTGATCCCCCCTTCCCCCTGTACTGGAATGTGCCTCAGGGACCCCTGCCCCCAACCCTGCTCCTTTCATATGTCAGTCATCACAGCAGACCTAGAAAAACTCTCTCTGCAACAGGCTCTTCCCTCTCGTCCTCCTCTTAAATTCCCAGCCTCCACTGAAGGTATCCAGACCTCCTGAGCTCTGAGATACTTCCAACAGGGTCTTTAAATCAGAAAGGGAATGGCTGAGGGCTACAGTGGCAGGGACCATGGCAGCACTGTGGCAAATTCACTGGATCTTGTCCTGCAAATCCAGACCCCTCACATCCCCACACCCCTGAGAAGAGGCTCAGGTGTCTCCCTCCCACAATGCACTCTATAGCCTGCTTCCTCCTTTGTTAGGATGGAAACAAGGAAGGAAATTCAAACCCAACAAAGATGTCCCACGTTGTTGCCCTTTTCTACAGGCTGAGGCACTCAAAAGAAGTGCTGTCCTTTAGAAACATGGAACAGGTGCATTCATTCACTGACTGCTCAGGGCAGGCACAGAGTCTGTCATTGAGACTCTTCTTTCTCTTCTTCCAGATTCTCAAACTAGAGCTTAAGAGAAACACAGCATCTGGTAGAATGGAGGGAAGAATAGAGGTGGTCTCCCTTGAAATTTTCAGACCTTGCTAAGAGAAGGGTGGAATCGTCAGGGCAACAAGAGATTTGAAGTCTGCACACAACCAAGGGGAGAGCAAATAAAAAAAGCCTGCTGTGTGTTTTGTTTTTCTGTCTCTGGGCTGTAACTGCTTCAAAGAGAAAGGGGGGGGGGGGGGGGGGGGGGGGGGGGGGGGGGGGGATAGAAGAGTCAAAGAGAGAAAAGGCATAGCAAGCCCTGTGTGCCAGTCAGATTTCTGACTGCCCCAACCTAGGCAACTTTGACTTAACCAGAGTAGGTGTAAACACAGGAAGAGGAGGAATTACCTCCAAGCAAAGCTGCCTGGATAAGGAATAATGTTGGTTAGGGCTCAGAAGAACTAACTGCTGGTGGGGGCTGGGGGGACATTTCAGCTTTGCTTGGGGCACTGCCACATGTGATTACAGATCCTGCCCAGCAGCTAACTGAGCCATGGGAACTGGTACAGTAGGGGTCCTGTATGTTGCCTAGGAACTTCAGTCCTTAGTTCCTGAGGAATCGCTTGGGACTGTGCAAAGCTCAACCGGGAGAGGAGAACTGATGGGCAATTGCACAGGCTTCCATACTTACCAGTAGCTGATCACGATGCAGAGCAACCAAAGGTACAAGTGGTGAAAGAAAACAGTCCCCACCTGCTACTTCACTCATACCTCGTAGTCATCCACCAGCCACCTGCTCCTTACATAGATAACAAGCAGGGTAAATGGCAAAGGCCCAGGAAGACAGCTAGGATCAGTTGGCAATAGCCTGGAATGTCCTGTTGGGCTGATGGCAGGGTTAGGATACAGTTCATCTTGCAGTGCTCAGACTCACAGTTCTTCACAGTACATAAATCTCAGGAACACAGCAGAAAGTATGAAGCCTGGCTAGTTCTTGGTAAGGATGTGTCAAGCTTTCTTGTGGTAGAGAACCACTTTAAAAACAAAAACAAAAACAAAACCTAAAAGATCATGTCACAGACAGGAACCAAGCCATGCAAAGGAAGGCAGTACAAACTACAGCTCATGAGCTTGGCGTAGAAGCGGTTTGAAGGCCATGCACTCGGAACACCATTAACACTATGCAGAACATCGTGATGGCCCAGAGAAAGAAGAGTAAAGACTTGGAAGCCACAATCTTGAAACTACTGGAGACTTAGAAGAACCAAGGACACAATCCAACAGGAAGAGAAAGCAGACAGAAGGCTGCATGCGGCTGGCCAAGCTGAGGAGATGGTAAAGACTCTTCTGCAGGAGCTTTTCACGACGGTAGAGCTTAGCCAGACTGGAACCTGAAGGCCCTCGGACTCTCCACTGGCTGCCTTGGCGGGACTCGAACTCCTCTGCGTGGCCCATCGCCCATCAGATAGTATTGTAGGGGATTGGACCACAGCTCCCCTTTGATAATTTCAGCTATTCTGTCGAATTCTAGGAGGCTGTGGTCTGAGAACCAGTTGAAGAAACTGGGAATTGTATTCCCCTCCCTATTCCTGTGGATGTGGGCCTGGGGTTCTTGACCTCGGTGCCAGCGGATAGGCGTAGAGAGTGACACCACTCGACCAGAGGACCTGCGCTCATATTCTTTGACCAGCCCCTCATTTCGGAAGTAGGGGTTGCTCTGGAAGATGAACTTAAATTTGCACCCTGCTCTTGGGTGCTTGAGCTCCTCCACCTCTAAATTTATCATGTACCTCATCATGTCTTCATCTTGGCCACTGATCATTGGTGACAGCTGGGGGTGGTTCCGAAAAGCGGTGACCCAGAAACCTGGGATGTTTTGGATGATGAAACTTCTGCGCTGCATGTGGAGCCTTCTCATCCGCCCAAATTTGCGTTCCAGCTGGAGGAAGGCCCTGTCAGCCTGCGCATTTACATTTGACAGCTCTTGATCGATGGCCTCCAACGAGTCCATGCAATTATTGATCTTCGGGGCTCTGGGACGAGTCTCCTCTTTCCCTCCTCCAGCTGCCCTTTTTTCCTTCTGTACTCCCTTCTTTTCCTGCATTGCCGCCCCTGCTGCTCTCTCCTTGCCCGTGGCTGCAGAGATGGCGTTCTTGGTAGTCATTTCCTTGGTCTTCTTCAGCCCCGGCATCATCTGAGACCCCAGGCCCACCGCACCACAGGCTTCCAGAGCTTTCGGTTTAGCAGGGCTGCGCGGCCCTTCAAGCTGACAGCCATTTTTACTGCTGTCGTTGGCTGCCACAGGGGCTGAGGGTGCGTCCCCGCCCTTTGATGGAGACGGAGCATCCTCCAGCCCCTCTCCTGCTGCCGCAGCACGGCCATTCTCAGCCACTCGGAGGCAGAGCTCTGGGTCGCAGTGCTCAGAATCCGGGGGCGCGCCTCCCTCCGCACCGGCCTCACCTGCAGCCTCCATCGCCAGCACCGTGTCGGTTTCCCCGCGGAGCCCCTGGTCCTGCTTCAGATGCAGATCTTCAGAGGCATGGGCGGGGGTCGTGATGTTAGCGAGAGGGAGCTCGTTGTCCCCTTCAACGCCGTTCATTTTGGCAGCTGACAGCCCTGCAAAGGAGCTTTCCTTGTCCTCTGCAGACGCAGCGCAGCACCGCAGTGAATGCTTAGCTCCACCCCCTTTCTTCGGGTGCTACCATGGCAACCTGTGATGTCAGGGTACAGCTGCAACTAGCCATAGCGCGAGAACTCGCAATCCAGGTAATTTCGTTTGTCAATCGAGTGTGTTCTTTTGTCTTTTTAAATGGTGCTGTAAATTTAATCTCATCTGGGAAATTGAGTATTTACACAAATGGATGTCGAATTATATTTTACGTCTATTCGTAAGCCTCTAATTTCGACAGTATCTAAACCATGTCTCAAAACAAATTTTAAAATAGAACCTATTGTCTAATAAAGTCAGATTTCATCAAGCTTCCCAGGAATAGAGAAGCGAATTCACCAGCTCACAGGCCTTCCTTATTTCGGACACACATTCGATTCATGGCGGCTACTGAGGGATTGCGCAGAATCCGATTTGGGGGCGGGGGGGGGGAGGGAAATGTCGTCGCTGTTTTTATTTTCAAGTAAACAACACATTCCAAAGGTTAATTTCGATTTCTGCAGAGATTTTGATGTTTGTATACATATCTACAAAGCAATTGGATATTTCTTCACCTTTAAATAAATAGTAAACTGCTCCTTACAGGTGGCCACATCGCATGCCATGTACACAGTGAGCCCTTGAGAATTACTGAAGGAAATAGAATCGCAGAGGATTTTAATTTCTAAAACTATACATATTAGTCCTCCTTTGCATTGGATTATGAGGCTTCACGGCTGTGGGTATGAAGCTAACTAACATTTGGCCAAATTTGCCTTTATGAAGCAATTATGTCTTAAAATAGCTACTTAAAGAAGAAGGTCATTCATTCAAGTCATTTTAGAAAATTTATTTATTTATTTTACTCGATCATGTATTTAAATAAATAAAATGTATTTATTTAATCACTGTCTCTCGGTTTGCTAAAGTCTGAGAATGGGGATGTTAATCCTTAAAGATAGGAAAGATCAAGGAGACTTAAATTTTGTATACTTAATGTTTCAATTCCTATTAGAACAAAGCTTTACAGCCCTTTGACCTGGGAAATGACTCCTCCCAGAGTATGGTTACACTAAGAGTCTTGGAATAGGGGTTTAAAGAAAAACAACATACCCAAAGAACCTAGTGAAGAAAATGATGTCTCGTGGTTCACCTAAGACTCTGAGGTGATGAGAAACACACATGCAGTTTGATTTTTGTTTTCTTTCTTTCTGCTCCAAAGTTGAGTGTCCTTACTCAAAGACAGTATGTCCAGACTGGCCTCTTCCTAGCTTCCAAAAAAGGAAAGAAAAGAGAAAAATCAACCGATCAATTATCTAAATAAAATAAATGTACACACAAACAGCAATTGTTTTTCTGACCCCCTTTCCTTTTTCTCTTAACAAATGTTATTTTTGCCTTACTGAGGTGAAATCACCAAGATACTGGGCAATGCAGGAGGAAGAAAAAAGTTTGCTATTACATCACATTATAAAAATGAGAAAATCGCCTAGCGGTGGTGGCACATGCCTTTAATCCCAGCACTTGGAAGGAAGAGGCAGGTGGATTTCTGAGTTTGAGGCCAGCCTGGTCTACAGAGTGAGTTCCAGGACAGCCAGGACCACACAGAGAAACCCTGGAGAGAGAGAGAGAGAGAGAGAGAGAGAGAGAGAGAGAGAGAGAGAG
>JANHMN010000019.1:20042162-20070292 GCA_030674055.1 Rhabdomys pumilio
AGAGAGAGAGAGAGAGAGAGAGAGAGAGAGAGAGAGAGAGAGAGAGAATCACATGTGTACTTCATTCTCTCGTATATGTATATGTCAGTATTTTAAGGATTTTTTTCTACTGCTGGAAACACCCCTGCCTATAATGAATATATTATATTTATTATATTATATATTATATAATAAATTATATTATGACTACCTTTCTTTCTTGGAATTCTTGAGATTCAGTATATTATAATGTATATATAGTGAGGGGGTAGGGAGAGAGGAGACAGAAAGGAGATGGGGGAGAGGCAAAAGGGAGGCTCGACTCTGTGTAGCTCTGGCTGTCCTGGAACTCACGATGTAGACCAAGCTGACCTCAAGCTCAGTCTCCAAAGTGCTGAGTCAAAGGCATACACCTCCAACACCCATGTCTTCTTTTTTTTTTTTGTGTGTGTGTAATTTTTCATCTATGTAAGATCCTTGTAGTAATTTCAAGATAAAGGAAAGACTTATTTTAAATCTCTTTTAATATATAAATACTGTGGCATGCATGACTAGTTAGATGGTTATACATATGGAATCAGCAATGTATGGAGTTACTGTTACCACCTGAATCACATGGATGATACTAGAAACATTAGTGGAACTTACTAAAATGAAAAGCAATGCTACAGTAAAACATTAGATTATATTAGATATATTAGATATAGATATAATAGGATATATTAGATTTCAACAATTTACATGGTCCATTTCCCTCAATTCTAAGGCAAAATTTTGTTTTATTTTAGCATCTCTAAAATGACTGTTTATGACACAATCAATGAGACGTTACAACTGTTGTCATAAGACTAGCACTCATGATGTAGCTGTTATTGTCTGAGCATATTGTGACCTTGGTTATTAGTGTCATCATCATAACTGGACAGATGCAGCCTCTTGACATTTCAATCACCAAACTCTTTAAAGCTATGTGAGTGAGGAAAGTGGGCGTTACGTGTCCTGGATGCTTTCTGCTGACATCTCCTGGCTAGAGCAAGAGAGCACCAGAATCAACCTTTCAAAAGTGTAGTGATTTTCGAAACACGGTGTCTTAGAACAACACTTTCATTAAACTTTGGGACATCTTTTAAGAATGCCAAATATTTAGACTCTAAAAAAAAATTTTTTTTATTATTTGATAGTCATGCATGCCTGAACTTGAGAGGCAGAGGCAGAAGGGGGGTTGCTACATGTTTGAAACCAGCCCAGTCTACATAGCGATTTCTAAGTCCACCCGAGCAACATAATAAGGCCCTATCTCAAACATAAAAAAAGAAAGAAAGAAAAGAAATATCTCAAAAATTATTCAAGGTGCAAAAAGAGAGCAATACTATTTGAGGAAACATAAACACTAAGAATTATCATTCAAACTGTGATTAAGGTTATTCTAATTGGGAATAAATTGAAATAATGAGACTACTTTTATTTTTACTTGTGGCATTCACACATGTCCATGGGAAATACGCAAGTCACATACATGTTTCCTTTGAAACAGGAATTGTGGCATTTTATTTAAAATGGTCTTAAGCTTGCTGTAGAGCTGGAAATAATCTTGATCTTCTCGATCTGCTTCCCAAGAGCAGTCACCATGTCCAGCCAATAAAAAAAATACTTTTAAAGCCTAAAAGTCAGTCAAATATAAAATTAAAATTCTAAGAGTCAGAATGAGAAAGTTTTACACTCAGTGTAGCCACCAGCAGCCACAGTTAAACCGGGTTCACCTGCAAGAGAGGCTAGGGAAGGGTACGAGGGCAGAAAGAAATGAAGCCAGGACAAAGTTCTCTGATTGAGGCTCAAAGTTTGATGTAAGACCATCAAATAAAAAGGGGGAGACCCCACCCCCACAGGAAGAGTCTCTTTGACACTTCGGCTCAGCAGCAGCGGTGGCGGTACTTTGGTTCAGCAGCGATAGCAGCGATGGCGCCGGGCTCGGTGACACTTCGGCTCAGCAGCATAGGTGAGGAGTGTGCATCCTTAATCGCGGGCCAGAGGTGTATCAAGCAAGCTCAGCAGGCAATCTACTCAACTGCTGTGACAGACAGCAGGTCTCAAAGGCAAGCAGCTTCCCAGGTTCTATTGTTATTCGGTCTTTAGTGGTAAGCAGCTTGGCCCAGCCTGCTCAGGCTGACAGGCCGGCAGGCTGGGGGAAGGGTACAACTCAGGCTTTATAGCTTTCACAGTATGAACTGGTAGTGTGTTTCACAATCGATGCTGTTAGTACAGACGAAACAGAAAATTACCTTCTCAGTGAGGCCTATACTGTCTTCACTGTGAAATAGTATTAAGTGCTGTGTCTAAAGTGTTTCATCAATGTTAAGGCTTACCACTGATGATTATTTTATAGAGGGAACTGTCCCAATGACAAACACCCCTTGGGTTCCTATAAATGCTCACACACACTTGACTGTAATAGCCATAGTTATTAGTCTCACAACTAAGTAGTACATACACACACTGGTTTTGGTTTTCTGTTTGTTTTGTTTTGTTGTTTTTTGTTTGGTTGGTTGGGTTTGTTTATGTGTTTTGTTTTGTCTTTCCAGACAGGGTTTCTCTATGGAACCCTAGCTATCCTGGAACTCACTTTATAGACCTGGCTGGCCTTGAACTCTTGCCTCCTGCATGCTTGGATTAAAGGCATATAACACCAGGTCCCATCTTGTTTGTTTAAAATTTATACATAAGGTATTTCCATTCATGGTCCCTAAGGAAAAGGATATTAAAAGATAATATTAAAAATATTAAAGACAATATTAAAAATCTGTGTCAGCATTTGATGTACAGTTTTCTCTCTTCTGAGGAAATATTTATGGCAATTTTAGATCATAAGTTCACTGAAATAACTGTGGCAGGGCTTTTCAGCATAAATTCAGTACTCTACCATGAAGGCTGAATTATATAGTCTTTAAATACTTAGCCTATAAGTATGAAAAATGAAAATTTCTTTATAGGCATGTTTAGTTATGATAGTTTCCTATAATATTTTTTTATTAAAAACAAAGCAAAACAAACATTCACTTAATGCTAAAAGAAACCAAGGAGAAAAAACTTGACTGAATGACCTCACACCTGTATGGGTTGGATATGCAAACATACTTTGTTATTTTGATTTTCTTGTTGTTATTGTTGTGATGGTAGTCCTGGGGTTTGAACTCAGGACAAGTAAATTTAGGCAAGCAATCTATCACCAAACCATGACTCCAATCCAAGATATAAATTTTGGAGTCAAGTCCTAGTTCTTCTATTTAACAAGTTGGCTGGTGTGGGTAAGGTGCTTCACTTGACAAAGCCAACGTGGCCTCATACAAGATGAATTAAATAAAGCTTACTTATTAAAATATCACAAAGATGAAATCAGGTGCCTGAACTGTAATATTCAAAAGGCAACTTAGTCATGTTCTTTGCTGTTTTTCACTACAAATGTCCACATTAAATAGACTATTTTGTAGGCGGTAAAAATATCAAATTCTATTATACAACTACTATTGGGCTATAGAAGTTTCAGGGAAAAAAAGGAAAAGAAAACAACGTGTAGAGAATGGAGAAATAAGTGAAATCTTAGGAAAGAGAAGAGTTGAGTTATGTCAAATGAAATGCAAGCTAACTAATTGAAGATTTGAAACAAAAGGACACAGTCACAATACTCTCAGACTATGACGATTATTTCTGAATGTGGTAGTTTGAACAAGTATGCCCCCTCCCCCAAATCCCTCATAGACTCGTGTGTTACAATGAGAGTGGCACTATTAGGTGTGGCCTTGTTGGAAGAAGTGTGTCACTGGGGAGGAGGGCTTTGAGGTGGATCAAAATGTAGAATTCTTAGTTCCTCCAGTACCACGTCTGCCTGCACACTGCCAAGCTTCCTGTCATGATAATGGACTATGTGCCCTTCCCCCCAGGCCTGAGCAGGCCCGTCTTTTACCACAATAGACCAAACAATAGTAGGACCTAGAAGGAGGCATTGCCTTGCAAGTCTTGGCACCCTGCGGTCTGCTATGAGCTAAGAAGAATGGACTGTCTGCTGAGCTAGCCTTGACACCTTCCGGACTACTATCTCCTCACCTAGCCCCTGGGCGGAACCGAGAAGAGACTCTGGGGGGTGGGGCTTCCCCTTTATTTGTGAAAGCAAATCATTAAACTTCGGGCCTTGATCAGAATACTTTGTCTTGGCCCCACATTTCTCCCGGTACCCTATAGCTGCAGTCAGCTACAGGACTAAAGCTCTGAAACTGCAACCCAGCCCCAATTAAATGTTTTCCTTTGTAAGAGTTGCCTTGGTAACTTGGTAACTCTTCACAGCAATAAGACAGTAAGACACCAAATGATTCCAGACACATGCTATCTCTGTGGAATAGAAAGGGGCTTATTGTGGGACTAAGAACTTATTACATTGTTCCATGTACTAGCATATTAATGACATTATATTTTTAAAATTAACTTTGTGATATCTGTGTGTTAATAGCTAAATTTTAAACAGAAAAAAACATACATACCTTGGCTCATCTACTAAGTATCTAATGATAACTTGAAATTACTCACTGCACTTCCCTTACTGATGATGAAAATAGAGGATTCACCAAAAGTAGCCCAAGTTAACTTAGTAAACTCAAAAATATATATTTAGCTGTATTTTATGACAAAATTAGAAACTGCCATAATAGGGTTCAGCTATCTTAGCTTGAAATGAAAAACTCTGTTTGAATGTAGCCTGTGTTACATTCTTGGGTAACAAGCTTTTCTTTTCCTGAACCTGTATTACTTTGTCTACTAGATGGATAAAATAATAAAGAAACTGCAGGGTTACAAAATTAAGAGCATACATTAAATTCCTAATACAGCTAGTAACGTATTTCCAATGGTTTCGGTTTTATGGTGGTGTGCATTCCCAGTATGCATCCCAGTATATTCCCAGTATCTTCTAAGTGCAGACAGTTGAAGTGGCAATATCAGGTGTTATGTATATTCACAGTCACTTGGTGAGTGAAACATAGTGATTACTTTATAATGTTGCAGCCTACTATTATAAAGCATAGGCATTTAATGCTGTTTAGAAAACAAGAAAATATTCTCATATGTTTATTGGGGGTACTTGCTACCTCACTGAGCTTCTCACATGTTCTAAAATCAGCCGCCTACTTTGGGTCACATCCGAAACCGTAATATTTTCCTGTCAATTATTTTTCGTAATGTAAGTAAACATAACTGCTTGTCAGCTGTTTTTCAATGCCAACATAGTTCCTACAATATCATGAGATTCCATGTGCTTGCTGGGAAATGAACTCAGAAGTTTTGGAAAAGCAGCCAGTGCTCTTAACTATTGAGTCATCTCTCCAAGTCCATCCCCCTACAATATCAAAAGAAAAATTATGGATAAAGATTGTTACAGGAACTAAACAGATGATTTCGAGGCAAACAAGGTACTTGCTTAACTTGCAGAGAATTTGAACTATTTTTCAAAGACATAATTTGAAAAGACAGACATTGGATGAAAAAAAACAAGCTGCAAATTCAGTATGTTCCATGGCCTGTGCCTTAAGGACAGGATAATTGAACTGAGAAAAACCTTGTCTTTTCACAGAAATTTAAGTTACAGCTCAGATGGATTCTATTACAAAATCTGCTTGTGTGTTAGCATATTTAGTGGCAAAAATATCAGAAACCATTTACTGATAGTGAATTTATTACGCAATGCATGGAACATGGCTTGACATTCCTTCTAAGAGGGATATTTCTAAAATCAGTCTGTCTCCCCAGACTATACTAAGGCAGTTTGAAGAAACTGAGTAGAAGGAACTCTGAGTAGTAAATTTTACATTTTCATGATGGAGTATCATACTGGTGCTACGAACACAGATCGACTTGCCAATGTTCTTAGAGGTATTTATGTCACCGTGTTCCTGAAAAAAAAAAAAAAAGCTTCTTTAGTGCTATTAGAAAACAACTAGATCAAAGATTTATACCAAACAGTAAAAAATTAGCCTAGGAGCCAGGTGGTGCACACGTTTAGCTCCAGCACTCGGGTGGCGGAGGCAGGTGGATCTCTGTTCAAGGACCACAGCCTGGTCCGAAGAGTGAGTTCCAGGACAGTCAAGGCTACATGGAGAAACCCTGTCTCAAAAACAAAGAAACAAAACAATAATAACAACAAACGCCAGCTAATAGGATTTCTTTGTTGATTGTCAACATATAGTTACTGTTGGTGCCTTGGAGACGTATGATAAAGGCAGGGGAAGGGTTTGTAATATAACAGAAGACAATGTAACTGCTGTCCCAAATTCATGTTTAAGGAAATATCATTGCCAAAAACAACAACAAAAAAGTATGCACAAAATCTTTTAAAATGGGTAATATCATGGGAATTGCCATCAATCTGTGAATTTTGCAAGAGCCAAGGAATTAATCACAGACAATTTAGGAATCCCTTTAAAGTGTTAATGTGACAATTCAGGAATTAATGACTATGGAGAGATCATTTACTTTTTAAAAGTTAGATGGCTAAGTTGAGACCAAATGTTGAAAATATTTTATGGTTTAGGACATGTCATCAAGTTGATTATGGAATTAAAAACTACATTTGGGCCAGAACTTAACAATAAAAACTGGCTTACAGATTTAGTATTTTTATATTTAGCCTGTTGTTTTAAGTGGGCTAAATGTATATTCAAGATGAAAACTAACTCATCAATAAAATGTTTCCAATCCAAATAGAAACCAAAATGAAACTGAAATCATGGCAAGCTCAAATTAAGACAAACAACTTTATATATTTCAACACACAGGCTGAGCAGTTCTATTCACAGGAGAAAGGGATGTAACTTTGCTTTTTGTTTGATACAGTTTGAAAACAGATTTCAAGATTCCCGGGAAAAGCATATTTTGGTAAAATACAACTCTATTTTCAATCAACATAAATATGTTACTTGATAATTGTCAAAGGAATCACATGAAGATTTTATCTAACACCCAATTTAAGATAGTGATTCTTGGTCTACTATGACTCAGAGAAGCCGAAAAGTTTAGACATCTCCAACCTAGCACATGAGGAAACATGGCTGCTGAACCCCACTTCCAGTGTTTTTCAGCCTCGAGGTGAACATTTCTAGTAAGATCCATAGTGTTCACACTGATAGACTAGAGAGCTACCTTTAAAATTTCACTGCTTAGGGTGATTCGGAGAAACAGATTGGAGCTGAAGCTGTCAGGGAACGGTCTTGTGAACATTATCATGTCCAGAAATGGAAAGGAAGGCTTGCATCCGGTAGTAGCCTACGGAAAGTACATTTGAGTATATCAAATCTATTTACAAGAGAGTGCACCCTGAGCAGATCTCATGACAGTGAGCAGGAGACTGTGCACCTCTTCATTTGTAAGTTAGAAGACTCTTCAGCAAGATCAGTCTTGGCCTGGTACTAACCAGTGAAACTTTAAAGGCTTAAACAAGTATGAATCCTCTGGTTCTTTTATCTTGTATTTAATATTGATTTGTTTTTATCTTATGAGTGTTTCACCTGTACATATGTATGTAATAAGACAGCATCAGATGACCTGAAACTCTAGTTACAAAAGGTTGTGAACTGCCGTGTGTGTGTGTGTGTGTGTGTGTGTGTGTGTGTGTGTGTGTGTGTGTGTGTGGCGGGAATCAAACCCAGATCTTCTGCAAGAACTCTTACCCACTGTCCTCACCTTTATTTGTTATTTTTGTTTTTTGAGACAGGGTTTGTGTAGACCTGGCTGTCCTAGAACTCGCTCTGTAGTCCAGGCTGGCTTCAAACTCTCAGATATCAGCTTGCATCTGCCTTCCAAGTGCTGGGCTGCACCACACTGCCCAGCTCCCTTCACCTTTGAGAAATGTTCACTGAGGAGTTGTAAAAGGCCAAACCGCTGAGTCAGCGTGACAAAATGGAAGGAAATGGATATTCACTTACTTGAATTCAAAGCAGTAAACCTGGATGCATCTTAGGGTGTAATTACTTTGGGTGAAATTTCAGTTATCAAATTTGAAAACATGTATAGATTACATGAGAAATTAACGTTAAGAAGAAGTGGGAATATTTGTCATGTATTGTATCAAGCACGGTGTTGATACTCTCAGCTGAATGTCTCCATTATAACTTGTTAATATTTGGAATCCTTTAGCAGTGTCAGACACACCAGCAGCTCATGAATGTGTGCTACTGTTACCTTCTCAGCCACCTCATGATGTGTTGTCCAAAGCATCTTGTCCACAAGCTTATAATGGAGGTCTCTACATTACGGGTAAGAAAACTGACCCTTAAAGAAGTAGATCACTTTGGTTAATACTCTGTATGATAATCCTTTTAAAATCTACTTAAGCCCAACGTGACGCAAGTAACTGCTGTTGGTAGGTGGAAACTTTTCTTGTAGGACTTGAGAATCTCTGAACTCAGGGAAAATGGATGAACACAGTCCAGTGGATCAAAGTAGCACTTAGCCATGAAGAAAGTGACCTGATACAATGCCAAGCCCACATTTGTTGTTGCTAAACCGTTAAAATACAAAGCCCATGTAACACACACAATGCCACTGTATTATGCAGCACATGCCTGGAGTATAATATCCTATTTTCAGGGTTAATTTTCAGCTATTACAATGTCTGAAATAAATAATTTCTGAATATTAGTGCATATCTCTAAATTAGATGATACAGAGCCATTTTATTCTAGAAAAAATATGAATCTACACTAGTCTTTAGAATTAGTTACCTGCTGGGCGGTGGTGGCACATACCTTTAATCCCAGCATTTGGGAGGCAGAGGCAGGTGGCTTTCTGAGTTTGAGGCCAGCCTGGTCTACAGAGTGAGTTCCAGAACAGCCCTGTCTCGAAAAACAAAAAACAAAAAAAAACAAAAAAATAGAATTAGTTAGAATTTAGAGAATATAAACCACAGAATGTCAATTTAGACTCAAAGTACTCTATATCTATCCAGAAACAGACGGAGCTGCACAGTACATTTTATAAAGAGCTCATTGTATCTTAGGTATTAAAGTTAGTACAGATACTCCACCCTCTTTTCACCCACTGTTCTTTACTAGTCTTCATTTTAGCTAGACAACCCTTGACTTACACAAAAACACATGCAGTTCATAGGAAGAAGTAATACTGTTTAACTTTTAAAGATATATTTACTTTGAAATTCATTAAATACTATCCTATGTGATTACTACTGGCCACATTAAAGAAAAACTGATTTTATATTTATGTGTCATATAAATATATATATGAAATATATATTTAGCCTCCATATGCAACATGAAAACCTGAAATATCTTATTTTTCACACTGTGTTTTTAACTTAGTATACAAATGAAACTTATAGCAAATCTCAGTTTATAGCAGATAAACATGCCCAAACACCAATCCATGATTAAGGCTGCCAGTGTATTAGACAACACATGCCTAGAGTCTAATAACCTATTTTCAGTATTAGATTTATCTTACAATGTTCAAAAGCAAATTACAAGAGTATTCAACATAAAATGGTGTTATTATGGTGATAAAAAAAATTATACATTAAAAAGTATAATCCTTGCCGGGCAGTGGTGGCGCACGCCTTCAATCCCAGCACTTGGGAGGCAGAGGCAGGCAGATTTCTAAGTTCGAGGCCAGCCTGGTCTACAGAGTGAGTTCCAGGACAGCCTGGGCTACACAGAGAAACCCTGTCTCAAAAAAACCTAAAAAAAAAAAAAAAAAAAAATATATATATATATATGGGGCTGAGAGATGGCTCAGTGGTTAAAAGCACCAGACTGTTCTTCTAGAGGTCCTGAGTTCAATTCCCAGCAAGCACAGGGTGGCTCACACCATCCGTAATGGGATCTGATGCCCTCTTCTGGTGTGTCTGAGGAGAGAAACCATGTACTCACATAAAATAAATACATCTTCAATTAAAAAGAAAAAAAAAAAACTCTAAACCTTGTCCAATTATTAGAAAGAGAATTTTACTATTTATCAAATAGCTTTGCAGATTCTTCTTATGTCAATTTTACTAATGCTTTGAAAACTATCACCATGGTTTTTAAGGCAAGATATCAAGATACTTCACATTTACTTCAAATCTTTCTGGTCATTTTCATCTGTCATCTGAGTGGTTTGTTTTGCCATTCTATAATTTGCTGACAACTTTGTGCAAAACATGGTAGCTGCACTAAAGAACTAAAATACCATTAGCTCTATTTTCACACGGTTTCTAAACTCTGAAGGAAGTAAAAGTGAAAATGTGAAATGATAGCTTTCTCTACTTACTGTACTATGCTAAGGTTTGCATATCGGGTCTGATAATGTCTTATCACTGAAAGGAATGGAATGTATCCATTTTCCTTCACAAGACCTAGCAGAAGGCCTTAATCAAAACTTGTTGAATACTCTTGTAAAGTAATTTGCTTTTGAACATTGTAAGGTAAATCTAACATCACAATGAGTAATTATGTTATTTTCCAGCAATAGGCGTCCCTAAAAAGGGTATCTAACACTGGGGAACATAAATAATACAAGGCAGAGAAGTTACCATGATAGGCCTTGAAGTACTTGACAAATGGAAGATAATGATAAGGTTAAGAAAATATTTTCACAGATAAAAAGGTCTGAAAACAGTATATCACATGGCAAGTACTTTGTGTGTCTGCTTATGAAGAGTATATTTGAATAACATGAAAATATTATCTGCGGAGACAGAAATTGTGAACCCGAAGAAGTCGGAAGTATGGTGGTACTGTACACTTTGTGTGGGAAGATCTGAAATCTCAGTAAGCAGCTGGAACTGTCAACCTTCTAACGCAACAGAACAATGACAGTAACTACTCTTAAAGCAGAAGAAACATTACTGTGTTCTCTTGGTACCTTTGGGATAACGTCCATTGTGTTTTCATTTAAGGGACTGAATAATTCAACAATCTTTGTCAATTATACAAACCCATTAAGGCAGGTTTATGGCCAGGGTGGGAATTTAAAAAAAAAAAAGCCATCCAACAGGGTGCCATGCTTTTATTTACCATCATGCATAAAAATGGCAACAAATATACTCATATTCAGTGCTAATCTGACAAAGTACTTTTACAAATATGTGCAGTTTAAGAAGAGACTATTGACAATCAAGTCACGTATTTACTTTTCCATGAAAACAATAATTTGACACATTTGATAAAGACCAAATTATCCAAACTGTTTCTAAGAATTTGTATTAATATTGAAAACTGTTATGAATATTCAAGTCTTAATATTGTAAAGCTATTGTTTTACAATATTCCAAATGGTTTCAAATGAATGCAAACAAAAATGTTTAAACTTTTCCAGTAAGTAGAAACAAGTAGCATTTTACTAAATATTGGTAAAATATGGGTACAATATTACACTTTCACTTATATCAGATCACATATAAAGAGAGGAAAATAACCCAAACTTGTATTGCTTCTTTAAAGAAGCACTGTCTAGGCAACATTCAAGACTCAGAGAAAGTATTTTCCCTGAGTAAAGTATTTCTATTCCCATTACCATTGACTGACCAAGATGTGAAAGCTCTGAGTCCTGTCTTCATCCTCAGCCTAATTTTTATCTGACTTATTTTGATTCTAAGCCTTTTCCGTTCACTTTCCCTGCTTAGAGTACTCATCAAAATAGCTTTAGTTCATCCATACATTATTAGGAAGAGTTCAGCTGTCTCCATCTAGTTCTGCCTCCCTAGAAGTTAGGGCTTGATAACCAGGCTGGGGAGTGAGTAAGAGAGGAGACAAGGCAGAGTTCTGTTGCCTCTTTTACAGAGCATCCTCTCAGGAAATGCTAAGTATAAATGAACCACAACTAATGATCTTACAGATGTTTCTGAACTACTTTTCTTTAAAACAACAGGAGAAAGGTGGGAGGATGAGGGTGAGGAGCACTGGCAAACACAATGGAGTGTGGTATAGCCTAGAAAATGATGCAAAAAGCCAAAGGATCACACAGGTGACCCACTCAGGCAACAACATTTAGGTCCAGCAACTGTCTGAAAACTTTGTGCCTACACTGCCACATGCTGAACAGGTAAATAGAAGGGCCCTCGGATAATGCAAGACATCAGATAACGTAGTAAACGGGTAACACTGAAAACAACAGGGTCCAAACAGTGTAAAGGCAGTGTAATATACAATTTCATTGTTAAGCTTAGAAAGGGTACAAGCCATGGCCATGAGCCAGCAGATACTAATTCAGAACAGCATGGGGACCATGTGAAAGCAGAAGCATGTCCATAGTCTTAATCACAAGGTAGAGAGACTATCCAGACAGAAGATGCAGAAAAGTCAGGAGGGAAGAAATCAAAACACTGCGTACCCGTTGCATTTGCTCAAGCACAGGTGAGAAGGGACCTGTTCCAGCTGCATTTTCAAAGGCAAAGATTAACCTGACTGGAAGCCAAAAGGCCTGGGAATCTCCACTGGCTCCCTTATTGGGCGACGTCGGGGTCTCCGGATTCCTTCACGAGACAGGTAGTACTGCAGTGGGTTTGGCCACAGGTCCTCTTTGATAATCTCAGCGATTCTGTCAGATTCTGGAAGGCTGTGGTCCGAGAACCAGGTGAAGAAGCTGCAGATGAGGTCTTGGTTTCTGCGAATGAAGGACTGGGGTTCATGCCCCCTCCGCCATATGATTGGAGTGGAAAGAGACACCACTCGACCAGATGACCTCACTTCATATTCCTTGACAATCAGCTTGTTTCTGAAGTAGGGGTTTCTTCGAAAAAAGAACTTGAATTTGCAGCCAGTCTTAGGGTGTCTCAGTTCCTTCACCTCCAGATTGGTTATGTACCTTAACATCTCTGCATCCTGACCCCTAATCATGGCGGACAACTGAGGGTGGTTCCGGAAGGCAGTCATCCAGAAGCCTGGGATATTCTGAATGATGTAGTTCCTCCGTTCCAGATAGTGTCGCCGCATCCGCCCAAACTTCTGCTCCAGATGCTGGAAGGCCCTGTCGGCCTGGGCATTCACAGTGTCCAGTTCCAGCTGGATGGCCTCCAGCGGGTTCGTGCGAAGGTCTATGCCCAGGTGCCAGGGCCCCGCCGCCTCCTGCGCCTCCCTCACTCCTCCACTCGCCTCCAGCATCTCCATCTCGTCACCCGCGGGCTTCTGCTCCACCTCCATCACCTCCTCGCTCCCTTCAGCCGCCCCTTCTGACTTCTCTTCCGCTGCCACCGCGAGGGTGTCCCGTTCAGTCTTCACATCACCGGCCTGGGCCTTCTCCGCATACTCCGGTGTCACGAACGCCGCGGCCGCGGGGCCCTGCACGGGACAAGGAGTCTCTCCCTGCCTAGCTGCGGCCACCCGCGTCCGGGCACGGTGGAGGCGCGCGACACCTCCGGGAGCCAGGCTCCCCACGAGCCCAGCGCGGCCCTCACCTGTCACCGCCTTCTCCTCGCCGAGCAGCGGACGCCGGCCTGGGGTCCCCGGAACAGTGTCAGCATCGCAGAGGCCGCGGTGGTCGGGGACGGGGGTCCCCTCGGCGGGCTCCGCGCCGCTCATGTCCGGTCCGGTGGCACAGACCTGAGTTCACACACAACAACCCTCACGGACCAGGCAGCCCCAGCTCCGCCCCTCGCCGTCTCTAGCGCGGTGACGTCAGAGCCGCAGCCCGCGAGTATCGCGAGAGTCTGCAGCGCGCCTGATTGGTTCTTCAGCTGGGGTTGACTTCCGTATTTGTTTGGCTTCTGTAAATGTAGCGGGTTGCGATTGTCACGTTTGTTTCCGTAAAGGCATGTCAGTCACCCTAGGAGACTGAAGGCTGTGGCGGGGCTTCTGGAAACTTCCCCCGGATCCGGGCTGCAGCCGTGCGTGTGTCTGTCTGTGTCTGTGAGTGTGCGCACTGCCTGCTGTCCACAGTGTGCAAACAATTCATCCACTTTCCACTTATGTGAAAAGGTAAAAATACCGCCTGGTGTTCGAAAAAGCTAGGAGCCAAAATGTCTGTATTTAACCAAGGTGGAAGCCGTGGTGTTCCCCTCCGCTCCCCTTTCACTGAACTGAAGAAATAGGAAGTCTAGCCTGTGTGATGGCCCTTGCCTGTCGTCTCAGTGCTGAGGAGGAGGCTAACCTGGGCTGCATACACGCCGGCTCAAAATAATAGTAAAAACGCAGTTCTAACCTCTGACGTTACTGGGAAAGAAGCTCTGTGGGTTTGTTTTGGGAATTATTCTTTTTGGAAGATATTTTGTGGTTATAGTTAATGATTGTTTTTACTGGTGCGTCTGGCACTGTGATACACACCACATTGTATAGTTCGCGTAACAATCCTGTGATGTATTAAGATATTCATTTTATTGAGACAAGGAGAAACTGGGTCTCTTACCAAAATAACATAAAAAATGACAGAGTGATGATTTGAGCCCAGGAGATTTGATTCCGAGACACTCTGAACAGACTGTGACGTGACGTCACTTTAAGACATAAGCATAAACATATAGTCAATGTCAAGTTGATATATATTTTCTCCCACCTTTCCTCATTCATAAATAAATTAATATTTAAGAACACTTTCATTTCCTTTTTGTTTTGAGAAAAAAGAAGATAGTTATTCATGGTCCTCAAATTCAAATTTACCAGAACAAATGTCACCTTCTGTATAACAAATATTTCCAAAACCCTAACCCTAACCATTTAACTTCTTTCAATAAAGTTCATAGACAATATAATCCAGCTACACAAATAAATAGAAAACTTAACAATTTTACTATAAAATTTATTGTAGTGGTGGCGTTTTTTAGTATAGCAAAGGGGTCACCTACTTAGGTTATTGTATGATGTGGCGTTTATCAAACAGTGATAAACGCACCAATAAGAATGGCGTGGTTAGAAAATTACACGTCTCATAAAAGTCACTGTGGATGGAGAGTGACCCAGATATCAGTATCAGGTCTTCTGAAACTGTAATCTAATTTTGGTGAAGTTCTGGATTAATAATGCCCCCTCCTGTCCCCACTGCACTGTTTCTTCCACATAAATGAATTTCTAGTGTTAAATACTTGCTAGGCATGTTATTCCCAATGACTGTCACTAAAGGGAGCCACTTGGCTGCCACAGTCTTTCATTGAGACTAACCTATGATTGTTAAATGATGCATCTCAGACGTGATTCATTTTATTATGATTTCCTACTAACCATCAGACGGAAGTGTTCCCCTCTTTTCTGTTTAGTCTGACAAGGGCCCCACTTGTCTTGGACTTGATTCAAGTTCTAGCTCTTTCAGGTTTATTTGACCTGGACACGTCATCTCACGGATCTAGGCAGATATAGGTGCTTGCTGCCTAGCCTAAAGATAAATTTAATCCCCTGGACCGGACCAACGTGGAGAAAATGATTCGTGCCAGTTGTCCTTTGTTCACCGCAAGGACCCCCATGGCACACAAGCACGTGCACATGCACATGCGCATGCGCGCGCGCGAACACACACACACACACACACACACACACACACACACACAAAACCAATCAATAAATTAATTTGATTTGTCTTGATTTTTTTTCTTTGTTTTTCAAGAGAGGGTTTCTGTGTGTAGCCCTGGCTGTTCGGGAACTCACTCTGGTGCTTCTGCTGGGATTAAAGGCGTGTGCCACCACTGCAGCGCCGACTTGTTTGTGCTAGCCTAAAATCAGATTCCTCCCTGAACTGACTTTCCTGTCCTAGCCTAAAATTAGATTCCAGCCTGAACTTACTTCCTTGTCCTGGCCCAATGTCACATTCCTACCAAGTGTCCCCAGAAGCTCTCCACAGCTGACCAGCTTGAGAAAGAGGTGAGGTCTGGGAACATAGGAAGCTGATCTGCACAGCACCCCAGCTACTGCACTGTGCATTCTGCACCTGTCTACTATAGCTACCACATCCGTGTGGCTACTACTGTCGTATCAATCAAGGTGAAATGAAATGGTTAGCTCGTCAGCCACACTCAGTTCATTTAATGTGCTGAGTGGTAACATGAGAAATGACCGCTAAACTGAAGAGCACACAGTATCCCTCGTGAGACAGTTTACTCGGACATTTTTTAGACACAGCATCATGATAGGGGAAAGAAGGATTGCTGGAACTAAAATGGCCTACAAGAAGACAGCAGAGACACCACTTATAAATGCTTTATGCAGAAAAAAACAATATAATCCATCCTTTAGTTCGCATTATTAAAAGAATATGTGTGTGTAATATATATTGTATAATATATATTGTATAGAATATAAACATAATTTATATATTATCTATAACTTATATAATATAGTAATATATAATTATACATATATAAGTAAATCGGGAAGAAATAGTAATATTAGAAATACTTACTGTCTCACATAATATCAAATAGATGATCCAGATATCTTGCTCCTTCAATATGAAACCCACAGATGTAAAATAATTTACGAAACTGACGAAGCCATCACGCTCTGGAGAAAAGAACAAAATGAAATGCAGCAGGTACTAGAAGTCTTACTTGGAAAATTTGACAGCTAAATTATTTATAAAATCAGAAAAATAAATTATTGTTAACAAATACCCACTATATTTTTGTAAAGTGATAGTGTAAAATAATATATAAGACATTAGTGTGTTATATAGGTGTTTTAATGTCACGATGAACCATGGAGACTTAGCTGGTATAATACCTGTTAACAGTGAAGCTACTTCATAATATGGCTTTTGTATCTGAAACATTTGAAACTCCTAAGGCTCAGAAATTTCATACAAGGCAAAATATTTCTGTGTATTTTCTAAGTGTGGAGCATATATCTGTAGCCAAAGTTCTTTAAAGAGTGTTCCCATGAATTTGTGTTAGTCACAATTTATTAAAACTCCAGACCTCGTTCATAATCTTACAAAAATGTTTTCAAATATATGAGTACAGACTCACAGTCAAAGAGTGTTTTTAGACCTTCATGATTAAAGCCACAATAAAGAGATAAATAAATAAATAAATAAATAAATAAAATGAGCCCTCTTGTCTTAAAAGGAAAGTCCCATCAAGGTCACTCATTTTTTAAGTAAAAATTAATTCAATGTGAAAGGCTAATATTTTGATATCTAACTTGATGCCTTAGTTGTCGTAATTCTTCATCTTTCAGATGAAAACTCTACCTTGTGAAGTGTTTGGCTCTAAGATTATACTGTAACTCGCTTTGGTTTGTAAGCAAACATTCTATGCATATCTATGTTGAAAACGAGAAGGCTGATTTGGAAGGAGACCGTTTGGTCCTTCAATTATCGGTGGAACAGTTCATAGGCACTGAGCTTTTGCCAAATAACATGTGTTGTGCTAAATGTATCCATGACATAGAAGTAAATTCACTTTATTGTGAAGATTAAGATACCTCTGTAAAGTTGTAATTAACCGATCCGTAGTGAAATATAGTTATAGCCCTGTTTGCCTGACTTCAGAGCTCTTCCTGCTATATACCATGTTGCTTTTCCGACTTCTTGAAATCTTTATCAACATACAGAAACATAAAAGTGACTGCTGCCTTTTTCTATTGACATTTTTTTTCCAGGATCTGTATCTTGAATGATAGCACCCACAGGATTGCTAAGCAGTGTTGTGTTCATTGAGTGAATGAATGATTCTGCCTTTGTCAGAGATAAGAGTTTCTGTTGCTGAGATGAAAACACCATGACCAAAAAGCAAGTTGGGGAGGAAAGGGTTTGTTCAACTTCCACATCGTAGTTCATCACTGAAGGAAGTCGGGGCAGGAACTCAAAATAGGGCAGGAGCCTGGAGGCAGGAGTTGATGCAGAGGCCATGGAGTGGTGATGCTTACTGGCTTGATCTTCCTGGCTTGCTAAGCCTGCTTGTTTATAGAAGCTAGGACCACCAGCCTAGGGACAGCACTACCCACAATTGGCTGGGCCCTCCCCATCCATCACTAATTAAGAAAATGTCTTACAGGTTTCCCTACCACCTTATCTTCTGGAGACTTTTTTTCTCTCAATTCAGGCCCCCTCCTCTCCAATGGTCCCACCTTGTGTCATGACATAAAACTAGCCAATACAACCCTGAACTTAAACCACTGTGAAAACTTTACTGTAAGTTACAATGTGTTATTCTAAACAAAAAACATAGCTTTAGAAGGTACGTATTCCTCGGTAGAAGCGACTATTATATGTAGAACAGATTTAAAATTATGCTATGGGAGTTGGGGACGTAGTTCAATGGCACAATGCCTTGCATGGCATATGTGAGGCCTTACCTTTAATATCTGCACTGCAGGGAAGGACAAAGGGAGACAGAAGGAGAGGATCCTTCACATTTAGGATGCTGTGTAATCCTATGTGTAATCCTTATTATTGGGCAGTTCTCAATAGCCCCCCAAATTGGGAGGGACCAACTCAGTCCTCTCCTAAAGGGAGAAACTTTTTGAAGCAATTCCCCTGTGAGAACTCATTAAATTCTTTTCCCAGAATTGCACCACAAACAAAATAAAGTAGAGATGGCACCTAAGTTTGCTTCACCACCTGCCATCCGTAACACCCAAGACTAGAGGCACTTGCCACTTGTTCTTTCCAGACACAATAAACTTAAAACATTTCTACTACACACAGAACACTGAGAATGTGATACAATTCAGAGACTCAAAACATGGTCTGTGTTCACTGGGAATGTGTAGCACTGTGGAAAACATAGAGAAATAAATAATCAAAACATCAGGTGATAAATACATCAAGAGATGAGAGCAAAGGACTTTGGGTAGGCAGAGGAGGAGTTTGTTTGATTGCAATTGATAGTAGAACCAGTCAAGATGCATAGAGGAGATAATTCTGAGATAAATCCTAATAACAAAAATAAGATTATAACAAGAAAAGGAAGTCAGACAAGTTCTAGGCTGACAAAACAGAGGCAAGAGTTGAGCCAGCTTCAGAGGGAAAGACAAGATGATTCTTAGGTCCAATGCTTCCATAAAATGGAATTCAGTGACAGTTAAGAACCTTTCTGTGCTGTTATATGTGTATAGTAAATGATTGTTAGTTAAATATAATGATTATATATGCCTTCATTAGTCCTGTGGGTATTTGGGGTGGGGTTTAAATGGAAGATACATGAATCAAATCAGAAAATAAAACTAATCACCATATGGAAGGTTTGTACCATTAAAAATTGGAATATCGGCTGTGAAATGTTTTTTTAAAACTTAGGCAGCATCAATGAGGGTATATTTAGGGATATGGTTATAACAAAAGACAGTAGTAAATAAAATAACTGATTAAAACATCACTTAGTTTGAACAGTGATTTAAAACAACTGAAATTCAATCAAAAATCTTAATATATAGCTATATGATTCTATGTTATGAAGTACGTTAGTTGGTTTAATAAATGAGCTAGAAGCTGCCTTGAGGATATATTTGATAGTGTTTCTTTTATCTAAAGTACATTTTAAAATATGTCAATTAATAATTTTCCCACAGTTAATAAAATTCCTATGTGCCGGGCAGTGGTGGCACATGCCTTTAAT
The DNA here is from genome assembly GCA_030674055.1 of Rhabdomys pumilio. Taxonomy (NCBI): domain Eukaryota; kingdom Metazoa; phylum Chordata; class Mammalia; order Rodentia; family Muridae; genus Rhabdomys; species Rhabdomys pumilio. The sequence goes on from JANHMN010000019.1 coordinate 20,061,649, forward strand.
TCCAGCACTTGGGAGGCAGAGGCAGGCGGATTTCTAAGTTTGAGGTCAACCTGGTCTACAGAGTGAGTTCCAGGACAGCCAGGGCTACACAGAGAAACCCTGTCTCAAAAAACCAAATAATAATAATAATAATAATAATAATAATAATAATAATAATAATAATAATAACAACTACTACCTCTGGACTACATTTTTATTGGTGTCAACAGATTCCCTTTAAAATAAAATGTTCCTATAGTCATATGATAGTATAAATAGCTTGAGTAACCTACAAAGACAGTTTAGATTGAACTTTGGGGTTTAAGCATATTAATGACAGTGCCCAAAAGGACCCAAAAGCCCTTTATACAGTTTTTGTAAAGACTGAGGAGATAGAATCTCTTGGAACAGAGAGTAGGTAGTAAGTATATTTGTAAATGAATATGAAACTGTCAGAAAAACCCTAAACTTAGAGTCTGAGTCCAAACCTCAGCACATCATTTTGACTCCATCCTCAAACCAGAAGGGAGAACAAAAAAGAAAAATTCTTGAAAAACAAATCCTTCCCCCATTATCCTCTCAGGAGATCTTAAAACCAGCAGTAGTTTTCAGCAAGTCCCATGAGTGTAAGTATTGAAAAAAAAAAAACAACAACATAAAAGAAGGTGCCTCTGCCCTTAGCAAACCCACAGCACATGCAGAAGTTAATCTGGAAGGTCATTACATTCAAGGGGGGGTAGGCAGAGAGAGTAGGCAGATAGAATAGTGTCCCTGTCACTGGTCCCAAAGACATCTATTAACTACTCCTCATAGGTTGTGAATATGTCACCTTCACAGGGAACTAAAGTTGCAGATTAAACTAAGGTCAACAACCAGCTGACTTTTAAATAGGGCTATTTTGCTGGATCTAGTGTTGTATTGCAAGGATCCTTTAAGTATCTAGGCAGTCAGGAAAGGTCAGAGTGACCCAATAGGTAAAGTATTCAACCTTTCATTGCTGCCTTTGAAGAGGGAGGAAGGCACCGTTAGTCAAGAAATGCCATTAGCTTATGGGAGCTGGAAAGATCAAGGGAATGGCTGTATTGCTAGAGGCCCTGAAAAGACTGAAGTCCTGATGATTGATGCCTACAGTTTAGTCCCATGAAACTGTTTTGGACTTCTGTTCTCACAACTGTATAATGATACATTTGTGCTGTTCTAAATTTGTGTTGGCTTCTTATAACAATTGCAAGTAACAGAATATGTAAAACATTTAATACATTTTTACATTTATGATATTCATACAGTACTTTTGTCTTATGAAATTTGTCACATAAAACCTTTGACTTTTCTGCATTTGCCTACTGATCCAGAGAAAAATAAATAGTCCTTTCTCCCTCTCTCCATTCATTAAACACCAACTTAAAAAAACAAACCTGGTCCAGCTACATTCTCTTCCTATGAGCCCTAGGGATTGCTTACATATCTGTCATGATATTTATATTATTTTACCTTGTTTCAAGTTATTTGTTATTTGATTTATCCTTCCCAGTTTAGAAACAGATTGAATGTGAGGAAGATTCTCTAGAGATTTACTCTTCCCAGGATAGCATCAATTTTCGTGAGGCAGACAGAGTATAGAAGAGAGAGTGAACCATAGTGTCAGAACATGCCTACCGCCATGCCAGGGAACCTCTTTTGTAAGAGAGACAGAGAAATTAGTCCTCGTTAATGTCATTTTGTACTATTTAAACTCTTGGGGAAAGAGAGGTCTGAGTATTGAGGAACAGAGAAGTTGCCCCCCTCTTCTGGTTTTGACAATAAATGGAGCCAGTTCCCTAAAATTATAGCTTTAGAAATTGTGGGCATAAAGTGCCCAAAGGTATGTGAAACTGGAAATGTAAGTCAGACCTTACCCTGAGAAGCTTCTAGAATTGAGAGAAAAAAAATCTTGACTTTGGGTAGCCTTTGCTTCAGAAGATTCTCATTTGAAATTTTGACTCTATTAGCGACTAAAGTAAGAATTAAAAAGGCGAAAGAAATTTGTGCCATGCTTGCCAGCCATAGGAATGGACAGACAAGTGAGCAGAGTTCTAAGTATAGTTACATGCGTTTGCTAATGTTTTGTTTCTTTCATGACATGGTTTCTCTAGACGTCCTGGAACTCAATCTGTAGACCAAGCTGGCCTAAACTCAGAGTTTCCCCTGCCTCTGCCTCCTGAATATGGTGCCATCCACATGTCCTCAAGTTTTAAAAGTACTTGATGCATACTGTAAATTTTAAGAGGAGAATATGACAAACAGAAACTCTCACCTATCTGCCAGGGATGGTGGTGCACACTTTTAATCCCAGCACTTGGGAGGCAGAGACAGGTGGATGTCTGTGAGTTCAAGGCCATCCTTGTCTATAGAGCTATTTCTAGAAACCCTGGCCTACTGCAGTCCTTACAGATAAGCTTCTCTCTCTGCTACTGAGTGTCTGATCTGACTCTGGCATCATAATCAGTGTGTGTCCACGTTACTAAAGAATATGGGTGGCTTGGTTTTTTATCCCAAACCATCCCACAAGGCAGCATTAGTAGAAAGCACAATCCAGACATGTATTGCATACAGTGACTAGATACATGTTAGATATAGGTAGAAATATAAGTTGGGTCAAGATAAACATGAAGCTAGAAATGGCAGTGAAGATGAAGAGGGGGTCCAGGTAGTGATAAAGTGAGCAGGGAGCTTTTTGTGCACTCAACTTCACCCAATAATAACAACTCCAAAACTACAAAGAAACTACAGCACCTTTTTGTTTCTTCCCTTTCTTAGAGGGCCAAAATAATCTTGGAATGTATACTGTTAATAGTCGCTATGATTAAATGTAGTAAGATAGCCTAGAGGGTTAGAACATTTGCCTCTCAAGCCTAGTGACTTTTGCTGAGTGCCTGAAACCTATGTGGAGGTGGACAGAGAAAACCAAATCCAAAGTCGTCCTCATGACCTTCACGTGCAGACCACGACATAGGCATGCCTGCATCCACACACCAAAAACCACTAAGATAAAAAATTGCAAAACTTTAAAATACTTTTAAAATGTATTTTCTTTTATGTGTGTGTGAGTGTTTTGCCTGCCTGCATGTATGTGTGTCACATGCATGCCCAGGGCCTACAGATGTTATAAGCAGCATTAGAGCCCCTAAAACTGGAGTTATAGATGATTGGAGCCACCAGGTAGGTACTGAGAACTAAACCTAGGTTCTTCACAAGAACAACAAATGCCCTTAACTGCTAAGCCATCTCTTTAGTTCCCCAAATAAAAATAAGTAAATGTATATCAAAATGGCTAATTCTATACTGTGAATTAAACTTGGGAAAATAAAATCAGTATAGTCTAAAGCATTACCCTGCTTTCTAAAAAGATTGATATTTTGACTGAGGATAATTTGCAATAATAAATAGAAATAAACTTGTGAAATTTAAATAAACTGATGATCTACTAATAATTTACTATCATTTAAGTAATTTTTAATTTAGGAATTATTCATAAAATTTTCAAAAAAATATACAAATATTTAGGAAAAGTTACCTGTCATAGAAGAGAGCAAAAGAAGATGACCTCCTGGTCTTGCAAAAGAGACTTTTCTTCTAATATTTAGCTCAAAGCATCAAGCGTATACTTTTAGAAGGTTCTGTAGCACTGTGGTATCCAAAGTCACAATAAGAGGAAGAAGAGAGTCCTATTGGAAAAATATGCTTCAAATAGCACATTGTACATGGCTGTTACTATTTTTGGAATATTAATTAATCTTTAGGAATGTGATACTCATTTCCTACCATATTTGGGTATTCATATAAATACTAAAGTTAAAGAATAAAAGACTGTGTCAACTGTACAATTTACCTTAACTTATGAATATATAATTTTATTGCCTTTATTAATAATACCCAACAATGATGAGGAGCTGAGAATATTTAGAATTCAAAAGATCATATTTGTCAGTGGCTTCACGTGCCCCATGACACTGTCACCTGCCCCTCCTGCTGAAGATTTGTTTTGTGTAATTATTTTCCTGTCTATTCTAGCTCAGACCATGAAGCCAAGTGGAGGGTGTTTTAGCCTTCAACCAGCTTACTGATACAAGTGTAAAGGACTGTTGTTCTCCTCCCTCCTCCCAGTCTGCATCTAAGTCCAAAATAAATGAATGAGAACACGTTTCCTTTACTGCTTTTACCATAAAAATTGAGTCAGAAAAAAAAATTTCTGCTCCAGAATGAATCCCAGCAGTGTTCATGGTACAAGGCAGGCAGCAGAGAAGCCTTGGCAGATGGAAGGACGCCAAGACAAATTCTGCTGGGTACGAGTGAAGTCATTCATATACGATAACATATGATTATAGTTCTCATACAATTTCATGGCCATTTTTCCCTCCAGTTTAAATGGTAGCATTTATACGCAGCAATCTTATAAGTGAAATCATCCCAGATATGATTTCATTTTTGATACTAATCAGATATTAAGCATAAAGGCATGTCCTTAGATAGAGGACTCTTAGTAGCAGAGTGGTGATGAGTTCCTGAGGACTCAGATGGAAGGCTTTGGAGTTGGTACATAGTAGGGCTGCAGAGAAGGTGGGGAGAGAATGGGTCTGGGCAGCCTCATCTCCACAAGCATTTTTTTTTTTTTTTGGTTTTTTTCCAGACAGGGTTTCTCTGTGGAGTCCTGGCTGTCCTGGAACTCACTCTGTAGACCAGGTTGGCCTCGAACTCAGAAATCCGCCTACCTCTGCCTTCCAAGTGCTGGGACTTAAGGCGTGTGCCACCACTGCCCGGCTCACAGTTACTCTTGACTGATGCTGTTTACATCATGGCTAGAGTAATCTGATAAGAACTGTTTGTTTAAGATTAAAAAACCACTCAGTGGCTAGCTGGTACTTTCAGATAAAGACTACAATTTTTTGAGATCAACTTTGCTCTTTCTTCCTCTCCTCTGGCCACTGAAATTGAAAGTACAATTTTCAGCTTTATATGTAAACTCAAAAAAAATCTGGGATAGCTAAAACAATTCTGAATAATAATAATAATAATAATAATAATAATAATAATAATAATAATAATAACTGTTGAAAGTATCATTATCCCTAATCTCAAATTGTACTACATAGCTATAGTAATAAAAACAGCATAGTATCAGCATAAAAGTAGACATGCTGATCTAAATAGAGGAGACATGCTTCATCTAGGCACCTCTCTCCACCAAATGAAACCTCCCGTGCCAGGAACATGTTACATCTCATTCAGGTGTTAGCTACACTATGGAAACCCCCAAATAACCCAGGCTATTGCCACAGCTGTTAGTTGCTTTTCTCAAACTGATGGTAAAGCCCTATAACTGAAGATAATCCTCCGTAACTCAGTGAACACAGAGAATTGATGCCTACCTAGAGCCCTCACCTCTACTGAGGAGTGTTTGTAGTGCTGGAAGGTACTCTGCTACCAAAGGAGAAAGGTAAACACCAGCCTAGCTACAAACCTGGGACCTACAATGGTGACCTACTTGCAGGATACTCTGGTACAAAAATGTCATAAACATTATGGAGCAACCAAACACTATCTGCCTTGATTTACAGCCTAGTCCATAAGATGGAACCCAACACTGCTGACATAGCCGAGAACCTGAGACTAGATGGACCTAGGGGGAAAAGCCTGCTAGAGTTCTGCTAGAGTAATGTAGCAATGAAATGACTCCTAACAATATAATTGCATATGTTGATCAATGTCTTGCTCTGGTATCATCAGAGAAGCTTGTTCCTGCAGAGATGGGAACAAACACAGAGACCCACAACTGGACAATGCACAGAGTGTGAGAACCCTTTGAACAATTAGTCCTAAGTGGCACGCCTCCATCAAATCCCTCCCTTTGAGACTCGGATTTCTATGGTGGAAGAGGAGATAGAAGAGCATGAGAGCCAGTGGGGATGAAGAACAAAGAAATAAAACCTTCTAAAACAGAAAGATCAATGCACCTATGAACTCACAGAGACTGTGGCAGCATGCACAGGGCCTGTGCAGGTCTGGGTCAGATAGTGCTGAGACTGGAAATGGACATAAGTCCCTATCCTTCATCCAGAAGTGATCTCTAATTGATAACCACTTGCAAAGGAAAAAAATTGTTTTTCTTCAGTGGAGTATCACTGGCTATTCAAACACCACTTAAGGGTAGGCCCCATACCCAACACAAAATGAATTCAGTGATGTTTCTGGAGGTATTTTGGTTGCATAATATTTTGTCTTTTTTTCTTTCTGTTTTTACATTACAGGTCTCTTTCTAATATCTTTTCCAATGTCTATATATAATTTTGTGCTGTTTTTTTGTTGTTGTTTGGTTTGGTTTTGCTTACTTGTTTTGTCCTATTCAGGTTTGTTTTTCTTTTCTTTTCTTTTTTTAGACAACTGTTTTCTAATAAGAAGGAGAAGGAAAGGGTATAACTTGGGTTGGTGGGGATATCTGGGAGGAGTTGGAGGAGGGGATCAGTAATCAGATTATATGGTAGGTAAAAAAAAAAATCTACTTCCAATAAAAATACATGAAAGTATCCTGGGTAACAAGTAGCCTTTAGAGCGATCTTGACCCTCCCCACAGTTCAGCTTCCTGGATGACTCTCTGCATAAACCCTGACAATCTGGCCTTCAGTGTCATCATTTGTAAGTAAGCCATACAGGAGTATCTGTTTTATAAGTTATGTAAGTCTATAGTGATGTTCAACTATTCAAAGATACCACAAAGGAAAAAGTTATATAATTAAACGTTTGTTTGCTCTATAACTAAAAATAGAAAGAGAGGGAGAGAAAAGAAGAAAGGAAGGGAGGGAGAGTGGGAGGAAGGGAAAAAGGAAGGGAGGTAAGAAAGGAAGGAGGGAGGGAGGAAGGGAGGAAGGGAGGGAGAGACGATTTTAATGCCATCAACATCTTGGATATTTCTATACTCTGATACATTTTACTCTTTATACGTTTCAATGGCCACCTTTTTATGTGTTTGTTTTTATGCTATACTCTATACACTAAGTCCTTTGTATTTCTCCACTAATGCCTGCCATGCTTAAATGATTCCAAGCTCATTTCACCCTTCTGTAACATTCTCCCCTAGGATTGTGAGCATTCAATTCTTCTTGTTGTGATTGAATGTGTTGGTATTGGTATTCATATGCTGATACATAGGTTAGGTAGAAAATACTTTTCTACCTAAACTATGTCAGCCTCAATGTGACAGTACTTAAGGGTTAGATTAAATAGGTCCTGGTCTCATGATGAGGTAAATGTCCTAAACTAGTTCTCTCTTTGCTACATGAGCAAATGGTAAAAAGGTGGCTGAATGGCTTCTCCACTGACATAATAAATCAAATTGAGTCAAATTTGTAGTAAAAAGACAGATTTATTGGGGCAGCTTTCAAGCAGGTTCACAGACCTCACAGGAGGTGGGGGGCAGTGAAGTCACAAGGTTTGGTTGTGTTAGAGGCTTCTTAAAGGGTACTGGGGAAGTGGTGGGGTTTACGGGTTATAGCCTTATTTGGTGAGTTTAGGGCTCTGTACGTGGGCCTTAGGTCCAATGATCACTTTAAAATCTGGAACTAGAAGCTGACTTTGTCCAGAGTTCTGCATGGGCTTTTGCAATTGCAGGCTTCTGGTCAGTAGAGAAGGGCAGGGACCTCTTGGCCCAGGTCATCTTGCTTTTGTCCCCAAACCTCCAGCCTAACAGTGTCCATGTAGGAGAAAGAAAACTCAGTAGAAGCAAAACTACTGACAACTTGATTGGGCTTCCATTTCCCCAGAACTATAAAAAAAATCTTCTATTTTTAAGCTTCCCAGTTTATGGCTTTGGATGTGGCCACCTGCTCAGACTAATCCATAGCACAAAGCAAAATGTTGCAGGTGGAACTGTGTCTTCTCTTGCTTGGCTAATAGCTCCATCATTCCCACTACAGGACGGGGCTGACGTCATCATCTGCATGCTTTGTCTTCCTCTCCCCGACAGGCTGACTGACCAGTGGACTGTCAATCCAGGTTTGCTAAATAAATAAGGTGGCAGAATCTGTAACCATCTCAGTCCTTCACCGACTCTATGAATCTTTGTTTATGACAGACTTGTTTTAGCAGTTGACACAGAGTGAACCAAAGAAAATGTTACTTATTGTCTTACCTGCCTGTTCTGTATGTTCAAGGATGGGTTTCTGTGCTTCAAGAGTTTCTTAGAAAAGATGTTGAAGGTCTTAGTTAATAGAAACTTATTCTGAAAAGAAATATACATCCATCTGTACGTTGTATGTGGACATGAGCTAGAAAACAAGGCATGCTAACACCAGTGAAACAAACGTGCATGTTAATAAACTAAAAATAAAATTCGTAGGATGGTTTAATTTGAGTGAAAACCTTGATGTCTGCTTGTTAGTTTTACTCCAGCTTATCTTTCATTGAAAATACTTTTCTACCTAACCTGTGTCCCTCCTTGCTTTGGTGCCATATATCAGGGTATATTTTACCAAAGGGACTATTTAACCTTTACTCTATAGTAGATGACATGTATATGAAATCAGCAGAAAAGAAAATACAGATCCCCACTGAAAACTGAGGAACTGCTGTATGCATACAAGTTATTTTTCAAGAACAAACACAACTCAGAGGTATTAGAAAATGGAGACATTAC
>JANHMN010000019.1:20084656-20100984 GCA_030674055.1 Rhabdomys pumilio
CTCCATTCTCCTACTTCTCCAACCTTCATCAGATCTTCTGAGCCTGAAACATAGAGGTATGCTTCCCTTCCTCCATACATCTTCTATGCTTGCAGAATCCACTGGAGCAAGCAAGCAGAGCTGCCCTGAGCACCTGGTATCCTAGGGGGACATCTATTCTCCTGCCACTTCTCCTTCCACCTTCATCAGGTCTGCAGAGCCTGAGCCATACAACATGCCTTTTATTCAACCTCAACAGCCCTTATAGTCTATCACAGTCTTATCAACCTCAGCAGTCTTCATAGTCTATCACAGTTTTACCAACCTCAGCAGTCCTCAAAGTCTATCACAGTCTTATGAATGTGTAAAATTTGAAATCTCTTCTGCAATTCATATACTCTCCTAACTGTAATTCACTATAAAATAAAAATACAAAAAGTAAAACAAAAATGAAACAGACAAACAAAAACTCCCAATATTTTCAACGAAGTTCAAAGACTTCTGAGATTCATGCAATCTCTTGAGAAGGCTAGGCTGACTCCATGACAGGATTCAAAATGCCAAGACAGGAGATTAGGCCTAAATCTCTGTTTCCAAGAACTGGGCAATTCCAGGCCTCAAAAGCTGACCCACCACCTGACCTAAGGCAAGGGCAATTAGACAACAGCAGGTTTTAGATTTCTCCAGCAAAAAATTCCAACCTCCAAAACCCTAGCAATGTTTCAGGAATGTCTCTAAAGATAGAGCCAAAATTAAGGTAGAGGTCATCTACTCCTACCCAATATTCCACTAATGTTTAAATCAAGCCTGCAAGCTCACTTCAGGGTCTCTCCATCTTAGTAGATGGTAGACCCCTGCATGCTGGACTTCTGAAGAATAAATCACTTTGTGTTTATGTAATATTTGAGTCTGAGGTGTCATTCTAAGGCTAATCATGGACCCTTACACTCTTACCTGTAATCCCTTATAAAGTGAAAGTCAAATAACAGATCAAATGCTTCTAACACATAATGGCACAGGATATATATTACTGTTCTAAAATATAGGGAGAAGAGCATAATGCAGAAAAAAAAAACCCAAACAAATAAAACATACAAACAAAAAACCCAAAACAACAGGTGGGCAAACTCCAAACTCTCAATCTCATGTATAAGGTTCTTCAGATTGCCAACACTTCAGCTTTGATGAGTATAACACACTTCTTTCTTTTGAGCTAATTCTAGACTCCATTAGTAACTTTCCTTAGCAAGTGTCCCATAGTCCTGGCATCTCTAGTATTTTGGGATGTCCAAGGAAATCCAGGTTTAACTTTTACAGCTTTAATCAATGTCTTCTCTGAGCCTTCATGTAGGGACAATCCTGACATATTCCTTGTATCAGTGGCTTTTCTTAGTCACAGAGAGACTTACATACTTGATTCTAAAAACAGCCATGTGTCTAAAGCAGGACTGCTTGCTGGCTTTGGAACATGGGCCCCTTGTCTTATAACATCTTCCTTAGGTTTCAATTTTTTCATAATTTTCCTCACTCTCTGAGCTGTTTGTTCTACAACTTGCTCTATAAACTGTTTTTGAACTCAGAGATCTGCATGACTCTGACTTATGAGTTGCTCAAAGGTGTATACTGCCATGACTGGACCTAAGCTTTTCTTTACCTGGAGCTTGCTTTCTAGACCAGGCAGGCCTTGAATTCATAGATGTGCTTTCCTCTGTCTCCTAAATTCTGGGATTGAAAGCACATAACAACATACATGGACCTAAGCTTTATTTTACATTTTTTCAAAAGATGTAAGGTTAATTGGGTGGATTCTTGCCCTGAGATCACCACTCCCTTAATTCCATTTAATATATTTAATCAAGTTATCTCCTTGAACACAGGAATTAGCTCCATTCTATTTCCTGGCATCTCTTTAATCCTTCAATCACACATTTTGGTTTTTTCTGTGTGTGTGTGTGTGTGAAGTTTTGTCTATTTCATCAAAGTATTATTCCTAAGAGAGAACTACAGGATAGAGTTTATACTGAGCTGTTTTGTGATTTCAATGCGAATGCAATTTATCTAAATCTCTTCACCTTATGCCACATTCAGACACTTTGAACCAGAGCAAAAGTCAGCCACATTCTTGGCTGAAATATGACAAGAATGGTATCTAGGTACCATGCTAAATTAAGGCCAATTAAGCAGAGCTTAAAGCATTCCAGGCCTTTCCTAACCCAAAGTCTCCAAATTCAAATTGCTCCAAACAAAAGCCTAGTCAGACCTACCACCACAATATTCCAGTCTCTGTTATCAATTTCAGTTTTAGGGTTTTATTGCTATGAAGGGTTTTATTGCTGTGAAGACACACCATGACCATGGCAACACTTATAAAAGAAAGCATTTTATTGGGGCTGACTTACATTTTCAGAGGTTTAGTCCATTATCACCATCGTGGGAATCATGGCAGTGTGCAGGCAGTCATGCTGCTGGAGTCCATAATTCTACATCTTGATCTGAAGGCAGCAGAAGGAGACTGTTGCCACAGTGGGCATAGCTTGATCATATATGACCTCAAAGTCTAACTCCATAGTGACAGCCTTCCTCTAATAAGGCCACATCTACTCTAAGCAAGGGCACAAAAATCTCAGAAGTACAACTCCCTATAAACAAACATTCAAACACCTGAGTCTATGGATGCCATACCTATTCAAACCACAATAAGTATATATTATTTGACATTCCATGCTTCTTCATGTCCCACTTATATATCTGGCATTTCGTCTTGAACCGGGGAGGAGATGGAGAGTCCTCTGTGCTCAGAATCCTGCTCTGGCCTGTTCTGTTACTGATCTGGCCTAGGCTCTCAGAATGTCTACACCCATGCGTGGTCCCAGATACCTCACCCGTGGGTTCTAGTGCTGTGTTGGTCCTGGGTAGGGTCTAGGGCACAGTCAGAGTCCCCACCCTGCAGTCCTGCAGGAACTGCATAGGACAGACTCACCATGAGCAAGATGAGCGTGGCGTTGGTGCTTACTCTGCTTCCCTTCCACTGGATGACAAGGACCCTACAGGGAGCCAGAGCTGATCCTGTGCTCAGAGGGCAGGCTGTGGCTGCAGGCGGATCTGCTCAACATAGGCACAGTGACCCCACAGCTGGCCTGGGACTGCCCCATTCACCCACCTGCCTGCGTATTTCCAGGAATTAAAAATCTCTTGCCACCTTGTCTAAGCCTCACCACGCCTCATGTGAGCCACAGGGAGCCATGGAAGGTGTTTAAGCGGTAAAGGGACATGAAGATCAATATTGTCATCCAGGAGGCAAGGTATATCTGTGAGAGATTATCTGGGTAAATCAACTGAAGTGGAATGATGTGTCCTAATCCTAACTGTAGGTGGCGCCATTACTGGGTTTCTGTTCTGGGTTGAATTAAAAATAAAAAAATGTGGCCCAGATTAGAGGTGGTTCTTCCCACCTCAAATAATCTAGTCAAAAACAAAACAAAACAAAACAAAACAAAACAAAACAAAACAAAAAACAACCCTTAGAGGTGACACCTTGGGTTTTAGTTAATTACAGATGTACTCAAATTGAAAACAAAGAATGGCCACCATAGCCAGGCTACCTAACCCTTCCCAAACATTTCCACCAATGCTCCAGAACACATGAGCTTAGGGGCCATCATCATCCAAATCACCACAGTCCCTTACCTTTTGAGGGTGTGTCATTATAGCAACTGGTCATGTGTAATAGTCAGGATTCTCTAGAGTCACAGAACGTATTGAATGTCTCTCTATATTAAGGGGATTTATTGGAATGACTTACAGTCTGTAGTCCTGAGAGGCCAAATCTTTTAAGTTCAGACTCCATTTTAGAAAACCTGACCTAAGTTTGAACTCAGGTAAACTAACAGGCTGGTACCTAGCATTAGTTTCCAAATTGCCTCCACCAAAACCCAAGCCTACCTCCAGTCTCTAGGCTAGTCCCCAACAAGACCAGCGTCTCCAGGTTACACCTTCAACAAGACCAGAGCCTCCAGGTTATTCCCCCAACAAACCTACACCCCAGGTTACAAGCCCACCCCCTGCCTAATGACCACCAATGCAGAGGGAAGCAGAAATTAGGTTATAATATGATTCCCAACACCAGCCAATTATGTTAAAGGCCACAGTAGCTTTCCAATTAGATGCTTGTACACTCATACCCCCCCACCCTCCACCATGCTGCTTACTATAAAGCCTTCCCCCGATAGATATTCAAGGCTCTTTCACCAAAAAAACTGTCCTGCATGACAGTGGTGCGTTGGAAAGGCCTGAGCTAGCTCAAATAGAATAAAGACCCTGCTGTGAGTTGTATCAGATCAGCTCCTGTCTGTGTTTTGGGGGTTCAATCCTTTCCTGGCACTACAGTTCAACTAACCCATCAATGGGCAGCTGTGAGTGGGAAGTCCAGAAGTCTAGTAGTTGCTCAGTCCCTCAAGGCTAGTTGTTTCAGCTGGTCTTCTGTATAAGCTAGAATCATGAAGAAATACACTCCAACAGATGTGCTGACAAGTAAGTGCAGACAGGCAAAGAAGGAACATAGGCATACATTTTTTGCAGCCTACTTTTAGTAAGGGTTCAACCTCTCTTCTAGCCCACCACCCAGCAGAGGTAGTGGAAGAGAAAATTTACTAGGATATGGGAGAAGTGGACCTGTTCAGCAATAGTAGGTGAGCTTGATCTTCTTGGGTAGCAGTTCAGTCCAGTAGCAAACACTAAATATGATTCAGCAGCTGCAGACCAGTCCTTTAGGCAGACCCCAGGCACAAACCAGCAGCTACAGTCTAGTCCTTTCAGCAAGCAGATACCAGGTAGCTGTAGTTCAATACTAAAGAAATCACCAGGCTTGCCAACTGGCTTAAGATGAGGCCACAGAAGCAGCAAGCTGCCACAGGAACTTCAAGAGCATGTTTTTGGTGAGTTTCTCTCAGTGGCAGTTGTTACCACAAACTGAGCTCAACAATGCTGTATAAGGTGAACCAATACATATGTGTCTTTAGTGAAGAATAACAAGGCAAAGGAAAGCAAACCAAAGCTCAGTACTCATCTCCCACTGTCTGTGGGGTCATATTTATATTCTCTCATCAAGTGTCCTTTCATGTGACTGCTATATCCAAACATCCTTTCACCTGTGTCTGCTACAAGAAAACAGTGTTTCACATATTTGCTTTAGCAAGACATTCTTTCACCTGTGTGCCCCAGAAAAATATCATTTGGTATAACTGACTTTCCAAAGAACTAGCCATTTAATTGCTTGGTATTTTGTAATGTAAAATATTTTTTACATGCATTGTCATATATTTATGTGTAGGGATAATCATTTTGTGCACTGTGTAAATGTTGTCTTTGCACTATTCAAATGCTGAAATCTATAGCTGCAAAGAATTGACTACCATCTGGACTTTGGTATTATGATTTTTATGAAGCATCACCTGCCTCAGTGTTTTATAAACATTCTTTTCCATCACCTTCATTTTACATAAACTGCATTTACATTTATGTGTTATAAATACATAATACGGTATTACATATTAGCATACGTCATGTAGGACTAACATAACAAAAAGCCCTGTTACTAAAATTTTACAAAAATAAGATAGTATATTAAAGTAATAATATTTATTTCATCACCTATGATTGGTCAATAAAGAGCTGATCAGCCAATTAGCTGGTCAGAAGAGGATAGGGAGGGACTTCTGACTTTAGTCTGGGTGGGGAGTGTCCAAGAGAGATCAGAGAGGAGGAGGTAGAGCAGGACCACAAGGGAGAAGGGAGAGGTGGCCATGAAGCAGAGAGTTCAGGAGGACTCGTGATGAACAAGTCGCCAAGGCATTCACCATGTGGATGCGCATGGAGCACAGGAAGCCAGGGCAAGACTCAGACTGCAAGTAACATGGGCTGGGACATAAATAGCTGAGAGGGTTACAGTAGCTCAGATCCTGCCCAGCTTAGGTCTTCAGCTTGTTAATACAAATACCACAGCCAAACAGTAAATGGAGCTTGGGGACTCCTATGGAAGAGTAGGAGAAAGGATTGAGGTCCTTAAGGGGTTAGGAACTCCACAGGAAGACCAACAGAATCAACTAACCTGGACCCTTGGGGCTCTCAGAGACTCAACTACCAACCAAAGAATATACACTGGCTGATCCTAAGCGTCCCCACACATAGTAACAGATGTGCAGCTTGGTCTTCACATGGTTCCCAAAGAACTGGAACAGGTGTGGGGGAGTATTCCAAAAGCTGTCCCCTGTATGTGGGGTATGTTTTTCTAACTGGGCTCCCTTGTTTGGCCTCAGTGGGAAAGGAAGCACCTAGCCTTGCAGACACTTGGTGTGCCAGAGTAAGGGGATACATAGGGGGCCCCACCCTCTCAGAGGAGAAGGGGAGGGGAGATGTATTGTGGGAGGGACTGACCAGGAGGTGGGCAGTGAGTGGGATGTAAAGTGAATGAGGAAAAGAAAACAAAGCAAACAGGTCTCAGTGTCAGTTATTCAGCACCTAAAACAGTCATGGAAAACCTCCAAAGAACTGCATTTACATTTATGTGTTATAAATACATAATACAGTATTACATATTAGTATACGTCATACAAGACTAGGATAACAAAAAGCCCTGTTACTAAAATTTCACAAAAATAAGATAGTATATTAAAGTAATAATATTTATGAGTCATCCCCCAAATAATAGTTAACTTACATCTCTTAACATTCTACTGCAGGCATTTTCTTTTACTGAAAATGTATTTTTCTCATACAGTATATCATGATTACAGTTTCTCCTACCTCAGCTCCTACTGGTTTCTCCCTACCTCCTCTCCCATTTGGATTCACCCCATTTCCATCTCTCATTAAAAAACAAATGGGCTTCTAAGGGATAATAATAAAATAAAATATAAGAAGATAAGACAAAACCAGCACGTTGGAATAGGACAAAACAAACAAACAAAAGGAAAAGAGCCCAAGAAAAAGCATAAGAAACAGATATAGACTCAGAGATCCACTCATTCACACATTTAGGAATCCTGTAAAAACCCCAAACCAGAAGCTATACTATATATGCAAAACCTGTAGGGTAAAAAAAACAAATAAAGAAATAAACCAATAAAATACCTGACATGTCTTCATGAGACAAGGAACCTCTAAAGATGCCATTGAGTTTGCTTTCTGCTAGCCATCTACTCCTGGGCACGCAGCTTGTTTGCTTTCTGCTAGCCGTCTACTGCTGGGCACGCAGCCTATCCTTAAGAGTAGTTTGTTTCCCTAGTGAGGAGCCCTTGGAGTAAACTAAGTTTCCATTTGCAAGTGACTATCAATTGGAGAACAGCCTCTGGGTTAGGGATCGGGGCATGTGTCCACTTCTCAGCTCTCAGACCCCATCTGGTGCAGAGCCCTGCAGGCTGTGCATGCTGCCCCAGTGTCTGTGAGTCCATACGTCTGTAAGTTCTGCTGTGCTTAGAGGACCTGGTTTCCTTGCTGTCCTCCATCCCCTCTGGTTCTTATACTCTTCCTGTCTCCTCTTCTGCATGATCTCCTGAGCTCTGAGGGGAGGGATTTGTTGGAAACACACTATTCAGAGTTGAGTACTCCAAGGGGTAGGAGCCCGAGTGTGGCAATGAACACTCCATAATGTCTGCTTGTGGATCTTTGTCCTTTTTCCCATCTGCTGCAGGAGGAAGCACCTTTCAGAATGTCATTAGAAGTCATTTTATTGCTACATTCCTTTTGCAGAATGGTAGTATTTGTTTTTACCCTAGGTCCCTGGGCTGTCTGGCTGTTGATCATTCAAGCAATGTTGGGTATAAGTTCAATCTTATGGGGTGGGCCTTAAATCAAATAGGATATTGCTTGGTTATTCCCACAGATTTTTTTGCCAACGTTTCCCTAAACTATCTTGCAGGCAGGACACCATTGTAGATCAAATAGTTTGCAGCTGACTTGTTGTTTATGTTTCTCTCTTGGTAGCCTGCAGGGTACCTTCTGGTACGAAGAACTTCAGCCAGTACGGGTGAAGACTCTAGGTAGGCACCAGGTTAACTTCATTTTCAATGAGTTGCATAGGTGTTAATTTCAGCAATAGGGCCTTTCTGTCAAGTTGCTGCTGCTATTATTATTATTATTATTATTATTATTATTATTACTATTATTATTACTATTATTATTATTATTAATTAGTGTGTAAGGTGTGTTTGCACATGTGTGTGCATATACAGTGTCCATGTACCACATATTGAATGTGATAATTAGAGGATAATTTTCAGAAGTCAATTCTTTCCTTCCACTGGGACTGGGGAATTGAATGCAGGTCCTCAGATTTCAGCAACATGCTGCAAACACTTCTGACCAGTAAGCCATCTTACTGGTACCAGGCAGCAGTTTTTTTTCTGAGAGTGGTAGATGTATCTGTAAGAGCAAGATGGCAAGAGAGTGACAGAAACCTCAGCTGAGTGTTTGACTTTTTTCTTTTCCTTCTCAGTGCCCCAATTTCCAGGGGCTCTGCACTGCTTAGCCCTGGCTGACCTTTTCAACTTGTCTTTAGCCTGTCCCCTTCCTCTTTCCATTTGGCTGCCCTAGTTTTGCTGCTGCTGCTGGTTGTGGTTATCTCTACCTCCTCCTCTCTCCTCCCTCTCCCCCTCCTTCTTCTTTTTCCCCCTGTGTTTGTGTGTGTGTGTGTGTGTGTGTGTGTGTGTCTGTGTGTGTGTGTGTGTATGCATGTGTGTGTATGTGTGCTTGCATGTGTGTATGTACATGTGTGTATGTGTGTGTGTGCACGCACAGGTGTGCAGGTGCCTGAAGTGGCCAGAAGGTGGCACCAGATTGCCTTGGGCTGGAGTTACAGATGACTGTGAACTGCAATGAGTGCTGGAAGCCAAACTCAGGTAGTCTGGAAGAGTAGTAAGTGCTCTTTACCATCCAGCCACTTCTCTAGCACTCTATCAACCTTGTTTGTTAAGATGTATTTTCTTGTTCTTCTGGTCTGTGTCTGAGCACTGAGCAGATCCTGGGCAGAAGTTCTGCCCCCAATCTCACAGAACCCAGAGAAAGCAGGCCTCCCAGGGTCTCTAACCCAGGCATTATCTTAGGTAAGAAGACAGCAACACTGGCCCCAAACAGGGAGTAGCTGGGACCCACTAGGACCCAGGAAGTCACTCCTGGCCTGGAGCACTGATTCCTTCCTGTCTGTGCCTGAGCACTGAGCAGATCTTGGTCTGCAGCCCTATCCCCGGTAGTAACACCCACCCCAAAATAATAGGAAAGACAGGCTGCAGTCAGAGACAAGGCAGGTAGCACAAAGGAGACCCAGATAGTGAAAGGCAAGTGCAACATAAGCATCAGCAACCCAGGGTACTTGGTATCATTAGAACCTAGTTCTCCCACACAAGAAAGTCCTGAATTCCCATATCACTATGAAAGCAAGATTCAGATTTAAAATCACTTCTAATGATGATGATAGAGGACTTTAAGAAGGACATAAACAACACTCTCAAAGAATTTGAGAAGAACACAAGTAAATAGGTAGCAGTCCTTAAAGAGGAAACACAAAAATCCCTTGAAGAATTACAAGAGAACACAACCAAACAGGTGAAAGAATTGAACAAAACCATGCAGGACATAAAAATGGAAGTAGAAATAATAAAGAAACCACAAAGGAAGACTACCCTTAAGATAGAAAACCTAGGAAAGAAATCAGGAGTCACAGATGCAAGCATCACCAACAGAATACAAGAGATAGAAGAGAGAATCTCAGGTGCAGAAGATACCGTAGAAAATATTGACACACCTCTCAAAGAAATTGCAAAATGCAAAAAATTATTAACACAAAACATCCAGGAAATCCAGAACACAATGAGAAGACCAAACCTAAGAATAATAGGTATAGATGAGAGTGAAGATTCTCAACTTAAAGGGCCGATGAATATCTTCAACAAAATTATAGAAGAAAACTTCCTTAACCTAAAGAACGAGATGCCCAATTAAATGCTATGGGTGAAACAAATCACTCATTTGCCTCTGACCTTTTAGAAAAAAAAAGGTTTGTTGAAATACTGTATGTAGGCTCAGTCTGAATTTGCATGAACTATGCTTTAGTGTATTTATAAATGATGAATTTGGATTTTGAAATTAAATTTTTTATTTGCGATTAAAAAAAAAAAGAATGAGATGCCTTATAAACATACAAGAAGCCTATAAAATACCAAATAGACTAGACCAGAAAAGAAATACCTCCCGTCACATAATAATCAAAACACCAAGTGCACAAAACAAAGAAAGAATATTAAATGCAGTAAGAGAAAGAGGCCAAGTAACATATAAAGGCAGACCTATAAGAATTACACCAGAGTTCTCACCAGATATATAAAAGCTAGAAAATGCTGGACAGATGTCATACAGATCCTAAGAGATCACAAATGCCAGCCCAGGGTACTATACCCAGCAAAACTCTCAATTACCATAGATGGAGAAACCAAGATATTCCATGACAAAACCAAATTTACACAATATCTTTCCACAAACCTAGCACTACAAGGGATAATAGCAAGAAAGCTCCAATACAAGGAGGGAAATTATACCTTAGAAAGAGCAAGAAAGTAATCCTCTTCCAACAAATCCAAAAGAAGATAGCCACACAAAGATAATTCTACCTCTAATAACAAAAATAACAGAAAACAACAATCACTGTTCCTTAATATCTCTTATCATCAATGGACTCAATTCCCCAATTAAGAGACATAGGCTAATTGACTGGATATGTAAACAGGACCCAGCATTTTGCTGCATACAGGAAACCCACCTCAGTGACAAAGACAGACTTTACCTTAGAGTAAAAGGCTGGAAAACAAGTTTTCAAGCAAATGGTCCTAAGAAACAAGCTGGAGTAGCCATTCTAAAATCTCCAGCCTGAGAACACAAAGAAAAGGACTCATGGCTCCACCTGTATAGGTAGTTGAGGGTGGTCTTGCTAGGCATCAGTGGAAGTGGATGGCCTTGGTGCCTGAAAATTTGGATTCCCTAGTGTTGGGGAATTTTGAGAGCAGGGAGGTGAGAATGGAAGGATGGTGGGAGCCCACCCTCATAGAAACTCCCAGATTATATGGATTAGACATGACAGAGGCAGGCTGCCAGAAGACTATATTCCAGAATTCAAACAAAAAAATTATCATGATACTAAAATTTGTTTTGAGAATTGTATATTGCCAAATACACAGCCTTGGTGTATCTACTCATCAAGCAAGCTGAGCAGACCTGCTCAAACCTCTGATGTCCTGGAATTCCAGCTAGATGCAGTGAAGACACAGCACCAGAAGCTTATCAATTTACTCTCCCCCCTGCCCCTCTTCTAATATCTAAATGCCCATGATCAGCTTTAAGAAGTTAATAAAGAGTCGGCGCCCCGATTCCCTGGGCTTGGGGACTGAGGTAGTTAATATTGAGCTTGTCTTTCTAGGGAAAAGCAGTGGTTTTGTTGGAACAGGGAGGATTAGCTAGGATTTATTGCATAGCCATAACCCATTGGTAGAAATAAGTATAATTGTTATTAAGATAAACTTATAATTTCTTAAACGGTACAAAGTTTACTTTTATTTCAAATTTAAGGTTTTCATTGGTATGAGCTTCTTATTAATATAAAAGAGAGATCAATATTGTTACTCTCATAGGCATTGTGCCTACATAACACATTTAGGAATACAAGGCTTAGACTCAGTCCTTCTTTAACTTTTCTAACTGATTTGAGATGGTTAGCCTGTGAGTTAAGGGTCTATAGCAAATTCATGGCTCTGAGTTTATTGTTAGGGTGTTTTATATACTTTATTTAGAAATAGCTGAGAGGAGTTAACAGACAACAGTCCAGATTGTTTTACATAGATAGTTGGTTTTCAAAATGTCCGAAGTCCACAGAATTGATGTTACAAACATTTCTGTATTAATGTTCATTTTGATTAGATGTACCTTTCCTCCAGCCTGCCTGCCTGTCAGCCTGAGCTGCTTACCACTAAAGACTGAATAACAATAGGACCTGGGAAGCTGCTTGCCTTAGAGACCTGCTGTCTGCCACAGCAGTTGAATAGATTGCCTGCTGAGCTTGCTTGATACACCTCCTGCCTGCGATTAAGGATGCATACCCCTCACCCACGCTGCTGAGCCGAAGTGCTGAAGAGACTCTTCTTGTGGGGGTGGGGTCTCCCCCTTTTTATTTGATGGTCTTACATTAAACTTTGAGTCTCGATCAGAGAACTTTGTCCTGGCTTCATCTCTTCCTGCCCTTATACCCTTCCCTAGCCTCTCTTGCAGGTGAACCCGGTTCAACTGTGGCTGCTGGCGGCTACAATTAGAGACCTGTCTGCTCCTGACAGCTTCCTGTCTTGGATTCTAAGAAGAAATCGAGCATCTTTGGAGTTATTCCAATTGTGGTGAGACAGCCACTAGGCAAGAATTGCCTCTTGTGATCTACAAACAAATCACTGTCCAGAAAAGGACACACTTGTGGAATAGTCCACTGATTATATCTTCCAAGACAGAGTAATCAGCCCTTATAATTCTGCATCACTAGGTCTGTCAGATGATTCTAGGCCAAAAGGCTGTAGATCAGATGCTCCAACATTTTGTAGTATAGGGACTGTCCAGGTGTTCAGCTGTCTCTATAAATTGGCTAAGTTTTAGAAACTATGCTTTGTGCTTCCCATAATTTCAGTTAACTCAGTCATTCTGGATTTCTGACAGAGTTGAAAACTTATAGTTTCATAGCCAATTCTTGCTATTTACTTTGAGAGAAAAGATTTGTGAGGATGGCTTTCAGCTGACATTCATTCTAAAGCCAAGAAAAAAAGCCAGGTTCAAAACTAAGTCTTTTCATTAGGAGGGATGACGGAAGTTCTGTTTAGTCAACAAAATGATGGACTGTGTATTAGGTCTATCTTGTACCTTACTGACACAAATTGGTATAGTTATGCTCTAATTGAATTTTAAGAGAAAAGTTTTATTTTAACAGGAAGGGTGATATGTAAGAGGAGCTAAGGTGGGAGGAGTAAGGAGAGGAAGAAGAGGAGTAAGGAGAGGAGGAGAGGAGGAGCTAGGTGAAGGGGGGGCATGGAGGCAGATGTTTGCATGTCTCCTCCAGTCAAAGATAGTTGATATATCTAGGTTGGGTATTGGGTTATACTTCTGATTGTATGGGCATCTTGTTATTGAGCATTACCAAACTTATAAAGCCTTTGATTAACATTAAAAAAATGTATAAAAGCAAAAAGCAGAAGGGGGAATGGGATAGGGATTTTCTAGGGAGGGGAAATGAGTAAAGGGGATGGTATCTGAAATGTAAATAACATATCCAATAAAAATTTTTTTAAAAAGGAGAATTGTAAATTGGTGCTGAATTGTAGTTAATTTTGGGTAAGATACTTCTGAGGGAAGATGCACACCATTCTTCATCAATTGGCGCATGTTTTTATAATGTCTTTTTCATTGTTACTGTTTTTTTGGTCTTTCTGTCTTTCACATCCCACTCTAATGTCCCAATTTTACTTACGTGAGCTTTTTAAATGAGTAGCTATTTTTAGTGGTTGATTCATCTGAATTTTTCTTCTTTCTGGGCCCCTTGTTGTTTCCATGACCCACACAGCAAAGCTGTATCTAATTAATAATTCTCAGAAGCAAATCGTGAAGCAAAAGAGAACCCACTTGCGAGAAGCAACTCAGAAGCTTCAAGAACCCTCCTATCTGTCCCCCTAGTACCTCTAGGAGTTTCTTCCCACCTACACAGGAAATCAAGGTCTCAGAGCTGTTGCTGGCACCCTGTTTTACTAACTTAGTGACCACCTTGATGTGACTTTAATATATTATGTTGTCATCCTGCCATTGGAAAGCAGACAGATTTTTCTTTAATTTTGGGCTTGAAGCCAAGACATGTGCAACAACATCCAGGATCCAGAGACAAAGCCATTTTGCCTATTCTCCCTTTTCAGTTGTAAATGTGAATGAGAGCTGTCAGTTTAGACCAGTTACAGCAAGGTCAAGCTTGAACCTCACATGAAACCCTCACTCCATGCCACACCCCCTTTTATAGCTGTTGGATTTGAGTCTGTGAATTTTCTGAGCTGTTACCCTAAAGTCAGTGTAAACACAGCTGTCTCTGAAGAACACAGTGGAAAGAGGTTACATAGCTCTGGCCTGGATGAGGTCTTGAGGGTCATGAGCAATGATGTGTATGAAATACAAAAAGAACCTGGCTTGGGCAAAGGCCAGTAGCAGGCCAACACCAGGTGGGCCCTACCCTCACTGTTCCTTCTCATTCATATTCAACAAGTCTGAAGAAAACAAGCTGAGAGTCAACTGCTTCTTCACATTTCACTGATAGTCATTGTTTTTCTCTCTTCCTTATGGATGTTAAGTGACTCTTCTAGTGGTCCCTAGCTGTCCATTGTTTTGCCAAAATTGTGTGTAGTGCAGGGTCCTCAGGTGGTTGTGTATGCGTGCACTCTGCAACTTACCTGCTGATCCCATTTTATATTTGTACCTCAGGACACTAATGAAGAGAAATTCTGACTTCCTTGTGTGACAGTTGGAGAGCAAATAGAGAAGCATGCCACTTGTTGTAAGGCTATGTGATTTTAGAAGTAGAATTTAACTAAAGAAACCTGCCCAAGGGAGAGACTAAGACCAGGCACCCACTAGCCCAGGATTATGTTAGGCAGCATCAAAAAAGTCCCCCAGATGCCGAAGTCCTCACTGTAAAGAAGTAAGTTTTCTACAAAAACAAAACAAAACAAAACAAAACAAAACAACAACAACAACAACAAAAACAAGTGTAGGTAAGTCTTCAAGTTGCCTGAGCTTTGAGGTTTTCAAGACTCACTGTCTAATATTGTTTTACTGCTAATGTGGGGTGTGGTCAGGATTATTTCAAATAATGACCACCACAAGTAGTGCCTTGCATGCTCAACTAGTGCTTCTGCAAACAGTGATCGGACAGGTCTCCTCACCTCTGTCATTCATGGACAAGCTTCTGTGAAAGACATAGCCCCACTCTCGTAGATCAGAGCAACACAAAACAATGCTCTTTCTATCCTCATGTACTTTTTTATCTGCTGTTTGTTTGCTTTTTTTTTGTTTTTTGGGGGTGTTTTTGTTTGTTTTTGTTTTATTACACAAGCTGTAATACTTTGCGCAGCAACTAGAATGTGTAAAGATGGTCTCTTGCAGACTTCTCTTCATCACACTGACTTCATGTAGTGGACTTGTCTTCTGCTTAAGGACAGCTACTCTCTACTTCATGGCTCTACTTCCTCAATATAGAATACATTTACATTTTTCTTTCTGATTTATGGCAAACACTTAGTTTATTTTCTCAGGCTATCACTGTGGTGACTGGGAGAGAGAACTTGTCCTAGAGATTTGAGAAGAAGACAGGAAGCCTGAAGAGCTGAAAGACCCCCTAGGGGACCCTATCTCAAGTCTGGACCGGCGCTCACCCACGGACACACGAGAGACCTCCTTGATGCATTTGCATAAGGTAGTTTAATAGCAAGGGCCCTTGGGTTGAAACCCGTCCCAAGCAGGAGACAAGGGATTTCGACCCCGAACCCCAGAGGCGGGAGCTATTTATGGGTGGGGGTAGGGAAAGGCGGGAAAGTTTGGCGCGGTTACACATGATTGGTTATTTCAAATATCAGCAACTTGCAGAGGCGGCAGGATGGCTAGTTAGGACTTGTCTGGGCATGCCTTTTTACTTTTCTTTGTGGCCAGGAAATGTGTCTTCCTGCTTTGGGCCTACCCCACCCACAGGTGGATTTTCTTCCCTGAGGCTTGAGGAATGTATCCAGGGCAGTGAAGGCCCGAAATCCTACATTCAGTTCCGCCTTCCTGGAACTAATGAGCCTGTATATATTTTATAAAATGGTCTTTATAATTTTTCACTCTACAGAGCCAGAGGCTGTGGAAAAGAGAGCAGAAAATATGACGTAAGTGTTCCTACCACATAGTTTCTTCTTTGAGCACACACACACACACACACACACACACACAAACACACAAACACGGTGATGTGTTCGTAAAAAGACAAAAAGATATGGAATATTTTCTATAGATGTGTGGTGAGATATGGGGGAAGGAGATGTTTCAGCGGGCCCATGCCGAGGCATCTCTTCCCCCTGAGGGACCAGCCACATGACTGTATAGTATAGAATAGAGTTTATTCAAGTTTATTCAAGGCCTGGGGAGAGGAGCTAAGAGGGTAGTAGAGGCAGAGAAAGATATATATATATATATATATATATATATATATATATATATAGAGAGAGAGAGAGAGAGAGAGAGAGAGAGAGAGAGAGAGAGAGAGA
>JANHMN010000019.1:20100994-20123494 GCA_030674055.1 Rhabdomys pumilio
AGAGAGAGAGAGAGAGAGAGAGAGAGAGAGAGAGAGAGAGAGAGAGAAGAGGCCGGCTATTAGCACCTGGAGAGGGGGAAGGGAAGGGGCAAGAGAGAAGCAAGAGGCAAGAGAACAGATCAAGAGAGAGCAAGAGTGCAAGAGAGAGGAGTGGGCAAGCAGCCTCTTTTATAGTGGGTCAGGCCTACCCAGCTGTTGCCAGATAACTGTGGGGGTGGAGTTTAGACAGAATGCTAACACATGGTCTTACAGGCTGGTTGTACCAAGAGTCTTACGTTGTCCTGCCTGGGCTGTCATGTAGTGTCCTAGCACCCTGTGTCTTCAGCCTGGATGCAGAGGCAGCCAAGTCCTGACTCACTTTAATCAGACTCTGTGCTTCTTTCATTTGGCCAAGAAACTGTAAGGTTCTCTCTTCATTTGTCAAACTTAAGGCTATTGGACAGTCCCTGAAACAGGACTGAGTTATTGAGCATGAATTCAGGTGAAGACTTAATGGAAAGAAAAATAAAATGTGTCAGAGTCTAAATGAGGAAAGTGTGTGTGTGCGAGGGGGAAAAATCTAAAGACGGAAGAATTCAAACTAAAACATAGCCCTAAGTATCCTCTTCAAAAAGATGGTTAGTTATGCAGTTAGAGTCTCACGATGTTCACAAAGATCATCCTAGGAGTCATCTATCTACAAATGACCTCCTGTACAGGCCTTCTACCCATAAGAAAAATTGGTGAGATTCCATAAAGAAAATTGTGATTAGTTTAATGTTTATGGTACATGTAGTAAACATGAAGGAAACAGACAAACAAGGAACAAAAAAGTTGTGGACTGTCCTTCATCTCTCACTTTTACCCTAAAGCTTTGCCCTTCACCAGGGTGGTTTGGTTTATCACCATCACTTAGTAAATTGCACAGCACAAAGTGTAAGCTGTTGATCCTTGAGGCATCATGAGCCAAGGCTTAACCAGACTAGGTCCTCATAGAAAATTTCAGACATTGTTTTATGGATTCTTTCTCTGCTATCACGGGGTGACTCATAAGGGAAAGGGAGGTTAGGTTAAAGAACACCATCAGATTAAACCTCAGAGCCCCCTGTTGTGACGTGGGAGGCCCTAACTTTAGCCCTAAACAATCTTTCTATCTTCTAGAAAAAGTGCGTCTACAAGATGGTGCATTGTGAGGACTGACTAAATGACATGCTGGAGAGGCAGTCCTGAGCTCTGGGGATGCTGGGGATTACAGGATGTGTAGACTTCAAAGCGCTCTCATAATAACTTGACTCCAAAATACACTGTTTCTTATCAATGTGCACATTATTGCCACCACCTTCTTGTTCCTCCCATTTAGTTTCAGAAAATCTGTTGTAACATACTTCATTCTCTCATTCTGAGAGCAAGTTGAGGCTGTTCTGGGTGTTAGTACAGGATTTGTTCTTATATATCAAACAAACTTGCAGACAACAAAGTGCTAAATATCTGTGTTTCTACTCCTCTTTTTTGCTGCGTTTGGTATAATTTCAGATCTGTTCCTCTGGGCATTGAACTCCTGCCATGGAAACCAGAGCAGCACATCAAAGCACAGCAAGTCCTTAGAGTTCAGAGTCTTTCCTGCTTCCCTACAGAGGGTCAAGAATACAAACATCCTCAATTGGTGGCAGGAGGGAATATCAGTCCATCAACAAAACCAGAAACCAAACAGGAAGGAGCAAATGGCCATCTCTGCTATTTATTCTGTGGTTATTAAGAAAAGCATAACTTGGTCCTTCAACCAAATTTGTCAATGGCCATAAAAAAATACACAGGGCAAAGTCATTTCAGCAAGTGGAAAGTCTGATCTTAGACGGATTTGAGATAATTTCCCAAGTAATTTTTCTTGCTACAGCTTATATAAGAATGCTGGAACTGGCTGGGCAGTGGTGGCACACACCTTTAATCCCAGCATTTGGGAGGCAGAGGCAGGTGGATTTCTGAGTTCGAGGCTAGTCTGGTCTACAGAGTGAGTTACAGGATAGCCAGGGCTAACAGAGAAACCCTGTCTTGAAAAACCAAAAAGAAAAAAAAAAAAAAAGAATGCTGGAATTGTGAAATAATTAGCCGTTGATTACTTTTCTCTTTTAAAAATGATTAGGCAGAAATTTAGCATGTGCTGCAATGTTTTGAGTCACTTCACCCTTAATTAAATTTCTCAGACATTTCCTTTCTAGACTGAAGAGGATGTACACACAGTGAGCAAGCTGACGTTCCGACTCCCCCGATGCACTTCCAGTGAGTGCTACTGAGGTGTGCAAAGCTAGCAGAGATCTTAAAACTTAGCCTGTAGGCTGGCCATCCATACCAGTCTGTTAGACAGGACTCTACAGTGCCCAACCACGTGCAAAAAAAAAAAAAAAAAAAAAAAAAAAGAAAGAAAGAAAAGAAAACAAACAAACCAACAAACAGAGAAGCCAGGCTCCTTGTACATGTTAAGCCTTGGAAAAGGAGCAAGGGATGTAATTTGCCTGTTTTATGAATGCTTCTACAAACAAGTCAACAAGCCACTTATCATTCTTAAAATTACTTGGACTTTATTGGTTTCAGAAGATAACTGGGCCTACTGCTTGGCAGGAAATGGAGTTTGCTTAATTCCTCTTGTCACCCAGCAAGTGGTCTGCCAAGGAGGGGATGGTGGGGAGTCATTCACCCTTGGAACAGGCAGAGCAGAGCTTTGTGTGAAAAAATGAAAAGTCCCTGAGGATATAATTTAGTGACAGAGTACTTGTCATTCATGAAAAAGGCCCGAGTTTAAACCCTGGCACCCCACCTCTCCTGCCCTCAAAAGTATATAATACTAAAATCTAGTTTGTCAGTCTGGAGTTTTATATCATTACATACCAACCATTCTATTACCTCAATGGTGCTACTCCACTTTGGAAAAGAAGCAAAAGCAAAACTTTTGTAGCCATTATACATGCTAAACAACTGAGGCCAGTACTCAAAGTTGGCAAGTATAGTCAGTATAGGTACTACCAGTTTTTAGAAGTTGGTGCTTATTCTATATTAAATATTATGTTCTATATGGAAAGAAAGCTCACTCCCAGACACACTTGTTTATTTCAAGATCAAGTCATTTCATTCTGACAATCACGCTACCAGAATTGTTTATCTTGACCTTATATTTAAAAACAGGACTATATAACAGAAATTGCAGATATGAAATGAACCTGGAGAAACTGGGAAAGGGGATAACATTTGAAATGTAAATAAATAAAATATCCAATAAAAAAAAAAAAGAAATGAACTTGGAGTGAACTTAAATAATTTGTGGCAGTTCAAAAGCTCTAGAGAATTTTACCAGATAACAGAAATTTATAATGAAATTGGATGAAGCTATTTCCATGTAAATTTTCAACAGCAGAAATATTTAAAATCAGCTAGAATGGACCCTAAAACCACAGAGTACTGGACACTATTGCAGTTTGTGGCCTGTGTTGTTAACTAGGAGTGCTGTGACCCTCCAGAAAACTTTTTGTTTGTTTGTTTCTTTGTTTGTTTTTTTTTTTTTTTTTTGAGACAGCTCTGTGTTTTGTTTTTCTGTGTAGCTCTGGACTCTATTTGTAGGCCAGGCTGGCTAGAACTCACAGATATTCACCTGCCTCTGCTTTCCAAATCATACACCACCACACATGCACATGGCTCAGTAAACTTATTTTAAATTTTTTCTTTCTTTTTCTTTTCTTTTCTTTTTCTTTCTTTCTTTCTTTCTTTCTTTCTTTTTTTTTTTTTTTTTTTTTTGTTGTTTTTTGAGACAGGGTTTCTCTGTGTAGCCCTGGCTGTCCTGCAACTCACTGTGCAGACTAGGCTGGCCTCGAACTCAGAAATCCACCTGCCTCTGCCTCACAAGTGCTGGGATTAAAGACCTGAGCCACCACTGACCGGCAAAGATTTTCTAACTCTCGAAATTAAGACAAATAAAAATTCTTTACTCATTTATGAGTAGAGATACTATGCTGACCATCCAGCTTACCCATGACAATATAAGATCAAACTGGATGGATCCATCAACAAATCTGTAGAAGTTAATAAAGCCAGAAACCTAACAGGATTATTGATCACAGAGTTACCAAGGTAGAAGTATTTTCTTCCCCTTTTCAAAAATTAGAAAAATGTAAATTAAAAAAAAAAAACTTACCATGATTAAATTAGGGGTAGATGTCACTTCTTCCCCCAAACAGAGATTTCTGACAGCCAATAGGCTCAAACCTGGAGGGCAAAGAAGCCACAAAACTCCTAGGTAAAAACCTTATGCTAAATAAAATGACTGACAACCCCTAGCTAAATAAAAACCAAGCGCCCTGCTGAACAACACTAGCTCCAGAAAGGAGGGCCACTTCAACAAGTTAAGTGGCTATTCTTATCACTGCAGAGGCAGAGACCTGTGAACCTGAATTAGAATTTTTAGCAAGTTTTAGTAGGCTTGTGGTTCTTTCCCTTCTTCGTGGTGTTTGACATCTGTTCTTTGATTGGTCCCATGTTTTCACTGTATTTGCATACTCATATTCAGTGAATCAAAGCCTAGCTGTTTTCCATAAATTCAAGCATCCTGGGCTTTATCAGTCAGGGCTCTCCAGGGGAACACAACCAATAGACCATGTACACATGTACATACACACACACACACACACACACACACGCACACGCACACACACACACACACACACACACAGTCTAAAACTGGCTGTCTACTAACAGAAAGTTCAAGAATCCAATGTTTCTTTAGTTGAAAGGCTCAATATCTCAGATAACCTTTAGTATATACAAGAATACTGAAAAAATAGGTTCTAATACCATTGAAGAAATGAATTTGCCAACCAGAGTGAAGGCAGGCAGACAGGCAGGCAGGCAGAAAACAAAAGCTTCTTTCTTACCTTCCTTTATATAGGCTGCCAGTAGAAGTTATGGCCTAAATACAGGGTGGATCTTCCCACTTCAAAAGACTTGGATTTAAGGTGGTCTTTCTGCCTCAAGTGATCTGGATTTGAGGTGGGTCTTCTTACCTCAGATGATCCAATGAACTAAAAATCTCTCACAGATCTTCCTGGAGAAGTGGGTTTTTAGTTCGTGCCAGAAGTAGTCAAGTTGACAACCAAGAACAGTCATCACAAGCCTATCTACTGTTAACACAGAATGATATCTTCTTATGGCATGCTTAATTTTCAAATGAAAATCTTAACCGGGCGATAATTATACCAATATGATGTAAATATCCAACATGTAACCACAGACATAATTTATAAATATAATATATAATTTAAAATAGGTGGCAGTGTACTTTGAGGGACATTTTAGTATCTCAAAACTTAAATATGATAAACACTGATGTTATTTCAATTGATGATAAAGAAGTCAAGAAAAGGGCACAAACACATTATTATAATCCTTGTTTCTGCAACTGGTCACATGGCCTTAACTGGTATTTATGACCACCATTCTCTATGACCCATTCTACCCCACCCTCAGCAAGCACCACAGCTGGCCTTGGTTATTGTTTTTACGAACTGACCCATACCTTCATGCCTAAAGAGTCTGTGCCCTTGCCATCCTACCTGGATTAGGATTACTTTCCGACTGACTTTAATCCTAAAACACTGTGGCATCAAGCGCCACTAGCAAAGACCTCCTGTACTTCAGATATAATCTTGCTTACCTCCCCTGTGAATAAGTAATCCAATTTCCCATTGGTAATCTGAATCAATTACTTTCCTATCATTGTTATTCCTTCCTTAGCCAATTGGCTAACAAACAACAGAAGTGTGGCTGGTAGGAGTCTGAATTTCCAGGAAGGAGTCCTGAATCTCCAAACATTCCCATTCAGTGGAATGTTTATTGTGTCTCCTGGCAGGACCACTGCCCCCTCTGGAACCAAAACTTTTAGTTCAGCAGAACTTAAGGTCCTGGAAACAGGAAGCAAAATTTTTACTAGTGGGCTACTAAGGATGACAGTGAGTGAAATAACTTCCCTTTTCATCCTTTGACCAATAAATCCTGGCTTTGGGAAAAACATTACCATGTGTTGGCCACTGAATCAAAGCATATATTGCCTTCTGGAGAGCCCTGCCCCAGCCCTGCAGGCTACTGCCACCAAATTGGCATTGCAACTGTGTCTTCAGTAGGTCATTCCATTGTTCTATCTGGCTAGTTGCTTCAGGGTGATAGGAAACATGGTAAGACCAGTGGATTCGCATGATTGTGGGCCCACTGTCGCACTTCTCAGGCTGTAAAGTGAGTTCCTTGGTTAGAAGCAATGTTGTGTGGAATACCATGATGGTGGATTATGCTTTCTGTAATTCTGAGTGGTGGTTTGGACAGAAGCATTATGTACAGGAAAGGGGAATTCACAACTAGAATAAGTACATATTCCAGTAAGCAAAACATTGCTCTTTCCACAGAGGAAGTAATTTAATGTAGTCAACTTGCCACTAGGTCACTGGCTGTTCAACATGGTGAATGGTGCTATATCTGGTCTCAGTGCTGTTCTAAGCAGATTTTGCACTCAGCAGCAGCTGTAGCCAGGCCAGCTTTGGGAAGCAGAAGTCTGTGTTGTCCTGATTTTATACAACCTCCATCTCTTCCATCAGGGCCACTTGATTCATGGGCCCATTGTGCAATGACAGGGATGGCTGGGAAAAGAGGCTGACTGTTCATAGACTGTGTGATCCTATTTACTTGATCATTGAAGTCATCCTTGGATGAAGTCACCTTTTGGTGAGCATTCACATGGGACACTGGTATCTCTGCATCCTCTGTCCATTCAAGGAGATCTGTTGGGAGCCGATTTTTAGCAGAAATCGGCTAGAAAGCAGCTATCATCTTTGCAGCCATCTGGAGCCATATACCCTGATAAGAGACCTTTTTTTCAACAACCTACAACAGCTGAAGCACACTCTGATAAATATCTTATTTATCCCACATAGCTTGTTTTGCTGTTTAGTGCCCCCAGCTGCAAGGCACACGTGGTATCCATGCCTGCAAAGCATGTGGTGCACGTGCTATCCACGTGCTATCCATGCCATACATGCCTATAAGGCGCATGTGATATCCACGCCTGCAAGGCGCATGGGGCACGTGCTATCCATGCTATACACTCTTGTAAGGCTTACATCATAGCCACACCTACAAGGCACGTGGTATCCACGCACCTACAAGGCATGTGGCAAAAGCGTATAAATACCCCAGATTTCCTTTCGATAAACGAGACTTGATCAGAACCTCTGTCTTGTCTCCATTCTTTGTGTCTCTTCCCCTTTATCCTCTCTCTCTCTCTCTCTCTCTCTCTCTCTGTATCTCTCTCTCTCTCTCTCTCTCTCTCTCTCTCTCTCTCTCTCTCTCTCTCCCCTGATCCGAAGACCAGAGCGGCAGCTTGGGCCTCGGTATTTTGGCCTCCAAGCGTGGGGCACATCGGAGCAGGCCACAACAGAGATCTATCTACATACTTCTTCCCCACATGTCTTTTTCACCTATTTTTCAATCATGTTCTTCTCAAGTCCCCAACTATTCAGCCAAACCATTGTCTATAGCCCCTGAATCAGTCAATCACACATCTGGCTATTTCTTCTTCCTAGCAAAATGCACAGATATGAGTACTACTGATGTTCTGTCCATGGTGAGATTTTTTCCTTCATTGGAGTCTTTCAGAGTTTTCCCCGAAAGAGGCTGTAATGCTGCCACTGTCCACTACTGGATGGTGCCTGCGTAACATACACAACTGTCAGTAAATGAGGCCCTAGTCTTCTCTTTCTCAATTCATCTACCAGAGGAAATATCCCATGAGCCTATTATACAGGTGCATGCTTGACAGATGGCATTGTAACAGGAGTAGAAACCATAGGCATTTGAGCAACCACATTGGGCAGCTTAAATCATGAGCAAATGCCAAGACAAACAATACACATAAATGACAGCATGCCACAAGCAAGCTGAATTGCTTGTCACATTAACAGAATAATAAAAAATCATGTTACTACCTTACTAAATGCAGAAAAGCAATTGGTTCAAAATGTCTCTATATGATTAAAATATTATATTTTGACAAAGAATATAAATGTAGCATTTAAAAAAATAATTCGCATTTAATTATTTATGGGGCCCTCAGAGGACAACTTGCAGAAATAAGTTTTCTCTTTCTTTCATATGGGTTCCAGGAATTGAATTTAGGTTATCAGACTGGGCAGTAAGTGGTCTTCTTTAATCGAATATAAGATAGTTATAAAACACCAACATCAGGCAATAGAAATAGTGAAAGTTTTGTATCTGTGATCAGAAATAAGAGAAACATTATAGCCACCAGTACTTCTAGGGTACCTTATTTTAATATCTTAGAGCAGTAAGAAAAGAAAGGAAGGAAGAAAGAGAGAGAGAGAGAGAGAGAGAGAGAGAGAAACCTGATATGGCAATTCATATGAAAAACATCAGAAGTTCTATGCATAGGTGTTTGAACTGATTTAGTAAGACTGTTTCCAATAACCTTGTTTATTAAGCCACTTAATTCTAATGTCTAAGTGTGTGTTTTTTTCTTATATTTTCATTGTGTGCATGTCTATATGAATGTATGGCATATGTTGTGAAGAAGCTCCTAAAAGAAGGGATAGAACTGGCATTACAGGCTGTTGTGAGTCACCGATGTGGCTGCTAGGAACAGAACTTGGGTCTTCCGGAAGACCAGCAAGCACTTTTAACCACTAAGCCATCTCTTCAGGTACTATCTGTGGAATTTTAAAATTTTATTTCTATGATGATACAAAATCAAAATGAAAAAATCAGTAGAAGAAAAAAAGATTGAAAACTGAGGAATATATGCATTCAAGCTGTGAAAGGAACAGAAAACACTTGGAGAAATATTTAAAGCACAAATAAATGAAACTCAGTGTCATGTTTTTACATTAGAAGAATTGAAAATTTAAAAAACATGTTATTTTTCTTGAAAGTAAGCTTTCAGAATTAATACTATTTAAATCAAATCCAAATCCAGTTGCCTTATGTACATCTGTGTTTGTGTGTAGGGTGTGTGTGTGTGCATGTATGTGTAGAGAGAGGGGAGGAGATAAAGGATGTGCTTTTAAAAGTATTGAAAATGTGTAAAAAAAAAGTTAGTAAATCAGATATAAACAATGTACCCTTTAATAATAGAAAAAGAACAGTAAAAAGAATGTGCCATGTTAGATGTCGATCAATGTGTCTTTAATCATGAAGATACTGTAGCGTTTGGGTGAAAAATAGAGAAAAAGGTCAGAGCAACCACAATTCTTAAGAAGATGGAAATTAGAGACAGATTATGTCTACACTAAGCAGAACACAGTCAAGACCAACAACCAAGCCAACGACTAGCAGTCAAAGTTGAACTTCTATTTAAAATTCAGAACTTCTGTTTATCAAAAAAATTTTAATTAACAAAAAAAAATTAAGCTATCAGATTAAAGACTAATATTACATAGACTCTGTACACAAATTAATTAAAACGCAAAACAGCGCAGTGAGAAATAGGCAAAAAATGAGAGACATAAGGAGGCACAAACACATATAACATACATTCACACATGTCACAAGCATGCAGTGTGTGCTAGTGATACCTCAACTGACCGAAAAAAAAAAAAAAACAAAAACAAAAACATGTTTGTTTTGTTTTGGTAATCAAGGAAATGCACATTAAAGCTACAGTTTAATATTTTGGGAGTGTAATTGCAGTTTTGGATTGTGTATTTTAAATCATCATAATGAGGTAAAAACACTTGTATTAAACTAGGCATCATTACAATCAATACATTTTTGCCACTGAGAAACCCTGTTTATTACAATAGTGTAGAAATCAATTCTTTAAAGTCTTCTGAATTCATGAGAAGCATGTTCTGCATCCGACTACTTGTAGAAGTGTTTTCTTTGAAAAGAGTTGTCAACATGTTTGAAGAAGTCAGAGATGGTTGGTCAAGGGTTAGATGAATGTGATAGACAAGGCACAACTTGAAAGCTCTGTTATCTTAACATTTTAAGTAGTTGTTGTGTGGCAGACAATTGGACATTGTTACCACTGGCCCTACTGTTGAGTACTTCTTGCCCGAAAGGGTTGAGTTTTCAGTGCATCCCATTCATTTGCTGAGCAAGCTATTTAGAGTTATTGATTTTGCAGGTATACAGAAAACGGTAGTTGGTCAGACCAGCTGCAGACCATTCTCAAGAGCCATGATGTTTTTGGTCTAAATTTGACTTTGGGAAGTGCTTTGGAGTTTCTCAATCCAGGTAAGGTGGCTGGTGTAGACTCTGTCCAGTTTCTGACCCTCCTCCAAGAATGGGAGAGTTCAGACAAGACAGATTCAGACTGTAAGTATCAACTGGCTTGTTTTGTGTCAACTTGGCACAAGGTAGAGGTATCACAGAGAAAGGAGCCTCTCTTAAGAAAATGCTTCCATGAAATCCAGCTGTAAGGCATTTTCTCAGTTAGTGATCAAGTGTGGGAGGGTCCATGTGGGTGGTACCATCCCTGGGCTGGTAGTCCTGGGTTCTATAAGAAAGTAAGCTGAGCAAGCCAGGGGACACAAGTCAGTAACATCCCTCCATGGCCTCTGCATCAGCTCCTGCTTCCTGACCTTCTTGAGCTCCAGTCCTGACTTCCTTTGGTGATGAACAGCAATGTGGAAGTGTAAGCTGAATAAACCCTTTCCTCCCCAACTTGCTTCTTGGTCATGATATTTTGTGCAGGTATAGAAACCCAGACTAAGACAGGAAAGGTTGCCTACCTTTCCCCTAGATAAAGCTTTAAATGCATTGCCAAGCAAGATTAAAACAAAACAAGTTTGAACTCTTTTTTTTATTCGAAATTTTATTTATTTACATTTCCCCATTTCTTCCCCATTATTTCCCCATTTCTTCCCCCACCCTGCATTAATCCCCTATCTCATCCCTCCTTCTTCTTTTTTTGCTTTTGTACTGTTTAAATCACATGCAAGTATTAAGGTCAGTTCTAGGTTGAGGGACTCAAAAAGCAATAGATGTAAACAGTCAAGGAACAAGCAAGACAATAAAAACCCAGATAGTCAAAGAACACAACAACACACTATTTCTAAGGACTTATCAGGATGGCCAAAATATCTGAGCCTACTTCCCTATCATAGCCCAAAGTCATTTTTATGCCTGAAGCTTACTTTTTTGTTCTAGCTTAAAATTTAGATTCCTGCCTGAAATTACGTCTTTGTTCTAGCCTAATGTCAGATTCCTGCCTGCAGTCCATTTCCTTGTCCTTGGCCTATGTCAGATTCCTGCCAGGCAGCCCCAAAAGCTCTCCACATCTTCCCCCACCCCCATGTTTTTTTTTTTCTTCTTCATAAACAAGACTGAGACTGTCTTAGGTCGTTCTGACAAGAATGTTTTCCTTACCCATCGTGGAATATGCATTATCAATAGCAATGCACTTCTGTCTCAGGTTGGTAAGGCTCTGTGCAGAATCTTACCTGTCCTTGGCTTGCCAGCCTATTAAATTAATAACTCTGTCTGGGGGTCCATTTTCAGTTTCAAGTCATGTACTTTGGCTGCCAACCTGCTGATATAGTTAGAGACAAGTTTTAACATGATGGGCAGGAATAAAAGTATTCCCAGGACATGAAGAGCTAGTTAGCATGATCAAGCTATATATGCCATTCCTGAGGTTTGACCAAAATGGAAATGCTGACCTCAGGCCATGGATAATTTTATCAGAACTTTCTGCAGCATCAAAGCTAAATAGAGCAGCATGTTTTTTTTAAATTCATAATCTCACTATGCAAAGTTAAAAACACCCAGAGAGGTGTTAGAATTATGCCAAATACCCTACAGGTATCTTTAAACTTTTCTCTAATTATAATGATTTACAATGATTATTGTAAATTTTAGAAGTAACACTACTCCAATGGCATTTGTCATGACACTTGGGATGGCTCCTAACTCTTGAACCCTGAACCTCCTTCAGATAATTTGAATAGAATATAGAGCATCAATCCGTTGTTCCAGACACTTATATAAATCCTTTTGTATACTCACTACATTAGTAACATTTTTTTTTTTTGCTAGATGGTTAACAAAAATAATTGTCTTAACTCCTTGTGTCAAAGCTATTGCAGAAGCAATGATGCTAGCAATTAATGAAATTAAAGCTGCTATACCAATAATAATCAAGCCCACTACCCTCTTGCTTCTGCTTAAAGCCTAACTCACTTCTTCCAGCACTTTCAAGCTTTTTTCAGAGAACCAAGGTTTTCTAATATTCAGGGCAGTAAGACAAATGCTGGTTGATAGACCCCTGTAACAACCATGCCAGGTTTCAACACACTAACAAAATTAGAAAGCACACAGTCAATGCAACTCACAATAAATGCTGTAGAAGAGACAAAACAATTTTAGCTTAACAATTAAAAGAGCCTTAAAACATGTACTAACCCTTGTTTGAAATCCAGATCCTTGCCGGACAGTGGTGGTGCACACCTTTAATCCTAGCACTTGGGTGGCAGAGGCAGGCAGATTTCTGAGTTTGAGGCCAGCCTGGTCTACAGAGTGAGTTCCAGGACAGCCAGGGCTACACAGAGAAACCCTGTCTTCAAAAAACAAAAACAAAAACAAAAACCAAAGCAAAATCCAGATCCTGTTTCAACTTTATCTCTTGCTATCATAACATGATAGAGAACTGCAGCTAACTTCCAAAAATGTCTCTGAAAATGTCCAGATCTAGCCTTCCAAATGAAGATTGTTATGTCCAATATTGGATTGATTTCTAGACCAGTACGTGATTGAGTCTGAATAACTGGTCACCTTCAAGAAAAATGCAAGAGTCATTATAATTTCTTTCTTAGATTCTCTGTCCCACAAGGTCACTTTTAATAGCAGTAGGATGCCTGAGAGCTGCCACATCTCGAAGTAGCATTCGGCTCTGAGAAGGGGTACAGTACAAAAGCTATCCAAGGGCTTTGGAGTGGTAACCAAGAACAGCTGCTTGCATGGCAGATCTTCTGTGTCCAGTAGATCTCAAAAGATGGGGTCATGACTAGTGCACAAGCCGGTGGGTCTTGAGCCAATAGTCTCACATGTGAGACCTATTAGGTCTCAGAGGCTGAAAGCAGCTGTAGGCTTGGATTCCCTTCAGCCCAACCAAGTTGGAAGCCTTGGAGACTGAAATAAAAAAGTGTCCTTCCGATTACAGCAGCTGGTAAGTCCTGGAGGCTGCTCTAGCCAGCTCAGGTGGAGGCTCAGTCATGTTTGTCTTTAGCAATCTTGAAGGCAGTCAGGCTTCCTCTTTTAATGAGCAAGCCAGCTGGCAGCTGAGCACTTCTCCAAGGAGAGCAGGGGGACAGCTGATGGGATTGAACAGCAGGATTTGAAGCCTTCTTTCTTTCCTTCCTCTATTGGCCTTGCAGCAGTCCTGGCTCTGCAATGAATGTGGTTATGCAAATAAAGTGAAAGACAAGACCAATCAGGGATAGAAATTCACAGTTCAGTCTGCAGGTCTGTTTCTGCTTGAAGTAGGGAAACATCCGAAAGTGACTGTTTTGGGTTGCTATGGTGACCTTTGCTGGCTGCTTTCTGCTTTCCTTTGCTTTGCAGAGATTTCCTTCAGTCACATTTTTTTGTTTCCTTTTGTAGCTGTTGCATCTGGACTAATGCTCTTAATGATATACAAATTTCTAGTTCACAAATGAAGAGAAGGAGGTTCTGGAAAGTTAAAAATCTTTAATAATTCCAGTGACTACTAAAGCAGAAATACCAGCTACGCTAGTTCTTTTCACTCTCAACCCCGTATCTTTTCCCATCAATTTATAAAAGTATTCCTTTTTTTTCATTAATATATTTATTTATTCACTTTACATCCTGATTGCAGCCCCCCTCCCCCTTTTCTTTCCACCCTCTCTCCTCCCTGACCCCCTGGGCCCTGGCACATCAAGTTGAATCAGGGCTAAGAACATCCTCTCCCACTGAAACCAGACAAGTATTCTTTAAAGATGCATTCTATTTTAGTTTATAAGCATATCATTCTATAAATGTATTCTTTGCTTCTTAAGATCATGCAATTTTCAGATACTTCCTTCCCCTTTACAATGTCGTTGTGTATCACAGTTGCCTTAAATTAATGTGTCTTCTTTTATTTAGTAATCATTGTTGCAATCTGTTTGCACGTTTGCCACCACTAGTAGATTCTTACATTCTTGAGGATGATCATTTATCTCAGTGATGTGGTATTCTCATTCTACCACATGGTTGTCTGTTGGATTCACAGCTATGCTTTTCAACCTTCTCTTGACTCAGAAGTAGCAGGTGGTCTCATCATCTGACGCAAAAAAAAATGTCTTTAATACCAACACTAGGAAGGTGGAGACCTGTGCATCTCTGAGTTTGGGGCCAGCCTGGTCTACAGAGCAAGTTCCAGGACAGCCAGGGCTACACAGAGAAATCCTGTCTTTCACACACACACACACACAACTCTCTATCACTGCTATTTTCCAGTAAATTAAAGGCAATTAGTTAAGAATGCTAGCACCTCTAGGTGGAGACAGGCCCTTTTCTCCTCACTTAGGGTTAATCCAAGATATATCAGGGACCTGACTAGGCACCAGGGACAAATAGCTGAGGTGCCTATTTATCATATCAAAACAAAACCTGCCCACCAGTTTCTCCCAGCATCCCTCAGTCCCTATGTGGTACAGGGTGCTCCTTGCCAGCATACCCCATCCACTATCATGAACATTTCAGCCCAGGGGCTGGGCTGCCCCTCCCCCCAGATGCTCTTCCCCAGTTTAGCTATATTGGTCCCTTTAACCCTTTTAACCCTTTCATCCTTTGACCTCTTTGTCTCTTGGTCTCCTGACGTCCCCTTCCCTGCCTCCCCTCTCCTCCCACAGTCTGGCTCATGTTCACTCTGGACTCTTGGGTGGCCATGCCTTTGGCTATGCTCTCCTTCATATTTAAAATAAACTTTCTTCTCCACCACGCCTAGAAGCAGTCATGTGTTAATCCCAAAGTTGGGAGAAGAAATACCACTAACCCAGATCATCAGGGCCAAATTAATTAAACAACCCATTAAAGCAAGCTTTTTTTATTCATGTACACAGG
The DNA here is from genome assembly GCA_030674055.1 of Rhabdomys pumilio. Classification (NCBI taxonomy): domain Eukaryota; kingdom Metazoa; phylum Chordata; class Mammalia; order Rodentia; family Muridae; genus Rhabdomys; species Rhabdomys pumilio. Next base: position 20,116,082 of record JANHMN010000019.1, read on the forward strand.
CTGCCTCCTCATATGATGGGGTTTGAGAGGTCAGCATATGTGTGGAAGACAAAGTTTTTATAGCTCTGGAATAGGGGTTTTCCCACTGGGGGTGTGGTGGTTTGGATATGCTTGGTCCATAGGGAGTGGTACTGTTAGGAGATATGGCCCTGTTGGAAGAAATATGCCACTCTGAGGGTGGGCTTTGGAAGTCTCCTCCTATGCTCAGGCTCCACGCTTTTTGGGAGAGAACTTCCTCCGAGGTGCCTGAGGATGCCAGGCTCTCCTGGTTGCCTTTGAATCAAGATGCAGAACTTTTCACTCTTCCAGCCCCAAGTCTGCCTGGATGCTGCCATGCTTCTTGCCATGATGATAATGGACTGAACCTCTGAAACTGTAAGCCAGCCCCAATTAAATGTTGTCCTTTATAAGATTTGCCTTGGTCAGGCATCGAGTCTTTTCATAGCAATGGAAACCCTAACTAAGACAAGGAGATTTGTTGGGCAAAATAGATAGGATTATAGGAGCAGATCATAAGCAGACCAAGTTAGTTATAATGACTCCTAAACCAAAGGCATGATTGTAAGGCCTCAACAACAGGTGGTCATAAGATGGTAGCCATAACAACCCTTTTGAAACAAAGGTAGTATTGCAAGACAGTTATTAACTTTTTGAAACAAAGACATGATTGCCATTCCTAGAACAGGCAGTAAAGAGCCATTTATAGTTAAGAGTTACAGATGAGGCATAGCCCAGTGCTTAAGAAACAGAGGTTTAATCATAAACAAAACGAACCTAGTTTGTTGTTACTGTAAGATGGCTTTTAAGCCTAAGATAGAGACCAGCTGGTTCTTCACATATCTTCCTTTTGTATTCCATCCCCCCACACCCTTTTTCATTCAGGCACCACCTACTTTGCCTTCTCAGAACTCTCACCTCCCAGGGCAGCCCCTCAGAGCCAACTTGGGGTTTGGCTCTGTCTACCCACACTTTCAAGGCATTACTATTACTTTTTCCTCTCCTCTGTCTTTTTCTTTGGGGAGCTGGCTGGAATGCAGGTATGCCTTTAAACTGCCTAGCTAATGCCCAGGGTCCTTATTCTTTCTCTAAAGCTCTGAACACCTCTTTGTTTAGTGGCTGCCAGCCACTGGAGGTTGACCTTCCTGTAGATTTTCTCTTCCTTTAAGCTTCTGTCCCTTCTCTTCCCCCTTCTCCCTTTCCCTTCCAGGCATCTGTGAGATTTATAGCTTGCTGGCCTTGGGGTTTTTCTTTCAAACTCTTAATAAATTGCCCTCGTGCTCCAGTTTATATCTGTTCTTAAAATTTTTTATTCATGGGACCAAGAACCCTATTGAGTGACCTCAGAGTCTAAGGTATCATACAGTGGAGCTCCTGAGAGACTCCAAAATTTCTAGTAACACTTCCTTCTTGCTATTTAATTAATTGGCAGAGAAAACAACCCATTCGTGCACCCCTAGACTTGGGCTTCGTTTTTCTCTATGAGGCCATTCCCTTTGCTCCCTTCATGCAGACACCGCCCGGGGTATCACAAGATGCTGCTCTTGTGGAAAGTGATTGCGTTCTTTGTTTCTGCTTGCTTGCACTATCAGAGGTCACCATTTTGACCAAGTTTAGTTTAATCAGTATTTTTGTGAGTTCAGAAAGGGGGACTACCTCATTCTTTAACATGGAATGTTGTTCAGTGCTCATGACTGAATGCTTGTTTTTTTGTGAGGTGGGAGCAAGGAATCATTATAACTATAGTTTTTAAGAAGCAGATGTGCTAGGATCAGGATCCCTGAGGTCATGAAGGTCATAGCGTTGAACACCTCAATACTGTATACCTGTAGGGAGACTGAACTCTTTCTAGTTGCTGGCTGTGAATCTGTTTTGGGGTAAACACCACCTGTTTAAGAATCTACTTGCTTCCTTAAAGTTCCAGTGTGATCCTTCAGGAACTTACCATGGGTGGTTATTTGACTTTATTTACTCTGGTCTGCTGGGGTTAAGTGCAGGGCCAGTCTAAAGGAACACCTCCTGTAAACTTCAAAGATCACTAGTTACAAGTGTCATTCTTGGACTTGCACTTCCCATTTTAGTGTGTCTATTGTGTACATATAATCAGACATCAATGCTTTAGGATCTGGGAAGAAATTTGTTATGGTTATATTTAATTATACTGTAAAATAAAACTGTTTTAGAAAGTTTAAATATATGCATATATACCTTATATGCATACCTTATATGTATCTTGTAATATAATATAATATTATATATATATATATATATATATATATATATATATTGTATATTACATGTTAAAAGAAAACATATCTCTTGAACGGGCTTCTGCTGACCCAGAGTCTATAGTGGAATGAGGGAATGCTGTACAAACCACAGTTAGACAATAGGATGGAGTTACTTTTTAGCAAGTCTTAGTTATCTAAATGTAATAGTCATAATTTCTAAAAAAGTCACGCTACAAATAAGCATTGTTTTAAAACTAGTGCTATTACATTACTACCTGAGCAATATGTATGTTTTTCTAACATTTTAAAGAAAAAAAGTCAAAATAAGTCCATATAATTACACTGTGTTCAAACATCTGACTTTTTCTTTTAGATTAAGTTCATGTTCTTTCTTGTAAAAATACTAATCCTAGCATATCCTACGTTCAACAATCGTATTAAGCAGTAATTTTTATTAAGTTAGCAGTATTGATGAGATCATCCGTCATGATCAAAGACACAAAGCATCAAAACAGTGAGACTGAAGGCAGCAAACACTCCGTGACTGAAGGCAGCAAACACTCCGTGACTGAAGGCAGCAAACACTCCGTGACTCCCAGACAAGAACTGTGTTTACATCTTTTTAAAGATGTCTCTATTCTGTGGATGAAAACACTGAGCCCAGAGAGTAATATTTGTTTAGTGCCATTGCTGATGAGTGCAGAGACATAAATGCAAAATCTGTACTTACTGGTAAGTTCAGAACCTTCAGATAAAATAAAAGCTAACAATGTGGAAAACTTGTGGTGAAAAATAGTTTTTAGATATAATAAATAAAATAATTTTATGTACTTATAAAAAAAATACTCCATGAGATTTTTTTTTTGATGACTTTAAGGACATCGAGGATAAATACAGTTTGTTCTGATTTACCCAGGCTTTTCATTTTTTGCATGTAATAATGCTCTTAGCAGGTCTGGGGAAGGGGGAAGCAATATGAAATTTGGTATAATTAAATATATTATATCTTTTGCAAGTAGGACATAAATTTCAGTTACTTTGATTCTTGATACAGAAAATGACAACAATCAGAATGCCAGACAGCTCTGCTTCCACTCTGGGAGTGTCCAGGAACTGCTTGTCCCACCAGGGTGGCTTGGCAGGATCTTGGCCACCTTGAGTGCAGTGGAGAAATAGCCTTCTCCAAGAGGGTTTCGGTGAAACAGCTCTCTTTATTCTGGAGTTTTAAAAAGGGCTATATAAACCTTAGGGAATAGGTAGGGGGAGTTTCAGGGTAAGTGTACATTACTGGCTGATACTGAGGTGCTGAGAATGCTTCATTTACATAAAGAGGAATTCCAGGTGCTTGCTGGATATGTTCTTATAGGGAGAGAGGAAGTTAAAGCTGTAATTTGGCCACCAGGCTGTGTGACTACCTCAACGTGGTGGAGGGGTGTGTGTATGTCGCAATGCAAGGTTATGTGCCCGTGCATGCAGGCCCAGAGCAAGGAGAGAGCAATCATTCTCCTGCAGGTCTCAAGATGAGATTTTCGGAGCTTGGACACTTCTCGACCCCACTTTTGCTCCAGGTTCCCATCCTGTCCTCACTTGCCCCACAAAAGAGAAACTTGTTAAATTCTTTGCAGTAACTAGAGGTTTTTGTTTTCACATCTCTTTCCTGTTCTGATCAGTTGATGGTCTCTCTCTCTTTATTATAAGTTACTGTGCACCCTTCCTTCCTTATTTTGAGCTGTATGTACTCGAAATTCATTACAGTTCATAGACTGAGCACCCACACTCAGAGAGGAAGGCTAAGCTACACGATTTGACCCACACCCAACCAGCTGCGGAATTCTTGTTAGCTAATTTACAAGATCCACATAGCTTATTCCATTAACAAAGCTGTGCAATGATAGACATTGCTTTTTCCATTTTCTAGCAAAGCTCTGTACCGGCAACAACACGTTTATACAAACAAAGAAATCACCTGGGGGTTTGTCAAGATTCTCCAGATTCCTGTTGTCAGGGGTCTCTGGAACTCTGAGGGCTTGTCTAGACTTCCTTGCCCAGGAACTGTAAAGTTCTTCCATGGGTTCAGACACCTAAGCCGAGCGTGCCTGTGCCCCTGCTTCAATCTCTGCTTGCCTCGTGCCGGTGAACTAGAAGCCCCGCTCATCTGTATACATTTGAGTAGCAGTCTCGTCAGTTTCTCTTCTAGTCTTTCACAGGAGCAGTCCAGGGTGGCAGCTGCCCCACCCCAGGCCTGATCATCTGCTCACCATATTTCGGTGGCCACACATTCTGAACTGTTCCTCCCCTGGAGCTGATGTGGCCACTCAAGGCTTCCAAAGCCTTACATAATGTTAATTCTTAGAACATTTACAAGTTATTAGGGGACATGTATCCAACCACATAAAAAAGCATCCCCTTAGTCCTTTCTCCCTTCCTTCTTTCCTCTCCTTCCTTCCTTCCTTCCTTCCTTCCTTCCTTCCTTCCTTCCTTCCTTCCTTCCTTCTATGTCTTTCTTTTTTTCTTTTCTATATTTTGTGGTTTTTTTCAGTTGAAATAATAATAAAAAAAAGTCTCCAGCTGTCTTTCACACTGATACTTGTGCTTGTGAAGGAAAGTGGTGAATACAGTGAGAAAGGAATCTTTTTCTATGAAATTCAGCCGTGCAAAGCTATGAAATCCCTTTCCATTATTGTTTTACCAGTAGAACGATCAGCACTATGCTTATGAGTATTAAGACCATGTTATGTATAAATTAAAAAAAAATGATCAGAAGAGCTACTCACTGCTCTCAGATCCATCAGGTGAACAGGTCTGAAATGAACAGGAAGGAGAATTGGCAGGATTCGCTGCAGAGGGAAGATGAGGGACAGGAAATGTCAAGTAGCTGAGGTTTGATCTGCTATTGCTCATTCTTGGTTGGTTCTAATACTGTTACTGAGCCACAGAACAATTGAAGAATTACACGCATGCTAGTAAAATATCCACAGAGTTACTAGTCAGATAACAGAAGTACAGAGGCCATGCTGAAGGTTGTGAGTCCCTTTACTGATGGTTTATGAAAGTGACATGAATTTCTACCCGAGACTGTGGCATATTGATATTTTAAAATATACCAAGAAATCAATTTTCCTTTATTTGAGGAAGGAAGTCACAGACTAGCCAAAGAGTTGTGAACCAATGAGAAATACATTCACAAAATGCCAGGGAGATTTTTCAGGAGGTTTAGCTAGCTACCTGTTGCTCTTTGGGTTTCTTAGATGTCCAAACTATCAAAGTTGTTACATTTTCCATTATATTTTTTATAATTTTTTTTCCTGCTCTCTTCTCTCTCTTGACTCCTCTGACACTTCCAGGATGTATATATCAGCATGAAGTCTCATGGGTCTCTCTGTTCTTTGATGTAGGCAGTTCCTACTGGTCTGTCACCTGAGTTCATTTGTTTTTTCTTTTGTCTTGAATTTGTTATTGAGAACTTCTGGTGAGTTTTTCTATTTGTTTTAAAATTCAAAATGTACACGTAGGTTTTTTGTTTTGTTGTTGTTGTTGTTCTGTTATTGTTATTTGTTCCTGGCATCTCTCCCCTTACTGACAATTTCTATTGGTTGGTTTTTGGTGTCACAGTTTTGTAAAATACTTTAAACACGGTTATTTTTAGTTCTTTTAATAATACTGTAAATATATCCTTTATATATTTTTATCATTGGAGCAACTAAATTGTTTCTCTTGCATCCTCTCCCTATTCAATATGGAACAAATAGGCACATAAACAGCCAGGCCTAGTGCTGAACACCTGTGGCCCTGGAACAGCAAATCAGTGCTCACTGGCTAGCCAGGCTAGCCAATCAGTCATGTCATGTTCAGCGAGAGACCCTTCCGATGCATCCATTTCCCCATGAGTTCATGACTGAGCAATTGCACAAAGCTTATGCTCAAACACTTAGAGACAGCAAGGATTCTGTCTGTGCTGTGATGGCTGTCTGTGTCAGTGAAGTTTCTCCTCAGATGTGTGTTAGACCCACAGCACACAGCTCTAGGGTTGAACACGAATGAATGACTAGCTTTTGTCTTCTTCAGTGTCTTCTGGCTATGTTCTCTGCTCACCACCTCAGAGATATTACCTCCATCAGAGATCCTATGGCAAAAGAAGTCCTTGTCTTCTACACTGTTTACAGGAGAGAATCTGCTGACCCCAACTTGTTTTGCCTCTCTCTGCAAAACCTATGTCCTTACTGAGGGAGGAGGAGGAATATATGAGTGGCTTTTCACCAGAATGTCATAGATTCTTATTGTTTTTAGTAAGTTCAGCAGATTTTTTTCCAACTCAAATACTTCGAAGATGTAACATGTAATAACGTGACATTTATTTTTGGATTGAAAAAATTATTCTTATCTGTTTCAGTCAGCTTTAAATATTCTACTTAAAGACAGTTCCTCAGGCTTACCTATTACTTCTGTCAAGAGCACTTATATCCCAGACTGTCAGTTGATTCCAACAGGAGGTGCCTCGGGAATTATGACAGACAGGTAAGAGTCAAGATCTGGTCTTTCAAATGCTTTACTTTCAATATCAGGTTCATATAAGAAAGTCACAGTGTCATATAATAGAGTCACAGCACACATGCAAAACCAAACTAGGGAGGCACACACTAAAGCTATGGCTGCTACTATCCACATCACTCAGTCACTCATAAATACAACCTGTTCTTGGCTCAGGTTCGGGCTCGGACTTCTCTGTCACCTCTTTTGGCCTTGGCTGTGGCCTCAGTGAGTCTTGCTCCGCTGGCAATACCCAGTGCAGTGGGGTATTGGATGATCGTTTGGGTCTCATCAGAGTCCAGACTAGCTTGGAGTCGGGGGCCTAGTCATGATGGACTCTCGAGTGGAGTTTCTCTGGGGTTTTTAAGCTCACTTCCAACCAGGGAACGCCCTGGGGCTTCCCTATCTATCTATGGCACTCATCACACACCACATATCTAGTTTCACTCTTTATCTAATAGTTAGGTTCTGTCCCTCTGGCCCTTTGCTGGGTCATCTAGCCTATGCTGGGTCCAGCCAGACCTCACAAGAATGCTCTTTACACTTCATACAGAAAGAAGTATACATTAAATATGTTTCATGATTTTATGCATCATATTTAAAGATTGTGTATGTGTGTGTTCATAGTGTAAATGCATGCATGTACTCATGTTAGAGA
>JANHMN010000019.1:20127341-20142165 GCA_030674055.1 Rhabdomys pumilio
CTCCACTCACTTCAATAATATGCCTGGCAGAGAAATCATTACCCTTAGGGGAAGTCTGGATGAGTGCTAGGCAGACAAAAATTGGCCTCACGAAACTGACTCAGCTTGCCAGTCCACATCACCAGTACACATCACTCATGTCTCCTAACTTTGAATCCCCCCCACCAGTGTGTGTGTGTGTGTGTGTGTGTGTGTGTGTGTGTGAATATGAATTCTATGCAGTATGATATATGTTTGTCTGACAAGTCAATCAAGAATCAAAGTTAAATGTAGCAGGAAGTATGAGTCTTAATGTCCTCATAAATGGTTGTTTCTCCACTACGTCATTCATTTATGTTATCTAAATGCTAACATTAAAGTTTTTACTAAGGTATACTTCAAATACATCTGTGTGTGTGTGTCCTTGTGCTTTGTATGTAAATGTGTATGTAGCCATGTACATACCTGTGGGTCTTTGTATATAAATAATGATGGGAATTTTTTTTCTCAAATGAACTGATCTTGACCTCTAATTGTGGTTCAGAAGGAACTTTATGTTCTGCTTTTTCTTTGGAGAAACGAGAAGACTACTAAGGGTGGTGGTGGAGTGTTAGGTAACAGTGGGTGGAAAATTCGGGGATATTTTCCTTTATAGTCTTCCAAATAAGTCTGTTTGTGTCATGGAGAGTTCCCTTGAATAAACATCTTTGTGAGGATATACTTGACTTTCAGAAAACTTTATAAATGTTTTTCATTAAGGTATTCAAATAAACTTCATTTTAATTATAATAGCTACAACTGGGCATTGTAGTCTGCTTGGCATTGTGCCTGGTACCCTCTGCATCTCTCATCCATGTAATCTCAAAAGGTGGGTACTGATATCCTCAGAAAGCTAAAACCAAAGAGGCTAAATACCTTGCCTAGGGTTATAATATGCTACACAAAATTTTTTGAGACTAGACCCAAGTCACTCTATGGTGATTTGAATAAGAACGAACCCACAGGCTCATATATTTGAAGGCTTGGTTCCCAGTTAGTGGATCTGTTTGGAAAGGATTAGATGTGGCCTTGTTGAAGGATATGTGTCACAGGGGCAGGGGTGCTTTGAGCTTTCAAAAGCCTGTGCCATTCCCAATTAACTTTTTTTCTCTGTCTGGTGGCTGTGGATCAGGATATAAGCTCTGAGCTACTGCTGCCATACCTGCTGGCCTGCTGCTATACTCCCTGCCATGATGGTCACTGACTCATCCTTTGAAACTGTAAACCCAAATAAACTTTTCATTCTATAAATTGCCTTGGTCATGGTTGCTTAGCATACCAACAAACAAGTAACTCAAGCAGGCTCCCACCAATGGACACTTGTCATTGTGACATGAAGGAACCTGGGTATATGAGGTTTGTTTTATAACTGTTCTCTTTTGATAAGATCTTGTCTGCAGCAATTGAGGGCTGTGTGGGAACTTGAATCGCTAGTGTAACAAAATTTGGTAACATTCCAGGGAGTTGAATTGCTACATGCAATTATACAGGCCTGCTATAGGTTTGTTACATATTTGCTTTCTCACTATATTGTATCAAAGTATACTTCCACTTATAGTTTATGAGAATGTGTACTTGCCTATACCCTCATATAATGCCTACAATTTTCTAACCTGAGAACTCCAGGAAAATTGGTCAACTGTAGACTTGTGTTATCACTTGTTTGTATAGTCATTCCTACTTACCTGACCCTTTTAGCCTTCTGATCCATTTAGGTCACAGATTCCCTTCACTGCACTTGAGATTCATTTCCTTTGGAATCATTTTAGAGAAAACTCATTTAAACAACTCATTTCAGTTTATCACTTTTCTTAGATGTTTCTGCTCTTCTTTGTGTTAAAAGTCTAAAATGATTATTGTAGTCTAGAAAGGAAATGTTTAATACACATAATATACACATGTCTTCTATGTCCATAAAATAAATGTATTTGAGACTCCTCACACTGATAATCCATAAGACTCAGTTGGCAGCTAGATGAAAATGGTCCGTGTGAGAATCAGCTGTAGGAAGATAGAGGGCAGCCAACCTACATGCAATCGTTAAACAGGTTCAAAAATAGATGCATAACACCAGCTGAAGCTCCTCAAGTCATGAGGTAGATGCATCCTGGTAAAGAGAAATTCAAATTTCTTTTGTGTTGACTGTTACTCTTTAATAGATGTTAACTTGAGCTGGGTGACAGTGGCACATGCCTTTTAGTCCAGCACTTAGGAAGCAGAGGAAGGCAGATCTCTGAGTTTGAGGCCAGCCTGGTCTACATACTGAGTTCCAGGAAAGCCAGGGTTACACCAGAGCAACCCTGTCTCAAAAAAAAAAAAAAAAAAAATGGTTAACTTGAAAAAGTTTAATTGTCTTCAATGACTGGTATTCTATGACATAATAGACACAGCAGCACCACATAGGCAGAACTTTCTCCTGCTATCTGAAGAGGTCTGAAAAGGAAAGGTTACCAACCACAGAACCCTAGAAAGAAAAAGTTACCAACCACAGACCTCTCCCACACTCTCCTTTTTTCTACCTATCTCCATAGTGACCTGAACATGTGGCCATCTCAGTAAAGAGTTTTTTATTTGTTTGTTTTGTTTTTGTTGTCTGTTTGTTTGAGACAGGGTCTCTGTATATAGCTATAGCTGTCTGAGAACTCACTACGTAGACCAGGCTAGCCATGTGTGACTGTCAAACACTTGAATATACAGCTAGTTGAGTTTTCAAAAAACATGTTGAAATAGCATTTTGGACATACTAGATTAACTAAGAGTGTGGCAGAAAACTTAAAGGTGTCTGCTTTTGTTTGAAGTATGTTAATATAGAGATAAAATAGTTGCAAATTACATGCGGGTGAAATGATTTCATTCAAAGCATCTGAGTTGATGGTAGAGCAAGAATGTTCCTGAATTATGTAGCCGTGAATGGTTACCCTGACCCAGCTTCTCCCTTCCATGAAGCCCACAGTTGGCTGTAGTAACCACAGAGAGTGTTCAGGCCTCCCACAATCCTGGACATGAAAGACTCATTGATGATAGCCCCTCTGCAGTCTATGCTTGCCAGATTCGGATTGCACAGCTAGCTAGAGGTTTCAGATTCTTCACCAAACAGCCATATTCGAATGTTTCAGCAGATGCCTCTCTTTTCACCACCTCACATTAATTACTAGTTTTGACTCCACAAGGAATGTCTTTCCAAAGCAAGATTCAAAAATAATTCTACTTAATTGAACAGTGTGAACTTAGGAAATTCACCAATTCTTTCCTGTTTACTGTCACACTGTTTGCATTGGCAACCAAAGAGCAATGTTCCTTCTCCTCTTTCTTCTTCATTCTTCAAAAAGATCAAACCACTCCCACTCCCTGGGTTCTGTAGCCAAAAAAACAAGTCATTGTTTTGTTTTGTTTGTTTATTTTTCTTAATAAGTCTTGCTTATTTCAGAACCATTTTAAGCCAAAAATATGTTTACTTCTCCATTGTTTAATAAAACAGTTGAGTATTTTTGTTTGCTTGGTGTGTGTGTGTGTGTGTGTGTGTGTGTGTGTGTGTGTGTGTATACATATGTATGGAAGTCAGAGTTCAACCTTTGAATCTAAAATTTATTTTTAAAAGGAGTCTCTCACTACCCTGGATCTCACCAAGTAGGTTGAACTGGAGGGATAGCAAGCCATGCCCCACTACTCTGGCCCAAGGAAGCCCCTGTCTGCTTCCCCAGTATTGAGAGTCCAAGATTGTGCTACTATGCCCAGATTATTTGTGTGGATTCTGGGGCTGAAACTTTAGCTCATGTGCTGAGCGCTTTACTGACTGAGCTATCTCCCAGTCCAACAACTGAAAATGGAAAGAAAACAGTGTTGCTGGTGACATCCAAATCCCTTAAAGGACACCTCTCAGCTGTGCTTAATAACAAATTCCAGGAACCCATTTTTTCGAATTAGTCAAAGCTTGTTAAGAATCATGTATGTACATGTCTGAAGATGCATTAAAACCAATCTCCTCTGGAGTCCATGTGTGTCAGAGAGAGACAGAGACATAGAAGAGAGAAGAAGGGAGAGAGGAGGGAAAGAGGGGAGGGACAGAGGAAGGTAGGAAGGAATAAGAGGAGGGAGGGAGGGGGAGGGGGGAGGGAGAAGAGTCAGTGAAGATGGAGAAAACGCATAGCTGACAACTTTTCTACTTTTTAATACATTTCTTTTTCTGTATTCCTCAAGATAAAGCTGAGTTGTCAGAAGAATTGATTCAAGTTACTGATAAACCACACCAAAGGTACAAAAAGAGATGGATAACCAAAATGTCTGGATTATATGCAGAAGAGCCTCTGGGGAAAAGGCAGCCCAGACTCTGGGCTGGAGAGTTCAGGGTAGAGGGTGGGATATGCCACCATATGTATGAGATATAGTCATACCTTGTAACAGGTAGGGATTGAGGGATACTGGGAGAACCTGGAGGCCAAGGCCACTTTGATATGTTATATAAGCTCTTTAGCCATTTGCCCCAGGTTTGAAACTTAACACAGGACTCACATAAAAAAAGCTGGAAGTGGTGACATATACCTGAAGTGGAAACTTAATTTCTTTGGAAATTCAGTTGTGCCAGATGGTGTTTTACTGGGGCAAACATGTGAGGGAGTGTTTTCCTGAAGCAGACACAGGTCAAAAGATGTTTCACAGGCAGACTAATTTCACTGACGCAGTCTCGGGTGAAAGGATGTTCTGCTAAAGCAAACACATGAAAGGACACCTGACGAAGGGTTCTTCACTAAGGACATGCATGCATTGGTTCCTATTGTGAAGTTGAGTTGCACTTCTTGCTGCTTCTGTGGACTCAGGCAGATTGGCAAAGTGATGCCAGCTGATACAGACTCACGTGGAGTTTTGCTAAGGCAGAGTTACATGTCGAGGCAAGACACATGGTGAGGCAAGACATGTAGAGGTCACGTGATATTTGGAGAGCGTCTAAACAGGACTCCATGGACTGTTAAAGAGACTTGCTGGTAGAGCTAGCTCTGCAATGCTTCTTAGTCTCTCCTCTTATCTGCTTCATTGAGAGCGGCACAGCAGAGAACTTCTCCCAGCATCCTTGCTGGTCTGAATCCCTCTTGCTGACTCATGCTGGTTTGACAGGCCTGGCTGTCTCTGCTGGGTCTTGCCAACACTGCTGGCTGCTATCCCAACTATACTGAACTGGACTTCTGGTATATTTGTGAAGTATCTGAGAGTGGATTGAGATGCCACTGCTGACCTATGAACTGAACTGCTGTTTTCCTGACAGTGCAGATGGGATTTGCTCCAAAGACCTATTTCTAAACAGGTCCACTTCCTCTGTATTATAATAACCTTTCTTTCCCATGACCTCTGGCGAGATGTGGGCTAGAAGGGAGGTTAAAGCATTTAAGAATCATGATTAAAAATAGACTTTGAAAAACTAAAGCTTACATATATCCTTAATCCCAACACTGGTAAGGTAGACAAAAAGGACCTTGGGTCTTGATCAGCTACTTGAGCCAATCTGTCTCAACTAAAGAGACCCCCCCCTTTTTTTAAAGGGATATTTTTTATTTACATTTCAATTGTTTTCTTCTTTCAAGGTCTCCCCTTTGGAAATCCCCTATCTCATACCCCCACCCTACCTTATAAGGGTGCTCCCCCACCTACTCAGCCACTCTAGTCTTCCCTGGCATTCCTCTATACTGGGGCCTGGAACACCCTTAGGCCCTAGGGCCACTACTCCCACTGAAGTCCAACAAGGCCATCCTCTGCCACATATGCAGCCAGAGCCATGGGTCCCTCCATGCGTACTCTTTAGTTGGTGGTTCAGTCCCCAAGAGCTCCAGGGAATCTGGCCAGTTTACACTGTTGATCCCCCCATGGGGCTGCAAAACCCCTGAGCTCCATCAGTCCCTTCTCCAGCCCCTCCATCTGGGACCACTAGTTCAGTCCAATGGTCGGCTGTGAGCATCCACCTCTGTATTTGTCAGGCTCTGGCAGAGGCTCTCAGGAGACAGCCATATCAGGCTGCTGTCAGTAAGCACTTCCCTGCATCCAAAATATCATCCAGGTTTTTGACTGTATACAGGATGGATCCCCAGGTGGGGCTGTCTCTGGATGGCCTTTCCTTCAGCCTCTGCTCCACACTTTGTCTCCATATTTCTACCTGTAAGTATTTTGTTCTCTCTTCTAAGAAGCACTGAATTATCCACACTTTGGTCTTCCTTCTTCTTGGGCTTCATATGGTCTACGAATTGAATCATGGTTATTTCCAATTTTTGGGCTAATATCCACTTATCACTGAGTGCATACTGTGTGTGTTCTTTTGTGACTGAGTTACCTCACTCAGGATGATATTTTCAAGTTCCATCCATTTGCCTGTGAATTTCATGAAGTCATTGTTTTTAATAGCTGAGTAGTACTCCATTGAGTAAATGTACCACGTTTTCTGTATCCATCTCTCTGTTGAAGGACATCTGGGTTCTTTCCAGCTTCTGCCTATTATAAATATGGCTGCTATGAACATAGTGGAGCATTTGTCCTTATTACATGTTGGAGCATCTTTTGAGTGTATGCCCAGGAATAGTATAGTTGGGTCCTCAGGTAGTACTATGTCCAATTTTCTGAGGAATCACCCACCAGACTGATTTCCAGAGTGGTTGTACCAGCTTGCAGTCTCATCAGCAATGGAGGAGTGTTCCTCTTTTGTCGTGCTCAACTTGGCCAGCAAGCAGACATAACACGGTTGGATTCTTCTCATCAGCCTTTATTGCGGGAACTAATAATAATACTACAGGGGACCCCGTGCAGCTGGAGGGTGCTGCTTATATAGAGGAGCAGGGGTTGCCAACGCAAGGATTGGCTAAGGCTACAATACCTCGTTAGCATATGCCCACTCAGGAGGGGCACACACCAGAATCACACAGAACCATGTGCAGAATACCTGTTTACCAGAAAAATCTGAAGAGGCAGGCAGGCAGTCGGCGCCATCTTCTAATGTCGGCTACCGACACTCTTTCTCCACATCCTCACCAGCATCTGTTGTCACTTGAGTTTTTGATCTTAGTCATTCTGACTGCTATGAGATGGAATATCAGGGTTGTTTTGATTTGTATTTCCCTGATGACTAAGAATGTTGAACATTTCTTTAGGTGCTTCTCAGCCATTTGAATTTCCTCAGTTGAGAATTCTGTTTAGCTCTGTTCCCCATTTTTAATAGGGTTATTTGATTCTCTGAAGTTTAACTTGAATTCTTTGTATATATTGGATATTAGCTCTCTATCAGATGTAGGATTGGTAAAGATCTTTTCCCAATCTGTTGGTTGTTGTTTTATCCTATTGATAGTGTCCTTTGCCTTACAGAAGCTTTGCAATTTTATGAGGTCTCATTTGTCAATTCTTGATCTTAGAGCATAAGGCATTGGTGTTCTGTTCAGGAACTTTCCCCTTGTGCCCATGTGTTCGAGGCTTTTCCCCATTTTCTCTTCTATTAGATTCAGTGTATCTGGTTTTATGTGGAGGTCCTTGATCCACTTGAACTTGAGCTTTGTATAGGGAGATAAAAATGGATCAATTTGCATTCTTCTACATGTTGACTGCCAGCTGAACCAGCACCATTTGTTGAAAATGCTGTCTTTTTTCGTCTGGATGGTTTTAGGTTCTTTGTCAAAGATCAAGTGACCATAAGTGTGTAGGTTCATTTCTGGGTCTTCAGTTGTATTCCATTGTTCTACCTGCCAGTCACTGTACCAATACCATGCAGTTTTTAAAACTATTACTCTGTAGTACAGCTTGAGGTCAGGAATGGTGGTTCCCCCAGAAGTTTTTTTATTGTTGAGAACAGTTTTTGCTATCCTGGGTTTTTGTTATTCCAAATGAATTTGATAATTGCTCTTCCTAATTCTATGAAGAATTGAGTTGGAATTTTGATGGGGATTGCGTTAAATCTGTAGATACCCATTTTTACTATATTAATCCTGCCAATCCATGGGCTTGGGAGATCTTCCCATCTTCTGAGGTCTTCTTCAATTTCTTTCTTTAGAGACTTGAAGTTCTTTTCACACATATCTTTCACTTGTTTGGTTAGAGTCAAAACAAGATATGTTATATTGTTTGTGACTATTGTGAAGGGTATCATTTCTCTAATTTTTATCTCAGCCTGTTTATCTTTTGAGTAGAGGAAGGCTACTGATTTGTTTGAGTTGATTTTATATCCAGCTACTTTGCTGAAGTTGTTTATCAGGTTTAAGAGTTCTCTGGTGGAATTTTTGGGATCACTTAAGTATACTATCATATTATCTGCAAATAGAGATATTTTGACTTCTTTCTTTCCAATTTGTAAGACTTTGACCTCCTTTTGTTGTCTAATTGCTCTGACTAGAACTTCAAGTACTGTATTGAATCAGTTGGGAGAGAGTGGGCAGTCTTGTCTAGTCCCTGATTTTAGTGAGATTACTTCAAGTTTCTCTTCATTTAGTTTGATGTTGGCTACAACTGGTTTGTTGTACATTGCTTTTTACTATGTTTAGGAATGTGCCTCGAATTCCTGATCTTGGGCCTTCAATTCCTGATCTTTCCCGATACTTTTAACATGAAGGGATGTTAAATTTTGTCAAATGCTTTTTCAGCATCTAATGAAAAGATCATATTTTTTTCTTTGAGTTTGTTTATGTAGTGGATTATGTTGATGGATTTCCATATATTGAACCATCCCTGCATCCCTGGGATGAAGCCTACTTGATCATGGTGAACGATCTTTTTGATGTATTCTTGGATTTAGTTCGTGAGAATTTTATTGAGTAACTTTGCATCGATGTTCATAAAGGAAATTGGTTTGAATTCTATTTCTTTGTTGGATCTTTGTGTGGTTTTGGTATCAGTGTAACTGTGACTTCATAGAAAGAATTGGGTCGTGTTTCTTCTGTTTCTATTTTGTGGAATAGTTTGAAGAGTATTAATATTAGGTCTTTCATGAAGGTCTGATAGAATTCTTCACTTAACCCATCTTGTCCTGGGAATTTTTTAGCTGGGAGACTTAAGATGATTGTTTCTATTTCTTTATGGGTTATGGGACTGTTTACGTGGTTTATCTGATCCTGGTTTAACTTTAGTACCTAGTGTCTATCTAGAAAATTGTCCATTTCATCTAGATTTTCCAGTTTTGGTGAATATAGGCTTTTTTAGTAGGATCTGACATTTTTTTTTAATTTCCTCAGTTTCTGTTGTTATATCTCCCTTTTCATTTCTGATGGACTTATTGGAGAAGGTGTAGCCTTGTTAGAGGAAGTGTGTCATTATGGGTGTGGGCTTTGAGGTTCCTATGCTCAGGCTCTGCCCAGTGTGAAAGAGAGATTCCTCCTGGTTGCCTGAGAAAGACAGTCTTCTTTTGGTTGCATTTAGATCAAGATGTAGAACTCTTGGCTCCTCAAGCACCAAGTTTGAGGAGTTTTATCATCATGGTGCTTTCTACCATGATGATAAAAGACTGACCCCCTGAAACTGTAAGCAGACCCAGCTGAACATTTGTCTTTACAAGAGTTACCTTGGGAGTTGGTCGCATGGTGAGGGTGGAGGTGAGGGGGACTCACTAGCTTGCTGCCTGTGTCTATGGTCTGGTCAGTCTGGCGTATGGTGCCACAGGAATCAGCTCCTGGGCCCAGATGAAGGGCCACCTCTCAGGCTCCTGGCCCAGTGTAAGGAGATCCTGTGCTCTAAGAATGGCTTCACTCAATATGAACCAGTGGCTCAAATTGGTGTCAGTGCCTAAAGGGATGGTGTACAAAGCCTGAGATTCCCACAGTGGCCATTTTGTGGCTCTTACAAGTTTGAGAGTTCCTAATGGAGGAGCAGCTGCATGGCCTTTTCATCAGCACAGTTTGTGAGGTGGCCTTATAGAGGAGGCTGGAAGACTCTGACCATCCCAATATTATAGAGAATTTTGGGGGCTGCTTCTAGAAACTTGGCAGGAATTTGACATTGGGCCAGGAAGCAGAAGTAAGCTCAGGCAGGAATCTGATTTTAGGCTAGAACAAAGAATTAGGCTTCAACACAAGTTTGACTTTGGACTAGGACAGGGAAGTAGGCTCAGATATCTTGGGCATCCTGATAAGCCTCTAGGAACAGTGATCACTGGACTTTATTAACTTGCTTGTTCCTTGACTATTTGTGTTTATTGTCTTGCTTGTTTCTTAACCTAGAACTGACCTTATTATCTGCATGTATAAAAGTAAATTGGGAAAAAATAAACCCGCTTTAGCCTCAGAACTGGCTGGACTCATGCTACAGTGTTGTCTAACTGTCTTTTTTTTTTTTTTTTTCTTTTTAATCCTCACTCCTGCCCTGAAGAACCTGTTGACTGACCAAGCTGGCTTGGTCACAATATTATATGACTGATGAATGTCTGTGTTAACTGATCCATCTAGTGTGTGCGCATATAGACCAGGACCTAAGGACAAACCTGGACAAAGCACCCCCATCAGGTTTGCCAGTTGCTACCATCAAGGATCTGATGTGTCAGGTTCTAAGCAGCTTAGATATTCTTCAGGTAAATTGCATTGCTCACTGAGACCTGAAGCCAGAGAACATTCTAGTGACAAGTAATGGGACAGTCAAGCTGACTGACTTTGGCCTAGCCAGAATCCACAGCTACCAGATGACCCTCATGCCTGTGGTTGTCATACTCTGGTATCCGGCTCCTGAAGTTCATTTTTAGTTTATATATGCAACACCTGTGGACATGTGGCGTGTTGACTGTATCTTTGCAGAGTGTTTAATCAAAAGCCTCTCTTCCATGGAAACTCTGAAGCTAACCAGTTGAGCAAAATCTTTGATTTCATTGGATTGCCTCTAGAAGATGACTGGCCTCAAGAAGTACCTCTATCCCATGAGCCTTTGTCCCCAGAAGGCCTTGGCCCTGAGGTGCTGCTGTTAATACTGACTTTTAGCCTACATAAGTGAATCTTTGCCTTCAGAGACCTGCAGCACTCTTATCTACACAAGGAAGAAGGTGATCTGTAGTGAGAACAGTGGCTGCCTTTCTCTGCTTCTGGATAGAATCTCCTGGAGAAAATCTCACTGAAATGCCAGGCTCTGCCTTCTCCCGAGGCTGTGAAGACACCTCAATTTTTGTTTGTTTGTATGTTTTTACAGAGAATAGTTTAAGCCTTAAATGTCAATTCATCTCTTGCCCATCCATTTTTTTACACTATGGTGGGCGTATCTTGTATTCTCTTCTCTGATTTATATAGATATATTTTTTATATATAAGACAATAAAATAAGATGAGAGAGAGAGAAAGAGAGAGAGAGCGAGCACCTTGGTCATGGTGTCTCTTCACAGCAATACAATCTAAATTAAGACAGAACGAACGGACTGGGGTATTGCTGTGATAGGCCTGACCATGTTTTTGTTTAGAAGAATTTGGACTTTGTGGCTTTGGATTTGGAAAGCAGTGAAATTATTTAAGTTGGCTTAATGAGCTATCCTGGTAGGAATACGGAAGACACTGGTGCTGAAAGTGATTTGAACTCTGGGGGTGTCTCTTAAGAGGTTTTAGAGGAGAAGAATTTTTGTATGTTGCCTAGAGATCATTCTTGTGATATTTTGGTAACGAGTGTAGCTGCTTTTTTTTTTTTTTTTTTTTTTAACCCGTGTCCAAAGAGTCTGCCTGATGTTAAGGTAAAGAGATTTAGATTAATTGCACTGACAAAAGAAGTCTTAGAAAAGCCTAGGTTAGACTAAAGAGTATTTTGATCAAGTATAGCAAGCATAGAAAGGAACAATACAAAAATGTATGGCTCAAAGAGTAAAGGGGCACCAGGAAGCAGAATGGAGCTAAATTCTGTGTTCAAGCTCAGATGGCTGGAGAGAGAATATTAAATGGAATTGGGGGAGTGGTGACCTCAGGGTAAGATCCCACCAGATAAACTTATTGTTTATGCTTTTGCAGTTGAATAAGGGATAGTTACATATCACATTAGGCATTATTATGATCTGATTATTACTTTAATTTAAACATAAAGAGATATGGTTGTGTCGAGTGGCACTATTAGAAGATGCGGTTTTATTGGAGGAGGTGTAGCCTTGTTAGGAGTGTGTCACCTGTAGGGGTGGGCTTTGAGGCTCAGACTTTGCCCAGTGTGGAAGAGAGCCTCCTCCTGGCTGTCTGAGGAGAACAGTCTTCTCCTGCCTTCTGATCAAGATGTAGAACTCTTGACTCCTCTAGTACCAACTCTGCCTGCATGATGCTGTGGTTCCTACAATGATGATAATGAACTGAATCTCTGCAACTATAAGCCAGACCCAACTAAATGCTAGAATTTAAAAGAGTTGCCTTGGTTAAGGTATCTCTGCACAGCAATAAAACCCGGACTAAGTCACTGAGAAAATGGGTTGTTTCACATAGAGTGAGCCTGAATCTTCCTGAGTTTCTTGTCTTGTTATATGTCCTTCCTGTTCTGCAAATTCTCCTAGTGACCTCTCCAGAGCTCAGCAGATGCCAATGCAGCTTGACCATATAGAATGCTATGGTAAATAATATCTTTTCTTTATAACACAATGCCCAGATTCAGATATTTTGCTATATCAGCACAAAGAGATTAAGACACCAGGAAAATAATGTGTTTGAACAATTCCCTACAAAACTGTGTGTGTGAGTTGTAAATTTTTGTAAAGAGAAGAAACATTGCTTTGTACCTGCATATGGGAAGAAAATCACATCTTAACACGAATTCTAATATTTTTTTTGCAGCTTTCTTATTAATGTTTACTTATTGAAATATTGGTGCGTGAAGTCTGGCTTTTAAAGAAATTAAAAGCAAAGTTGACATCACTATACTCTTTTCACTAATGCTTGAAGTTATGAGTCAGTGAATCAATTTGATGTTAATTCTCACAAATATAGATTAACATTAAGATACCTTAGAGAAAAAATAAATAGAAATCAGAGAAGCCTGTTTTTCAGTTTTATCTCTAACATTTGTATGAAAATATTACAATTAAATTCACTGGTCAGAGCTGGTGGTTATTTAAAATTCTTGTAAATGTCATGTCTTCAAAATTACTACTGTAAATTCTGGAGGAATTATAACATAGAGCCATTTACCTTTTAAAATCAAAAGCCATTTAATAATTATATAACTGAGTAATAGTTTTAACATTGAGGAAAACCCATAAATCTTTTGTTGATATGGTTCAATAAACTACATTTTAAAGATTCTTTGAAAATATAAACTTCTGCCTGCTTTTAAATTCTTACTTTGACTTATCCCATGGGGAGACATTGACCATCAAATAAGTCTTTATTACTTTATTCTTTAATTCATATGTATTTATTTAGGTTTTTTGAGACAAGTTTCTCTGTGTAACTCTGACTGTTCTGGAACTTGCTTGGTGGACCAGGCTGGCCTTGAACTCACAGAGATGTGCCTGCCTCTGTCCCATGTGCTGGGATTAAAGCTTTCTCTGGCTTTAAAGTTTTGATCTTTATTTCGGAATAATGAAGTATATGTATAGTAAATATACTATGAGCTAATTCTCAGAAATCTTGTTCAAATGCTACGTGTGTGTTTGTGTGTATGTATTTCAGTGCATATATATCGATGAAAAGGTATGGGTATCAAATGTGAATAAGAGCTAAAAATTTTTGTATCATTTTAGCGTACAGATACTCTTGGGAATATCCTACACCATTGGCTTTAAAATTCCCTTGGTGCTTCTAATGTAAAGCTAATGTGAGAACCAGTGGACAAGGCTAGGGACCCTTTGGGTAAACTGAACATTGAATATGTTTATAGAATTTGTGAAGACAGAGTCCTGGCCCAACCTCCAGAGAATATGTCAACAGATAGCTGTATTGCTGGGTGGGTCTAATTTCAAGGGTACAAGTACCATGGACTATTGGATTCCCTAAAGTTCAAGTGTGATCCAGACCACTCAATGTGGGTATATTTGCAGAAAGACTTTTAGGATGTATGTGAGGTACGCTAAGTCATAGAGGTGATGTCTTCTGAGATACATTGAGAAGATAGGAGAACGTTCCATGCGTAGGCGATGAGAGAAGCCCACTCACTGTTTGTGACCAAGACTCTTGCCCAGAAACAGAACTGGTTAGAACTGTGACTTTAGACTTCCCACCCTCCATTATGGTGGCTGTATTTCCTAAAATTTTGTTTTATTTTGTCCAAGTGAGCAGCTAGGAATCAAATATTCCCTGGTAGGCAGAGAGATTTAAAAAAAAAAGGCCATGACTAGGCAACAAACAAAAACACTTTCCAACACTGTTGGCTTTCTCTCACGACCTGAGACAAAAGCCTAACAGCCTAAAGCCAAGTTCTGGAGGGCTTTTTCTCAGGCCAGTAGGCCCCCTACTGATGGCTTAAAGAGTCTGATCAAGGCGTGTTTAACACAACAATTGCTGACCAATTTGCTTCAAACTGACCAACTCTAAAGTAGGAGAGAAAGATCCTTCAAAGGTTTCAGAGAGAGAGAGAGAGAGAGAGAGAGAGAGAGAGAGAGAGAGAGAGATTATTATATATGTAATATTATAATAGTAGTAAATTATAATATATAACAAAATAATAGTAAATTATACATATGACATATATAGATTATATACAATGTAAAATGTTTTTTTTTGTTCAGCCATTACAAATATAACAACTGTAATGAAGTAGAAATAGAATGTAGGCTACAGCAATCTTTAGTGTGTTATTCAGGGAAATACCTTAATGTCAATTTGCCTGAATCATGCAAATTTCCATGATTGGGACGATGGCTGGTCATTGTTGTTTTTCTCCCTCTCCCTCTCCCTCTCCCTCTCCCTCTCCCTCTCCCT
>JANHMN010000019.1:20142265-20185763 GCA_030674055.1 Rhabdomys pumilio
TCCCTCTCCCTCTCCCTCTCCCTCTCCCTCTCCCTCTCCCTCTGTGTCTTTCTCTCTCTCTCTCTCAATAAATTGCCAATGAAATCAAAGAATCTTAAAAGAAGACATTATTTGTACTTTTTTAGCCAGTGACAAAGTATAAAGAAATGAGAAAAAGAAAGCTTTGGTAAGAGTCATGTGGCTTGCTTTCTCTCCCCACTCTACCGTGACTAGCAGCCAGGATTGGCTCTCCTTACCCACAGAGGCTAACCTAACTTCTCTATAAAACAAAAATATGACTAGAACTAATTTTAGTTTCCTTGATAATTCTCAACGAGATGTGAAATGTTCCTAAGGAGTGCTGTTTTCCTAGAAGGTTATATGTGAGCTCTAAAATATATTTTAGCAGAGAAAATGGCAGTATTTTCCATATGGCCAAGATTAGTAACCATGGACATACCAAAAAATAAAAATGGCAGTATTTTTTTTAATCACAATAATAAAAGATAACAAAAAGGAGAATCATTGTGTACTCTTTGAAGTTGGGTGAGAAAGAGCATGAAACATACCATTGGGTCACATGAAGTTGACAACTGCCAAATATTCCTCTTCTAAAAGATGTTGTCAATACAAGATGTTCTATGCTTGATGCAAGATCAACAGGAAAAAAATCTCCAAATTGCCTGCATGTGAAATATTTTGTTAGTGCTTGTTATTTATCATATTTGGGCAGCAAGACATGAAATAAAACACTGACTACAGTATGAATTCAAATTGACTACTTCAGCTGGGCGGTGGTGGCGCACGCCTTTAATCCCAGCACTTGGGAGGTAGAGGCAGGCAGATTTCTGAGTTCAAGGCCAGCCTGGTCTTCAGAGTGAGTTCCAGGACAGCCAGGACTACACAGAGAAACTCTGTCTCGGAAAAAACAAAAACAAAAACAAAAAAAACCCAAATTGACTACTTCAGTCTATACTGAAATCAAGTAGTGTTTTCCTCAAATATTTGTATCCAATAAAAGTACTTAGATGGAAATATATCTGAAAATGAAATGCCTTCACAATATTCATACAATTAATAAACCAGAACAAAAGTGGCAAAGAAGCTTATTTTAGTAAGTGCCTTGGTTAGTTCCAGAGCTTGTTCACAACAGTCCTGCAGATGCATGCTTCCCAAACTCTCTAAGTTTTAGGACCAAGAAACCTTGAATACCCCAGATAGAATAATTCGATTGGCACCAGCCTGGGCATCAGAAGCTCTGAATGATCTCTAATGCGGCCTGTGGTTGGCAAAGTTGGAGACTTAACTTTATGTAACATGGGTTCTAACTTTGGCTACAAATTATAAAGAACAATCTGGTGTCTTCAAAAGCATGTTGGGCACCAAGCTTCATCCTTAAAACACTTCACTGAGAACTTCAAAGGGCAGGACTGAGCAGTGTCATAATTTTGGTACCCTCAGGTGATTCCACTACGTAGCCAGGAGTGACAGTTCCATTAAAGATTACAGATAATAAATCTATAATGCTAGGGCCAGTTCTTACTACCATCTACTTCAGCACAAAATCTTAGAGCTTTAACTGGGATCCTACAACTAGTTCAAAATTGGCCTGATCTTAACTACGTTTAGCAATATTGTGAGGTGGAGTATAACTTCCCTTCCTTGGATTCAGATACAGCACCCCAACCCCCAGGAATGTTCTAGTCCATGCAAGATGACTCTAAAGGATGTCTTTTGCTAAAAGCCATAGGCCCATCTTATGCTCTGATAATAAGCAACCATTATTGAATTATGACTGCTTGCCTGGAACTTCATATGCATTGACCTGTTCATTCCTTCAAAAAACTGGGATAAGAGTAAATACCATGGGGGCGGGGGGCTGGAGAGATGGGTTAGTGGTTAAGAGCATTGGCTACTCTTCCAGATGTCCTGAGTTCAATTCCCAGCAACTACATTGTGGCTCACAAACATCTGCAATGAAATTCAAGGTTCTCTTTTGGTGTATCTGAAGACAGCAACAGTGTACTCATATACATAAAATAAATAAGTCTTTAAAAAGAATAGATATCAGTATTCTACCAATGAAGAAATTGGATTCCAAAGGTGTTAAATGACTTGCTTTCATGAAACCATACAGGCTGGATCTCGTCCTGGTTTTGTTCAACCTTAACAAGTAAGATCTTAACTGATACTTGCATTACATTTCCCATCAGAGCACCTAGTGTGTGTGGGACATCATCACCACCCGAGACAGATTCTAATTTAATAAACAGGCATTATGGTAGGAAATGTGAGAAACGGCACAGAATGAAGAAGGCAGTCTCCAGCATGAAGGTGTTTATAATTCAATAAAGCAAACATGTGCAGAACACAAAGAGATATAAAGTACAGTTCGCCTGGGATATTACAGCTGGATTTGCAGCCTAAAGAGCAGGTTTAGATGTCATGTTGTTCTTAGAGGTTCATGTACTTTAATGACTAATAAATAAATCTCTTCTCACCTTGCACATTTAGTATTCTAGTACTTATTTAGTAAATGCAGTATCGGTGCAAACCATTAATTGCAGCGCTCGGGAGGCAGAGGCAGTAGTACATTTCATTCCCTGATTATGGAGTGAAAACAAAAGGATAATTCAAACAAGCCCGATAATAGGTTTAGTAGATGAAAGAATCAGGTAATGAAGACAAAAGTTAGACTGTTTTGTGAATAGTCCCTAACAGTACATGGTCTTGGGGCAGCCAGCAGCCTGAGTATGAACCTGTCCTGAGAGCTTTCGGAATGTAAGGCTCCGATAAGTGCACTTCATTACAGAAGTTAGTAGATGTTAAAATGAGTACTCAATAATTTCCAAGTGGCCTTATAAATAATTGCTAGCAGGAAAAGTGGCCTAATGGACATTCATTCTCTAAGTTGCTTACTGATGTCCATAACTCTTCATAGTTCCCCAAAACCATGTTTAAGAAAATGATGAAATATTTTAAGTTCTTTTGGTACCAGAAAGTCCAAGGAAAATGATACTAGTTTTACTTCTTTGCTCAGAAATCTCAATGATGATTTTTGTAACTGTAGGTAGGAACATGTTCCGTGGCTTAGAATAAACTACAGGTGATAGAAAATCATCCATTTGAAGAGTTCACTGTGAGTCATTGGAGAATCGCTTTCCCCTAAATTAAACACTAACCTGCAGACAGGGTTTTGTGTATATGAGAAGTTGCTAGGTGCCAAGTGGCTTAATGGGTAGAGGCTGGATTTGAAATCAGCAAAGCGAATCACTGGTGTTATGAAATATAATGTGGCATGGGTGAGTGCGTGGGTGGCAGTATCTTTGGTGGCCCATGCCAAGGTGTACTAAGTTACACTACGCAACAGATCTGGTGTAAGAGGTTTACTGGGAGAGGGGAGAGGAGGGAGGACCTGAGGAAGGGATAGAGCAACTGGAGCATCTGGCATTGGGGGGGTGATGAGGTAAGCAATTGTTAAGTCCCCTGGTGCAATTGCCTGTACACTAACAATTGCTGTTTTGAGCTTTTTGTGTTTTCAGAAAGTTCACTTCCATTTTCTGAATCTCTGTTTCTTTGCTTTCTTGTTTTTGTTTCTGGTCCAACAGCCCCTGTCACTGCAGGGCTATTACAGATACATGGTTACTCTTTTCTTTCTACTGTAATTCACCAATTTGATGGCATAATGTTGACACCGGTGCTTGTGAGGACAAAGTAAGACATTCATAGACTTGCCTGACACATTTAAACATTTATCAGAAGCCTGGGGGAAATGTGTAGTGGGAGAAGAACTGTACGTCAAAGTCTCACGCTGGCTCAGCATGGAGTGGAAGTAATCTGACTGAATGCAAGCGGCTGTTGCAGTTTTGTTGCAATGAAGACAAAGCTCAGGAAACTTGAGTGGGCCGAATTAGCAGCCTCGGAGCAAGCTGATAGGAGAGCAACAGGTCAAGGTAGCAAAGGCAGGCCCAAGTGAAAAAGTCTGGAAAAGCCCCGTGTGTGTGTGTGGGGGGGGTGAGGGGGATAGGTGAAGGGGGGTGGGGGGGTAGCTGGGAGTGGGGGATCATATCGCTAAAACCAAATGCTTACAAACAAAGAGGGTAAACTCATAGCCATACAGAACTCCAGGCAAACATGGCTCCAACAGTCAAAAAACGATACTGTGTTGCCAATGACCCAAGGATGAGGTAACACAAAAGTTTATTATGATAAAACAGTTTACAATTACAAATGGAGTAATTTTGACCGGAGGAAGAAACCTGTTGCAAGAACTGAAGCAGAGGCTCTGACCCAGATTGGTCAGTGAAACCCTCAAAGCACATTTAAATTTAGCTGAGTGAATTAAATTCAAGGTAAGAGTAGAAATCACCAACCTGTATTGTAGCTTGTGAGATATTTAGGAGGCATGTATTCGTCTGGAGACAAGAATAAAATAAGGACAATGAAAAAAGACATCAAATTATTTTATTCAAACACTGAGAAAGGAGTGCCTTTGCTTGATATAAATGGATATCAAAAGAACTATTCTCTTTTCCTATCTTGTCTACAGTGAATGGATTAAACACACACACACACACACACACACACACACACACAGAGAGAGAGAGAGAGAGAGAGAGAGAGAGAGAGAGAGAGAGACCTGAGTTAACTATAAACAGAGAGTAAGAAAGAACTTGTAAGGGAATTACCTATTTCTCTAAGGCTTAACTTCTCTTGTGGAAGCATTTACACTTCAGCAAGTAGTTTATGCTAAGGACGTCTGGCTTGAGTCAGCAAAAAGGGCAGTGGACACAGAAAGACTGAAGATAGACTCGTAGAGGGGAAATTAAACAAGAGCTTTGTTTCTAAACCCAAGACCAGAAAGAAACCTCGCAGAAGGGGAGAAAGATGAATACATCTGTTACTAAAGTCACAAAGTCACATCTGGTCACTTAAAAAAGGAAGAGGCAATTTAAGAGAATTAACAAGAATTCTCTAAGTAGTCACTTCCTTTTTTGACAATGTTGCAACATCAAGAGAGTGGACTTCTGATGGAGGAACCATGTGCTGAGTCTGCAGCCGCACGGCAGAGGATGGGATCACTTTTTACTAATCTCTCAACTGGGAGGACATGCCATGCAAATGTCTCATGCTTGGTGTCTTTTGACAAGAAAACATGCACAGGTAATGTGGATCCTCCCTGACAAAGATCCTCAGCAAGAGCATCCAAATTCAGGGTCATCTGGAAGTCGAAGATGACTGGCAACTTACATGATGATGAAGGATACAGATCTTCCATTCAGCTGGGTGGTGGAATTAACCATTATGTTAGGAGTAGAGAACATGCAACAAAGCAAAGGACTAGGCCAGACTTAGCACAACAGAACTCAACAGAATAAGATGGAGTGAAAACTGCAATGAATGTAGGTTGAAGAAGGCCCATGACAACACCTGCTATGGAAACAATCAAACACCTTAAAGCTTCAGTGAATTGTAATACAGAAAATGCTCCAAGGATATACTTCAGAACAAAGCTGGTATACAACTTTCCACTGTGACTTTTAACTGAAACTTTGCAGTTCTAGAAATCAGGTTTTAAGAAAGCCATCAGGCAAGGGAAAGGTAACAGAGATGGATATGCACTCAGACAAACTGAAGCATTCTCCTGTAGAGTCAAAAATAGACATGTTGGGGCTGGAGACTGTAGCAAGAAGGCATTCTACTCTTGCAGAAGACCCAAGTTTGGCTCCTAGCATTCATGTTGGTTGAGCAGCTCACAATCATTCTACATCCAATTCCAGGTGATTTAGTGTCCCCTTTCTGGTTTCTGTGGTTACCTGCATTCACATGCATATGCTCACAGGAAGACATACATGTACATGTAATTAAAAATACACATAAATCTTTTAACAAAGATATCGCCTATGGAGTCCAGAAAACATAAATCTGTTGAAAGGTATCATATCATGGGGTTCTTTGCAAGCCAGTGTCATCTATAGCTAGATTTCTAGAGCAATGACATCAATCAAAGGTAAGCGGGGGTTGGTGAGCACATGGCAGTGGGTACTACTATCTTTAAAAGAATTTTCAGTCTTGTCTGCACATTATGATCAATCACCTGATTCGTAAGTCAGGTGTAGGGTTCCATTCCAAAGAAAGTATTAAAACTCTTTATTAGCTGGGAGAGTCCATAACTTCAAGATTACTCATTGGGAAGTTCAGTAAGCTAAACATTTTGTTTCCTCTAAAGTTACTTTCTGATTTGAGAAGACAAATGGAAATTAACTCACAGTTATATACTACAGCTAGGCACTGACACAATTCATTCTACTAAAATAAATACCTCAACACAGTGCCTGACATATAGCAAACTTTCAATAAATGTTAGCCATTTGTACTGTATCTTTTGTTGCATGGGGTATTATAATAACTTTATTCTATAGATGAGACACAGCCTTTGACAGTGGCTTAGCTTCCTAAGGCCCGCAGTAAGCTGCAAAGTGAGGATTTGGATATTGTTTCAAAGTACTACTCTAGCTAGAACTTTCTCACTACAGGCCTGACTAAACATCAGGAAGTTTATGTAAATTGGTGGTTTATCTGAGTCAGCATTTTAAAAGCCTAACAGTAGTATTTCTTTCCTTTCCTTTTTAAATCTGTGATGAGGAACCTCTCTTGATTGCAAAATTTGTAACCTTTCCTAGCAGTGTGATTGCCTGGAAGCTTCCGTCTCCACAGTCTGACAGGACTCAGAGCACACCGTAGCAAACGTAGAGAGAGCTCAGGGTTGAGTAAAACCCGCCCATTCCGATGAACAGGTAAGTGACTGGAAAAGCTGCCCTTTCATTTAATCTAGTAGATTAATTATCTTTTAACTCTGAGGAAGGAGATCCAACCCTGCACTGGTTAGATAACCGAGTTTGGGTGAATAATACACACACACACACACACACACGATAAGATAAAGTTTCCCTTGTGCGCTGCAAACTCCAAATCATCTTCCCCCAATCCTTTATCTTTGCTGATTAAAATCAGTTCAGCTTTCAGGGTTCGTTGGCGGTAGAATTCCTTGTATTTTGCTGCTCCACGCTAGGCGACAACTGCTTCGGATTAGGTGGATTTTCCCCCTTTCTCTTTGGGAATAAACTGATTCAGGAAAGGGGGGAAGGGGGAAGGGGGAAAGGGAGGGAGGCGACGGGAGTGTAACTATTTTGGAGCCTGGAGAGGGGATTGGGCACTAGCGTCGGTAGTGGGATTCTTTAAATTCTCAGCTTTCCTCTTCCAGCCCTTTAAATAATGAGTCGGCCCCTCCTCCCCGGGCCTCCGAAAGTTATCTTTCCTTTGGGTGAGATTCCAGAGTGGAACCTGAAGCTCACGGATCAGGAGAAATCAGAGCTGTAGGAACCAAAGCGGAGGGGTAGGGCAGGGTGCGTGGGTTCCCGTGGGGTCCCGGCCGCAGCGAAGGCGGAGCCTCGCGCGGAGCTGCGATCTGGGGCAGAGAAGGGGGCGCCTGCGGAGGTCCGGATCGGGCTGGGCGGGGGTCCCGCTCTCCCCCTCCCCATCCTCGCCTCCCGGGCTCTGCTGACGTAGCGGCTTCCTCCGCCCCAGGCCGAGCCCTGCCGCCGCCCGCCCTCCCTCCGCCGACCGTCTCCGCCCCGTCCACACGGCCGCCAGAGGCTGCAGCGGCGCACCCCGGGCGCGGCGCCCTGAGCTCGGATGGCTAGGCGCGCACGCTGAGGGCCGGACTCTAGGGGTCCGGAGCCCCGGCGCCCCACGGGGACGCAGAGAGAGGACGCCCAGGAGGACGGAGCGGTGAGTGATGGGCTGGGTTGGGCGCTGCTCTGGGCCACTCTTGGGGAAGCTTCCCTCTCGTGGCTCGATGGGTCTTCACTGGATGGGTCCCTACAGGCCAGCTAGAGCCACGTCCCCTGCTGCGTGTCGATTTCCTTGTGGACTGAGCATCCCGGGCCAAATCTGCTGGCTACGTGATCTCCTCCTCGGGTGCCCAGCCCAGAGTAGCACTAAGTAAGACAGCAGCACTAAGATCAGGAACGGATGGCGGAGGTTGAACGGCTCCCGGGTTTCCTGAGACCCCACAGGTTTGGAGATTGCACACCCTTACGTTCCCTTCCTACGCTACACCAATTATCTAGGGATGGTGGTGATCCTGTGCTCTCTTGCTGGTTCTGCCTGTGCAACCTCCGCACCGCAAAAGCCCAGAAAGCTGCTTCTGAGTCACCCCAGCCACAGGATTCCAGGGCCCCTGCACTCCAACACCCCAGGGTGATTGGGTAACCTCAACCCGAGGCCGCCTGGGCTGATCGGGCGCTCCGGAGGCGGGTTTGACTGAATCTGGGGAGCGCTATAAGCGATGCCACATGGGCTCAGAATCTGTCGGGGATGGATCTGAGTTAACTTTGTGAACTGAGAACTTTCTCATCTCTCCTTTGAGGCAGCGGCCTCAATTTAGGCCAGCTGGCATTCATATTGAAACCTAATCCCTTGCTTCCAGCGCAAGAAGTCTGCCTCGTTCACCTGGAATTCTTTAGGTCAGGAACTGACACGTTGGTTTCTAGAGATCTTCTAGTAGATTCTTGAAAACATGTGGTGTTTATTGCTGCTTAATCAACAATATCTTAAGAAAGGAAGAATCTCTCTTCTAGAAATATTTTCATATTCTTTCACATTACAGAATTTTCACCTTTAATAATTCTCTTTTCAGTGTTTACGTTTTCTTAATAAATGGTAGTATTTGTGAAGTTTAAAAACGATTCGTTATTATCATTTAAAAGTTATGTGACTGTGTGGGAGTATGTGCACACGCCTACAGTCAGGTACCTGCAGAGGTCAGAAGAGAAAACGTCATCAGATCGGCTGGCATGGTAGCTACTGTCTGTTTTGAGCTTCCTAATGTGGGTGCTGGGAATTGAACTCGGGTCCTCTACAAGAACAGTACCTGTTCGTTGTTGTTGTTGTTTGTTGTTTTTTGTTTTTCCAGACAGGGTTTCTCTGTGTAGCCCTGGCTGTCCTGGAACTCACTCTGTAGACCAGGCTGGCCTCGAACTCAGAAATTCTCCTGTCTCCCAACTGCTGGGATTAAAGGCGTGTGCCACCACTGCCCAGGCGCAGTACCAGTTCTTGGCCACCAAGCCATCTTTACTCCTTATGAGATGAAAAATTTTGGGTTAGGGGTTTTGTAGATTTTGGACTCTACTAGTAGACAGAACTACAAAGTGTAATGTGCATGGAAAAAATAAAACAGGATCACCCTAGTATTTGTTCACACATTACTATTTTCCTCTAAGATCCCTGTACAGACGTCGTCCCTTTTTTTACTATAGTAAATTCTATTCTACTGAAAAGGGCGAAAAGGTTGGATTTAGTATGTGACTTACCTTAGTGGCCCTCCTTGTCGGCTTAGGCTTACCCGGAAGCGCGAGTATGGTATGTAGGACAGGGAGAGGGTACACGAGAAACAGACCCAGCTTTCTTGGAATGTCTGGCTGTAGAAAGAAATACATGACTAAGCAACATGGAGTGTCGGAAGAGTCCTTTAGTCACGGATTAGCATATGATATTAGTTTCAGTTTCAATAATTATACAAAAACACTGGTCTACAGATACATGTTATTACCCAAACAAGAAAGAGACAGTGAAATCATCTAGTAAAAGAGATATTTTTTTTTTTTGTTTTTAAGTTCCTTGACAAGGCGGGAAATTGGCAGCCGGATATAATCTTTGCATGGTAGGGTTTTTAGGTTCTCTTTCTAGTCCTGCTGGTATTTCTCCCTCTGAACTTGGAACCTCAGGGTGGTGGAAAAACCATGATAAATGGTTGATGGGTTTGCCTGATTCAATCCGTCTCATCTTAGCAGTTCTTGTGCATGTGTCTGCTTTAGTACTTTGCAGTAGTTCACAAATCAGCTGGTGCTGTGCATTTCAGTGAGATAAGTGGTGTGTCTGGGGGCAGGAGGTTGCAGTGCTGTCCTGGAGGGACCTAGGGGTCATCCTTCACAAAAGTTTAGTGCTGCCTTATAGACAATTATTTCAGTCTCTGAGACAGGTTTTAGACAAATGCATTCTGGGATGAAACAAAGGTTTTTTTTTTGTTTTTTTTTTTTTTTTTTTTTCCCATTTCTTTATATTATTTGTGATAGGATATTTTGCTTTTTATTTCTTCTTGCCTTGGTTCCTCTTTGTTGCATTAGAGAAACATACTTCTCAACATTATGATTCTAGCAATGGAGGAAACAGAGGGGAATAATTTGGATAAGTACATTTATTGAGAATCTTTGTTTTCAAAACAGTCAAGGGAAACAGTCAAAGACTAATTACAGCCTAGTTTAAATATTTTTTTTCAGCCATTAGGATGTCTCAGCCCTACATATAGTAAATATTTTAACATGCTTTCCCCTTCTGTTGTCCTAGGCTGTGTTGTGGCAGGCCTGTGGGGAGAACCAGAGCCTGTGATGGTGGGGACTGTGTCAGTGAATGCTTTGTTTCATTCCAGAGAGGGGCGGAGTATTTGCTATCCTAAAAGAGGGAAAGGAACCTGAGAGTTTCTATGACCAACAAACCCTATTGAAAGAGTGTCTGACACAGGACAGGACCTTCCTATTACTATATTTAGTGCCTTGAGCTTTTCTCATATTGGAATTACATTATCTCTTCCTATCGTGATTTGTAGACTAAAACTCTCTGGAGATCACTAAACTGCTAGCAGATGTTTGGACTGGACAAGTGGAATCTGTATACCTGCAGTCAGGGGTGGACATGGGAATGAAGCTGGTGTCTAAACCCAGTGTACTCACAAGGGAAATTATCTTCCCATAAAATCCATGTGATGAATGAGTGTCAGAGTGGGAAGCAGAGGGCAGAATCCCAGATGCCTGAGGTGCTACATGTAGCTGTTTGCTGGTAGCAAGAAATAGAAATGGGTGTTTCCAAAATCCTTCTGTACTGTCCCATTCTAAATGGAAATTCTCTTTTAAACATTAGACTTGGTTTTAGAAGAAGATATTTCTATTAGTTTGATAAATACATGTAGCCAAAGGCTGTTTCTTGATGTTTGTTGGTGTTTCAAAGCTCAGTATTACGTAGAAGGGAGATCTGATTAGCTGATGGTGAAATATTTCAGAAATAGAAGCAAACCAGAAAGTGTTGGGCAGTGTGTTCCAAGATGGTCATTACTTTTACTAAAACGTCATCTACGAATTCATTAGCATTTAGTCAGGCAGACCAGCTTCGGGGAGACAGATCAACTTTACTTGGGGTGATTCAAGACTTATATAGTTTTGGGGATGGGGGAATGAATGAGTGGGGGACATCCAGAATGGACAAAGGTCATTGGCTAAAGGCTTAAGGTACCAAGATGCTTCAGTAGCATGGGAGAGCATTTCAGATCTTAGGTGCTACTTGAATGGGTTCTTGTCCAGAAAGGAAGTTGAACCTATAACTAAGGCTACATAAAGATAGTCTGCCATTTTGCATCAAGCCTAGAAGGCTATCCGGACAATGGTAGATAGACTTGAACCTTAATTAGCATGACAACATAGTACTCTTTCATTTTGTTGAAAGCATCCTATCTCACACTTTAGCCTAGTGGAGATGGACGGTGAGGTAGGTTCATGTCTTGTCTTCATTTTAGTAGAGTGGAAATGCTGAAGGTAAGAGACACAATCAATTTATAGGTAGTCGGTAAGATACTTTAAGTTGAATGAGACAAACATGAATTGCACACAGTGCTACTGTGTCTCCTGTAACTCCACATTCACATCACTGAAGCTCATATTTCATTTTTCTGTAGATGTGCTTTATCATATTGTGTAGTTACTGCCCACGAGCTGTCAGAATGCTCATGTTTCTCAGGCTTCCGCAGCTATTTACAGATTTCCTTTTGTCCTCAAGCCCTCCTCTCCCACCCCTTCACCCCATCTCTGCTTAGTAAGGGGCTCATGTCAAGGCCTTTTTTGGTGCCTGCAGAGCCCCAGCTGCTTGCTCAGGCCTTGTGAACTAGCTTTGTGCTTTAACCCACCTTGATGCCATATCAGTAGTGTTGCTAAACTGCCCTATACAGACAGCCTGTTGAGGGCTGCGCACCCGGATTCTTTTTCAGATGCCCACAGAAGTATAAACCTGCCAGAGGAGACTGATTCTCCGAGCCTGTTAGGGTCAGAGAAGAAAGAGGATGGCTTTAGTTTGGAAAGAGAAGAAAAGATGATGAGGCCATCTGTTTACTTCTTAAATGGAGTCATTTGTTAAGTTCTTCACTCAAGAATAACACTGAATTTTAATGTGTGTTAAGATTATCCTGGGGTTTTCTACTGTGTGTTTCGCAGTAGATGTTTACTTGGAATCATCTAGAAACATGATCTTAGTAGGAATGTTAAACTGTTTTTAAAAGAGCAGAATTTCTATGGTCAGTGATATTTATACATTCTGATGAGAAGCATTACTTACTTCAGCATTTTATAATTGAGAATATTTGATAGTCGAGTAATTATTAGATAAGTGAAAATCTTGCTATAAAAATCTGACCAAAATATATGTTACTGGCTGTTACATGGGTGCTGGGAAATCTGAACTCAGACCCTAATGTTCATATGGACATTTCACTGACTGAGCTCTCTCTCCAGCTGCTTGTTAGCTTTAATTACACAGATGACATATCAGCTGTGAGCAATTTATATCTATCATCTTTGTCCCAGACAGGGTGAAAAAGAGTTTGTCACTGAATATCTGTGTCTGCATGCCAAAACAAAACCTTTGGAGCTTATTTGTAGAATTAATAGTGATTATCCTCTTCAGTCATTGTGAAATATACGAAATATATTAAAATACTAAGTATTTTACTTAACTAGCATTCACACACACTCTTTTAGCAAAAATTGAAAACTTGTGGCATGGTGTGGATGCTAATTCAGAAGGACTGTTTTGAGTCCCAGGCCTGGATGTATAGAAAGCACAAAGTCAGACAGAACTACATAGCACAACCCCTCTTAAAAATCAAGACTAAACATAAAAGATAAAAGACTTTAAAAAGAACGTTGAGCTAAGTAGTGGTGGCACACTCCCTTAATCCCAGCACATGGGAGGCAGAGGCAGGTTGATCTCTATAAGTTCAAGGCCAGCCTGGGCTACGGTGAGTCTTCTAAGACAACCAAGGCTTCAATAGAGAAACCGTGTTGAAAAACGAAACAGACACAAAGTAATGGAATACGCTGTGGTCAATTTAAACAGCAATCATTTGAAATCTTTCTGCTTGAGATAGTTTCACGTCATACACACACGTAAAGTTGTACTTGTTGATCAAATCAGGTGCTTACATTTTTTTTCCTTCATGCGCAAAAACAATAGTAGCAAAAGCTACTGAGTAATAGACAAGTAGGAGACACATAGAACATATGGAAGGCAGTCTGTAGGAAGCTGAACCAGCATTTTATAAACCCTAAAAATAGCTGGGGAAGGAAGTGTGCTCACCGTTTGCATGGCTATACTAGTTCCCTGATGAAGTGGCAGGTGATGGGCCTGTTGCTGTCAGGTGGTTGTTAGAAGACCAGGGTGTTTGCTGACAACTCCTGTGTTAGTGCTGGCTGTATAAATCTTGTGGAAAACATAGCAGTTTTTAGATTATGATTTTAATACAATATAGATCGCTCCTTTGAGGAATAACTTAGTAGAAGTTGTTTACAGAGTTCTCTTCTGGAGTAGAGTATGAAAAGGGACACTGCATCTCTAAAGTTACTTATTTCCGAGGTTCCCAGTGACAAGAAGCCCAAGAATATAAGTCACTAATGTCGGTCAAAAATATTCTGTGACAACGTTCAGTCCAATATACAGAACTGGAGTAAAACCAGGAGCCGGGGTGGGTACTGGCCCTCCTCACAGTGCTGACTATAAACTGTTTTTGAAGCTCTGGTGTTTTGATTATTTGAATGTATCTGTCCAGCAGTGGATTTCTAGAGTTCCACAAATTCTTGGAAGACCCCCCTTTTTTTCTTTTCTTTTCTTTTTTTCTTTTTTTAGCAGTTTAGTGACATCATTCCAAGAAATTGTAAATCAGGCTCCTTTTTTCAGCCCCAGGGACAATCATGCAGGGGCCAGATGGCTTTTGGAACTACCTGCTGTGGTTCTCAAGGGATGGGATGAACCAGACAGGGAGGAAAAAGGAAAACTGCACAGCTATTTTTTCATGTTCCCCTAGGAACAAAAAGGGGAAACAGACATGAAGCTGTCTAAAGTGGTTTCTGCTGACCACTGCAAGACTGTAGGGTTTTGAGTTCTTTGGAAAGGTTTACATCCTGGAAAGATAGGAGGTGTGGTTGTCTGGGGTCTGACTTCAGTTCATCTGAAAACATGAAAATTAAAGAAAATAAATATGATTCATTTAGATGAATGTAAAAAGGTCAGTTTTATTATTTTAAATGAACGTTGCTGCTACAGATTTTCTTTACCATTTTTACTCCATCTGGTAGCAATTGGCCGGTTAAAGTAATCCAGATTATAAAAGTTACTAGAGCCTTCATTCAGGCAGACACTGTATGCTTTGTTTTCTTCTTCAATGAGGCCATTTTTTTTTCTTCATATTTAAAGACTTAAAGTAACATTTTATTAACAAACACTGACTTGGTAGACACATGGTTACTGCCACAGTCACATTGTCTGACTTATCCATTGTTATCATATTATACCCAGCTCTCTTACTTGTATTCGTCCCTCACCCCAGCCAGTTGTTTTTAAAAGTCTTAGAACCAAGCTCCACTGTTCCGTTGAACTTTCAGGTATGTTTTATACTTTACTCCATTTCTATGTGTGGGTTTTGTTTTGTCTTTGATGGTTGTTGTGTTTTCATAGGTAATATCCCATGTAGCCCAAGGTGGCTTGGAACTTGCTATGA
Organism: Rhabdomys pumilio; assembly: GCA_030674055.1. Lineage (NCBI taxonomy): Eukaryota > Metazoa > Chordata > Mammalia > Rodentia > Muridae > Rhabdomys > Rhabdomys pumilio. Next base: position 20,157,120 of record JANHMN010000019.1, read on the forward strand.
GGTAGAAAGTGGTCTTGAACTTCTGACCCTTTACCCCAGCTCTCAGGTGCTGTGCTCATAGGCACATGACACCATGCCAGGTTTATGTGCACCATTTCTGTAGTAGACTCGGATTGGCAGCAGTGAGGGAAGGTCTGATGGATATGCTTTCACCATTCCTGTGGCCACAATAGATAGGGAGGTTGTCAATGCCAGAAAGAGGCTCTGGAAATGTCACATAGGAAGGATGGCCAGAAGAGGGCGCTAGATCTTCCCATAATTGGAGTTACAGATGGTTGTGAGCTGCCACGTGATTCTGGGAATTGATGCCAGGGCCTCTGGAAAAGCAGCCAGTGCTCCTAATCTCTATGCCATTTCTTCAGCTCCCCTTAGAAAGGTTCTTATAGGAATGCTGATAGTTAAGAACAAACAAAAACCCAATAATACTAGTGTTTAGACTTTGTTTATGAAACTTTATTTCACGTTGTTTAAAAAGATAATTTCAAAAATACTGATTCCATAGCTTCCAGGTGTTACTTTAGTTAAAATGGGAAGTGCTGATTTTTGAACAATTTTTTTTTTTTCTACAAGAAGTGGAAAACATGCAGCCAGCTGAGATGAGCCAGTTTTGGGGATGCCATGGGCTAAAGAAAGTTAGTGTCTTGGACAGTTACCCTAAGTATTTTCACTTAGTGTTAGGGCCTGTGTATGCCACAGTTTGCCTTTTCAAGGAAAATTGGTTCTTGGAGTCACTGAAGGCGACCTCCAGTTATCTTAGTTCAGAGTGCCTTCTTTTGGTTTCTCTTATTTCTTTTTATCTTTCTCTGTTTACCTTATGTCCTCCAGCGCTTACAGCCTGTTCCCAGAAAACTCCAGAACCACTAAGGACAGACCCGTTGATTGTATTCAACTGCCCAGTTAGTTTTTCTTATACTCTCATCTGAAATTTCAAGATCTGCCTCTCCCATCCAAGGAAATTATTGTTATTGAGGCCACAGTCTGATCCGTGTGTTATGTTTAAATCCTGAGGCTTTTCATCACGAACGTTTGTGGATTTAATGTGATCTGCATAGAATTATTCTATAGACTTTAATGAAAGGTAGCCGACTAGGAGATATAAAAAGTAAAATTTCACTTTAACATGTTAAATTTCATCTTTGAAGTTTAAGGTTATTGGGCCTCTCCCAGTATTTTTTTTTTGTTGGGAAAGTGTGTATGGCAGTGAGGATTTAAGTTACTGAATTGCCCTGGAATGCTAAGCCCTGTGCCTGGAGTGCAGCTGGGCCAGCAGCGCTGGAAGGAGGTTATAACATAGATCCTTCTTCGTGCGCCTACAATTCTTTTTCCCCCCTAACTGTAAAGCCACTCAGCGTTGGTTCAGTGACTGCAAGTTTTAGAAGTGGTGGATCTGTCATTTGGGAAAGAACACTTTGATGTCTAACTTTGTCCAGTGCACTTTTGAACTTAGAGAGTTACACGAAGGAACACTAGACCTGCATTGGAAGGTCTTACTGCCTGGTAAGTGTTTACCAGGCACTTTTGTGTTTGAGAAGATGTCTGGGTGGCAGGAACAGAGGAAGCATGCAAAACAGATATGATATGGACTTTGGCCTTGAGGAATTTAAAATATACTTGGCAGATAATGACTCTGAGGCGTAATGAGATCAGCTAAATTCTGAACTGAACACCAGGACTACAGGAAGGAAGGGACTTGGGAAGATGACAGGCAAGACAGATAGCAGCTGGAACGGGATGAGGAAGTGGGCCCACAGGGCGTAATGCAATAGTGGGTAGGTCAGCACTGCAAGTGAATAGGCCAAGGAGCAAAGGGACCGGAACAGGGGGGAGCAGACATGGAATGGCTGAGTTACTCCTTATTATCTCCTTGTATGCCATGTTCTCTTTGTCCCTCCCTTCATAATGCTCTTCAGTGTGTGTGTGTGTGTGTGTGTGTGTGTGTGTGTGTATGTGTGTGTATACATATGTGTGTGCTCCATAGTGTGCATACAGAGGGTGGAGGACAGTTTCATGTGTGGGTCCGTCTCTGATAATTTGTTTGAAACCATGTCTCTTCTTTGCTGTTTGCTACTGCGGATGCTTGGGATTCTCCCGTCTCCAACTCCCAACTTGCCATAGGAACACCAGCAATGCAGATGCATACTACATGCCTGGCTGTTTATGTGACACAAACTCGGGTCCTCAAACTTGTGCAGCGAGTCCTTTGAGACTTTTTTTTTTTTTAGCACTGGCACGCATACTTCTGAAGGGCCTGTGCTTGACACTGTAGGAGAGAGAGATGACTAAACCCCTAACTCCCACTAGCCTGTCCCTGAGTAGGTGAGATTTACCTCACCTTCTCTTGGAATCCACAGATGACAATGTGAGAAGGAGAGAGAACTACAGATGTTACAATACTCAATATGTACATAATTAGTCGTAAATGTTTACTAGAAACAGTTAAATCTGTATGCATTCTTACCTAACACTTTTTAAGGCCCACTTCAGAAACCACTTCCTCTGTGTGTCCTTCCTTCCTTCCCTCGCAGGGTACCAGTTTGTCTCCTGCTTGCCTGAACCTGTACCATTCTTCACATAGTCACAGACAGCCTCACCACAGAACGTCTTGAGGTTTAGGTATGCTCCCTGTTTCCTGAAAGGATCTTGTGCCTTTCTTCTTTTCAGTGTTCTTCTTTCTTTTCTTTTGATAACATCTTTCTGTTTAAGGCTGATGAGGCTAGAGTCTTACGTTTCTATTGTGAACGCCTTACTGGGAACCTTGTTCATTACCACACGTCTCAGCCCTGTGGCATGGACCTGTCTATCACTGCCTTATAGACAGGTAGCTGAGCTGGAATGTCTATGGGAGTACTTCTTTGTCCTGGACATTCAGATGATTCATGACACCCCTCTTCTACATTCCTTTGTGGCCTCAGAACTTGTTTCCCGATAGAAACATGGCTATGAGTATCACCATAACTTTCTTAGCACAAACTAAGGACAAAGTAATGGAAATGGAATAGAAGATGAATTCTCTAGATGGAAAAGCTAGGCCTTCTCGAAATTAAACTTTAAAAAATAGTGGTGCTAATAATGCCGCTGTACCAAACCATTAAATCCTGGTACTTATCACTGGAAGTAGGATTAAAGAGACCGACTTTAAATTTCTAAATAGAATAATGTAAATAAGAGTAAGTATGCCAAAATCACTCAGCAGAGAGTCCATTGAAAGGCAGTAGTAGGCTGTATTAAACCTGTGTAATGGGCCACGTATCTTAGTGGTTTTTAAAAAGACCTGAGGAGACTCATGAAAACTCTGTGTAGGATGTTGGGAGACAAGGTGCATTATGGAAGTGAACTTGATCATAGGCACACCAGGCTCATTATTGATGTTGTGGAAAGACATGAGGGTAAGCCAGCCACAGGCAGCCTGGGATGGACTAAGAAGGATTATTGGGAAGACACTGTGTATGACTGTAGCTCTAGGGAACTCTGGCGATCACCTTGAATAGCTAGGGAGATTCCAGAATTGTGGTACTATTTACACATATATGGTTTGTTTTGATAGTCAGAGATTTTTATTACTTCTCTAGAGTTCTATTTAAATAGCTGTAGAGTTATATAAATAGCTACTTCTGAGTATTTAAAGGCTTATATCTTGACACAGCAATTAAATTTATCCATTTGGTAAATTGTTACTCTTTCCTAAATGTTAAGCACTCTCTCAGTCAGTTCCAGCAGTGCTGGCCTCCTTACTGACTTAATGTATTTCTCCCACCGCCACCATAATGCTCTAATAACCTGCGAAGATGACCTGGGAGGTCTTCAAATAGTGCAGTGCTTATTCTGCATTGTAACTGAGCAGGATCACTCTAAGGCTTACGTGAGAGGGAAGAATTAAGCCTAAGTGGTCTCCCAATAAATATATAATAATAAGCTTTACAGGTTTTCTAGTGACAAAAATATTGTCACAACACACATGTGATATCATACATCACGAAAGCTACTCATAACTTTAGTGTAAATAATTCTACCAAAGGGATCGAAAAGAACATGATATGAATTTGGAGGTCCCTATAGCATCGTTCCACTCAGTGATTCATTAGATGGACAATGAAATTTGTTTCTAATCATAGTTCTGTTTAATACGTAAGTGGAGGTGATTGAGCAGAGGGAAAAGGAATACAAAGCAAATTCCCGGAGAAGCCAGGGACAAGCTTCCAGGTGTTCCCTCCTCTGTAGGACAGCATGCGGTGTTGCTAGCTGGAGAAGAGTGTGTTCTAGACTAGAGTCAAGTCAGCTGTGCATGCACCACCTGTATGCTGAAGTCAGCAACTCAGACTTCATCCCTCACCCACCCACCGTTGCAGCACAGATATCTGATCAAACTAGTATCATTGACCTCTAAACTTATACAAAAATAAACCTTATCGGGGAGAGTAATCAGGGATCATAGAGCTGCCCCTGTGGGCTGCTCACAGGTCAGGCCTGAAGTCTGGCTTTTTTTCTGAGGCTTGAGCAGTTAGAGCCTGGGGATTTAACCCTTTCCTGAATAACATGATAGACCATTTTTTTTTTTTAAATTTTTGGTCAGAGGATAAATTGGCAGATCCCAGAAGAGATACAGACATACATACCCCAATTTTACATCATTTCAAGACACATGTAGCAAAATTTATAAGTGAGTGAACCACAGCTTACGTAATGTTAGATTTGTTTCACAACGTTTCCCAGGAAAATCTGTAATAGATGAGGTTGTGACTCATCCGTAGAATTTTGGAAATTCTAGAGAACGAACCTGTAAAATATGTGTGGCATTGGCTGGATTTGGGGAAGAGGGAGGTCATGGGAATCTAGTCTGGAAGTTGACGATTCGTCCTAGAACAGTCTGTCTTGACAGAGCAAAACAAAGTTGGATGTAAAACTTGATGTACAAGGCCCAAGAAAGAAATTAATTGAGGGTACCTTCAGAGAACCAGACTGAGAAAGTGAGGTAAATGAGTTTGTTTTGAATGGAAGATAAACTTAGTTTTCCTTAATGTATGATCTCATTGACAGGAAGTAGAAAATGTATTTTCATTAAATGTCACATCTCTAAAGAACCTGTTATACACACACACACACACACACACAGACACACACACACACACACACACACACACACACACACACACTTCTGAGACAGGTTCTCTCTCTACAGCTCTTGCTGGCATTATGTAGACCAGACTGCCTCAAACTCAGATTCTCCTGCCTCAGTTTGTGACTGGGGGTGCTGTTTCCTTGTTTGGGTCTTCTGTGTAGGCGCATGCATTGCATCAATATTTTTCTATAAGCTCTTTTTTCCTTGGATGTATTTAATTAGTAGAATATGTAGCCCCAATGTTGTCAGTGTGCAGCTGAACAGAAAGAACTGTCTTCCCATCAAATATTTTATATTTGTCAAAATATTTGGTTTTTAGGTCCTTGAAGAAGTTTTTAATAAACAGTGCACTGTACCCATTTTGGGAGTAAAGTTCTCAGAGTTTTGTGGGCGCTCACTTCCTCCTGGAGTCATGGTACACTTTCTCCAGTTCAGTTGACTGTGATATTCTCCTAGAGAATGCTAATGGTGGCTGGCTGTAGTCACTAAGCATTTTCTGAAAACTGCACATCCATTTTTTGGTTGTTTTTGCTTCGTTTTGTTCTCCGAGACCGGGTTTCTCTGTATATTCCTGGCTATCCTGGAGCTCCATTTTTAGACCAGGCTGGCCTCTAAGTCACTGGGATCTGCCTCCCTTTCTACCTCAGGTGCTGGCATGAGAGGTATGTCCCACCACCATGCCAGCTCCTCCACATCCTCTTACTGCTTCAGGTATATCACCCACTTAAAGCTACACAGACGTCTCATGGGTAAGATGCTATTATTTTAAACGGGAGCGTAGCAAAGGGTATGGTGATGTTAGCATTTAAACCCAGAAGCCAACTTGGACCCCTAGCCACTCTTGTATTCTGAGATAGAATAGAACTTGCTTATGTTAAAACACTACCATAAAATAGGCATTTTATGGATATTAGTTCATTTAATTTGCCAATAAATTTAGGAGTCAAGGTGGCATTTTTAGTGCATTTTAAATGAGGTAGGTCTAGATGGCTTATCTGAAACAAACCATGTTGGCGCTGAGTAGGACTCTCACAGCGTCTTCTGCCCTGGTGAACCTGTGGGAGAGAGGGAGTTTTTACTATAGTTTTCTTGAGCATTTCAAGGGTTAATTAAACTGGCGTTTGAAACCATAAGATTAAAATTTAACCCCTGGCTTTACGATTGTCTTTTCTGCCCTTTATTTTCAGTCCTCAGTGTCACGAGGATTGTACATGGATGCAGCTATGGCCGAGAAATCCAGAGCTGGCTGGTCCTTTGAACTCTTCTACAAAATCTTTGGTTGCTACTTACAGCATTTGGAAAAACTGGATTGTAATTTTTCTTCTGTGGCTCGGAACCATGGGTTAAACAAGTTGCTTTGGATTAAGGGAGAATGCCTAACTGGTCCTGACTGCCAGACTGTAATGAAAGTACTGCAGATAACAAACCCCCAGAAATGTTACTTTCTTCATTTTTTGTTCTATAGTTCTTTGGGCTAGGGTGTATTGATTAGTTTTCTAATTGCTGTGACAAAGAGCCCGACAAAAACTGTTTAAGGTAAGAAGGGTTTATTTTTGCTCCTGGTCTGAAGGTGCAGTCAGTGTGCCATGAAAGGGAAGACATGGCGGCCAGAGAACACCTCTGGCTTCCATCCTCGAGTGAGCCAGCGCATCACACTGTGTATACACTTGGAGAGCAGAGAGAGATGCACAGTGGTGCTCAACTCTCTTTCTTCTTTCCCCCTTTTTATCCAATGTAGGACCCATGGAAGATGCTGTGGACATTCAGGGTTTGTATCTCATCACTTAAACCTTTTTGAAACACCTTGTAGACACACCCAGGGGTGCTTTTCTATGGTTATTCAAAATCTAGGCAAGAGAGAAGATTAACTCTTAAAATAGGTAGACTTTTCTTGTTCACTGGTGCACTCAATGCCTAACAGAGTTCTGAATTTAGTACCTGCTTGGTACATAGAAGAATAAACTGATTTCTATTCCCATCATGAAAAAGGAGTTGATAATCTAAGTTCTGGGAAACAGTGTGTTGAGATATATAATATCCATCAGTTGTTACTTTTTAAAGATTCAGGATATAAGCGTACACTTTAACATTTTCAATTTACTTTGTATGTAATATCATAGCTAAAATTATAAAAATACTTTTGGACCTTCTGTTGTGAAATCACTAAGAAAGTCAGTTAAAATTGTAAAATACACCAGTCAGAGGATCATGTTAGACGGTAAATAAACTAGAATTTACTCTGCTATTTCTTGACTTGTCTCAAAATTGTATAGTCCTTCCACTTCACTTTCATCCTTTTTGTATGTAACATTCAGTGCCCCAGCTGTGTAATGACTGGCTGTGTCCTCCTACCTTAGCCTTGATCTCTTCACCATCTCAAAATGAGACAGATTTTGTTTTCTTTCCACATTATAAGTGGTAACCACTCTTTCAAAGGCTGTCTTTAATTTTATTTAATTAGTAATTACTAGTTAATTAATGTGTATGTATGTATGTGTGAGAGAACATGGATATGAGTGTGCTCATCTGTGTGTGCATATGTAGAAGTTAAAGTTTCCTTTGGGAGTGTTTGTTTCCCCATCTTATTCATTTATTCATTTGTTTGTTTGTTTGCTTGCTTGCTTGTTCAGACAGTCTCTCAAGTCTCTGGTTTGGATCTCCCTGTCACCATCCTGTAAGTGCTGGGGCTACAGGCACATAGCACCAGTAAGTAGTACTGCAGATTCAAACTTACTTCATGTGTGCAGAAAAAACAAAACAAAACAAAACACTTCTACTCACTGAATTATCTTCCCAGCTCCTCTGGATCTTAATGGTTCTTAGCTTTACAGTCATATGTACCAACCTGCCTTCAACAACTAAATCTTACATACAGCTTTGTGGCTAGAGAACCACATACTCATTTGGTCTCTGGGCAAATAAATAGGTGCAGGAACTTTCCAATTTACATTTGAAAAATCTGCAAACTTAATTTAGAAGAATTCCTAGTCTTACATAAGAAAGTTGATAGAAAAAAGTGAATTCAAGTTATATTATGAAGCCATGTGGTGCCTCCGTGAGAACCAATCAGGAGGCAGGGATAGGAATGCTGTTTGATTGCAAAAGGCTACTCTTAAAACGATGTCACACATCATTATTACCGTCTGTGTGGTTTTGCTGTGTGGGCACAGGGTTATAATTATCCCTTCAGTAGCATGTGACGGTTCTAGAGGGTTCCACATGTTGTCATTTCATATTATGGGTTTTTGTGTGAGAATGGCTTTTGGGGGAAGGTATATTTTATTTTACCCTTAGATAAGGAAATAGTAAATCTGCTCAGAGAAAAGAGCTTTCAGTTTGATGAAGAGCTTGCAGTTTTGAAGTTTTTCTGTCTGACTCTGTGGACTTCACACATTGGAGAGTATAGTTCCAGGGATGATTATATAGTACCCAAAACCATGTTTTCTTAGGATTTGACATAGTTAAGAGGAAAGGAACATTTATTTCACTACAGAAATTTGCTGGACAGTTAAGGTTTTATTTGATGTTGAGGATTTGTTTTTCAGAAATTATTTTGATCATTCATTTACTAAACCTGAAGTTTAAAAAAAAGTGAGATCTTTAAAAGTGTGTACATTCCTTTAATTAAAATAAGCGTAAAGGAATACACAAGAGTACACAGGAAATCACAGCAAGATATCTCCCAGGCATGTGGAAAGAAGTTTCTTCAAGGGTCATGACCAAAATGGAAGGCAGGAGAATGGGCTTCCTGCTTGGTGTGTGTTAGGGCTCTCCATCTGGCCCTTCATTGTCGGTATAGATGCTTATTCAAGAAGCATCAAGGGAGGGAACTTGGAATAGATGTAAAGTGAGTAAGGCAGAGGCTGGGCCCTGAACTTCTCAGTGCTCTCAGTTTCTAGAGACTGAAGCTGTAACAGACAAGCCCTCCTGCCGATGGTCTGGCTAACCTCTGCCTCCTGTAGAAATCGACAGACTAGGGTGGGATGCCCTGAACTGTTCCAGTCATGAACTAGTGGGTCTGCCCATTTACTTGGGCAAACCAGAGCAACACAGCTGCCCTGGACAGAGAATGCTGTGAGGGAATGTACACATTACTCATTTTAGTTTTAAAAATCATACATGTTAATCAGGAAGGTGTCTGTGAGAGATGATAGCAGTGTAGCCTCCTTCCAAGTGCATTAAAGATAGAAATTTTGACTGTTCAAGATGGCCCAAACCCTAGGCCCTTCTTGCTGTTTTTGTTCTGTTTAATTCTTTAATTGCCTGGAGGGCATCTTATCATTTCATGTCCAGTCCATTTCCTTGAAGCAAGAAACATTTCCCAATCTGCTAGATAGAGTCTAGAAAGTCAGCATATTCATTTACTTAAATACATATATGGGGCTTAATAAGACATTAGGTAATATCTCATTTCCCAAAACTGTGAGTTAAGACTCCATCCATCCTTCACCGAGTGTCGTCATTGGCTGTTGGCGGTGAGAGCAAATGCCACCACCACATTCATGTACCCCTTTCTTCCATAATTAAAATGTATTACTGGAAAGTAGTTCCCAGCCATGCTGTATTTCCCAGCTACTGTTGTATCACTGAACTTGTCTTTTGAAAGAATAAAAGTCATTTACCTCATATACACCAAGATTTACTTCTCTTGGGAAACAAGCAAACTCTGGTTAGAGTCTTTTATATTATGGTGTGTTATATTATGATATTGTTTTCTGAGAGGTAAAAGTGCTTGAAACATTTCAAGAGTCAAATGCTTTTCTTCCCCGTGAGAGATGTGCCACCCGTAAATGATACCTGGAGGACTCTGGAGCACTGGGCACCATTTCAGTTAAGTGTTGGGCAAGCTTGATGACCTTGTCCATGCCAGTTAACAACTATAATTCTCAGTTTTTGCCAGTGAATTATGAAGGTGTAGTTTCTTTCCCGTTCTCTGATGATATTTTAATATAGTCTTAAATGAGTGAAACTTTACTTCTCTCAGTAAAAATAAGTACTTAGGGAACTCTAAGCGAGATGCCTCCCGGCAAGTTATCTAGATCGAGTTTGTCACTCACATTTAATTACCCTGTGAAATAGGTACCATCTTGTGAACTGGAGGCTTTGAGAGTGAGAGTCTTGAAACCAGCATCGCGCAGCTGGCGTTCACACCGGTGTCTACACAAGAACCTGGTCCATAGAGTTAATCATCACGTCCTGTTCCTAAGACTTGGCACCTAAGAGTGTTTCTAATCCATCTTCACTTTACTTTCTTCAGAGCCATGTATTTCCGATCTGTCTGCTGTACTGTGCATTCCCCAAAGCATGAGGAGTTAAAAGGACTTTTGTGGTGTCATGCGCTTCGTCCTATACATAGCCCCAGGTTGTGCAGTGGTTTAGTGCTTCTCTTGTGTTTTATGTAAAGCTAGCAAAAGTGAAACTTCCAATTTTGAATGCTTTTGAAAAATCTGTTTGGTTAAAGAAAAAAAAAAAAAAAGAACAAAGCTTCATTTATGATTTGAGTTCTAGTTCTGCTTCTGGAATGAATCCCGTTTCGATGCAAACAATACTTTTTTGCCTCATTGTTATTGTGATGTTAAAGACTGGCTATGCGAAAGGCATTTAGATCCCAGGGCCACCGTTTCTGTATTAGCAGTCCTAACAGCTGTGGTGGATTATTGGAACCAGAATTAAGCAGAATAATTTTGGGCTGTGTGGCATTTTGAAGATCTACTTAAGATAATTATAACTGGCTTGGCTCGAGACTAAACCTGAACTCGGGTTGCAGCTGGCATCACGGAGTTATCTGAAGTATCTTGTAGCAACAGGGATTCTTAAGTCACTGCACTGTATCCTCCAATGAAGTGAAATTATAGAAATGTTTTAGGGCTATGTGATGTGGGAACAAAGGAATGCAAAAGAAAGCTGAATCCTGAAAGTTGGTGTGCTCCATGGAGAAGAGGAACAAAAATCAGGAAAAATGAGCCTCACAGGGTCCCTCAGAAACACCCCGGAGATTGGATTCTGCATAAGCTGTGTATTAAAAGAGTGAGTTGCTAATTGAGTCTAGTCATTTTGCCAAATGAAAATACTTTGTTCTTGAACTAAACTAGAGATTCTGGTGAGTGGCAGAGCTCTGCTTTTTCCCACAGTGAACTAGGGTGGGCGTCGCTTGCGAGATCATCCGTGGATGTCTCAAAGTTCAGACTTGTTTCTCCAAGACTTGGTGCTTTGGAGAATGAGTGGGGTGGAGGAGGAGAAGGAGGAGGGGGAGGGGGAGGAGGAGGAGGAGGGGGGGGGGGGAGAGGGGGAGGGGGGAGGAGGGAGGGGGGGAGGGGGAGGAGGGAGGGGGAGAGGGAGAGGGAGAGGGAGAGGGAGAGGAGTTGCTAAACCCTCTAGTGCCACAATTATCAGAAACCACAGTCAACATCTTCTCTATTCCCATTGAGTGTGTGTATGTGTGAGTGTGCACATGTGTGTGTGTGTGTGTGTGTGTGTAACTTTGAGACTTGAATATATATCCCAGGTGTGCTGAGGTAGTTACAACTTTTCCTAATGTGTATTGAAGTAAGTACATGGAATTGGTCTACAGCATGCCTACTTTAAATTATCTTGAAAAATGCTCCTTTCTTTTAGTTTCAAAGTTTGCACACAGGGTGGACAGCTGATGGAAAAACCCAAAGACTGGAAATGGGATTCTGTTTGGTAAAATTTGTTAGACATTTACAATTGATCAATGGGAACCAGGTGTCTCTAGGTGAGAGCAAGTTTAAGGTAGATTTCAGTTTCGTTTCATGTTAAAACATCACATTTAGGTTACTGAAGTTTCTAGACCTTCTGGGTGTTTCCTCCTATTACTTTCCTGGCAGAGACTTTTTCTTTTTCTGGAAAGTTTTAAACTTGCCTTGGCTTCATATAAAGAAGAACAGGATCTTTTTTTTGCTCATTTTAGTGGTGAGACTTTACCAACTCCCAAGCTGGAATTTAGTTCCGAGTAGTGTCTGTGAGCATTCAGGCACCAGATTCAGTACGGAGCTCCACGTGTGCAGAAAATTCTCCCGGCTCCTGGGAAACAGAGTGTAGAGAAGGAACCCAGCTAACGTGTTCATTTGTTCCAGGCCCAGGAGAAACTGTGGGTAGGTAAAGGAAGGTCTGGCTAGCTGGGAGGGCGATGGGAACCCAGCACATTAAGTGAGACATTAGGAAGGCAACATGTAATTTGTGGCTGGCAAATGCCAGGCCCTTTGCTCCTTATGCCATCTCTGCTGATGAGCGGTCTGCAGAATGTAGATCCTGTCCTGGCCTGAGCGGTTTTTTTCCAACAAGTTTTAAAGTGTGGTAAATCCCCCCAATCTTTCTGCTTTTACCTGCCCCGAGTAACTGAGGAGCTTTTCAAAACAGTTGGCAGAAGGAGAGGGTATCCAGAGTTTTGATTGTGTTTTGTTTCTGGAGCCTCCTTTTCTGCTTAGGTGTATGCAGGCAAGCCCTGAGTAAAAGGAGACAGGGTAGCTGAGGAGTGCAGTTTGGTCAAGTAGGGTGTGGCCACCCCACAGTTTCTAGGGGATTTAGCCTCTGCAATCTGTGACGGACTGGGTAGGAGGGTGAGGTATGTAGAGGACAAGAAGGAACACCAGGCTTTGTCATTTTAAAGAATGCTTGTACAATAGCCTAGAAGGAAAACTCCTGATCTCCACATAATCTTCTTACCTCTCCCCTGTAGCCTGAGTCATCCATTCCTTCTCTACCACGATGTTAAAGACCCAGTGCATGTGGAGCCAATTAACAAAGAACTGCCAACTTTTCCTCACACAGGGTGCCTGAATCCCCACTGTGCTAATTGCACCAACGCAGCATCCTCTCTTAGACTTTTGAGGGTTCCTACAGTACAGGCTTTTAGAAGAAATGCTAACGGTATGTTCTCTTGGGACCAGTAAATGGAATCCCCTGGGGGGACTGAGTGTTCTTTCACACCCACTGTTTCTGGGTTGCCAGAGACCACACCCTACTCTATGTAACCACAGACGACTTATTTCTTTTGGCTGAGTCTCTGACCTTGAAGGATCTAGCCAGCTGCCTTGAAGCTCTGGGTGCTAGACACAATACTGGCAGAGTCCAAGAGTTATTCCTCTTTTTTTTTTTTTTTTAAATTTATTTATTTGATTTAATATGATTGTGTTAAAAAATTTTTATTCATCAGAAATTCTGTTCTTGAACCTAAAATGTGTCAGCAAGCCATTGCCATTACGTTTTCTCATATATGCTTACAGTCTAAGTACATCTAAGAAAAAAAATAAAGAAATAATAACCACAAGTGATGCACACTCTGCTCCTTGAGAGATGGAGCAACTTGAAAATATGGATTGAATTTGGTGTTGAATTTTTATTTTTCTCTCATCTGTCTGGGAGGAAGCCATTTTTTCCTTGGAAAAATTGCTTGGGTTCACCATTGACTTTTCGCTTTAATAATTGAAAACCACTGTTCGATATTTACATAAAGCTTTTTTTTTTTTCTGGTCTGCTTTCTATAACCTTTCCCCTCATAAGAATTTTAGGAATCCCCTGACTTTTCTCTGAGGATTTTTATGCCTGCTTTATCCCAGATGTGGGACATAGACAATGCTGAAGGTTTATGTGTGTGAGTGGGTATGTTTGCTACCCTCTGAAGGTAGTCCTTTTAACTAGTGAACAAATATGTCGCCGGAGAAAAAAGAGCTATAAAGAAAAACAACTAGATAAGATAATATTTAAGCCTGCTTTATATTTCTAATTTCTAATTTGATTGATACCAAAGCCCTATCTACAAAATGAAAAAGCATAAAGTGGTTTCAAGAAATGAGGAGAAAGCATATTCACTAGTCATCCAGTCTTTCATTTTGTAGATTTTCTTTTCTGGATGAAGGCGTGACAGTTTGCTAGTCACAGATCCCTGAGTCTGGCCTTCATGTAGAGTTGATGTCAGCTCAGGGAGCTTTTGGTAGATTCTTCTGTCTTCTCTGGTCCACCTTCTGCTCCCACAAAGAGGAGAGTTAATCTTCTCACTGTTTTATCAGCATAGGTCCCCGAGGATGTCCTGATCCCAGTGCCTGGTTCATAGTGTAAAATGTAAGGAAGAAAGATGTCATCTCAGTGAAATAGACTGGATTAAGAAACAGGATTTTCTCCATTTTTCATAGTGGTTTCCAGGTTTTTCAGGTTTCCAGGAAACAGTTTATCATCAGCTTTTGGTTATTGTGGTTCATGTATTAATGTCTAAGATACTATAACAATCTCAAATCTTATGCATGATAATTTATGAGAAAGACATATTTTTTCGCTTCTCTGTAAGTCCAAAGTTTTGTTTCCGTGATGTATCCTGTCAGACCTTGTGGGTTCTAGAAAGTTCCTCCCTACTTGAACATTTAATTGCATATTAAGAGATTCACATGCTTAAATGTTTAGTCCTTATAGGAAGTGAGATACCTGTCTACTGTGTACTTTTACTAGGCACGACTGACTCTGTGTTTCTCGTTAGGATCATTCGAAGATGATTTGGCTGTCTTGGAGACTTGGAGATCTGGTGCCACGATGAGGACCCATACACGGGGGGCTCCCAGTGTGTTTTTCATATGTTTGCTCTGCCGCGTGTCAGCCTACATCACTGACGAGAACCCAGAAGTCATGATTCCCTTCACTAATGCCAACTATGACAGCCACCCGATGTTATACTTCTCCAGGAAAGATGTGGCAGAGCTCCAGCTGAGGGCTGCCAGCTCCCATGAGCACATTGCAGCTCGGCTCACCGAGGCTGTGCATACCATGCTGACTAGCCCCTTGGAGTACCTCCCTCCTTGGGATCACAAAGAGTACAGTGCACGCTGGAATGAGATCTATGGAAACAACCTGGGTGCCTTGGCAATGTTCTGTGTGCTGTATCCTGAGAACATTGAAGCTCGAGACATGGCCAAAGACTACATGGAAAGGATGGCAGCGCAGCCTAGTTGGTAGATTTTTGTCTTTTCTTTCTTCCTGTATTAACCTTGTCTCTTCAAGAAATGATTCAAGGACTAGAGGTCTGGTTCAGTTGTTAGAATGATTGCTGAGCATGCATCAAAGGCCTGGTTCCTACCACCAGATAAGCCAGGTGTGCTGGTACATGCTCTTAATCCAGCACAAAAGAGAGAGAGAGAGAGAGAGATGAGGGTGGCAAGTTCAAGGTCATCTTTAGCTGCATAATGAGTGTGAGGCTAGCCTTTGGATACTTGAGCTCCTGTCTTAAAAAAAAAAAGAAAGAACAAAGAAAAGAATAAAAGAGAGAAAGGAAGAAAGAAAACAAACATAAATGTCTAACAGTTTCAAAGAACTTAGTATGTTTCAGCTTAGAAGGACCATGTTGAGAGGCAGCTTAACCACAGAGGGTGAAAAGACTAAAGAATTGAGCCACCAGTATCCTGTTATTAGCTGATAGTTTCTTCCTTCTTTAACAAACATTTACAGTTGTGGCTCACTTTATGATAGAGACACACTCTGATGAACGCATCAGTAAGTGATTTTGTCCTTGTGTGACTATGATGGACTCTATGTACACAAACGTAGCTGTCATTTATACAGAGTATAGCCTATTGCTCCTAGGAGCAGGATGAACAAGTGTGAGATGAAATCCAGCAGGAGATGTGTTAAACAATGCATAAAGGAGCCTGCTGCCTGCATAGCACAGTATGCTTGTCCATGGTTCATTTTATTTAAGTGGAAGGGGTACACTCTAAAATGAAGTGTATTGCATAAACACATAAATCAGTGACAGTTGCTTATGAGACGTTATGTCCTACAGACAGTTCTATGCGCTGTTATATAGTTGGCAGTGTAGTAGACGTCTTTCCACCAACATTCCCATGAACATGTGAACAGAGAGCACATTGTACTGATGTTAGAGGAGTCACAGCATCGCTAGGCACTAAGACATTTCAACTTGGTTGTACACCTGCTGGGTTCCTCTGATATATGCTCTTTCTTGGAGCAGAAGACCATTACCTGATACATAACTGGTTCTTATTATTTGTTCTTAGGGTTTGATTGACAGCCTTCTGCCAAGTTGATAAAAATGTTTTAGCCTAGAAGGTACTTCAGCCATTTAACATTTATGTGCATTTTGTGATAATAAGGTGATAAAAGTCATTATGCTGGGATTGACTGGCAATTTACAAAGAAAATTCTGTTTAGTGAGCAAGAAAGAGAGTGCTCAACCCTGTGGGAAAGCAAGTGCTACAGTGATATGTGTGAAGAATTCTGATTATGTCATAGTTTACTTTCAGGAGTTTAAGATTCAAGAACAAACTTCCTGTCTCCTTTTGGTTAAGCTTGAATTTGTTTATAATTCATGTTTCTATCTGCTTTTAAAAAGATAAGGTTTGAATGGATTAAACAGAGACTTCTGTATGTATTTTTGTTCCTAAACTCCAGCTTAATACACATTTACAGGTCAGTTGCTAAAAGTGCTTATAAATTGTGTGAAACATAGTCTTAAAACTATGCAAGTTGCCACTTGTCATAGGCTTAGAAAGGACTGGTTTTAAATACTTAAAGATATCTGTAGTGATTCTATGGTGAGCATATCTTACATGAAATGTATCTTAGTGTCACAAAGGTGAAGAGTAGCAATTTGCAGCCCTATGATAACTGTCTGACATCTCTTAGTGGACAAGATTATGGAAGAACTGACATTATAGCATTATCAGAGATGAATTTGTAAAATTGTCGTTAGATAATGTAGTTATTCTGAAGCTTAGGATATTTTAGGCTGAAAAGAGTCTTTCATGTGGCTTTTTCTAAGCATGGCACACTTGGCCATGTGTGTCATATTTTTTGACCTGGACTCACATTTATAAGATCACATTGCAGTTCTGATGCCAAGAAAGAAAATAAACTGTGTATGAAAACATGCCTGATATTTGAGCAGCAAGGTGATATTATCAAATGTTACAGTAATGTATAGTATATTAGGTAGGAAAAAAATTGCCCTTTGTGTTTACTCTTTTGTAGCTTTTTTGTTTTTCGTAGTTAAGTGAATTTTGATAGATGATGCTCATGAAATATCTGAGAGAAACAGATATTTACTGTAAAAAGCCAGCTTCATCCCACAGAAGATTGAAATTAAAAATGTCTTTGTTATGAAAAATTTTAAGCACAGATATAAGACTGATAGAAAAATTGTACAAGACCAGTAATTAGTATACATATCTGGGTGTATGTATTTAATGAGTGGACACTGTCACTAGGATTAAATACCTTCTCTAATAAAAGAAGGAAAATAAATAATTTCAAGTAAAAATATTAACATTCACATATTCTTTATAAGTTCAGATTTACCAGTTGGTAGAGGTGAGAAGAGGTTTTCTAACTAACTGTGCTGTTACCCAGTGACCAAAAGTCAACCTGTCATGTAGTAGACGCAACTGAACCTAGTCGGATTGCTTTCTCATAGTCAGTCTAAACTGGGATTAGGAATTGATAGCGGGTTTTAATAGCCATGTTTTTGTTTTAGATAATTGGCTCTTTTCTGTTGTGCTTTTGAAATATTAACTACCTATAAACAGCCACATTCAAACTTAGATTCTTAAACATTCAATTAGGCCTCAGATTTAACATGTTCATTTTATACAACTTAAAAATATTGCTAAATGTTTTTATATTCCAGGTACTTTTGCTTAAATTGCTCAGTTTAATCCAGTTCTTCATTATATACAAAAAGTACAGTGAGAGGGTTGCCATTGCCCTAGGCTATAGTATGCCCACATTCACTTCAGAAAAAAAAAAACTGGTTGTATTCATTAATCAATAATCAATAGTGTAGAGTTAAGCCTCCTACAGTGGCTCCATTTGTGGAATACATTTCCCATTTCCTTGAACATTTCTACTCCTTTTGAAAATGATTAACCTGTATTCATTCACTTAACTAACATTTTGAGCATGTACTGTATGTGGTGTGCTGGTGACATGGAGTCAAGATTGATGAAATGGCCCAGCAGTTTCCTGCTCTGTACCTGGGATGAAGAGTCTTCCTACAGTGGGTACTTCTGTTCAGAGCTGAGCGTGAGGAACACAGTTAAGGATTTTTATTCATGACTTACTTGAACAGCAGTGGAAAGGAGCCAACTCAGGACTTATTCTGCCTGCGCCCTGAATCCAGCCCCGTACGTCGGCTGTATCACTTCAGATGAATTTCTCAGTTTGAGCCTTTGTATCCTGGTGTATAATAATAGCACAGCAGTAGTGTGTCTCCGTCACAGAGTCACTTTAGTAGTGAGCTAACCAGTGCATAGCACTCTACTCTGAAAGTCCTTGTCATAAAGTAAGACCTCAATAAAGAGTAATGGCAGGAGGTGATAATTATTGCCTCTGCTATTTTTACCTGGGACATTGGCCCTAATTGGTTTATAATTGTTATTTATAGATTTTTTTTTAAAGAAGGATATAGTTTTGTTCAGAGATATTTATTGTTTTTGTTTTTCAGATTGTTCTCAGAGCAAGACTGTTTATATGACTCAGAGAGCTTGCCAGTGACAATGTTTCTTGAAAACTTGCACAGTTTGTCCTCCAGGACCCCTCTTTATGTATACAAGAATCTAGTGGTGAGGTTATGAAGGCATCTTGGGAGAAAGTAGTAATGACACTTTTTTTTTTTTTTTTTGCATGATGTTAAAGCTGAATTTCTTTTCTCCTTGCTGTATCTGACAAGCAGCAACTGAAAGGAGGGGTTAGCTGTTTAACCCCCAATCTCAGGATGTGGTTCATCTGAGGATGCTTGTGGTGCATCCAAAATGACGGTGCCCATACTCAACAGGCTTTTTCTTTTTTATGTATTCTAGAACCTATGTCCAGAATGGTGCTACCACTACTTTTGGGTAGGTCATCTCATGGCCTTCAACTAATCAAGATAATCCCTCCCAACAGGCCCCAAGGCTCATCTCATTGATCCTGTCAAACTGGCAATATTAACCATCACATGTACTGAATTTCATTGGACGTTAATAAATAAAGAGATTTAATGGTTCACATATATAGATTTACTTAAGAATTTCAGCCATGTCACACATGGTGGTTCATGCCTTTAGTCCTAGCACTAGGAAGTCATAGGCAGGTGAATATCTGAGACTGAGGCTAACCTGGTCGACAGAGTGAGTTCTAGGACAGCCAGAGCTACACAAAGAAACCCTGTTTTAGAAAGAAATAAAGAAATAAATAAAGAAAGAAAGAGAGAAAGAAAGAAAGAAAGAAAGAGAGAGAAAGGGAAGGCAGACAGGCAGTCAAGCCACTGTGAAATAAAAGTTAAATTGAAAATGTTATTTAAGTGTATTGTTTGTACCTGATATACTATGAAGTAGAAAAGAAATCTGAAAGATTGTCAACAAGTAGGGTAGCTGAGAAATTTGTATAATAATAATAATTGTTTAGGTCTCTAAACACCACAGAAAGATGAGACTTTGTGTGTTTCATCTCCTTGTGTGGAGGCACCCACATCCTTTCCACAAAGACTCTCCTGTCTTGTTTTTGTTAATGCTAAGGTTGTGCATTGATTACTTTGTAACCTCAATTAAAAATGTGTTGCACCCCCGCCCCTCCCCCACCCCTGCACCTTTAAGATGGCTCAGAGGTCAGTGAACTTCCACCAAGCCTGATAGTCTGAGCCTGAGTTTGATCTCTGAGACAAACATGGCTAAAGGAGAGAATGGATTCTCACAAGTTATCCTTTGATCTCCACATGTGTGCTGTGGCATGAATACATACATGCACATACACAAATCAATACACAAAATACAATTTAAAAAGTCACAGCAGTTACTGTACATAAACAGAATAATATTTTTTTTCAACTAGAGTTTAAAATTCAAGCCAGGAAAATAACAGTCTAAAAGAAGTGTTTCATAGAGATTTTAGACAGAATTCCATAAAGATCAGTTCAATGATATTTTGGAGTCAGCACATATTATTCTTTTTTTTTTTTCTTAAAAATTTCAAAATGTGCATACCTTTCCTTACTTGTGCTTGCGTATACTGTGCCTTTACTTCTACAATCCATCACCAAATTTAAGACACATAATACAAAATTCAAATAGAAAGTATCTGAGAAATGGTTTGGGAGAAGAATAGGGAGACTCACTAAGATGCATCACACATGTGGGTCACATGTGAACCCTGAGATTGATTTGTTTTATTCATTTATTTAGCAACAAAATGATAGGCTTCCTCAGTTTTGAAGTTTACAACGTCCATGAGAATAAAAATCAGGTAGTTACTCTATAAAAGAACAATTATTCTTGGCCCAAAGATCACAAAGAACCTTCTAGATGGATTTTCACAGAGACTCAATCCTCTCATAAACGTCCTTCAGTGTGGTGATGAAGTATGTTGATGCTTTTCACACAGCTCTGGAGGAAGAACAGGGAGTATGTTGTTTGGTGCATGCATAGATTTCCTTATTGGATGCTCTCCTGAGCAAATTTCACTAAGTCTGCAGAGATGAAGGAGTAAGGATGGAGGAGATGTGTGATTTAGCCAGCCATGTTTTCCCCTAAATTGGTTGAATTCTTTAGTAGACTTTTTCTTATGCTAGAAAAAATGAATGAAATGGCAGAATGCTTGTTCATCAGATGGCATCCCTTCATGCTGCGTGTCTCACGCAAATCTTTGTTAGATGGATCGCTGTGAGCTTGATCTACTCAGTGTATGTATTTATTTGGTGATCTAGCCAATGCAAATAAAACAGGCTCACTCAGTTATTGGAGACCACTGTTGTCTAGTTACTGCAGAAAGTGTAAGCTTACCGTGTCTCAATCAGTCATGGAGATGAAAGCGTAGTGAAGAGATTTAAGATTGTAATGGAAGGGGTTTGCTCATAGCTGGGTTGATAGCTGGGAGGTATCCAGTGTGCATTGCCCAATAGTGGATTTGTGGGGGCTTTCCTCTTAATTTGTGAACTCAGGGAAAACAGGCCCAACACAGGGGTCTTTGGGGGTAGATCTGTGTTTTGTTTGTGCCCTGATTCTGTGGTAATTAGCCCTATGTTCTCTGACAGACTTCATAGCTGCTGTAAACATGTTTTTTGTTTGTTTGTTTGTTTGTTTTTTTACATCTACAAATGTGGATGAATCTGTCTCTCCATGAGGTTCCAAGGATGGAACAAGGTGATGCTCAGAAAGCTCTTCAGATTATGTAGCTGGCACATAATTTTACTAAGACTTCATTCTTTTCGTTATACAGAAAGAGGCAGATACAAGATTAAGTCTTGGGTGCAGAGTACTCATTTTAGCCTCTCTGGTGCTTTGCAGTTGTGTTTCCGAGAAGTATTTGTAGTGAGTCACTCTTTCTCCCTTTCCTTATAGTATGTTTCTGCCTTATCATGAGACAGAAAATAAATCATGGAGGAAAGAAATGACTTCCCTCTTGTGTCGGAGCCAGTTGGCTACAGGGAATCGGGAGAAAGAGTGAGGGAAGTTGAACTTTTGGACAGAGATCTAATTGTCATTTTTTTCTCCACAACAAATTATTAAATCCTTACGTATGGATTGCAAGCTTCTGAAATTCTAGGATGTGTTTATAAAACAGTAAGAGAAAGAGGTTTAAAAAAAGAGAGAGAAAAGTCTCCACCACACTGAAATGGATTATTTGATTTTGTTGCTCAATGGACCAAGACGAACTGCAAGGCCTGTCTCAGCCTTGCCTTGGGCCTCCAAGGCTGTTCCTTGCAGCTGCTTCTTGGGCTTTTTGCTTTTTCTAAACTGTAAGCTAATGCTGAGAATCAAAGCGGGAGGAAGTAGCTGGGCCCCAACATGGGGAGCCACACTGCACTGTGAGTGAAAAGATCGGGTTTTCCTCTGGTGACCTTCCAGTGAGAAAGGCAGAGAGGCTTGTTCAGCAGACACCTGGAATCAATTAAAGTGCACTGGTCCTGGAAACAAACACTGGGCTGTCAGGAACCCCTACTCCAGCTCTGGCTTTTTCTCGTTCCTAGCTCTCTTCTCTTGCCCTTCCTCCTCGCTCTTTCTACCCCTCTTTCTTTCCTGTTCCTTACTTCTGTGACAGGTTCCTCATTTTGTGTAGATTCAGATCTTTGAAAATTTATGGCTCTGAGCCTTTTTAAACACCGGACAATTTCTTTAATATGTACAGAATCCCAAGCGGTAGGACCCTGACCATTGATTGGGAAGTTTCTTCTTGACTGCCACTTAATGAGCAGGCTGCTGCCAGCCAGCATGATTACCCATGGACCCATAAGCGGCAGAGGAAGCCTCGTCAGGTTAATGGTGAAGTCAAGCTGAGCATCCTTGGAGTGCAGTTGAACTTGAGTGAAGTCATCGTCTCTGTACGATGCTCAGCTCACCTTAGTTCTTGCTGCTTGGCTAGCTACCTTGGACTCTCAACTGTTCTTCATCTTTTTCAAATGCTGGGGGATAAAGCTGTTTCAGTAGTGCTGCTTTCTATGTATGTCTAAGATATTTGATGATTGCTATAATCATACTCACTTGGAAAGAAATGCAAACTGACTTTTCTTTGTAGGATACGTTTCTACCCATTTGTTGCCTGTTTAAATGTAGTGTGGGCTTTCTGAATTGCTTTATACCAGAAGAAGCCTCCTTCTTTTTGTAGTGCATTCTCTCACTTTGTGTTTACAGCACAGGTAACCTGTATATAAAATTCTGCCTAGTGTTTACATATGAACATTTAAAGTATAGCTTTGAATGTTTTCTATCAAAAACTTGGCAAGCATGATGTTTGGATTTTATGCGTTCCTTATTTCCCACCTCACGGAGGATGTTAATTGGCAGCTACTGAGTCTGTCTGTAACGACATTTCACGGAGATGTTTAATTTTCTGTGATATTTTGTAATCAGTTTTTAAACACTGGGTTTGTGTATTGGATGAAATAAGAGCCCCATTCTGACATCAGTTGTGGCCTTCCTGTTCATCCATTCTTAGTAATGTAAAAATGAATATTTGTGATAGCTGCTGAGGCTGCTGCTGATGTAAGTGTGCTTATGGATTACTTGGTAATGGTACAGATGTGCTTATTGGACCTGTTGATGATCATGCAGATGGACTTAAGGTCTCTCTTGATAATGGTGTGCTTATTGCATCTGTTGGTGGATGTAAATGTTCTCGTTGGCTCTGTTGACAATGGTACAGGTATGCTTATGGGTTCTCTTGATAATGGTACAGATGTGCTTATCGGATTACTTGATAATGGTACAGATGTGCTTATTGGCTCTGTTGATAAGGATACAGGTGTGTTCACTGGTTATTTTGGTAATGGATCTGTTGGCAAGCCAAACAGTTCATTTTGTCATAGGTAGCTTCAAAATGGCCTTAAACTTTTCAAGTTGTAAGGTTTCATCAATTAAGGGAACATGTATTAATTACACTTAACAAGCTGTCTCCCCCATCTTTTCTTGTCCTCCCAATATGCTGGCTTTGAACAGCAGAAAGAAACACCGACTCTTACATAAGTCTGTGGTTTAGAAAACTTTTTGTGTAATGATGATCTGGCATGAGTGAATCAGGAAAGAGACACTTGTTAGTGGCTTTACTTTCAGTCAAGGATGGAAATGAATGCTACAGTTAAGACTCCAAGGATCGGGAAAGGAAGAAACAAAGTATGATTCTTTCAGTATTTGGACCATCCTTCAGAAGACAAATGCAAGCTCTTCCCTATTGCTGACTCCTCGACTTGTGTAATAGCCCCAAGACATCTAACAAGTGATTCTGAGGTCCACTGAAATTTACACGGTAGATAGATGAGAGGACTTGTGAAGGATGGACCTGGGTCACTGGTTATACACTGTAACTGAGTGAGACAGGGAATGTAAGAGGGTAGAGCTGACTGCTGGAAGAAAGAGGATTGATGCTTCACTGTCTTTTTTTTTTTTTTCTTTTTTATGACATCTGTTGCTTCTGTTTATTTGATCTGTCTCACTTGTGTGTATCACCACATAGGTAGATGATTACCAAAACTTTTTCCCCTGATATTACAATGGCTCATGGGTATTTTAGATCCAATCTGGACTAACCAAGGTTCACATGGTGGAGGCACTCAACCGATTGCACTACTAGGAGTGGTGGAACATTAGGAGGTAGGGCCTACCTAGAGTTTGAGGAAATCTTATAGGACACGCCGTGGAAGACTATCCTGGAACCCCAGCCCCTTCTTCACTGCTTTCCAAAAGACATGGCATGAAAGTTATATACTACCATATAGTTTCTACCAGTGTTCTCCCTCACCATAGGTCAAAACGATGGAGCCAGTGACCGACTATAAACCGAAACTATGAGGTAACTTTTCCTCCAGGTGATTTTGTCAGGTATTTTATGATACTATGGAAGACTGACAGACAGTTCAATCCTTGGTGAATGTCTTGGTGTTTATTGTTTTTAGGGGCCTCCTCACTACAGCTCGCTCTACTCACAAATTCATGCTCTCCTATTTGTCATGTCTGCATTTTGCCCACAGTTGTTTCTTTCCCCTCTACTTTCTTGACTCCCATGAGTGCAGTTGGTTGAGGCTGATTCTGTGGTGATTGAACGAAGCCAAGCACTTTAGGAAGTCTTTTTAGAAAGGTTTAAAAAAAACAAACAAAAAGATCCCATTGTCATGTTCACCACAAAAACATAACCATCCAGAATGAGCAGCTTTTCTGTCATCTTTTGTCTTTTAAGCATTTTGTGACTTGATTGTTTGACATTGTTGTCTCCCCTGGGATTGCTTGAGCTGGCATCTTCAAGTCTGCCCTGGGCCTAGAGATAATAAGTTGTCTGGTCCCAGGAGCCAGACTCACCCACATCTTTCCGTCCAAGTCTATCAGACTCCATGACTATAATTAACTGCTTCCTCTATGGTATGTCTCCTGCCCTGTATCTAGTCTTCTGCAGTTATCATGGCTGGCTCTTTTTAATTCAGCATGTTGGGTTGTACTAGGAACTAGAGTATACATTTGCCTGTTTGACCATAAGTGTGTGTCCCAAAAGGAATTTTCTTCTAGAAACATCTAGGCTCTACCTCGACCCTGACAGTGCCTTTCAGATGCTCCAAATTTTTGATTTCTCTGTTCTCCATCATTGACCTATATACTTACTGAGGGCCCTGAGAACCTAATATAATATACCTGCCACAGACACCACTAAATAACCCTGAAAGCAGAAGTGATTTTACTCTGAGTGACTTGGTTTGCCAAGAGCAGAAATTCTGAGTCTTCCAGCTGTGAATGTAATTTGGTGCCTTGTACACTGTGGCTGCTCATAGCCATTTAGTGTCACTTTCACTCTGAAGACCCACATGTCATCAACTTTTGGTCTAGCCTGTCAGCCTGTAATCACAGAGACACTGTACAGCACAGAGGTGGTAGGATGGTCAGGATTTGTGGATCTCTGTTTCTTCCCAGGATCTTGGGTTCCTTTTCTTTGTGGTATTCTTCTCCTGGCCCATATTCTCTTTCCCCAGAACCCTTGAGCCTTGTAATCTATCATCTTGTATTGTGTTCCCACTGCAAAGCTTTGGTGTGTTCACCTTAAAACCACTTCCTCCAATCTATGCAGAGAATGCTTAGTGGTGTTAGACTGTGGGCGGTTGTACACCATTGCAGGAAGGGCTAGGACTCCAGAGCCGCACTGCCTACTATCTAATATTGAGTCCAAGCTGGATCCCTGGACATATTATTTGGCTTCTTCAGATCAGTTTGTAGTCACAAGTTGAAGGTAAATATTATGCTTGTGTAATGTAGAGGATTTGGATTTGTTGAGTTATTGAGCTTGGGGCCCCTAACCAGCAGTCTGAAGGAGAATGAACAGTTGCAGTGGGTAGAAGCTGACCAGCCAGTGGAAGATGTTTATGTTGGAAGTGCATAGAGAGCTCTGGGAACTGTGGGTCTGTGTGGAGTGCCCCAGGGACTGTGGGGGCAATGTAGAGAGCCCCAGGGGGCTATGATCTGTGTGGAGAGCTCTAGGGAATGAATGTGGAAAGCCCCAGAGACTATGGGTGTGTGTGGAGGGTCCCAGAGACCGTGGGTTTCTTTTTATGTTTACTTTCTTTTTTTGTCAACATAATTGCATTTTTTTGTAATTTCATTTGTAGTAAATGTATTTAATTATGTCATGTAAGTCAAACATCAACATACTCAGTTTAAGGCATTTTGCTAAGTATTGGACATAAAGAAATGTAAGCACAAGTTATCTGTCATGCCTAGGGTGGTTTCCTTTTAATAGAAGATTAAAAACTAATGAACAGTATTAATGGAGATGACAATATCGTCAGCCAGCTTCAAGCACAGTGGGAGACCCGAGAGGTGTTTGGCTGAGTCCTGAAGCATAAGGGAAGGAAGACTTTGTAGCTGGAACAAGAACAAAATCATGGATCATCCAAGTGGTGCAAGGAGAGCCATGTTGAGTTGTCCAGGCAAAAGTAGCTGATGCCAATGCAAGAAAGCAGAGCGCTTTTAAGGAACTGAAAATGTACTATAGGAAGGAGAAACCAGCTGTGAGGTTTTGAGTCAAAGGCGGCTTGGACTTTTTTCTCAAGAGCTCTGTGAGGCTTAACAAACAGCAGCATGGTCTGATATGTGTACATGTGACCTTTTTACTGTAAAATAAAAGAACACCAAATTAACAATGTATATAGTGGCTATAACACAAGTCAAGAACTGGGTATCCCAGTCACAACCCCTCCATCAGAGACAAACAGACAGACAGACACAGAGAGAGAGAGGAGCGGGGAGTCATCTTACCCTGCTTCCACCCAAGTCAGCAACAGTCTAGACATTGTACAGAGTCTTTGCTTTGTTTTTCCTTTGCTTTGGGGCATGAGATGTCTCACTGTTTTCTTGTTACATCTTGAACTTCTGAAGTGATACTTCTGCCTTAGCCATTAAGCACCACCATTGCAAGTGTGTGTTACCACATCCGGCTTTAGTCTGTTCCTTCTCTGGGGTGTGAGTGTGCGTTGGGGGTACATGCTGGTTTTACAGCATGGTTTTGCAGAGAAGCCTTCTACCCTACGCTACATTCAGCCCAATCTTTGTTCATTTTAAACTAAGTCTCCACCTGCAGTTTGCTCTGTGCCCCTTTCCTTTCACTTTGTGGAAGAGCTTGAACTCGCTGTCCTGCATATCTTCTCATAATCGGAATGTTGCTGCTTGTAAACCTACGGTGGGTCAGTGAGTTCCTCCACTAGATGCTGCAGCTTGGTCAATTCGGTTCCGATCTCATTCTGCAACAAAAATAGCTAGTGTTTTCTCGTGTAGCAATTTGTGTTCTTAGGGTCTCTGCTCACTTAGCAGGTGGCAGAAGTAAAGCCAGGGTTAGGCCTTTGTAAGTTTATCCAGATTAGAGCCTGCTGTAGGAAAAGGATGATAGTGTCAACTAAGAATTGACAGTTGTATCTGGGCCTGGAGTTAGGATAGACCACATCACCCAGCTTATAATCCTCGAAGCTGTTGACTATGCTGAGTTGTAATGTGCCTGCCAACCCTAGAGTCATCCTCCAGGACACAGCTCGCAGGCTTTGCCATCACTACTTCATATTTGCCAGTGTGTATATTCCAATTATTTGTGTTTCTGCATACATACATACATACATACATACATACATACATACATACAGTTGTCACCAGGAGAAATTGTGAAATGAGAAAATATGCCTTTAAATTCAATATGCATGTTTTCTGTAGATGATCAAAGAATGTTTAGAAGGGAGGTTCAAAGGTCAGATTTAGAGTGGTTCTGTAGTAAGTCACTAGTGAGTAACAGCTGGAAGAATGAGAAGAAGTCAGGTACAGAAGCCACATGGGCACCCTCGGGTCCTTTTCTGCAGCTGAAGGAAAAGAATATATCATGTCGTCTTCACCCACAGGGAGCGTGAAGCTGGGGAAATCTATCAGATGGATTCTTGTTGAGCTGCAGGTAGTGATTTGAGCTTGGATCACTGTGGTGAGCATATGTTAGTATATTCAGGATTCCCCAGCTGTGAAGGTACTATTACAAGGAAAACTTCAGAGAAAGGGAGAGAGGAGAATATATAAAACCCACACGTATAGCTAAGACCATATATTATTAACTCCAGTCCTATATAAAGTGTTTTGTGGTTGTTTTGTTTTGTTTTGTGTTTTCATTGCTATAAACTGAACCCAGAGCCTTGTATTGGTCAAATCTTTAAAAACTATGTGATGCTTATGAAAGATTTTACCTTGGTTGACAGTTGATGTGGAGAAGGTTTTAAGTCTGGCTAAATCTAGTTTGACAACCCAGTTTGGCATGCCACATGGTCAGAGAAGAAGAAAGAATGTGATTTCATTTAACAAGAAGGTCAATTTTTATTCTCAATGCTACTAGATATAATAATATTTAATATTAATGTTAACAATATGGTATCTTTAGACTTAAAGCTTGGGAAATGTTTTTTAATGTGTTTTGAAGATAGCTTACAAATTTGGTTCATAGTTTCATATCACTTTAAGTTTATTTTGTTTTGTTACAATATGAAATAGCATAATACAAAAATACTTTTTTTTATGATTCATAAGGGAAAATTCTTG
>JANHMN010000019.1:20185773-20197986 GCA_030674055.1 Rhabdomys pumilio
TAGATAGATAGATAGATAGATAGATAGATAGATAGATAGATAGATAGATAGATAGATGTACTTTTTGAAATTATGTCCCAGAACTTAAACATTATTGGAATAAGGTGATGGGGCAAACATCATTATCTGTTTTGAATGGAAAGTGCTTCTAAGAAAACAAACAAACAAACAAAATTGTTGGAAGCAGGGAATGTCCTCCTTGGTTTTGGCACAAGTGATAAATTATATCTTTCCTTCTTATTCTGATTCTTGGCTGGAATCAGCGCTCAGCACCTTATCCTGCCTGCTTTGGACATTCTGAACTTCTGTGGCTTCTTGGGCTCCTTTCTGCTGGTCTCATGGTGGGGCCCCTTTCTGCTGGTCTCATGGTGGGGCCCCTTTCTGCTGGTCTCATGGTGGGGCCCCTTTCTGCTGGTCTCATGGTGGGGTCCCTTTCTGCTGGTCTCATGGTGGGGTCCCTTTCTGCTGGTCTCATGGTGGGGTCCCTTTCTGCTGGTCTCATGGTGGGGTCCCTTTCTGCTGGTCTCATGGTGGGGCCTCGATTTACTCCAGACCTGGAGTGTCAGGGCAGCTTCAGCTTCAGCATCTTCCAAGGGGCAGGTTCTGGGTCTGAAGCTACTTACAGGATATCAAATTTTCCTTGAAGACGGTGATCTTCAGACTTTATGAAATATAACTTACAGTAAAAAGCACAATTTTCATAACACAACATCTGTCTATGTAATCTTTCATGAAGACAGTGTGTGTGTGTGTGCGTGTGTGTGCGTGTGTGTGTGTGTGTATGTGTGTGTGTGCCTGAGTGTGCACGTGTGCTTGCTTGTAGGTACAAATGAAGAGGCCAGGGGATGATCTCAGGTATTTTCCTTCATTGTTTTCTATATTATTATTATTATTGTTGTTGTTATAATTATTATTGTTATTATTTTGATGTAGGGTCTCTCACTGACTGTAGAGGTTGCCATTTCAGTTAGACCAGATGGCTAGTGAGCTCCAGGAATCCACCTCCCTGCCCCACCAATACTGAGGATATGAGTGTGTGTTTGCTAGGCTTTTTCCGTAGGAAGCTGGGGACCCTACTTTAGATCCTCACGCTTGGATGTTACCCACTGAGCCATCTTTGCCCCCATCTCCAAAGCAAGACATTTTTAAGGTTATTCTTACTGGCTGACCTGAAGGAGGTGCCATAGCCACAGCCTTTGGCTTGTGTTGGACCCTTTCAACACTAGAGCTGCTAGGTTGCATGCGTCTTGTTTGTTATCTCTCATGTTGTCTTCCTCGTTTTGGGTCCCGGTTTTCTTTGTTTTTGATAAACATCCTAATGAACAGATTTTTGAGACGTTGGATGTGTGTGTGTGTTTAAGTAATTTGTCAAATTTGAAGCGATGTAAACTTTGTAGATTGTCTGCTACTGTCTTCTGCACATAATCAATATTTTGGATAGCATATAAAATTGCTATAATAAAAATTTGATCTTCTTAGGCTGTTAAATTTTAGAATGATATTATATGTCTTCTTTCTTTTTCTTGAACCCTATGCTCTTACACATGCCAGGAAAGCTGCCTGCCACTGAGCTCCAGTGACAGTAATAAAGATTTTTAGGAAAAAATTTAAAGCAAAAGTAAGTAATGAAGGAGGGTGCTGGTTTTACATTCTGACAAACCTGGTATGTGTGTTTTCTTTTTATTCTTTTTTGAGTTTTTAAGACAAGGTTTCTCTGTATATCCCTGGCTATCCTGGGACTCTCTCTGTAGAGCAGGGTGCTCTATAACTCGGAGATCCACCTGCCTCTGTCTCCTGAGTGTTGGATTTAAAGGCGTGCCTCACATAGTGTGGAGTATCTGCTTTCTAAGCTGTCACTAAATACAATGGCTTCACAGATGTGTGCTTGAAAAGTATTTCAGTAATGTGCACACATGTTTTTGGATATTCTTCCTTGATTCTACACTAAGACTATGGTAGTTCCATAAAAATTAGTGGCAGTGTGAAATCCAAGACCATGGGAATGAGCTTTTAATTCTCTTTTATACCCAATTATGTTGCTATGTGTTGTTCATACCCAGGCTTTTTTGTCTATGAGTATACATAGTATCAGGCTGTCATTATTTTGTGTGTTTGTTCTTTGTTTTCTGTCTGTGACTTGGTTAGCTATACAATACGAAAACGAATCTGCTGTGTTCTTCCAAATTTCATCAGGAGAGTGTTGTATGCTTGGAGCCAGCACCAACTGGCTGCTTTTTGTAGCTGGCTACTGAAGTGTCACCTGTCTCCGTAATGATATTTTGATAATATCTGTTTGACAACAGCTGAAATGTGAGTTCAAAAAGAAAGAGTTAACGTTTCTAACACCAACTGGAAAAATTTATTCTAAAACTATTGCTATGGTTATTTAGCATGGGTAAGAGTTGTAAATGATAGGGGAAAACTGAAATCTGGAAGAAGTCTGCATTCCTTCAAAATACCTTTAATTTTCCCTGCGTATAAAGAATTCGAAGCTGGAAATTGTGATGTGGCCTATGTGTGCTTTGCACACAACTTCACCTGAACACCCATGTTCAGATAATAGGCTTTGACTCAGCCCAGAAGATCAGTGAATGTATAACATATAAATATATTCTAAAGTGAAAGAAAATTTACATCTGCTTATTTTCTTAATGATTTCCTAGTTAGTTAGACTTTTCAATAAACCCATTAACCGCTGCTTTGATCACATTCAGTTAGAGCTTTTCTCTGCTTCATCCATGGACTGAGACCAAACTTCCTTTTTTAAAAAATTTAATTAATTAATTTACTGTACTTACTCACTTTATATACACCCCCACTCCTGCTTCCGGTCACTCTCTCCCGCAAGAGCAAACTTCATTTAGTTTCCATGACCATAAAAGTAGCTGACTGAGGTCAGATAAGACTGTATTGGGGAAGGATTTGCATCAGTGGTTCTCAACCTTGCTAATGCTGTGACCTTTTCATTACAGTTCCTCATGCTGTAGTGACCCCCCACCATAAAATTATTTTTTGCAACTTCATAACTGTAATTTTGCTACTGTTATGAATCATAAATATCTGATATGCAGGATATCTCATATGTGACCCCTTTTGAGGGGGGTCTTGTTCTATAGGTTGAGAACTGTTAAACTTCTATATATGCAGCTATTATAGGTAAACGTCTATATATGCAACTATTACAGGACAGCTTTGAAAAAGATAAATAGATAGACTATCTATTGGCATGTTTTGTTGAGTCAGAAACTGTTTGAAAGGAATAAGCTGAATGTCCAGGACCTAGACAATTTAAAAGAAATTGCCATTGCAATATATAGTGGGAAGTATTGGGAAAAAGCTGCATGGCCGGGCTCCCTGACTGCTGCCATGTTCCCGCTCTATGTTCGTTCGGCTGAGGTGCCAGCCCAGAGCGCAGGCCCTGGCTCCACAAGATGTTAGCGTGGCTGCTGTCTCTGCCAGTCAGCTCTGTGGAGTCTATGGCTCTAAGCCCAGGGAATGACTGCCACCCCCATGTGGCAGATATAACAATTCTACTACCCAGTAGAAATGAGACTCTTAATGTTTAAGATTATCCAATAGATTTATATACTAGCAAATGCTCAATACACAAGATGCCCACACAATCAGAATTGTTTACCCAATATCTTACCTTTTGATATGAATAACTACCGAGACTCCTAGAGACACAAACATCTGCCTCCATCTTGCTTCTCCTCCTCCTTGTCCTCTCCTTTCCCCTTTCCTTCCTCCTCCCAACTCCCAGCTCCACCTACCTCTTCTACTGCCCAGTCACCAAGCTCCACTGCAAATAGAACGGGCAGCAAAATACCTTCCATGGCAGTATTTTACAAAGGTCAGGAATTCCTGTGTAATGCTTGTAACAATAAAATCACTGTTTACACAGGTGTGTAAGGGCTTGACAGGTGATAGCAAGCTACTAATATCAGGGCCATTGTAGCTAGGTGCATGCATTGCTATTTATAGATGTGTCATAACATGGTGTGATGACACTGAGTTGGGCAGCTCACCAGTCACTATGAGACAGTAAAGAACTTGTTGCCAATCTCTGACGATAGCATAGTCTTGTGTTTTGTTTCTAGAAGCAGGGAATTTGTTTACAAGCAGTGTGCTGATAAGCTGAATTGCTACAGAAGGGCATCTTTTATCTATCTATCTATCTATCTATCTATCTATCTATCTATCTATCTATCTATCTATCTATCTAAGTATCTGTCTGTCTGTCATCTATTTGTAGTTTTTCAAAAAAGGGTTTCTCTGTATAGGCCTGGATATCTTGGAACCCTGTGGACCAGCTGGCCTTAAACTCACAGAGATCTTTTGCTTCTGCCTGCTTTTGCCTCCTCAGTGTTGGGATTAAAGATGTGAGCTGCCACTGCCCAGCAAGGCATCATTTCTTTAAATATGGCCAAATGAATAAGAAACTCATCAATCTTTGTCTTTTTAGTTCCAGGCTTACTGGAAAGGTGAGATTATTATAAATGCAAAGAGATCCTTCCAAATTCCTGGCTTCATGATCATGCCATCATCGTTGAAAGCAGTATAGCCTGGTTTTATACATCAGTTCCTTCATTTTTTTTTTTTTAACTTTCTTTCCAAAACTATTTACTGAGAATCATCTGTGCCACACATTATTCTGTGGTTGGGGATCCAGTGTGTGTGTGTGTGTGTGTGTGTGTGTGTGTGTGTGTGTGCACCTCCGCACATGTACATACATACACACACACACACACACACACACACTCTGTAATCAGAAAAACAAGGGGGATAGATCATCATTTTGGAGGACCATTGAGGTTCTGACAGGGTGACCAGGTAAGGCTTCACCACGATCACTTCTCCTCACTGCCCAGTCAGTCTCATCAGTATTTGAGCTTCTCTTCCCTTCATGGTTGACATGTACTTCTGTCTAGAGTATGTTGTTGTAGACTACTACACCTTCATGCTGACCAGCTGATGTCCATATTGGAACTGATATCCAATATGCTTGATCATCTGTTTTTCCCAAGGAAGCCTTAAGAAAGGAGCGGTGAGCATCAAGCTGCCTTGCCATTGCATACTCTATTCCTTATGCATTTGAATAGTTTCTTATACTTCTCATTGAGAACGGAAAATCTAGCCAGGTCGTGTTGGTGCACACCTTTAATCCCATTCGCTCAGAAGGCAGAAGCAGGTGGATCTCTGTGAGTTCACGGCCAGGCTGGTATACAAAGGAAGTTCCAGGACATCCAGGGCTACACAGAGGAACCCTGTCTTGAAAAACCGGTGATGGATGGATGGATGGATGGATGGATGGATGGATGGATGGATGGATGGAAAATATAAATTAAAAAAAAAATCTTAGGAGTCAATGTAACCAGAAGCCTGAGAGAGAGCAGCGTTAACTCTGTAGTTCTCACATGAGGCCGACTTGGTACTGGAGTCTAATGTCTATTATGTCTTGGACTATGTCTTCATTAGTATGCTTTGTAAAGAGTGGTGAAAGGAGTGAGGCCGGCACTCAGTTCTGGGTTATTTTTCTGTTACAGGTTGGTGAAAGACGCGCCTTGGGATGAAGTCCCGCTTGCCCATTCCCTGGTGGGTTTCGCCACTGCGTATGACTTCTTATACAACTACCTGAGCAAGACACAGCAGGAGACGTTCCTGGAGGTGATTGCCAATGCCTCGGGCTATATGTATGAAACTTCCTACAGGAGAGGATGGGGCTTCCAGTACTTGCACAACCACCAGCCCACCAACTGCATGGCCTTACTTACTGGAAGTCTCATTCTGATGAACCAAGGTGTGTGTGCTATCCTGAAACAGCCAGAGCATTGCCCGAGCCACTGTCAGTCAGAGCTGCCATGGGAAAAGCACAAGCATTTTTCTCTCTGTTCTTAGGTACCTGTTAATACTTGAATCCAAATTAAGCCTACAGATGAAGTTGCATCCAGGGCATCCTTTAGGTAACTAAGGACATGTAACTTTTAAAGTGTCAGCTAGTTCAGTTAGCCTGCAGGTTTCCTAACGGTGGCTAATAACTATCCAAGACCAGAACTCTACAACACAGGATCAGGGATAAGCATTCATTCTTCAGCGGAATCCTGACAGTGGAGGACTGTCAACTTAGAATAAATGGAAGTTTTTAAAAGCTTAGTGCATTTTAAATTTGAAGTGTATATTTCTAGCATGCAGGTGGACGAACCAAATACAACTGCCTCCTCTAACACGCACGCACACATGCACACGCAATCCATCAGAACACCTAGTCTAGATCATTCGGGTCAGAGTTGGGGGCAGTTTTTGTGGTTTGCATCGTTACTCTTTGTTAATACATCACGCGATTCCCATGTTGTTCTCGTAACTAACCTCCATGGAAATCTGTAATTGACAATTAAAGAAAAGTAGCTCTAAGAGCTCAATAAATCATTAAATATTAAATATATCATTGGAACTTGGGAATAAAGAATAACTGAAACCTTATTTTGTCCATAAAGCATTTTATTTTGCTCGGAATGTGGGGTTAGTGGTAGGGTCTTTCTAGTGTTAGAATATTAAATATTTAATTGGAATATTAAATATATCCTTGGAATAATAGATATTAAATATTAGAATATTAAATACATCATTGGAACATCTAGAATAACCGAAGCCTTATATTGCCTGTAAGCATTTTATATGGCTGGGAATGTAGGTTTGTGGTAGGGTCTTCCTAGCATGTGCAAGCCTCTGTGTTCAATTCCAAAAAGGGAGAAAGAAGAGAAAGGAGAAAAAACTCGAAAGAATTAACATTTCATTGATTATCCAGCAAGACCTTGCCATATCCAGCTTTCTCTCTGTTGTGTCTGCCAGCCGACACTTGTAATCAAGTCTCAGAAGAAAAGCTTGAACTGACAGCTTGAATCTTACAGTGATGGTTTTCCAGACCACAGAGTATGTTGGTAGACATTGGAGTGATAGGTAGGAAAAGAACATAGAGGACAAACCAGGTAGTGTGGTATCAGTGGAGTGTTAGCCAGGCAGTAGATGCCAGCCACATCGCTCTCTGGCTGGAGATGGAGGACACAGGAAGAAAAATGACTAAAGATTTAAGCACCAATGTGATAGGTAAGGAGAACTGCTGGAAAGGCTGGAGCTGGGTGGTGGCAATAGCCAGATGACAGTTGCTACCACTATACAATGTGTGAGGGCAGGATGACACTTAGGGCCTGAGGGACATGGTGTAGTCTGAGACCTGGGTCACTACTGAGCCTGCAAGCCAGCCCGTTGCCTAGCAGTCCTGTGGTAGTGTGATCAGCAGAGGCGGGACGCACATGCTTGTAGATAGGTAACAGTCTCCGCCATATTAGAAGGCAGTAAGCTCAACCCTCTCCTGTCACTGTGTGTGACTAAAATGAGCCACCAGAACAAGCAGGGCTTCAAACCTTAGGTCCAGACTAGAGGTCTGTTCGTTGTGAGTCGTGTTCCCGAGGTCGGGAACTAGCCAGCTTTTCTGTAGTTTGATAACAATAAGGGATAACCAGCTTGTTGAAAGGTCTAAGGAAGGTTCTGTTCAGGGCTGTGTAGACTGTAACATGAGGAGTTACTGTTAACTAAGTATGAGAGTTCTAGAAAGCTCACATTTCTCCATCCAGGGATTTTGTGAACGTAATCTTAGTCAATGGAACAGTGAAACAGTGTGATCCTGTGAAGGAATACCTGCACACTGTCACGCAGCTTGCTTGCCCTTGTCAACCTCTGATTGCCTAGATGATTCGTGTCACTATTAGATTTCTGCCTGATCATTCTGTGGAATCTGAAAGCACAGAAGAATCAGAGTTGTCTTCTGTGATGGGACAGGCTGAGGAAAGTATTCTTAGCATTTATAGTAACTTTGTAGGTTATTATAAATGCTGGAAGTTTGGGAAAGTGATGAACTTCCCCCCCAAAAAATCCCAAAATACAAAAAAATCAAAACAAAAAAATCCATATTCAAGAACTTTTTAGGAAAGAATATACCAAATTTTCATGCAAGTCGTGGATGCAGTGTGTGTGTGTGTGTGTGTGTGTGTGTGTGTGTATAAGACTTTGTTAAAAGTTGAATCCTCCTCTGTCTCTAAAAACAAAATAAAAACAAAAACAAAAACAAAAAAGTTGAATCCTCACT
Source organism: Rhabdomys pumilio (assembly GCA_030674055.1). Lineage (NCBI taxonomy): Eukaryota > Metazoa > Chordata > Mammalia > Rodentia > Muridae > Rhabdomys > Rhabdomys pumilio. Next base: position 20,193,917 of record JANHMN010000019.1, read on the forward strand.
GAAGGGTTTTTTTTAGCTATTAAATGGCCTATTTGCTAGTAAAACAATATTTTATAGTAAATACTTAGTATTTACTAATCTTAATATGTAATAGTAAATATTTAATATACTTATCAAATAGTATTTAATAATTTAATAGTAAATATTTTAAAACTTGGACAAAGGAAAAGCTGTTATTTATCATGTTGACAAATAAGAGCATTAAAAACCGTGTGATTTCTAATCATATAATTTAATCCTATAACTCGTAGAGTTTCGAGTGGCCCTATTTTTAGTCATGTTCTGTTTCAGCCTTTAGTCATCATTTTTATCTTTCAGGGTACCTTCAGGAGGCCTATTTGTGGACCAAGCAAGTTCTGAGCATCATGGAGAAGTCTTTGGTCTTGCTGCGAGAGGTTACGGATGGCTCCCTCTATGAAGGAGTGGCATACGGCAGCTATACCACTAGATCCCTGTTCCAGTACATGTTTCTCGTTCAGAGGCACTTTGACATCAACCACTTTGGCCATCCATGGCTTAAGCAACACTTTGCCTTTATGTATAGGACCATCTTGCCAGGTATAGTGAAAAGGGGAAACATTACGTCATTTCTGACTGTGAATGTGAGCTGGAGTCGACAAAGAGATGAGCTCTGGAGTAGGGTGGGGAGGCTTGTCTACTGAGATGAAAGTTTCTTTTTCATCCAAGAAAATTTGAAGACATTAAAATTTTGGGAGTGTAAATGAGGATTTGCAGTCTCAGTGTTTTATTTGGAACATAATGGGTCAACTATCATTTCTAGCCCAGTGTAGCACTTCCGTTATGTATTTAAACTTGGTAGCCATAGACTTGTCTTCACGAACCTAAACAAGATATGAGCATTAATGATTGTACTTCACTTCTTTATCCGAGATATGTGCTCAAGACTATTGTAGATTTGGGTTTTAAGCTTTTTCATTCAAACTGTACAGATTTGAAAAAAAAGTAGATTATGTATACATTTTGTATTTGAAGTATTTGTATTAGTGGTTGTTTTTGAGTGTTTTATTAAGCCAGTGTGTAGTGGTAGAATGCTAGCTAAACATGTTTATTCATAAGACCCTGGTTTTAACCGATCCCTAACATCCTAGAAAGAAAAAAAGTAATAAAACCACAAATACCACAATATATATTGTTAAATATTGTATTGAAATATGTGTTATAGAATACAGAGAACAAAGAAAACGAAACTTTAGTGATAATCTACTATCTCATTGTGTATCTAAAAATGTGTATAATTATTTATATGATTTGCTAACTTACTCTTTTCTAAGACAACTTTGTAATTCTCCTTGTTTCTAAAGCAAGACTAAGATCAGAAAATTTCAGAAGTAAATTTTCATCAGGGTAGATTTTTTTTCCCCTTTGGGAAATACAATTTTTATAATTCTGATGGTTAATGTCCTAGTTTCTTTTCTGTTGCTATGATAAAATATACTGACAAAAGGCTCCTTACAAAAGAAAAAGCTATTTTGGCTTATAATAATTCCAGAGGGATCAAGTCTATCATGACAGAAAAGCCATGGCAACAGCATAGAATGACTTGACAATAGGAGGGTGAAGCTGTCTGAACATATTGTGTCTTCGTATAGGAACCAGAGAGAGAGCAGGAAACTTGCCCAAGTTATAAAGTCTCAAAGCCTGTCCCCCAGTATCATACTTCTTCCATCAAGACTCTACCTCCTAAAACTTCCATTACTGCTCCAAACACTGATACCAGCTGGGGCCTGAGTATTCAAACATATGAGCCTATGGTGGATTTAAATAAATTTAAATATTTAAATAAATTTAAATATTTAAATAAATTTAAATATTAAAATTATTTAAATAATGAAATTTAAATAATTTCATATTTAAACCGTAACAGTTTTGTCAGCCTGAAACACTGCTAAAGGAGTCTCAATTCCTGATTCAGTCATCTGGTCACTGTGGGTGACACCATTCCCTAGGAAAGGGCTTCTGGACTACCTGAGTGGAGAAATGTAGCTGAGTGTTAGTATACATGCATCAGTTCACTGCTCTCTGCTTCTGACGGTGAATGCTCTGTGACATACTGCTTTGATTTCTTGCTGCCTTGACTTTTTCACATCAATAGGCTGTAATGAGAAATTGTAATCCTAATAAGCCTTTTCTCCATTAAGTTCCTTTGTTCAGCAAAGGGAAATAAAACTAAAAACAGTGATTCTAGAATACAACAAAGAATTCAGTATTTAAATTCTTTTGCTCTGTATATATGTATATAAACTAGACAGGCTCTCCCCTTATTAGATAGTCATCCATAAATTAATGCAGCAGCAAGGGATTGGCTCAGGTACAATGCTTATCATGCAGGTATGAGAACTTGAGTTGACTTCCTGGAGCCTATACAAAGCCAGATTCAGAGGTAGGATCTGTTATTTCAACACTCATCTGGGGAAATGAAAGTTAGAGACAAGCGTGTTTTGGAAAGTTGTGGGCTACCTAGCCTAGTATCCATAGTGGTTAAGAGCAAGAGATTCCATCCACAACAAAAGGAAAGTGACCTGACATCTAAGATCACCCTCTGTGCGCACACAGGCATCATGCTGTGGACACACTTCCTTTTACACTCAGATGCATGTGCATGTTCACACACAGACAATGATAAAAAGTGAAACTGCTTAGCAAATACCTATTAAAGAGTAGGTTTAGGCCTATTCTGAGAACTCAAATGCTTATTTTTAGACTTAAAGAAGAAGTGTAGTATGCAGTTCTGCTTGATAATCAAAGACTGTCCAGAGGAAAGGACTTCAAGGAGGTCCCAGTGTTTATAATTTTAGTTGAGATCTAGCAGTAAACCTACTCCTGGTCATTTTCTTAGCTAGAAATGACAGAATGCATTTGTGGGGTGGGGGCTCAGCTATTGTGCTTATTAATGCAACAAACTTGAGGAATACCTCTGCTAAGCCAGGCATTTTGTAATGGGCAATTTAAGATTTAAAGAGGAATATGTCCCCCATTTTAAGGAACTTGTAGTATGAGTTTTAACATACTATATTTTATAATATAATTATACTAGAATATTGCTTATTCAACCATTAGAAATCAAATTACTAGCTATAAATACATTCATGGTAGCATTTTAGAAGAGATTCTGTTTTTATTTTATTCTTTCAGTTTATTCATAACTACTCCATTCTCTGTCTCTCTCTCTCTCTCTCTTTCTCTCTCCCTCTCTCCCTCTCTCTCCCCCCTCTCACTGTCTTTCTCTCTCTCTCTCTTTGATATTACAGTAATTATTATTCTTGTTTGGCACAGAGTTTTCTTCCTTTCTGCTCTATGATATATGAATTTGCTTTTGGTTTTCTTCCCTAACTCCAGTAATGATACCTGACTCTGATTTTTGCATTTTTTCCTTCCTTTAATTCTGGCAGAAGCCTTCCTGGGAATTCAGTTTTTGTCTTCACCATTGTATGCAAATTAAGTTTTACTCCATTGGAAGTCAAACTGAAGCACCCTATATCCTTATCTTGGCCTAGAAAGCAAATTGAGATGCAGGAAATCCTAGTGCTCATTACAGCTTCAGGACCACACCTGCAGAAGATGGAGTCTGTCTTACATGCAGACTTCATCATTCGTAAAGTGGACATTGAGAGTGAGGAAGGTGTATCACATCTGTTACCAGCAACAGATACCAGCTTTCAGGGCAATGATGGTAAATTGGAATGTCACAGGCCACGAACATCACAGATTTGTTTACTTTTATCTAAGATAATCTATTGATTATAATTTTAAAACAGGCGACATGATCATTGTTTGGATCTTTCTAGGAATATACAGTTTTAAATTTGATCTTTTCAAACATTTTTCCCCCACAGGGTTTCAAAGAACTGTGGCCATTGCAGACTCAAATTACAACTGGTTTTATGGTCCAGAAAGTCAATTAGTGTTCCTGGATAAATTTGTCATGCGTAATGGGAGTGGAAACTGGCTGGCTGACCAAATCAGAAAGAACCGTGTGGTGGAAGGTCCAGGTACACCATCCAAAGGGCAACGCTGGTGTACTCTGCATACAGAATTTCTCTGGTATGACA
>JANHMN010000019.1:20197996-20255386 GCA_030674055.1 Rhabdomys pumilio
GAGGCCCTGTATGGGCCGAAGTACACCTTCTTTAACAATGTTCTAATGTTTTCTCCAGCTGTGTCAAAGAGTTGCTTTTCTCCCTGGGAGGGTCAAGTCACAGAAGATTGTTCATCAAAATGGTCAAAATACAAGCATGACTTGGCAGCCAGCTGTCAGGGGAGAGTAATTGCAGCAGAGGAAAAAAATGGGGTTGTTTTCATTCGAGGAGAAGGCGTAGGAGCATATAACCCCATGCTCAACCTGAAGAACATTCAACGGAATCTCATCCTCCTCCACCCACAGCTTCTCCTCCTTGTAGATCAGATACACCTGGGAGAGGAGAGCCCCCTGGAGACGGCAGCAAGTTTCTTCCACAATGTGGATGTCCCTTTTGAGGAGACAGTAGTAGATGGGGTTCATGGAGCTTTCATTCGGCAGCGAGACGGTCTCTATAAAATGTACTGGATGGATGATACTGGCTATAGTGAAAAAGCAACCTTTGCCTCAGTGATGTATCCTCGGGGCTATCCCTACAATGGGACAAATTATGTGAATGTCACCATGCATCTTCGAAGTCCCATCACCAGGGCAGCTTACCTCTTCATAGGGCCATCTGTGGATGTTCAGAGCTTCAGCATCCACGGAGACCCTGAGCGGCTGGATGTGTTCATAGCTACCAGTGAACATGCCTACGCAACTTACCTGTGGACGGGTGAGAATGCGGGACAGTCTGCTTTTGCACAGGTCATTGCAGATCATCAGAAAATTCTGTTTGACCAGGGTTCAGCCATCAGAAGCACCACTGTCCCTGAAGAGAAAGATTATGCTGCTATCGTGGAACAGAATCTGCAGCATATTAAACCCGTGTTCCAGCTGCTTGAAAAGCAGATCCTGTCTCGAGTCCAAAACACAGCTAGCTTTAGGAAGACTGCTCAGCGCCTGCTGAGGTTTTCGGATAAGAGACAGACAGAGGAGACCATCGACAGGATCTTCGCTATATCCCAGCAACAGCGGCAGCAGCGAGGCAAGTCAAAGAAAAGCCAAAGGTCAGGCAAGCATTACAAATTTGTGGATGCTGTTCCTGATATCTTTGCACAGATTGAAGTCAATGAGAAGAAGATTCGACAGAAAGCTCAGATTTTAGCACAGAAAGAACAGCCCATAGATGAAGATGAAGAAATGAAAGACCTTTTGGATTTTGCTGATGTCACGTACGAGAAGCATAAAAACAGGGGTTCCATGAAAGGTGGCTTTGGACACGGGCGAATGGTGACAAGTCACAAAGCGCCGTCACTGTCGGCCTCCTACACCAGACTCTTCTTGATTCTGAACATTGCCATTTTCTTTGTCATGTTGGCAATGCAACTGACTTATTTCCAGAGGGCTCAGAGCCTCCATGGCCAAAGGTGTCTTTATGTGGTCCTCTTAATAGATAGCTGTGTCTTATTGTGGTTGTATTCCTCCTGTTCTCAATCTCAGTGCTAACACCAGAGCCATGATCATGAGAGTTTATGAAATTATAAATATTTTTCCCTAATTTGTTATAATTTCTTCCCCAGATATTTTTGGGCAAATTTAAGGGAAGATGTTTTCACACATAAAAAGTGGGGATTGGAGAACTCTGAACTAGATACACAAAGGATGTACCTAAGGTATAAGAATATCTTTGGCTGGCCCCTTGTGTTTCTGGGAATGTTTGGCTTTGCTGACTGGCCAGTTCCTATTAGAAGAGACAAAAATGCCCGTTTTTACATTATATTTCTGTTAATATAAAGAAAAAACGAATTGTGGCCTTTTGATAAATAATACAATAACAGGTAATTTCATATTCTCTTTCCCTTTTATGTAAAATGTTTATAGACCTAATGGCTAAAGTTTTCAAAATAAAGTATTTTATATCTTAAAACTCAATACCAAAGAACATAGGACTAAAGTTTTGGTGTGATTCTGATGTTTTTAACTAGAAAAGTTTCTTCGAGTTTATTTTGCTAAATAAACCAATCATGATTATGCTCCCTCCTGCTCTGGTTTGCTGCTTCTGTGTTTCATTAAATTCAAAGTGCATTTACGTTTTTTAGAATCTTCCGAGAGAGGTCTTCACTTGACTATCCATTCGTTAAACTTACTTGATTTTTGAAAAACATAACTTCACTCTTTATATTTTTCTTGTCTAAGCATATTTCAAACAGTTAACACAGAAACCAAAGTCTGGATGCCTTAGTAAAACAACATTTCTGTAATTAGGTGCAATCACGTCCTAGGGGCTAACAGCAGCAGAGAATGTTGGAAGTGCGGTCCACAGTTTCTGCTTGAGCACTTGGACTAAAAGTATAAGTCATTTTACATATAGTGTATTTGAGGCTGATAAATTTCTCCCTTGAAAATGGGAAATGTTTTGAGCATACATTTTTGGAATAAAGACATGCTCACTGATTTATGGAGCTAAGTGTAATAGCAGTCTTGCCTGGGCCTTTATATGTTCAGAGAAACAGCAGTAGGCATCAAAGATCCGAACCCCAGAAAGTCCTGTGAGTGCCATTTCATGGTTATAATTTAAATATTTTGCACAAAGAAAACTTAAGTTTGACGTTGGGCAGAGCTACCGTTCTTATGCTCGAAGCCTGGACGCTGACTTCTGAGCAAGTAGTTTGTCTCTCACAGGGGATGATGTCTCTAGGGAGGATGTCATTACACACTGTTTAAAGAATGATGTTTTCCAAAGAATAATGCTTCCGTTTGTCCTGCATGGTTGCTTTTACTGGAATTTAAACTTGCTTTATGTGACAGATTCTCCATTTACTTAACCTCATTCAACAGTCCTCTCTTTTCTTCTTTCTCATTCAGATAGATGAATTGTCTGAAAGGGATTTTTTTTTTAAGGAGTTGGGGGAGGATTACTCTTTGAGGTTACAGAGAAAAGCTGACCTCAGCTCCAAAACATGAGCTTAGTTTATAAGAGAGATGGAAAGTGCAAGTGAGAGCCAAATCTAGCTTTCTTTAAATTAATAACGAATTAGGTTCAGGCTAGATAATGCATTAGTCATTGCATGATCTTCTTTAACCAGAATGTGACCTCCTTTTTTGAAGTAATTTTAAAAATATATATTAATATTGCATCTTTAAAATTAATGAATCCGTTACATGGGTTTTCCACTTCTAATGAATAGTGGAATTTTTTTTTTTAATTATAAAAGAAATTTCTTGGGTGATTTTAAGTGACCAAGTAAAAGATCACGTTAAAATACATTAGATCTTTTCATAGTGAGACATGTTTTATATCAGGAATAGGATATATTTGAGTTAAACTAAGGAACTCTTTGTATCTTTAATTAAACCAAGCAATGCTAGGTCTCCTTTGAAACTGAGCAGTCAATATGGACTCTGTCTCAGTGCATCTCAGAGTGAAAGGAATATTTCAAGTTTGTGGCTAATCTATGAGCTGTTGTTCAGGACTGAGCAAGACTTTGGGTCCCAGCCTCTAAGGAAATATGAGCATCAGTAGCACAGAGTTAGAGGCTGTGTGGTAAAAGCAACATAGTCTGGATTTTTTGGTTGATTAGCTTTTTAAGCCTCCGTAGTGATGCTATGAAAACATTCTTTGGATATACTTCTTGAAATTGTTGAAGTCACTAGGTCTAGTGTTGAACACCTTTAACCCCAATGTTTGGGTGGTAGAGACAGGTGAACCTTTGTAAGTTGAGGCCAGCTATATAGTGAGTTCCAGTAGAACCAGGGCTATGTAAAAGAAGACTGTCTCATAGGAAAAATAAAATGTTAGAAGTCAGAAAGGTGGGCTGTAGAGATAGTCTTGTGGGTAAAGTGCTTGTGAACACAAAGGCATGAGTTTGAAGCCCTAGTGCTCTTAAAAGTTTGACATAGCCCTCACACATGAAGCAGATATACAGCTTGGTCTTCATGTGGGTCTCTCAACTAGAGCAGGGGCTGTCCCTGACTCTGTTGCCTGTCTGTGGATCCTGTTCTTTTAACTGGGCCGCCTTTTCTGACCTCAGTGGAAGAGGATATACCTAGTCTTACAGGGACTTGATATGCTAGAGTGAGTTGGTACCCGAGGGGAGAGGGCTTCCCCTTATCAGAAGAGAAGGGGGTGTGGGAGGGGCTACATGAAGGGGGAATGGGAGAAGAGGAGGTGCTGCAATCAGTATGTAAAGTGAATAAATAATGGATAAACAAAGATGCACAGAGGAAGTAGGGATGGGTGAATCCTAGGAGTTTGCCAGCCAGACCTAGTCTAGACAGTAGGGTGAGCTCTTGGTCCAGTGAAGAGACCCTGTATCAAAACTGAAGTGGAAAGCAATAGAACAAGATATCCAATGTCAACTGTTGGCCTCCAAACTCTTATGTATGAGCATGTATCACATACACCACACACACAAACATACACACGGCTTACAGAACTCATTCTAGAACAGTTTTAATTATTAAAATGTATTACGTAGACTTATTCTTTCACAGAGATTTAAGTCATCGCTTTTAAGAATCACAATTCAAGACTTCCAGAGAGAATCTTTTTAACAAAGTATTTTGCACACCAGACAATAAGACTTTTAAAAAATTTTTTTATATTATGAATTTCTGGCTTTCTAAAAAAACATTTCCAGTAGTAGGATTTAAACCTAGGGCCTCGTGCATGGTAGACATGTGTTGTACCTCTGAGTTAGATCCCTAGAGTTTTTATAGTTTTAATACACGACTTCACTAAGTGGCTGGCTTTGAACTCATCCTGTAACCCAGGTGGGCCTCAAACATGTGCAGGGCTTAGAGTCGAGAAATTCCTGTTCATTTGTAAGCCACACAAAAAGGAATGTAAGATTTCTCCAAGTTTTAAGAAAGTTTAAATGAATGAACATTGTAACTTTAAAAGTAAATTCAAGGACATCAAGATGGCTTAGTGGGTGAAGGTGCTTACTGCACAAGACTAGAGACTGAGGTCTGTACCTGGAACCTGCATAATGATGGAAACAGAAAACTGACTCCAAAATGTTTCCTACCACAAGTGTGCCACAGCATATATGCACACACACACTTGCACATATGCACACCCATACACACACTCATAATCATTTTTAAATTAAATCCACATATTTAGAATTATAAAACAAGATTAGCATGGCTATAGTTTCAGACTTAAGGTTTAACTGGTGCAGAATGGATAAAGAGGGATGGGAACAAGATACACATCCTCACAGAATGATTCATGGCTTGAATTATGAGATACAGTGCTGAGATAGTCCCCAAGGATTGGAAATGTGTGTATAATAAGGATTTAAATCAGGAGTGTGTTGACAGTAGCCACAGCAGTTTTATGAGCATGACAGCTGTTATGCTCAGAGGATAGCATTCTACAACACCAGATAATGGGGACGATGTCGTATTGATCTTTAAAGCATTCCTAAATTTGGACTTTACTCTGTCACAAGGGCTCCTCACCTTTTCGATGTCTCAGCATAAGTGAGAGATAGGATAATAGACCCATTACTGAGAGAGCACAGGAGAATTTTTATGGTGTGAAAACTATATATGGAGGATGATTTCACACATTCTGTTTTGAAGTGGCTTTGATATGACCTGACATCTTAGTCTGAATTCTGCTGAATTTAATATGACTCTACAGACTGAGAAAATTAAAGACAGTATCTGTCTATTGGACTCACAGCCTGTCCACTGAGAAATCTGAGATCCCGATGCCCCATATCAAGAGGACTTTATTGTTGCAATAAGACATGGCCAAAGCTAGCATATCTCAGAGAAAGGAGATGGAGCAAACTGAAGAGAAGGACCACACTGCATTTTTAATAACTAACCTGTATGTGAGATCACTGTTCTCAAGGCAATCACAACGGCATGTAGTAGCAATTCTGGATTTTTGATTTCTTTTTAAAACACAGAAATACTATAAGAATATGCTTCTGTTTTAATCATAGGTGTGGAGACGGGGCTGCTTCACAGCTGCCGACTGTGATCTGTCTCATCCTCTAGCAGAGGCATGATTTTTGCCGGCTGCAGTTACCTTCCATGATTTTGTGACTTTTGGCGTTCTGGGGACTTTTCAGAGGGTATATAAATACTAAGGCCCCGAGAGGGAGTGTGGGTTGTTAGTTGGTTGTTGGTTGGTATTGGTCACGGTTTGTTAAGTAGTCAAGTGCAAAGGAGAAACAACACCAAGAAGAACTTAGATACCCTGATGGTGAGCATCAAACCTGCCCCAAGACACTCAGAAGAAAGTAGCCTAATGAAAATTCGTCCTCTTTATGGCCCATTGCATCATTCAGGGATCTCTTTTCTTTTCCCCGCTATCTTTTTTCATCTCCTCTCTAGTGTTAAGGGGTTGAAACAATGGAAAGGGGATGATGGTGGAGAAAGGTAGAAGAAAGAAGAACCCAAAAAGAAGACAAAGACTATCTATAATGGTAGTTAATATTTTCACAAGTATTTTGTATGGGATATTCAAACCACACCACTCCATATTCCATACTCACACTGTAGGAGGGGTGAGACATTGCTCTCTAACTGGAATCCACTGAAAGCAATGGGGAGACAGTAAGAACTTTCTTTTTAAATGAAAAGACATGAATTATAGAAAGACAATTATTGCTTCCATGTGGATGGATCCATGGGGAGGATTATAGGCTATTTCCATAGTTTAGGTAGGAGACTATTAGCTCCTTGACAGCTCACAGACAAAGCATGTGACTGAAGGCATGTGTGCTTTGTGGGAGTGGTGACCAGACAAAGGTTGAATCAAGATCAGTCATGAGGTATGTATCTGAGTCCTGTCTGTCATATAAGAATACAACTTCCTGTGAGTTTATGCCTCACTCACCTGGCCATCCCTTAACCCTAGGAAATTGCTCAGATTGTCCTGTTATTTCTCTTTTCAGACCTCCTTTTCCAGGGTTTAAACTTAGATCAGCATAGCTGGAGTATTGGGTGGATTGTGGAGAGTGAAGGAAAAAGACGCTGGAAATGGGGAGATAGACCAGCCTAATTTTAAAAAGAAACAACACAAGGCTGAGAGATGACTCAGTGGTTAAGAACACTCACTTGGCACTCTTGAAAAGAATCCAGATTCAGTTCTCAGAAGTCAGAAGAAGGTTCACAACAGTCTCAACACCAGTTCTGGGAGATCCAGCTTCTTCATCTGGCCTCTGTGGGCACCCAGTCCACATACAGCACACATATGTACTCATGAAGTAAAAATGAATCTTTTTTTTTTTTTTTTTTTTAAAGAATGAAAGAGTATAGATAGCAAGACTGCCTGGCATGCCTTCTTAATGGGCAGGGCATGGGGATGGGTTGTCTCTGTGAATAACATCCCAGTGATTTCAGTGGTAAGGCCCAAAAGGAAGGCACTAGTGATTTGGAGTAGGCTCTTGAGGTTTTGAATCAAGGTATCTTGGCTTGATGCAAGAGTTTCTAAAAACATTGCAGCCAAGCCAGGTGCATTCCAAATTCAACAGTGAGTGGTAGCTTAGCTGGTACGGATCATTTTCTGAACAAAAGTTTGAAATGGCTCGGGCACCTTCATTTTCTTCCAAAGAAACAGGAATAGTAGGATATAAAACATAAGTTTTTGTGAAGAGGAAACATTTTGCATTGTCTCTGCCGCCTTTCAGTCTCTATCGCTCACCACTTTTGGTTCAGAGTTAGGAGCTTCCAGAAGGTTTTTCCTTTTGCTTTCCTATTCAAACACCACACCACACTCTCTAAGGAATGTATCTTACTGGCAGAAGAATAAATTCATGTTATTTAATGGATTTTTTTCCCAAGACAGTGTTTTTCTGTGGAGCCCTGGCTGTCCTGGAGGAGCCTGGCCTTAACTCTGAGATGCGCCAGCCTCTGTGTCCTGGGAGCTGGGATTAAAGGTGGGTGCCCCACTGCCCAGCTGAGAATTCTTACAGAAATTTTAAAATCAAAGTCATAGTTTTCATGGAATGATCAAATTAAAACTGATTGCTATTGCCTTGTGTGGCTCACTTAGGAAACTCACAGAAATCTTTTATAATTAAGTGTGTGTGTGTGTGTGTGTGTGTGTGTGTGTGTGTGTGTGTGTCTGTCTGTCTGTCTGTCTGTCTGTCTGCTTGCATATACAATGACCCACATATGTGGCTGGGAGGACAGCTAGAAGGCATTGAATTTCTGCTCTACCCTGTGGACTCCCCAGGCATCCAACTCAGGTTGTTGAGATTTCATCAGTGTTCACAGAGACTGTAATAGTAGCCATTCATCTCTCTTCTGTAAGAGACAGCAATCCCTCAGAGAAGGGATGGTGGTTCTTACACAGTACCTGGCCAGTATTACACTTTTTATTCAAACAATGCCTGATGATATGATAGAGTAAAAAAGTGACTGAGTGCATGAACTGTCGGGGAGCATAGTCCTGAAAATTTTTAACATCTTTCTTGCTATAAACTAAGTGTACCCCACACCGCGTTTCATGTTGGGGCTGAATCCTCAGTGTCATGGTGCTAGGGAATGGTGCTTTGGGAAGATGTTAAAGTCATGAGAGTACATCAGCTTTTTTGTGTAGAAGTTAGCAGTCTTATACAAGAGACTCCGGACAGGCCCCTTGTCTCTTCTCCTATGAGAGTTGACAGTGGAAAGAGCCACATATGAACACACTGGTTTCAAAGCTGCCAGTTCCTTTATCTTGACATTTGCAGTTTCCAGAACTCAGAAATACATAGATCTTGTTTAAGATTCATATTTTTGATGGAATGGCTGAATAAACTAGAAGCTAAATTTCTTGTAATAAACATCAATCAGCCACAGAGTGGCCCCAAAAAGTGTCCAACTAAATCCTGGAGCTGGTTCTACAGGGTCATCTCCGAGCCACAGGGCAAGCCTGAAACTCCATCTACACGACATCGTGTAAGTAAAAGACAGATGTTAACAAAGGCACAAGCAGATGCTATGATGCTGTCAGGTGTGGGCTGCTGCTGAGTGGGCAAGAATGCCCAGGTGCCAAAGCACAGTCTAAAATAACATATGATCTGTGTGGTGTGTTAGAAACCATAGATAATCCACCCACTACTGCCAAATGTCAGCAGCTGCCAGGACAAGTACCTCTGGGGTTCCAGACTTGTGCAATCCCCAAAGCAGGGCCAGCCAGTGCCTCAGACTCCTAGAGAACACAAGACAATGCTCTGTGGGTATGGAGAATAAAGAAGTGGGTAGCTATGTGGCAGGCAGTGTTGGTTGTTCAACTGGCCTTCAAGCCACCCCTACGAGAGTTCATAAATTTCCTGAAAAGGTCTGTGGCAAGAAGGGTATCGCACATAAGTTACCATGTGTTTCTTCTACAGCTAAATGGCATCCCGGTGTTGCCCATGGGTTTAAGAGCCTATTCCTCTAATGAGAGGATCTTTGTAAACTCAGTACAGAGAAGTCATTTCTTATTTTTAAAAATTAATTTAGATGCCACAGGAAGTAGTAGGGAATAAAGGAATATTTGATAATTCTGCAAAATAAGTTTGTTTTTAAAAATAGTTACAAGGAGTCCATATGTTAGGCTTATTTTTACAAAAATAGGCTAAAATTCAGAAAAGATTCACTCAGTCCAGACTTATATCATGATTACTTAAGGACTGCTCCCTACAGCCCCGGTATTACAAACAGGAAGACAGGTTCAGGGACACACAGCCAGCAATGGCTACAGGCCATGGTATGAATCTCAAAATAAGTTCCAGCACTTGGATTTTAACTATTTGGAGTGTACAAAATACCAAATAACCAGTTAAAATATCAAGCTATATATAGTTATATGGGAAATATGAAATCAACACTATAACACTCTAAACTTTTAATGGTGGAAAAACTTGACATTTAACTTTTTGGACAAAAATAGATTATGTCTTTATTAAAGATACTCTAAGGGAATTTTCATGATTAGAAACTAGTGCTTCCATGTGCCATAGTTTAGAAGTCTGCAGCACTGCCTACAGAAAGTATAAAATGAAATACTGTCAGCTTGAAACAGACTTCTGTTTTTTTTCCTAGTTTTAGTTTGCATTCAAACTGAGACTCACTTTGCAAGATGATGTCTGATCTGTCTCCATATTTTAGTTTAATACATATTATTCTGTAGATATTGCCCTTAAGTCATAAATGTATGTGGTTTTTCCAAGTGGTTGACCTGAACGGAATCATTATAGAAGTTCAATGCTTTTAATTGGCTAATACTATATATATGGAACCCATTTACTTATTCCCCAGGAAGACAAGATTTGACTGGGTTATAAATGGGAGTTGCGGAGATGCAACAGGCCAGCATTTTTCATATTCAGCACACCATGCAGACAGTCTGTCACTCACTTTGTTTTGTTTGTTTGTTTGTTTGTTTTTGGTTTTTCGAGACAGAGTTTCTCTGTGTAGCCCTGGCTGTCCTGGAACTCACTCTGTAGACCAGGCTGGCCTGGAACTCAGAAATCCGCCTGCCTCTGCCTCCCAAGTGCTGGGATTAAAGGCATGCGCCACCACCGCCCGGCTCTCACTTTGTTTTGTTAAACACAGCATTATACATCAGGAAAAATGTGCTCACAGTTTTGTTTTGATTTACTTATTCTGTCTTTTGTTATATTTAATTTTTAGAGCTTTCCTTTGAATTTTTTTCTACTTCTTGCAAGTTCAGGTATTTTGTTGTTGTTGTTGTTTCTTTGTTTTCTTTTGCTCCCCAAGGCCTTTCCTTGATTCTTCTTAGGTTTTATCTTTTTAACTGACTCATGGTAGTTATACATTTGTACAGTATGTTTGTACATATATTTGTATATTTGTATATACATATATATGTATGTATATACACTTGTACAGTATATTTGTACATAGCATGCTCTTGCTATGCATGTATACACTGTGTAATTATGACATCTAATCACTCATCATTTTCAATATCTCAGACATTTATTATTTGTTTTGGTTGGGAGCACCCGGTCCCCTCTTCTAGTGTTTTAGAAATACACAGTGAGATATTATTAACCGGAACCACCCGCTGCACGGCAGACTACGGAAGCTAGCTCGGCCTATTCAACTGCTTTGGCACTCATTACATTCTCCGTTCCTCGTCATCTTCCACAGGTCAGCTTTTCAACTTCCTCCTGTGGTGCCTGTCTTTGTGCGCCTGCGCTGAGTCCTTTCACTCCAGGATTACCTTTGTTGATGTAAAGAACAGGGTTTCATTCTTTTCTGATTTTTCCCCTTAGTGAGCTGGAATTATGTTACAAAATGCTAGAATTGAAGGGTGTCGTAAAAGATCTAGTCTAGCCTCCCCTCTTCAAGGCAGGGTTAGATCTCCAAAGATTTTCTGCTTTATTTTTCTAACGTTTGTTGAGCTAACTCTAGGTTGAATCCTCAAAACAGTCTAATAATGATGATGATGATGATGATGATGATTATAATGATAATAATAATTTGAATGGTATTTTTCATTAAATCAAAAGGTCCGGTATTTTACTTCCTAATTATCTGATGACAACAAATGTTAACATCAGCCCCCTTTAGCTTATCATGAAAGGAACAAAAAAACCCTGAATCCTTTCTGTTTTTAACATATGTTCCACCCCTTAGAGGATCCCGTTTTAATTCTTTTTAATTTTTTAATTCCCGTTTTTAATTCCGAGACTGTAAGTGTGGACTTGGGTGGCACTACAAGCAGATTAAAGGTCAACCCCACACTTTCAGCATGAGGGCTCTGGACAGGAAGACCCCCACTGGGAGACATCAGAGGACCAGGGAGAAGAGGCCTGAGCTTTGCTAGCAGGGAAAATAAAACCCACAGCCCAAGGCAGAAGGGTGAAAAGGTCACAGTGAGAGCTTTGGCCTGTCACTCGTTGGTAAATGGCTTGAGAGCAAAGAAGGCATTGCTGACTGGGAATTCAAAGATGACCTGCCTGAAGGCATGGCCTGTGCTCAGTATGAAAGGGAAGGATAGTTTGTCAAGCAAAAGCAGCGAGCTTGACACCATCCACAGCAGCAAGAAAGCAAATAGTAAAGTGTGGTGTTGAAGAAGAATGTGAGGTCTACGGGATGAGTGATGCTGGAAACCAGGTACCTGGGATAAGGCGAGACACTGGTCTGTGCAGGCGCTCTGTGCCAGAGCAGGGTCTCTGAAGCTTGTCCTCCTGACAGCTCAAAGCACAGGACTTTCTGACTGGAAAGCAATGCCACTCACTGTCTTGCTTTTTCTCTCTCACCCTATAAATTAAGAGATAAAACCCGTAGTTGTGACAAATGTTAAGACACAGAGCATAAAGCACTGCTTTACATCAACACTCCTGCGCTCTTCACAGCGGTTTGCAAATATTAAAATGGCAGTTCTCTTGCATCATTCCCAGTCATATCTTTATTCAGGCCCCAAGGATGAAAAGTGCTGTCCTGGGCCTGGAGAGATGACTCAGCAGTTAAAAGCACTGACTGTTCTTCCAGAGGTCCTGAGTTCAATTCCCAGCAACCACATGG
The DNA here is from genome assembly GCA_030674055.1 of Rhabdomys pumilio. NCBI lineage: Eukaryota > Metazoa > Chordata > Mammalia > Rodentia > Muridae > Rhabdomys > Rhabdomys pumilio. The sequence continues at coordinate 20,210,450 of JANHMN010000019.1, forward strand.
TGGTGATCAACCATGAGTAATGGGATCTGATGCCCTCTTCTGCTGTGTCTGAAGACAGTGACTGTACATGAAATAAATAAGTCTTTAAAGAAAAAGAAAGAAAAGTGTTGTCCTGATTCTTAATCATTGCCTTTGTTTTTCTTTGTAGTTTTATCATAATACAACACATATATACTTTCAAAGTAAAATTTACTTTTTAGACTTTTTAAACGGTTTACAAATGAAATCACACTAGGTAGGTGGTGGTGCACACCTTTAATTCCAGTGCTCAGGAAGCAAAGGCAGGCAGATCTCTGAGTTTGAGGCCAGTCTGGAACTACAAAAAAGGTGAGTTCTAGGACAGCCAAGGCTACACAGAGGAATTTTGTCTCGAAAAAAATATATATACTAAACATAGTTTGAAGGTTTTATTACTCAACATCATATTTTATTTGTTTTTTTGGGGGGTGGGGTGAGGATGAGACGAGGTTTCTCTGTCACCACCAGGTTCAACATCACATTTTAAAGATTCGTCTTTGCCAATTGTTGCCATAGTGATATTTACTGATTTGCATTGCTATACAGCGTTCACTTGCTTGAATACTATATACATTACGGCTTGTCTGTTGTTGGATTTCATCACTGGTTCTTATCTGGTTCTTATCTAGGTCCCACCTCCCAGACTTCTCCAAGGGCCTTAATGGCCATCTCCAGCCCCTCCACATGGGAGAGTGGCCAGGCTTCACTTACAGAAAAACAAGCTCAGGATCAGGCAACAAAATCCCTCCAATCCCTGGCCACCCTGGAAAGCTCCGCCCCTCCCCCATCCCCAAGAAATCCCATATAAGCCCGACTCCTGCTCAGTTCCTGTGTCTTTCCCAGTATATCTCCTGTGTGGTGTTTGTTGTGCTAGGAAAGTAATGAGATGTCATATTCGCTCCCTGTGGCACACGGGTACATAACCCCACCCATCTCTCTTTCTCTCTCTCCCTCTCTCTCTCTCTCTCTCTCTCTCTCTCTCTCTCTCTCTCCCTGATTTTTTTTTCAAAATAGGTGCTCTCTGTATAGCTCTGGCTATCACTCTGTAGACCAGGCTTGCCTCAAACTCACAGAAAAATCTGTCTGCCTTTGCCTACCCTTGTCTCATATCAGATTTGTTATTTCTTTCTCATTTCTCGTTTTTGCTTTTTTTCTTTGTTTTATTCCCCACCTCCCTCCTGGTGCTAGTGCTCGAACCCAGGACTCGTGCCCACTAAACACCCACACTCCACCTCTGAGCTCCAGGTCCAGCTTCTCTCACCAGAGTAAATCTCTGCGTCTCTTTCTGTAGTCTGTGCACTCAACTCTCCTGTTAATCCTTATTCTTCTCTTCACTGTCTCCAGAGGTTTGCTTTTTCCAGAAGGTCCTAGAACTGTACTGTACAGTGAGTGACCTGTGAGGTCAGCTTCTTTCACTTAAGTGATACTAAGTGCTTCAAGTTCCATCTTGTCTTTATCTTTTCTGGGGGGGAGGCAGAGATAGGTGGGTGGGTTTCAAGACAGGGTTTCTCTGTGTATCCCTGGCTGTCCTGGAACTCTCTCTGTAAATCAGGCTAGCCTTCAACTCAGAGATCTCCCTACCTCTGCCTCCTAAGTGTTGGAATTAAAGCTGTGTACCCCCCAACACACACTGCCCAGCTTATGTCTTTTATATACTGACAGCATTTTTTAGAGTTAAATAATATTTCATTGTCTGCATGTACATTGTTTGTTTACTGGAAGACAGCTCAGTTATTTGGAGAGTAATGATTAAAGCTGCTATAAACATCTGTGTGCAAGTTTTCTGCTGGATATATGTGCTTGCCTACCTTAGGTAGATACCAAAGTGACACAAATACTCAATAATAAAGAGAGAGTATTCTAGTTGTCTTAGGATTTTGTATTGTTGTGAAGAGACACAATGATTATGGCAATTCTTATAAAAGAAAAGATTTAATTGGGCTGGCTTAGAGTTCAGAGGTTGAGTCCATGACCATCATGGCAAGAAGCACGGTGGCATGCAGGGAGACGTAGGGCTGGAGAAGGAGCTGAGAGTTCTACATCTTGACCCACAGGTAGCAAGGAGAGATTGTCACAATGAACACCACTTGACTGTATAAAGAGACCTCAAAGCCCGTCCTCATAGTGACACACTTCCTCCAACAAAGCCACACCTACCCCAATAAGGCCACACCTCCTAGAGTGCTACTTTTAGAAGAGGGTCTACTTCGTTCCTGAAAAGGAGATATCCAATCTGAAAAGTAGTCCTGGAACAGAATCAAACTGCATAGCAAACTGAGTCATGCTTGTCATTTTTCTAAATTGAAAACCTCATATCTTTGACATTAAAATTCTAATAAAAATGAACTGGGCAGTGGTGGCTCATGCCTTTAATGCCAGCATGCAGGAGGCAGAGGCAGGTGGATCTCTGTGAGTTCAAGGCCAGACTGGTCTACAGAGCAAGTTCCAGGAAAGTCAAAGCTACACAGAGAAACTGTCTCCAAATATAACGAAGCAAAACAAAAATCTAAAACAGAAGTAAGTTTAAGGGTACTGTGCATACTATTGAAAGTGTGGGGGAGCTGCTGGATGTGTAAGTGAAAATATCTATTAAGCAACTGAAAATGTCCATGCAGAATTTGGAAAGGGAAGAGAAGATGACTTTGGGCATGTTGACACATAGTCTAAGCCATGGTAAAGAGCATTGATAAGTTGCAGGATGCTTGAACATTAACTATGTGCCAGAACTATTACAAGTATTTTACATATATCAATTCAGATAGTTTCTGCAACTCAATGGACAAGGCAAACGCAGTTTCATTTTATAGATGAGAGAACAGAGGCACAGGAAGATTTACTTGCTTTCCAAGTTGACATAGTTAGCAGTGGAGTCAAGAGGAAATTAATCAGGTAAGGATTGGGTAACAATATCAATGGTAAGGGGAGGCAGAGAGCCTGGGATCAGCAGTCACAGAGCTGGGAAGAGAGACAGAAGAGAGTCATTGTTGCCAAATTTGGATTACTTGAATAAGAAAAGTACTGAAGGTGTGTGATACTACAGAAGTAGAGTCACATGCAATCTGGCTTAGAGTTTAGCTGTGACTAAAACCTCTTTTGTCTAGGTTCACAGCTTCCAAAAAAAAAAGGAAGTGAAACCTTTAAAATGTTTCTAAAAATCAAGTACAAAAAATAATTAGTTATTGCTCTTTGGTTACTTCTAACAGCTCAAATAAAAATGGATATCCCTCTCTGGATAACTGAGTTTCCTGTAGTTATGGGAAGGTGGTAGAAAAACACTGGACCCAACAGGGAAGACACTTGTGCTGTGTGAACAGAGCAGAAGCATGCAAGCTCACAGGAGGACGTCCTGAAAGATTCCCGGTTCCGCCCATACCACAAGCTTCAGCACCCCACTGGTGACAGATGAAGATGAGTGGGGTGGGAATGAGTGGGAGTGGTTATCCAGGTAGCTATTCAGCTGCACCTGGAACCTTCCCCAGAGCTCTGTCTTCTGAATGCTGCCCTGTTCTTCTGTGGATAGGCTATCTACTGTTTGTCACAAGGTTGACATTTCAAAATGTCTTCGGCTCTGACATAAGTAGCATGCCCAAACAGGCCTGACCTCTACAAAGGGGCTTGAGTTGTGAGCTGATAAAAAAACACGCATAGTTCTGACTGCAAAAACAGAAGAGAAGCTCGAAGTCTGTCTTTTATCTTTCTTCCACTAATATTCCCATAGACATTTACTGATCATCTACAGCATTCTAGGTGCTGTTATAGTTGACGTTGCTGTAACAAAATTAAGTCAAGCCTGATCTTCATCCACATGGAGTTTATAATCTAGTTGGGAAGACAAATAAAAAACAGCAAACATCAAATTAACCACTACAAAGCTGTCAGCTATAATAAGGAAACCATGATGGAGCTGGAAAAAAAAAAAAAAAAGACGTGAATGTGAGAGACTTAGAAAAGGCTACGGAAGGTGCTGCTGAAACTCTGTTCTCACACATGCCCCGGAGTCACAAACATGGCATATTTCCCCTTTCCCTTGTGGTTAGCTGCAACCCATGACTGCTTCTGTCCAGCTGTTGCTGTCTGAGCAAGGCACTTCCCTAATAGAAACTCTATAATATTTGGCATGATATTGGCAGTCAGTGACAGGCAGCCTGGACATTGATCAGAGAGGTTAGAGAGGTGACAATCATGTTATGGGCTGATTAGTAAAACTAACTTTCACTATAAAACGGAACAAAATATTATATAACTAAGAAATAATGCGGCTTTCGGTGGTGGAGGGGAGCAGACCGTTCCTAGTGTGTATTTGCTGCTGTTGATGAGGATTTGGCAAGACAACATATGCTCACAGAGAACTGGCTATTTTGTAAACAAGAAAGGGACACAGCTATTTCAGAAATCAGACCTTTGCAAAATTACAAATTCTTCCAGACTTTATAGACTCCAAACAGAAATAAGGGAACTAATAAATCACCAAAAGACAAGTGTCTTTAAAGTAACAGTGGATAATGTCAAATGCAAAGTGTGGCCTCTATACCCATTGGTAATGTTATTCAGTAAATAAGGCACTTCAGAACTGACGGTATTAAAGTATCCTACTAGATAAACCGTCAGGGTAAAGAGAGAATTATGTGTGGCTTTTCCAACAGAGAATCATAGATCATGTAGGCTCAAGTCACCTGTAATAGCAGTGGGGGTGAATGGGGGTGATATGGATCCAAAATCAAAGGAATCTAATGGATCTGAGAAACAACTTTCCAAAAACACATGCAAGCGTTAACAAGCACGCTAGACCAGAACCAAAGACACTTATTAAATTTTAGGAGGGATTTAAAGTTACAAAATTACAAGCTCAAATAGGCATATGTTCGTTTAGCATTACAAAAATAAAACACAGACCAAGAAAATTTCTTATGCCTTAGTATGTAGTGGAGGAGAGCCCCTCAAGAAACTGGAAGACACAGGATCAAGGAATGTTTGTACTCTCAAGAATCATCTCAGAATTTCACAGGACAGTCTATACTTATACACAGCTTCCTTTTTCTCCTTTTAGGGTGGTGGAGTACTTCCTGTGATGTCATGGCTATCTTTACTGTATGCTTTTTTCATAGAGCAGACTGATCTATGATCACCAGTTTACAGGTCTGTTAAAAGGCGCCACATGAAGATGTGATATGAAGATGTGACATGATATTGGGATAACCACACATTATCTGAAGATTCTGAGCTGTGAACACCACACTGTGACCAGTTTGCATCTTGTTGTCTAGGGGAGAAAATGGGTGAAACGGAAACTAGACACTGGAACAAACACCCGAGATCACTTTTCTTCCTCAGGATTGCATGTCCTTGTGCTCTTGCAGTAAGTTGGACCACAGGCTGTGCTGAAGAACTCTATGGCTGCTGAGAGATCATCCAGAACTTTCTACCATGGCAATCACGGAGGATGTCACAGTTAATTGTCAAGATGGCTAGGTTAAGAGGTGCCTTAGAATGGGATATTTTGGGAACACATCTGTGAGGGTGTTTCTGGTGAAGACTGGCAAGTAGGTAAATGAACTGAATGGGAAAATCTTCCCCAAACATAAGCAGCCCTCTTGGCTGGGATCCCAGAAAGAAACAAAAAAGTGCAAGAAGAGGGAACCTAGCCAGTTTGCACCCTCAGGGCCCCCTGGGGTGGTACACTATTGCTGCTGCTATCTTGTATAGAGTAAAAGTTCCAAGCCTACTTCCAGGTTTGAAAACCCACCAAATCCATGAGCACAAAAACCTATCGGTTCTTGAGCACAAAGCTCCACCAATCCTTGGACATGAAAACCCCACCAATTCTTCAGCATGAAACTCCATCAATTCCTAAGCACAAAACCCCAAGAATTCCTGAGCTCAAAATCTTACTAGTCCCTGGGCAACGGGAATCTCCACCCTGGAAAACTCCTCCCCCAAGAAACCATAAATAAAGCCCGCCTCCCACTCAGTTCTCTGCTGTTTCTCTCCTGTGCAGAGGTGGCCACACTCCTGCGTTTTCCCCTCCCGATAACCCTCTTCTGTTAGGTTTGTTGTGTGGTGTAGCTTTGTGATGTTACTTGGCTTCTGCCTGCCCAGATGGATACCTTTGCTTTGGAGCTATAGCACTTGCACTGGGGAAACTTTTTTTTTTCTTCTGTGGCCTGTGGACACCAGATCCTACATTCTTCAGCTGTGGACACAGGTCTTGCACCAGCAGCTCTTTGTGGGTGGTGGGGGCGCTTAGCCCTTCGGTCTCAGGCTACGCTGCATCCTTGGTCTTTTAGACTTCTCTGACTGGGTAGCTCCTGGTTTCTCCACCTCTCACCTCTGCAGATGGGCATTGTGGCATCAATCAGTCTCTGGTTCTGTCAGCCAACCTAATAAGCACACACACACATGCACAGGCACGCTCACGCACAATTGAACTGTTTGGGATGGGTATCTTGTCTAACTTCAGAAGTCTTTTCTAATTATGTTGGATTTGCTCTGGTTAGAACTTGGGTGGCAAAAACTTAAGACTAAATAAGCCTTAGTTAAGAAGCTAGAAAACTGTGCTTTAGTTAGGTTTTAGTTATAGAAAACTTGAATAAAACCACGTGCCCAAAGGTTTCGAAAACAGCGAGATTCTTGATGGAATATGAAAATCGTGGATGAGGAAGAAAACATGAGAGGGATGAAGACGAAGAGTCATCTAGCAATGAGAAGAAGATTAGCCAAGTCACATGGAAAGGAAGATGTTCTGGAAGACATTGAACATCCTGATCTGAGGTTGGCTTCTAACCATGCGTGGAAAGAGGGGCTTTCCCATCACTTGAGCTTTTGTGCTGGGAACTATGATAGTCGCTGGTGTGTACAGCTAGGGAGGCAAGTGGCCTAGGAAAGGAATACATGTTTCTTGACCTACCTTTTCTTTATACTCTAAACTATTTATATTTATCACATGAAACAAAGCCAGCCGAGTGGATGGGAAGATAATTTATTGTGAACTATCTGCCATCGCTTGTCTGCTGCTTCCCTTCGGGGCATCCAGGCTCCTCGGCTGTACTGAAGGAAATGTTGCTTAGCTAGGGTGGGTGCAAAATTGAATCTCTGTGAGCAGTGAGTATGTGAGAAACAGCCTTTAAGGGAGACAGTTTCAGTGAGACAGCTGGTTTAATTGTGGGGAAACAAAGGCTATTATTTAAACCTCTGGAGAGTTGGATAGAGGCTTTCTGGGTGAGTATACAACATTGGCCAGGGTCAGGGTAATGGAAAAGTCTTATTTGCATGAAGAGGAATTCCAGGTGCTTGCTGGACATGACCTTATAAAGAAAGAGGAAGTTTAACTTGGCCACCAGGGTATGTGGCTACTTCAAGGGTGTTGGAGGTGTAGGGTGGAAAACTACGTGCACTTGGACATCCCAGCCCGGGATGGGGGGTGGGGAAAGTAGTTCTATTCCTGATGGTCTCAAAATGAGATTTTGGGGGTTGAGACCTCTCTTGCTCTGGCCTAGTTACCCCGGTTGTGTGGCTCCTGGTTCCACAAACTATCCACTCAGGCTCGGTGTGGATGCCCTCATTGTGTTGGGCTAAGGGCCATATGAATTATTTTGATTTGTACGTTGTCATCAAGTACCTGTGCATATTCCTTGGTGTTGACACCCGTACTCTGCCTGGCTTGGGGGCCAAAAATGTCCCGGCCTGCGCAGCTGCTCCAGTCCACGGGTCAGGGTTTAGCAAGAGAGAGAGTAAGGGGGAAGACGAGAAGAATAGAGACAAGCCAGAGGATTTGTAGTCAAGTCTCACGTCTCTCACGTCTCGTTTATTGAAGGGAAATATGGGGTATTTATAGGCTTTTGCCACGTGCCTTGTAGGCGCATGGATACCACGTGCCTTGCAGGTGTGGATATGACGTAAGCCTTAGAGGGGTGGACAGCACGTGCGCCTTACAGGCATGTATGGCGTGGATAGCACGTGGATAACACGTGTACCACATGCTTTGTAGGCGTGGATACCACGTGCTCCTTACAGCTGTGGGCACTAAACAGCAAAACAAGCTATGTGGGATATCAGAGTGTGCTTCAGCTGTTGTAGGCTGTTGAAAACCAAGTCTCATGTCAGAGTATATGACTCAAGATGGCTGCAAAGCTGATAGCTGCTTTCTAGCCGCTTTCTGCTTAAAATCGGCTCCCAACACCTTGGCCTAAAACTGTGAACACATGTGGAGCCTTAAATAATACGCAATGAAGTTAATTGTTGTATATTCTCAGGGATGAGGAGGGTAAATTGTAACCTGTCAAATTGATCACTCTTTCTGCCATGTACACTCACCAAACGCAGTTTTCTCATCAGCTGCTCAACTTACAGAGCTCCCGAGTTCAAAGCTGGTGCTCTTTCTAGCACTCTTCACTTGGGAGCTGTGAGACAGCAGAGGTTCAATGTCACAGCCTTGCTTAGAGTTTGTACCGGAAGAACTACGAGGAGAAGAATGAAAACAGGAGACATGTTAGATGTCGCTTCAACTTAAAGACAGTTTGGTTTAACTAGCGTTCTGTTTTGGCTTCTGTTGCTGCTGTTGTTTGTTTTGTTTTGAAACAGGTTGGTCTCACTGTATAGTTTTGCCTGTCCTGGAATTCCAGATATAAACCAGGCTAACTTTGAACTCAGAGAGATCTACCTGTCTCTACCTCCCCAGTGCTAGGATTAAAGGCATCACTCTCAGTTTTGTTGTGGTTTAGTTTATGAAGAAAAAAAAAAAAAAGGGAGGGGGAAGTGAAGTGTTTCTGTTTCCTGTAAATGTTGTGGTTTTTGTAATTGGGAGTTGGCTTAGGAATTAGGGCTGCTGCAATAGAGGGAAATTCAGAAGTTTTCCCTGCTTACTCAACTGGCTACATTGTAAGAGGTCACTTTTGGTTGGAGGGAAAGCAAAGCAACAGAACCAGAGTTTTCTTGGAAGCGTTCCAGAACTGAGGGAGCAGTGTGCCTGGGACTCAGCCTTCTGCTCTGTCCTTTGCAGCTTGGATCCTGGAGGGCTGGCTAGGGGCTGAGAGAGAATGAAAAGGGGACAGGTATGCAGACACAATGAAGCTGGGATCAGGTAGGTCTCCCCTGGGCTTGTATTATTAGGTACAACACAGAAGGGGTTAGAAGGGAAGCCATCTCTGTAGGCCGGAAGTCACAGCCGATAAACTTCCAGGAGAAGGCTGCAATTGCTAGTTTTGCATGCACCAATTAACTGTTTATAAACATCCTAGGACTCCCAAGGACGGCTTTGCTGTTACTTTTGACCCTGATCTGTGTGGGTAATGGTTCCTGCGAATTTACACGGACCGATAGGTCTCACAGGCTGCCCATGTCGAGATACACAGTCAGATCTTCTCTCACTCAGGATTTTTTTCAGCTCCCTACAGCCTTGGGATGTGAAGTGTGTCGGGGGTTGGGGAAGTGTGTGTGTGTGGGGGGGTCAAAGATCGTATGGTCTTTTTTTGTGGTGTGATTGAAAAAAAGAAAGTGAAACCCGGAAAGGGCTAAGAAGCCTTCTTCCCTTTATAAAAGTTGTTTCAAAGCAGGGTGTAAAGTCCTATACACCATTCACTCAACCTTCCTGAGAAGCAGAGTAGAGCCTGCGGGGTGCTCAGGGTGAGCAGAACCATGGAGAAGTTCAAGGCCGTGCTGGACCTGCTGAGCAGACACCGCAGCGCCATGGGCTATGGGTTGGTGACCCTTCTGACGGCTGGTGGGGAGAAGATCTTCTCCTCAGTGGTGTTCCAGTGTCCCTGCACTGCCACCTGGAACCTGTCCTACGGCTTAGTGTTCCTGCTGGTGCCTGCGCTGGCGCTTTTCCTCCTGGGCTATGCGCTGAGCGCGCGCACATGGCGCCTGCTCACTGGCTGCTGCTCCGGGAGCGCGCGATCCGGTTCGGGGTTGCGCAGAGCGTTCGTGTGCGCTCAGCTCAGCGCGACCGCGGCGCTCGCGCCCCTCACCTGGGTGGCCGTGGCGCTGCTCGAGGGCTCCTTCTACCAATGTGCTGTGAGCGGGAGCGCGCGCTTGGCGCCATACCTGTGCAAGGGCCGCGACCCCAACTGCACTTACAAGCTACCGCAGGTTCCCTGTAACGAGCAGGAGGAAATGCAGGGGATCCTGAGTCATCTCAAGGCTCAGTCTCAGGTCAGGCTCTGGGAGCTATGGAGGAGGCTCAGAGGGGTGAAGAAGAAATCAGTGACTTTTCTCTAGACCAGAGACTGAATATTTAATAGGGAAAGGGAGAGGTACTTGTCCCCTCTGTAGGAGCCAGAAGTAACTTTTATATTATGCTTTAGTATGCCCTTAGTATGTAGCAAAGACTCAGACCAGGTGAATTTGTACATCCGGGGAAAACTAGAAGCGCTATTACATTAGAACTCCTCTTGGCAGCCCAAACCCACTACCCATACACTATTCACTGAGAAAGCCCCGAGGGCGTGCGCACAGGAGGTGAGTGGCTCTTTATAACGAGTGCCCTTTTTTTTCTGGATCCGTAGAACCCCACATTTTTAGTTACAGGGGAGTGATACGTGAACTCTTTTTTGGATACTTGACACGACTTGGACTATTGTTGACTTTCTAAGACATCAATAGGATTGTTGTAGAGTGTGTGTGTGTTTGTGTGCGTGTGTTTGCAGGGGGGAGCAGGGTAATTACTACTAACAGTTCTTATTCTAAAGTGCTTAAGACAAGACTAGTTCAGTATCGGAGTTGGTAAATAATTTAGTAAATACTTTATGTTGGTATCCAGAGCCAGCTTGGCAGCTCCAAACTCAGGAATGTCACACATAGGTGACATCTGTTGCCATGACAACCCTGCATACCTTCCCAGAGACAACTTCTCACACTCACCAGCAAACAGTTTATATCATAGCCTAAATAAAAAAGCAGACTTTCCCCCACCTTGGACCCTTTTATTTCTTGTCTTTCTCTTTCTCCCCTCGTTGCCCCCTGTTTGTTCCTAATAAAACATCTGCCACAAGGAACTACTTTGGCTTGGTGTGGTCTATCCAGACGCTGGCCATTCAACCCAACACTGTATCTCAGGCTTTTAAATTTTTCTAATGTCAAAAGTCACTAGGTTGCCATTCTGTTTTGTTTCCTGTAGGTGTTCGGTTGGATTCTGATAGCTGCTGTCATTATCTTACTTCTTCTTGTTAAGTCTGTGACCCGATGCTTCTCTCCGGTTAGTTATCTGCAGTTAAAATTCTGGGAAATCTATTTGGAAAAGGAGACGCAGATTTTTCAAAGTCAAGCTACAGAACATGCGACCCAGTTGGCAAAAGACAATGTTAGATGCTTCTTTGAGCGCTCGAAGCCGAAGGAATGCAAGACCCCGAGCAATAAAGATTGGTGGCAAATCTCAGCGTTGTACACATTCAATCCCAAGAGCCAGTTCTACAGCATGCTGCACAAGTACGCTAGCAGAAACGAGATGAGCGGCAGCCTCCGCTCTGTGGAAGGAGATGCAGTAGTCCCTGTCCTTGGCTTTGTAGATGATGCTGCCATGGCCAACACTCACGGAGTGTAATCTTGCATAGCAACAACAACAACAACAACAACAACAACAACAACAACAATAATTTTGAATTGTTGCTTTTATATAAAAAAATAAACATTGGTATGTTTTATGACTGTTTCTCCCAAGTTGTGAGACTTAGCTCTGAAACCTAACAAATGTTTAATCTTTTTAGTTTTGTTTTTTTTTCTCTTAAGTTATTTATTTGCTTTACATCCTAATTGCAGCCTCCTCTTTCCTCCCAGTCTTCCTTTCATATAACCCTTCCCTCCCACTCCCCTCCCCTTCTCTGAGAAGGGAGGGACCCCCACCACCACACTGGATACCAATCTACCCTGGTATATCCAATCACTGCCGGACTAGTTAGGGAAACAGGATGCACAGGCAGGAAACAGAGTAAGGGACAGCCCCCACTCCAGTTGTTGGGGGGCCTTCATGAAGACCAAGCTGCACTTCTGCTACATATGGGGAGGATGGAGGGCAGGTCCTAGGTCCAGCCCATATATGCTTTTTGGTTGGTGGTCCAGGCTCTGGGCCCTCCCCAAGGGTTCAGCTTAGTTGACTCTATTTGTCTTCCTGTGGAGTCCCAATCCCCTTGGATTCTTCAACCCTTCCCCCAACTCTTCCACATGACTCCTGGAGCTCTGTCTAATGTTTGGCCATGGGTTTCTGCATTGTTTCCACTGGCTGTTGGGTGGAGCCTCTCAGAGAACAGTTATGCTAGACTCCTGTGTGCAAGTATAACAGAGTATCATTAATAGTGTCAGGGGTGGGGGAACGCAGTCTGAGGTCCCAGGGGAGCCGGAACTAGCTTGGAGGTCCTCAGGCCTGCAGGGCGGCCAGGGACCATCTAGTTCTCAGGCTCTTGGTCACCTATGTACTGCTGGAAGCCGTGGAAGAACTAAGAATGAAGTGGGGGCCTAGGGACTGGACTGGCCCAGGGCCAAAGGGAAGAGGAAGAAAGAAGCTCCAGCTGCAACCCTAGGGGACAGTCCTTGGCTTGTCTCTGCAGTTTGGCATGACTTGGTCATGGGCAGCTGGCTTAGGTTGGTGGCCTACACGGCTGGGAACGCAGAGAGGTCTTCTGCAGCTCTGTAGGCAAAGGCCTGTTATATTGTTCCCCATTATGGATCCTGACGAAAAGAAGCAGTCCATGGTTGTAAGATGTTTATCGTCATGGTGGAAAGTAAATGAGAAACCATATCCCTGTTTCTCAGGGCAGGCCTGAGGTTAAATACCTTTTGTAGGGAGGAGTGTCTGGGAAGGAAAGCTTAACTGGCTAAGCCCTTCTGGCCTTTAGGTACCTCATTAATATGGAGATCTGTCTTGAGGCTATGTGACTTGTGGTCATGCCTTCTACCTGTGCAGGGGCTAGTAGGGGTGTTGCCCTTACGTGACTGAAAGACACAAATCTATGGAGGCCTCGTGTCAGGAGCCTGGAGTTCAAAAGCATAGCAAAACACCTACTGTCCATTGCAGAGGACCCTGAGGGATCACCTGTGGGGTAACTGGGGTTTCAAACCTAGCTCAACCAGAAATCGGGCTGCCTTTCACGGTCCCAAAGAAGCTGCTTTGCGAGTCTAGTATATGTTCAATTTTGGAAAAAGTTCCTGAGGTGCTGAGAAGAAGGTACATTCTTTTGTGTTTATGTGAAATGTTCTATAGATGTCTTTTAGGTCCGTTTGATTCATAAGGACTGTTAGTTCCATTATTTCTCTGTTTAGTTTCTGTTTTGATGACCTGTCCATTGGTGAGAGTGGGGTGTTGAAGTCTCCCACTATTAACGTGTGGGGTTTGATGTGTGACTTAAGCTTTAGGGGTACCCTTGCATTTGGGGCATAAATGTTCAGAACTGAGACTACGTCTTGGTGGATTTTTGATGAGTAGGATCTGTCCTTCCCCACTTCGTGATTACTTTTGGTTGGAAGTCTATTTTATTAGGTATTACAATGCCTACTCCAGCTTGCTTCTTGGTTCCATTTGTTTAGAAAACATTTTTTTTCCAGTCCTTTACTCTGAGATAATGTGTCTTTGTTGGTAGGGTATGTTTCTTGTATGAAGCAAAATGATGGATTATGTTTCTGTATCCGATGTGTTAGTCTGTGTCCTTTTATTGGGGAATTGAGTTCATTGATGTTGAGAGATATTAATGACCAATGATTGTTAGTTCCTGTTATTTTGGTCTTGTTGGTGATTGTGTGTGCATGTGCGTGTGTATGTGTATGCGTGCACGTGTGTATGTACAGTTTTATTCTTTTAGTTTGGTGGTGTGAAATTATTTCTTTCTTTTTCTTTTTTTCTTTCTTTCTTTTTTTTTTTTTTTGCTGAAGTTAATCTCATTGGGTAGGAATTTTCCTTTTACTATCCTCTTTAGTGCTAGATTAGTTTCAAGATATTGTTTAAGTTTGGTTTTGTCATGGAATATCTTGTTTTTTCCAGGTATCGTGATTAAAATTTTGCTGGATATAGTAGTCTGGGCTGACATATGTGGCCTCTTAGCAACTGCAAGACATCTGGCCAGTCTCTTCTGGCTTTTAGAGTCTTTACTGAGAAGTCAGGTGTAATTCTGATAGGTCTGCCTTTATATGTTACTTGGCGTTTTTTTTCCCTTGCAGCTTTTATTATTCTTTCTTTGTTTGAAACATTTATTTATTATGTGGTGGTAGGATTTTCTTTTCTGGTCCAGTCTATTTGGTATTCTCTAAGATTCTTGTTTATTTATAGGCATCTCTTCTTTTAGGTTAGGGAAATTTTCCTGTTGAAGATATTTTCTGGCCCTTTGAAGAGGAAATCATCTCCTTCTATTCCTATTACTTTTATTTTAGGTGTGGTCTTTCCATAGTGTCCCAAATTTCCTGGATGTTTTGTGTCATGAACTTGGTAGCTTTAGCATTTTCCTTGACTCATGTATCAATTTCTTCTATTATGTTTTTTATGCCGGCGATTCTCTCTCCCATCTCTTGTATTCTGTTGGTGATGCTTGCTCCTATTTTTTCAATTTTCTTTCCTAGGTTTTCCATCTCCAGTCCATTTTTTGTTGTTACTTTTATCTTCATTTTCAGTTCTTAGACAGTTTTATTCATTTCCTTCACCTATTTGATTGTAGTTTCCGTATTTCTTTAAGGGATTAATTCATTTCCTTTTTAAAGGCCTCTATCATCTTTATAAGATAGTTTTATGGTTTCTTGTACGTCAGCTGCATTAGGATACACAAGGCTTGCTGTAGCAGGATAGCCAGACTCTGACAGTGACATATTTCTCTGGCTCTTGTTCATTTCGTTCTTAAGCTGTCTTTAAGCCGTTTGGTTTTCCTTGGTGTTGGCTGGATGATCCTGATACCAGCAAGACTCCCTTAGGAGTCAGACAGAGTCTTACAGTGGACCTCAGGGAACAGGATGTCACTTATCTCTGCTCACTTTACCCTGAGTGGACCTGGCAGGCAGGGGATTGGCTGAGAAGGGTCTTAGATGGACACTCCTGGGGCCCCAAAAGTCTCCTAGGGAAGGTGAGGAGAGGCACAGGCCAGACAATAGAGGCTAGGGGATAGTACGTTCCTCACCTCTGCTGGCTGACCTGACTGGCAAGGAATTGGTGGGGCTATTATATTGTTAAATAAACAAAACTGAGAGAAAACAATTTACTTGAAGTGACAATCTAGATTAAGCATTTTATATGTCTATTCTAGTTTTGTATCATATAAAAGCCTTTAATAAAAATGTGAAGGAGCAGCTGATCTTAAGATCTTTCTGTTGGGTTATCTGATATTAATTTTAAGATTGGCATTTTGTTATTGTTTGCCAAAGACAGAATATTAGGAGTATAACTTTTATGACATTACAGTCTGCTCGTTGCTACAGTGGAGAGCACACTGTATTTCTAACCAGGCCTACAATGATTGTTCAAATACTATGACATCTTCTGACTCTAACATCATTTCTATATGAAAATTAATCATGGAACAGAAAACTGTAAGCAATGATGTTTTAGTTTTTCAGGTCAAAGACTGGGTGTGATAGCACACATTTTTAACCCTAATACTCAGGAATAAGAGGTAAACAGATCTCTGTGAATTTTGAGCTCCTCTCCTCCAAGTTCTAGCCAAGCCTACAAAGTGAGACCATGTTTCAAACAAAACAGAACAAAACAACACAATAGATTTGCTGGCCTGTGATGCATTCATTTTTAAGTCAGAAAAGACTTTGAGCCTATTTACTTTGGTAACTTTAAAGTACACATACCAAGTAGAAGCTGAGGGCTAAAGGAACTGCTTTTGGTTCCCAATGTTCACCTCTCCTCCAACTACCATGATCGTGGGCCTAGGAGTTTCAAATGTACGCCTAAAATTTTTTTTCTCCCTTAGCTTAACTTTATTTTCTGCTTCCAATATGTATATGTGTTTCAGCATCTTGCCAAATCCAGTTGTTTAAGCAAAATCTGTATCTAGGACAGTTCCAGAGACGCTACTCATAGATGCTGCTGCCTACCCCACAGAAGCTCCTACTGGGCCTGTACTTTCCTAGCAGCAGATGGTTCCACAGATCCTGGTCAGCAACGAAACAGCCAACTCTCCAACGACTTGACTAGCATCCCAATTTTCTTGTTTCCCCAAAACAAAACTGTGCCCCAATGTCAACAGGAAGTAGTCATGGATAATTATGGCATCCCTCGTTTGTTTATAATCAACGAAAGGCTGGTATGTTTGCTTTTTGACCTGGGACAAGGGACTGAGGTGATATTTTTCATATCACAGCAGCCCTGGCCTCTAGGTTCTCCCTGTATCCCTCAGTTCCTACCTGGCACATCCTGCCCCTAACCCTGAACTCTTCAGCCCAGGGGCTGGGCTGCCCTTCTCTAAGATGCTCTTTTTTATATAATGTAGACATTTTGGTTTCTTTCCTGTCTCTCCCCCTTTCTCTCTATCTCTCCCTCCTCTCCTCTTCTCCCCTGGCAACTTCCCTGGCCTCCTTTGGGGCCAATGAACTTGCCCACTAGAGAGCAGCTTCCCAATAAACCTGCCTTTAATATAATCTAATCTGGCTTGAATTGGCTCATTGTACAGGTGGAGAAATAACATATCACTTGGAACCATGCTAAGGTTTGGTTTTCAGCCTATGTGGTGGTTTGAATATGTTTGGCCCAGGGAGTAGCACTATTAGGAGGTGTGTCCTTGTTGGAATGGGTGTGACCTTGTTGGAGGAAGTGTGTCACTGTTGGGGTGGGCTTTGAGACCCTCCTCCTAGCTGCCTGAGAGTCAGTCTGTTTCTTGTTTCCTTTGGATGAAGATGTAGAACTCTCAGCTCCTCTAGCACCATGCCTTCCTGGATGCTGCCATGCTTCCTACCATGATAATGGACCGAACCTCAGAACCTGTAAGTCAGCCCCATTTAAATGTTCTCCTTTCTAAGAGTTGGCACCGTCATAGGGTCTTGTCTTATGGAAACCCTAGCTAATACAGCCTACACATCTATACATATAAAATAAACATAGAGCTTTTTAAAAAGAAAAAGGCTCGGCAGTGATGGTGCATGCTTTTGTTCCATATACACCTATACAAATATACGCTATGCTTGCCACTCAGTTTATTACCCAAATTGAAGGTGATAGAGGCTAATCATGTTGTCTCTGAAGTAGAAACTGAGAGGAGTGAATTTGTATTGGTATATTGGTAAATAAAACAGGGAAACTGCGCTTTGGTCATAGGCACAATGGGATGTGTTTGACAGGACTGTGGTTGGGCAGGATATAAAATTTGGTGAAAGCAGTGCAGACAGAATCCTGCTTCTTGAAACTTTAGGATCTTTCAAGAATGCTTGTTTGTTATTTCTGTCCGTCCCCCAGATTTATGGCTGCTTCCTGTATATTTAAGAATGTGAAATCTCTAAAACAATTAGGCATTAATCAGATTTATCTCTCTTTCCTCCCTGCCAAGTTCTGTGTCAGCTCGTTTGGTCTTTGCTCCATTGAATGGGACTAGTCATCAAGGATGAACGTCCTGCTGTGGAGCGTCACATTTAACAAGAAGTTTGGCAGGAGGAACCACACAGTCAGCCCTTTTCCATCCCCCTAAAAGATGTGTTTTTGACAACCATATCTAGTTTTGCTTTCACATCTTTTATTTTGTTTTCCAATTTTGTTTTGTGTGTACATCCCCTTTGAGAACTATTGCATTTTTTCCACTGTTGTTGGCTTGTGCTCCACATTTTTGGAGCTTAGAAAGTTTTGAAAAAATATGTTTAAGGCAAAAACATTGCAACGGAAGAAAACTATGAGATAAAATCCCCCATTTCTTTGTAGTATGTGCTTCTCAGAGGTAGCCTCCTACCAATGTCACACTGTCACCTTTTAAACAGTGATCTCTGTGCCACTCTTTGGTCACATTGATAAACTACAACTCACCTTAACCAAAAGTTTTGATTTGAACCAAAAGTTCAAAACTCTGTGAGTTAGTAGTATAGAGTCTTCTTATTTATACACGCATTTGCAAACACACACACACACACTCATGACACACATAAAGATATGCACAAAATTATCAAATGTGGTTAATTATGCAAATTAGATTAGCAGATCTTTGGGTTTGGGGATAATACTTGTGTCGTCAGGAAAGATGATTATTGCTATCTCCAGCCAACAAAGCAGTTTTGTATCTAACCTGGGTTCATTTCTGACAAGTTTATGGGCTAGCCACAAAACACATATTATTCACATTCAGGATGTGACTGGTAGAGAGGGTGCCACATGGGCAGTGAAGGTAAAACTGTAGCTGGGTTCTGACCTTAGTATGGCTTGGTGTGGCTCTTTGGCTGTTTTCATTACTATCTCTCCTAGCTTCCTTCATAGACTTGTGTTTCTGTGAGTAGAGACCCAGGTGTTCTCAGTAATGTCCAATCTTTACATTTCATTCTGAAAAACAGTAGCTAAGGTAGCTAAGATAACTTTGAGTAAACATTATGTGACCAAGACACAATAGGATTATTATTTCCCGGTGAGTACATGCTCATTGTCACTGGGCAAGACACACCAATCTTCAGAGCCTGGCCTCAAACAGACCACATCATGGACCCAAGAATCATTTTCTGACTTGCTGTGTTGTTTGCTGGCTTAGCTAAGGAAACTTCATTACTAACTTTTTTTGCTGTTTTGAAACTTTAATCTTAGGAGAGATTCAGGAGAGAGATTATATGATTAAAACTTGCTGAAAGACAGATATATAGAAAAGATGGCTCTCCACTGTGATGAACACTAGGCAAGAAAACACAGTTCAGAAATCCCAGATTATGCGTTGTCTCTCTGCAGCCAAAGCCATGGCTACAAGTATCAGCGTTCCATGAACTGACTAACTTCAAGTCCCTAGGGAAACACCTGAAGAACATGTTCCTAACGTCTCTGGCTGAACACCCTGTGGAGCATCCTGGTCTACAACATGCTACCTCTTATCTACCAGGTGGCTTGTGGTAAATAATGCTGTAGACAACAAAGACGGAGAAATCCTCTTTCAGCCTCTACAGCAGCAGCTGATGTTAATTTTGTCATCTGCCAACTATGGCAATCTTTCTAAGTCATAGCTTCTGTTCCTTTGATCCAAATTGCTGACCTCAACAAACCTAGAGGCTGAGCTGCTGCTGCTGTTGGATTTCCAAAACAGGAAGCTGAATTTGTGCTTGTGGGCAAAAGAAGGCGGAACTTGTAGGACTTGTCATTAATAAATAATCTGCTGACTTTGTTCAGCATTTTATGCAAGTAGTAGATTTCAGGACACTGTGCTGTAGAAGTGGGGTTTGCAAATTAATAGAATTTGAAGCATGGGAGTTCAGCTACTGACTGATTAGCCATCGTTCAGAATTGTGAGGCTTTCTCTGGACTGAGGATTTCAGAAGTGTGAGTTGTTGACTGATTAGCATTCAGAAACAACTGCTTAAGCAAAATGGGGCAGGTTTCCATTTATCTGAAGTTTTGCTTTCTGCTGCTGGATAAACACTGTCCAGCAGCAATTTAGGGGAGGAAAGGAATTGGACAGAAGCTTCAGGCCAGATCTGATGTAGAAACAACATAGAAATGCTGCTTAATGGTTTGCTTCCTCTGACTTGCCCAGCTTGTTTTATTGCCTAGGGATTCCACTGCCCATGATGAGCTGGGTCCACCTAAGTCATTAAAGGAATTAGAGCAATTCCTAAAGTGAGATTCCCTCTCAGATGACTTTAATTTATGGGAAGTTACCTTTGAAATTGACTATTACATGTGGCTTCTTGATTAGAGCTTCAGTAGTATAACAGCATTTTTTTTTCCTTTGAGACAGGATTTCTCTGTGTAGACTCAGCTGTCCTGGAACGCCCTCTGTGGACCAGACTGGCATAGAACTCAAACTCAGAGATCCTCCTGCTTCTGCTTCCCAAGGGTTGGTATTAAAGGCTTGCAACCACCATGAGTTCCTAATAGCACTTTCTGTGATGAATGTTTCTTCCTCCAATAGAAGCTAGGCATTTTGGTCTCTTTCTCTCTCCTTTCTCTCGCCCAAGTGGAGAGATTGTATCTGCATATGCTCAAGGCTGATGTAAGTCTTTGTCTTTGTAAACAGAGTTAGAGCCTTTGTAATGAAGTATTTTAAATCCACCCCCTGCCACCCATCCTCCTTCCTTCTCTGCCTTTGCTTTTCTTTTCAGTTGTCTCAAAAATGATCTCTGGTTTAATCATGAAATCTGGTTATTTTTCCACATTTGTTATCACCAGAATGTGAGGTTTGGTCACACTTCTCTATTCGATTAATCAATCGAATTTTTCTCTCAAATGTTTTCTCTCAATACTTTGATGCCAAGTCTTGAATTAGATGTTTACCTGTGGGCTGGAGAGATGGTTCAGGGGTTAAAAGTTAGGCTCACAACCAAAAATAAATGTTTACCTACTTTGCTGTTTAACATTGTAATATTGTAGGATTTAGAATCGCCATGGAAACAAATCTCAGGATACATGAGAGGCGGAAACTTCGATGGTGTTACCTTTGCATGAGCTGAGACTGAAAAAGAAAAGGAAAGGTGAGCTGAGAGCCAACATTTACTGACTCTGCTTCCTGAATGTACAAGCAATATAATTAGCTTTCTTGCTTTTAATGCCCAACTTCCTGGCATCCTGGACTGTACATTTGAGCTGACAGCCAAACCAACCTTTTCCTTCCTTAACTTGCTTCTGTTAGGTATTTTATCATAGCAACATCCAATGCATCTATCTATAAGGCTCTTGTTTGAATAATGGAAGCTGGCAGAAGAGATGGGATTTCTGGTCCATGAATGAGGCTGTTATAGACTATGGTGGCGCAAACAGCACAGGCATCATCTTTGCAATGGGTCTCCTCAATGTTAAGTTCCTTGGAGATACCATACAGGGCTAAGAGGACACCTGTACACACAGTAGGTTATGTTACTGCAGAGGACGTTAAGCTTGAGGTGCTGCTATCATTTTACAGGAGGGGGCTGGCATCTCATCTGAGAAGAAGCCATTGCTTTATCAACCAAGGTTGCTAGGCATAAATGCAGTTCTGGAAAATGGAAGGATAAAAATTCCCTAATGCCCGAAACACTTGGCAACTTCTGGAGAGCCCTGAAACACTTTTTAAAAACCTGATTACTAAAGGAATTAATGGCCATTATGGTGTCCATCTGGCTAAAGCTTCAAGGCTAACAAGATTTTGAGTTCATGACTTTTAACAAGATGGAATTCAGAAGGTCCTTGAAACTCCTTGTCAACTGCCAACGTAAGTCTAATAAAGCCTCTCTTTTCCCATACCTGACTCTTCCTCTTCTCTTCCCCTATTCTCTCCTGTCTCCCTCCTTCCTCTTCCTCTACTTGTACTTACCTTCTTTTTTGCTAGAATTTCTTCCCAGGAGGGAGATGTAAACACATCCTTTTCCTAAGGTCACAGTGGCTAACTGAGACACAACCCCATCAAAAATCACTCCAGGGAAGTAGTGAATGTATTGGGCTTTCTTACAGAGCACAACTGAGGGGATACTTACAGGGGTGTGGTTACTCCTCCCCAAACCAGCAATGCCTGGAAAGTCTTACCCAGTAGACATAGGACTTCCTTATAATCTGCATACTTTAATTCATCACTCTTCCCTAGTGTGTGTGTGTGTGTGTGTGTGTGTGTGTGTGTGTGTGTGTGTGTGTTCGTATTCTAAGCCCCCACCCCAGGCCATAGCAGCAGCAGAGCTGCCAGTTAGTAGAGAGCACTAAATACTTAGATACTTGGGGAGGTGAGGAAGGCATGGAGCAGGAAGGGAGTCTCATCTCATAGCTACCACGTGTCTAGGCTTCTTCAAAAATACTCAGAAAAAAAAAACAAAAAAACAAAAAAACAAAAAACGCAGTGCATGAAATCAAACCCAGATGTGTTTCCTTTTAAAAATCAAAACAATCCTAAATTCTTGCTGGGTTTCCAGCTCTGCTCGGGACTTTTGATGGGGCAACTGTTCTTCATGTGCAAGCTCGGAGGGCAGACGCTAATGAGGTCATGGTTCCTTTTAACTTTTCAGTCTGCTTGCCACTGATCGTATCAGCAAGATTCCATAATCTTTCCAGGCTCACTGGCACATGCATCCCGACTAGCAGCTGCATACTTCTCCTGGCAGACGTTGGGGAAGCTGTTTAAACAGTTTTATTTCTTAAATTCTTGAGCCTCAGTATTCCTGTTCCTATTTGAGGTCTTCCACTAACATTCTCTTTCTCCCTCACTCTGCCCTTGCCCTCTTGGAGCCAGGCCACAAGTGTGGCCTCCATGATCCCCTGTAACTGTGCCTTAATAAATAATTGCCCTTCCTGTGGAAAAAAAGAAAAACCTAAAAATAAAAATAAAAAAATAAAATAAATGATCCCTGCTAATGACAGGCCATCAAAAGAGGAGCTTCCAATTAAAATTGTTCTTTGCAAGGATATATTCAGAGACAACAAAATAAAAATAATAATGTCATCACTTTTCTGGTGGCATGAGATAAGTAGAGACCAGGAGAGAAGAAATGGAGGCATGGCCTGGAGATGCTGCCATGAACATAGTCCTGTTGTCCCAGCAGAGCTGAGGAGCCTGACAGCCAAGCCAGCCAAGCCAGAGTCACGAGATGAGCTGTGTGACTTCACCACAGAGTCTGCAAATCTGCTCAGAAGTGAACAACATCCGGTCTCTAGCAATGCCCCCCACCCCCTCCCATGACCAACTGCCATTTCAGAAACTGTCACCTATTGCTTGTCATCACTCCACTCAGTAAACAGCCGCTTCCTCGATTCTTAGTAGAGGGTGTGAGTCTCAGTGGTTAGGTTAGGTGTTTAGAAAAGATTTCTAACTGAGGAGTAGCAGGAATAGTTGAAAGTACAGACAGAACAGTGAGAAAATGAAAGTTAAGTGGAAATGTATCCACTGAGGTGGACTCTGGTTTTCCCCCTCACCATGCTTCTGCCTGGGCAGTTTGTCAGAAGTGTCATTTCTAGCTTGGTTGACCAAACGAAAACATTTTAATAAAAATGACCCAGTATGAGGTTCATATTTATTTATGTTGAAATACATACTATATAGCACCCATCAAACTTTTTAGTTTATTCAGTATAGCTAGATAGCTGGACTATTTAGGTGGCTCAACAGGAAAGGTTTGCTGTAGGTTTGCTGTCAAATCTGGCAACCTGAGTTTGATTTCTGGGTCTTCACGTGGTGGAAAGACAAACTAAGTACTGAAGGCTGCCTTCTGACCTCCACATGTGTGCGGTGACACCTACTCGTGTGCACAGGTATATAGATGCACACACATACAAGCACCCACAAGAAATTAACGTTATTTTAAAATGTAAACTAGTAAGTGGATAACCAAGAATTTCAGAGAACTGAGAAAAGACAGATACAAAAGCAAACAGGAAAAAGAGTACTGGAAGGAACACAGACTACCTTTTTTTTTTTTTTTTTTAAAACACCACCAACAACAATACTTTTTAAAGCCAGATGGTGGTAGGACACACTGTAACCTCAATAGCATGCTGCCCTGAATGACTCTGTTAAAATGAAGAGGAAATGGTAAAAGAGGAGACGAGCTCTTCAAACCCCTGCTCTGCTAGAGGAAATAGGACTAGCAACTTCCCCTGTGTATGTGGTGGAGGTGGGGATTATGTGTGAGAAAAAACTCATGTTTTCTATGTAGTAGTTGAAAAAACAGTGCCTCTCACAGAAATACCAATAAAAGACAAATATGGGTGTGATTTTTTTTCCAGAAACATCATAAACAGCAGGAGAATCGGCTTTATACAGTAGACAGGAGTTACTGGAACCCCATAGGGAACCATAGTGGGGGTGGCACTCATGGAGATCAAGGCTGCGAGAAGTAGGCACATGACTTACATGGTCTTTAAACTGCTTGCATAAATTAATTTTAAAGAGAAAAAATACAAGAAATAAAAGGAAAAAGAAAAAAGCACGATTCTTTGTAACATACCCACTGAAACATATAAAAGAATCTGGAAGGGTACAAGTGCTTCTGTTACTACTTGACATCTCCTGTAATGCCCAATACTCTTCAAGAGACTTTCAGATATGGTTAGTGTATCTATAGAACAGACAGTTGCCTCAGCTTAAGATTCCCCATGTAGTTCTGGATGAAAACTTGTGGGGTGATTTTGTAACCAGTCTGAGCCGTTTGTGGTGGTGATTTCCTCTGGATTTAAGCTGCAAAAGTCTATTCTGTTGTTGAATAGATTTCTCCTTGTTGTGGGTTTTCTTTCTCTTCATAATGCCACTCAAAAACCTTAGAGCAGAAGCTAGTGTTGACAGAGTGTTCGCTGCATGGCCACAGTGTAGGTGTCAGGAAAGGCTAGAGATGCAATGGATAAAAACCAAACACAGGTACAAGTCAGAGAAAGAGACTATTCGTTCTGAGGGGCAGCATCACATGGCACGGATTAAGGCAAGACATACAATGACTAAGGAGGAGAAGGGCAGGGAGGGAGGGCATGAGAACACCAGTGCAGTCTATATCCCTGGGTTCCTGCAAGCTTGAATGCTTACTAGCTGTCCAGGATATCCAGGAGCACCTCACAGGATGTGAAATGGCACAGAGGTAGGAACAGCTGTCTGCATTCAGGATTCACTTCTTTCAGTCTCGCAGAGCCACTGGGAAGAGAACTAGAGAGAAAGACAAGGAGCAGGGAGCTTCATCTTTCACATGAGGGAGTAATACGACCCTGAGGACAATGCAGGAACAGTGGAGAAGCTGCTGCTACCGTCAGATAAGCCAAACATGGGGCGATTTTTTTTTTTTAAACTCAGTGACTATTACCAAAACACAGAACAAAATAGAACACTGTAATTAACCCACCATAAACATAGATATAACATTGTTAGAATGTCTAGACATCATTTCATATTTTTCAACAAGGACTTTTATTTTTATTTATTTATTTATTTATTTATTTATTTATTTATTTATTTTGGTTTTTTTCGAGACAGGGTTTCTCTGTGTAGTCCTCGATGTCCTGATACTCACTCTGTAGACCAGGCTGGCCTCGAACTCAGAAATCCGCCTGCCTCTGCCTCCCAAGTGCTGGGATTAAAGGCATGTGCCATCACTGCCTGGCAACAAGGACTTTTAAAGGCGAGGAGTTGAGAATAAACAAGAGCAAAGTGATAATAATGATGATAACAATAAATCCAACCTCCAAATATAATGAAATCTTGTATCTACATGTCAGCTTCAACAAGCATTGCTACATCGTCTTATCTGTGGTGACACTGTTTCCTTTGCTACTAGATTCTCTCTAAGCATGCCTTCAGAATAATTTCATCTGTGCGTGTATACGTATATGTGCTTGCATAGTATATATTCAAAGAAAAGACACTGAGGGTCACACCCCCATCACTGAACCTGAGAAACAGCAATTCTCTGGCATCCTAAAACAGACAGCACTCACTCCCACACACGCCATAAAGGTATCAGCATGGTGATTCATATAAAGCCTGTATATTAAAAGCCCAGAATACTCCTTCAATGTCTTCTTGTTTATTTAACCAACTCTTTATTGTGGATATGTAACACATTATTTTTAAATTTTTATTTTGTGGTAAAGTTTCTATAACATAATATTTATACTCTACAATCTTTAAGAATGTATTTTAATAGAACTATGTTCATTCATAGTGCTGTGAACATTCCAGTGGTGCAGCTCCTTCTAATGTCCTCAGGTTCATCCATGTACTAGCATGTGCCAGGATGCTCTTCCTTTCACATTGAAAAAGTTCCTTGTAGATAAGTCCATACATATATATATATATGTGTGTGTGTGTGTGTGTAAATATACACCTTTAACACTCATCCTTTGATGGGCAATTGGTCCGACTTCACAATTTGACTATTACAAACAGTGCTGCTATGAACATGGGTGCACAGAGATCATTCATTTCAAGACTGCTTTCAATTGTTTCTATACTTAACCAGAAATGAAAAAGATGGATATTAAGGCAATTCTACTGTTGCTGTGTACTTCAGAAAATTCACCATTTACATTCTTACCAAAGGCTAACAGGACCCAATATCTTTACATTCTCACTAAAACTGGTTACTGGTTGTTTTTTTTTTTTTTTTTTTTTTTTGTATGTGTGTATGTGGTGTCTGC
This sequence comes from Rhabdomys pumilio, assembly GCA_030674055.1. NCBI lineage: Eukaryota > Metazoa > Chordata > Mammalia > Rodentia > Muridae > Rhabdomys > Rhabdomys pumilio. The sequence continues at coordinate 20,236,623 of JANHMN010000019.1, forward strand.
ACATGTGGTTCCCGCGTGTCTGCCACAGCTCAGCCGGCTAGAATCGCGGCTCATAGTGGCAGAAGCATGGGAATTTGACGTCCCTTCCACGCAGTCCTGGGCGGGTGCTGCGGGGACCCCCAGGTGTGGGGCAAACTCAGTTGAAGTCCCATGGGAGTAGGGCTCTTGAGTGGACCCAGAGGCTGGTGATCTCCATTCTTGGGCTCCCAGACGCCGTTGGGGGGGCTGTGTGCCCCTCGGGAAAGAGACTCTTTGTTACTGTACTCGCTTGGCTGGATCACTGTCTGCTGGCTAACTTGCTTGAAGTGGCGGCCTCTGCAGCAGGATCATAGAGAAACTCTCTATGGGAGATTAGACAGCAGCTCAATACTCAGAGGGCTCCTCCACGGTTTTCCACCGCAGGCCCCAAAGACACAAGGAAGTCCATGGTTTTATAAAACTTTATTGTCATGGCGGATGGTAGATGGATCTTGCTGCACCCCCACAGCCCCAGGATGGGACTTTGGTTAAATACTGTTTGTAAGGAGAAATGTCTGGGAAAGAATACTTAATTGGCTACATCCTTTAGCCTTTAGATATCTCATTAATATGGAAATCTCTTGAGGCTGAGGCCTGTAGTCAGGCCCTCTACCTGTACTAGGTGACACAAAGCTCTTTGGGAGGAGCTGCATTGCCCTACTGACTGAAAAGTGTGAACCAATGGAGGTCTTGGCCACGTGTCAGGACCTTGAAGTCTGGGAATGAGGCTGAACACCTGCAGTTGTCCCATTAGGGTCCGAGGTTCGAGGCCTGCACTCAACCAGGAACCAAGCTATTCTTTCACGGTCCCACATACATGTGTGAGGAAATGTATATGCTTGGATTCCACGCATGTCAGTGTGGAGGTCAAGATTGATACCTGGCATCTCCCACTATCAATCTCTGCCTTATGGGTGTTGCCCCTACCCTCTAAGAGTAAAATCTTCCATGTTTATAATACATACTTTTATCTAGTTTATTTAGTTAACATAAAAATCATCACATCATGCAATAAATTAAACATTATTCATTATTTTAGTAGTAGTATAATACTCCATTTTGTACCTTTGTAACATATTGATAAACATTTGGCTGCTCTTATTTGTAATTAGTACAGATGGATGGTCGTGTGCATACATCTACATTAATATTTTTTGCCATTTCTTTACAATTTCTTCACTCTCCTGTGAATGAATGTAAAGAAAAATACAAATGTCTTAGTTTTCCAAAATTATTTAATATATTTCTGTGGAGCACATCTTTACAAAGCACAAACTTGGTATAGTGGATCACACGTTTAACCCCAGCACTTAGGAGGTAGAGGCAGGCTGATTGATTGGTCTCTGAGTTTGATGCCAGCCTGGCTTATAGAGTGAATCCGAGGACAGGATAGCCAGAGTTATATAATGAGACCCTATCTTTTAGAAACAACCAAATAAACAAACAAAGCCAGCAAACTATTAGCCACCCATATAACATAGTTAACAAGATGATAGCCAGTTTTCAGAAAGACTGGGACTAGAGAGCCGTTGCCCTAGTGATAGTGACCAGCTTAAGTAGTGACTATATATAAGTAGGACTTTCATGTATCACAACAACCTTATCAATTAAAAAGCAAGATGCTTTTTTATATAATCCTTAATATCATTTTTCATCCTAAACCTTAGCTTCACAGTTTTCTCTACATAAAGTCTACTATCACAGAACTGGGAACAAGTTTCTCATTGTGTGGTCCCTCCACCTGTCTCCATGCCAAGTTTGTGACAAATATTTTTGCCTTTCAAAGTTAGGTATCAGAAATATCATCAAGACTTGGACGAACCATGATAAATATGTTTAACTTTAGACTGTAGAGGACAAATCTTTGGTAGGAGATAGCTAGGTGAGGCATGCATAGACATAGCCTGGGTCTGCAGAATTTGCAGTCTTAGTAAAGAATTTTCCCTAGAGATGTCTACACCACAGCAACCAATTTAGGGACTTTATCTCTCATCCATTCATTTTGATTCAAAATGAATGATTCCTGAGGGGCTCTACACAACAGGTGTTTAGAGAAACTTACAAGGCAATTTTCACCTGTTGGTTGGGTTAGAAAGAAGGTTGTTTTGAGCTGGAATTGAAATGCAAAATAACCTTGGCAGCCATAGACAGTCACAGCTTAGTCATAGCTGCAGCTTGGGTGGTGTCTTCTGACAGTTTAGGATAAGGATCTTCTTTTGGTTTTATCTATCTATCTATCTATCTATCTATCTATCTATCTATCTATCTATCTATCTATGTATGTATCTATCTAGTCCTGGCTTTCCTGGAACTCACTCTGTAGATCAGGCTGGCCTTGAACTCAGATATCCTCCTGTCTCTTCCTCTCTTTCAGTTTTGAAGCATCTTGTAGTAGTAACAACTGTTACTGTGTTGGCTGGGCGTGTAGCACGGTAGTAGAACTCTTGTCTAGCAAGTACAAGGCCCTGCCCTCCAGCCTTAACACGGTCACATAAACCAGTAATAAAATTCTCTTCAAGCTATTTTACTTCTTGGCTCCAGGTTTTTGTACAGATTTCTCTGGGGATACTTTTTTTCCTCTTTTTTTTCATTTCATCTCTTCTCTCCTCTCCTCTCCTCTCCTCTCCTCTCCTCTCCTCTCCTCTCCTCTCCTCTCCTCTCCTCTCATCTCCTCTCCTCTCTTCTCTTTTCCCTTCCCTTCCCTTTCTTTTCTTCCTTCTTTCCTTCCCTCTCTCCTTCTCTCCTTTCTCTCTCTCTCTCTCTCTTTCCTTCTTTCTTTCTTCCTTTCTATCTTTTTTTCTTTCTTTCATATTTACAACTTTGGGACAATACCATCATGGAAAGGAATTATCCTCTGAAAGGGCTAATGTGTTATTGGTTGAGTTTCCGTCTAGTGATTCTATTGTGAGGTGACTGCTTATGAAGAAGCTAGCTTAATCGATATAGCCACATGTAAAGACCTTCTCATTACCCATTTCAACATCTGTTTTTTTTCCTAGTCAAATTCTTTTGAGTCTTCTGTGGTGACAAACACCTCCGATGGTAACTTCACTTCATGCTTCGAGGACTCCTCCTTCTACACTTCTCACTGGAACCTTAGCCTTTTGAGGGTCATTCTTTCCTCCCTGCCTCTTGAATAGTGGTGAATTTAATGAGGAAAGATGAGGCTGAATTTTAAGGAAAACACGAAACTGTCCCATGACATCTATTTCTTAACTTTGTTTTAGGGAAGGCCTTGGAATTTTTTACTTGGTTTGGACTCTCTTTTTCATTTGATGTGGATTCCATATGCAAAGCAGCCCAGCTGCCTGGTGTGTGCTACCCATGGGAGAACACTTTTTATATTTGAATATTTGAAAAATAAGACTTTGTTTCTGACTGCTGTGGCAGTGGCCCTCTTAAGGTGACATATGTTGGTTGCACGAACACTGAGTTCCTCCTCAGATCACAGTTTTATTGGGTGTGTCACATCCCTCTACTGTTACTGGGTTTTTTCCATAGATACTCTTGGTTGACTATTGATGTTCAGCTAAAATTGGAAAGTTTATAGACAGAGAAGGTGCAGCAACTAGGTAGATATTTTTTAAACAAAATATGGGAGCTGGAGAGATGTTTCAGTGCATAAAGTATTTGCTGGATAAGTAGAAAAACAAAAGTTTGAATCCCTAGAACCCACATAACTACTGGATAGGCATGGAGGCCTGGCTATGATTCCAGCACTCAGAAAGCAGAGGCAGAACCAGCTGGCTAGATAGATTAGCATCCTTAAGCTCTGGTTCAGTTGAGAGTTTCTGCTTCAGTGGATAAGGTGGGAAGTGACAATCGAAGACTCCAGACATCAACATCAGGTGCAGACACACACACACACACACACACACACACACACACACACACACACACACTGTATACCACATGCAGAGACACATAAGAAGAGAAGCATATACACGAAATAAGTAAATTTGTCTCCTTAAATGTTTTTAGGTCTCTTGCTGTGCTAAGTTCCATGGCAGAGAAAATGACTCAATCACTGGCTCCTTCAGTATTGTTGAGAAGGTGCTAATAGCTTGGTGAGGAAATATCATGACTACTCAGAATCTACAATCACAGCTGAATTTCCCCCCTTAATAGTGAATAATAGCTATATTTAACATATTAGTAAATATTTAACAGATTTTGTTTTTGGTGTTGATAAAAAAAAATAGCAGATATTTGGTGAGCCAGTCCCTTTGATTGCAAAGTCTTCACTATTTTTCCATTTTATCCACTTGTTTTTCCACATTTCTACTTGGAACTTTCCACTCATTCTCAACAGCCTAACTGCTGATGGGGTCCAGACTTCCAATAACTAAAGCAGGAAACTCAAGGAGACAAGAAATTAGAGCCTCAAGTGTAAACAGGCTCACCGAGAAATAGCTCAGACAGCAACCTGGGGTCATCTGAACAGCGCCCATCTCAAACTGTTTTTGCCTTTGGCTTTGCAAAGATGATAAATAAGTGTTAGGTTTCAAACTTGTGACAAATGGCTGCAATGTCTATTTAACAGTAATTGAACTTAGTAGCTGCCAGGTTCTCTCAGTCCCTACCTGATACAGGGCCCTCCTGGCTGGCATCTCCCACACCCTACTCCAAAGTACCCCAGCCAAGGGCTGGGCTGCTTTTCCCTATATAATCCAACTATTTTGGTTACCTGGGCCCTTTTATCTCCTCCTGGCTGTTGAACCTGGTTCTCCTCTCTCCCTTTCCCCTTCCCCACTTCCTCCTTTCTTCACATGGCTCAGAATCATGCCCACTTTGTGCTCTCCCAGATGGCCCTGCCTCTGGCTATGCTCTCCTACATGTCTATAATAAACTTTCTCCTCCACCATACCTATGAACAGGAATATCTTTTCTTTTTATTTCTTTTTTTTTCCTCAAATAAGAATCTGTTTTGATAAATAATGTGGGCCAGGCTGAAGGTTTTTTGTGAAATAGAAATATAATAAAACCCTGTTGCTGTACCAAATAACAGCAAACCCTGTTGCCCTTTCCCCAAAAAGATGGTACTTCTCACAAGGGTGAGAACACGCTTTGAGACATGGGACACTGGTGCCACTGTCATTTATTGCTTCTCTGGGTCACCTCAGTGGTAGTGAGGACAACTTGGCAAGGACCACTCTGTTGTTTGCTGGCTTTCCAGATCAGTAGTAAGAGACTCACTGAATCTTCAACTTTGAGTTTGTGCAGCCCATGGCAGCAACTACAAGTCACACACCATTACTAAACACTTACTGTGTAACTATTGTGGCATTTGTTTCAATGTAGCTTAATGGATTCAAATTTTAAATACCGGAAACCATTAAACACCACTACTTATAAATTTATTAGCTTGCAAGGGCTACATTTAACTCTTTAAACTCTATTGATCATTGAACTAAGCTGTACTAAATACAGTAGATTTCAAAGACTATCAGAAAGGAATGTAAAATGAGATAACAAATATAAATGGAATTTATTGTTAAAATGAATATCACTGATTTCTTTACACTTATTTAACGTGGGTGTTGGAAATTTTTAATTTTCATAGCTGGAGCATAATGTTACATTCTTGAAATCCCAGCACTTGGAAAGTGGAAACAGGAGGAGTAGGACTTCAGTGCCAGACTGGGCAACACGGCATCTCATTAAAGAGGAAAGAAAGATGAGGAGGAGGAAGGAGTATTTGAAACTATGTGGCTTTCAAGAGTCTCACCATCTTCAGAATGGAACACAGTAAACACAAGAAAGCTATTCTGTAACCTTCAATATTATAAATTCAATACCAAGACACTGTTCTCAATTCAGGATGATGAGGTACTGATTTTGGTGCCATCACCAGTTCTATATGCAGTGTCCCTGGGAATATCAGGCAACGCTGCTTTCAGGGTGGTAGGTTTGATGGCTACTGGCAAGAAAGGAAAGAAGGCAGAGTCTAACGGGGCACCCTACAGGACCCAGGACATATTGAAGAGCGCAAGGGCATGCTGGTTCAGGTACAAGACACTTGCATTTGATCTCCAAGGGTTCCACCAGTCCAAAATCATGAGCACTAACGATACTTCGTTGATACTAGCCATCTCCAAATTAAAGAAATTAAAGTGTAAAGTTAAATGAATTAAATATAATTTTTAATGCTTCAGAATTGGCGTCCAGATAGATAACTGGGAGTAGTTGAAGTCATAAGCTCCAGCAGGACTTTCATGGACCCGCCAGTGATACAGTGACACAGAGGCTTTTTATTATTTTATAGTTTAGGCCTTTTAGCTAGGGCAGTCTCCTAGATAACTCTAAATGTAACCTGACTAACTAGCCTACCACATGCCACAAGGCAGGAAGCTCTCTGCTCCTCTCTGGTCTGGCTTTTCACCTGAGTCGATTGGCTGAATCTCTGTGCCTCTTATCTTCTCCCGGCATTCCCCTCTCTGATGTTCCTCCCTCCACTTCCAGCTCAGCTATTGGCTGACAGATATTTACTATAGCCAATCAGTAGTAAGACGATCTCTGATAAATTCTAGATCGCTTTAGGCAAATGAGGAAGAAAATATTTACAAAAATAGGAAATCTGGAAACGGGCCATAGAAATGGTGATACCAGAATCCCGCCAGCATTTAGATCTCTGCCAGTATAGAATTAACAATCGAATATACAGACACACCTTCACACAATATACCTCAACAACAAGTCAAGAAAATAAGTGAGAAAAATCACATTCATAATTAATAAAGTCTATGAGAAATGTTGCAAATATAGCTGTTATGTACCATCTCTAGACTGTGTCTCTCCTTAATGCTGTATCATTTCATCCAATTTTTTCTATTGAAAAGCCATGGCCCTGACCACTTATATAGTTTCTCTCTCTCTCTCTCTCTCTCTCTCTCTCTCTCTCTCTCTCCTATTGCCACAGGTAATTGAATGGCTAGACTGGTTGAGGATGTATTGAACATGTAGGTGGAATTCATGCTTACTGTTTTATAAGAAGTTACCTGTATCTGAAATCGCTAAAAGTGTGGTACACAGCAGATTTATAAGCCTGTCAAAGCCCATGCTGTCAGGCATTGCTACCTCTATGGCTGTGTGTTTAGTTAATACTGGGCAGCCAGCTACCAGTGGCTTTCTCTGCATGCTAGTCTTCATTTTTTCCGTCTATGTTTTTTCTCGTCCAGCTTTTTCAGAAATGTTATTCCGATTTCTGTCACACTGTCGCCTTTTAGTCTGTCTTGCAAGAATGTAACATCAGCAGCCAAATGAACCTAGGAAAGAAAAAAAAAAATCAGGCTTGTGTTATTTAAAAAACCAGATTTTTACATCTTATTTTTTCATCTTTCTTTTTTATAAGAAACATTTGTATTATGAATAAAGAACCTTGGATTGTGCTCTTCATCCAGAGAGAGCCTGGTCAAATGTCATCAAAGTGGTGAGCCTGGCCAAAAGTCATCAAAATGGTATGAGCACTGAAAGAAGAATGAGGGGGTCTAGGAGTGGCTCAGATTTGTTTACTCATCTCAGGAGGAATACAAGTTCCTGACTCATAGATAGACTTCTCTCTGGGTAGTTGGCCAAGTGAAACTTCAGAGAAGTGAGTTCTTATAGGATTCCCCTCAAGCTGATTTGCCATAAAGCATTCTGTCATTAGCTAAACAATATAATCGCTTATTCTAACAACATTTAGAAATTGCCTATGGCTTTGAGAGCTTTGAAAAATACTGACTAAATACATTATAAATATAAAATTAGATATTGAGTTACAGACATGAATATTTGATGGCTAGGGCTTCTTTTCAACTTGAAAGCATTTCCCACTTCCCAAACATTAAAGTAAGCCCAAGGGCTTCTCTATTTATTAAAATGTGTTCATGTAAAAGCAGCATGATATTGCTGACCTATTTTCAATAGAGCATCCGATCAGAGTTATTTTTAGTCATTGGGATAAAGAAGATAAATGAGTGAGGGTAGCCAGTGGAAGAAAGTTATAAGTGAAACACTCCTGGGTCTAGTAGGCAATTAATTAATATTTATTAAACTTTACCTGACACACTCATCCCAGATAAAGAGCTACTAGACAATGAGCCTGGATTTTCTAAACCACAGGCCTCTAAGTGTCAGATTATCTGGTTCACAAAGAGTGTAAAGCCTTGTCACCCACCATTCAATAAAAGAGAGTAGATTCTACTTCGAAATACAGGGCCTCAGCCGGGCAGTGGTGGCGCACGCCTTAATCCCAGCACTTGGGAGAGGCAGGTGGATTTCTGAGTTCGAGGCCAGCCTGGTCTACAGAGTGAGTTCCAGGACAACCAGGGCTACACAGAGAAACCCTGTCTCGAAAAACCATAAAAAAAAAATACAGGGCCTATAATTAATCTCTGAATTTTATTCCATATGTTTTTTATGTCTTAGAAAACACAACAGAAGATCCATTAAAGAAACACAAAAACCATGCTGAAGTTCACTGGACATGTGATATCACATGACTTCTGACATTTGTGGTCAGCTTGAATGGTTAACAATTACCCATGAATGCTGGACATTTCTTTATTCTATCTTCTGTTTTAGATGGATGGTACCCCTTTCAGTGTAACCTTCCCAGAATTCTCTTCCTTTTTCTTACTGTCTACTGATGCAGAGCAAATCTAACACAGTCTAGGGTATATTAGGGAGGGTCTGCAAGGAAAACACATGAGATTTATTATCTCTATTGTCTTATACTTTGGAGACATCAGTTACATAATCCCTTCCTTAATTTCTACAAATACAATTAGATGTATGGGTCCTTATGGAGCAGGCGAACAAAAGACTGAAGTCAGGTTGTTCGGCTAAAGAGCGTGTACTGAGATATCTCCCAGATTTCTTTTCTTTCTTTTTTTGTTTTTGGCAAACTCCTCAGTCTTCCATTTCATTTTAAAAACTTTAATACAGGACCTTACTGAATTGCCTGGGATGAGGCTGAATTCGATTTCTATAGCACAGACTTGACCTTGAATTGAAATCCTGACCCTCCTACCTAACCTCCCAAGTCGCTGAGCTCACAGGCATGCACTTGCTCTAAGATTCTCCATCCTAGAGACTGTGCATTCATTTGAAGTTGCTACATGTTGTTACCCCAGATGGCTAACATGCAAGACAAGATGAAACACAGGCTTCACCATCTCCAGGGCCCCTCTGATGATCCCACAGAGTAAGTTGCAGTAACACAGCGTAGAGCGCCCAGCAGGCAGTTCTTCTACGAACTCTGCCAGAGGATTCTTGTGTAGAATCAGGGAAAATTCATTTCTGCTTGAATTGTGGCAGGCCACACTCGGTGTAATTCCCAAGTACATCTTGAAAGCAACCTGATAAATAGAGAGAAAAATCATAGCACTTAGTCTCAACAGAAGCTTATTCAGACAAGCCAGTAGCCTATTCCAGGCATCACAGCAGTGCCAAGCTTGCCAAGCTGAACAGGCAGTCAGGATGTCAAGGCTCACAGTTATCTTTGCAGTTTACTGGCCTTATACCATGGGTGATGCCTAAATTATTATTATTTTTTTTTATAGAATCTCCTAAAGTGCTGGGTTTTATGGAACAATATGGTTTGTAAAACATTATTTCTAGCCAGGCATGGTAGCACATCCCAGCCCTTGGGAGGCAAAGGCAGGTAGATTTCTATGACTTTGAGGCCAGTCTGGTCAATAGAGTTCCAGGATAGTCAGGTCGGTTAGACAGAAGAACCCTGTCTCAAAAATTAAACCAAATCAATCCAAATAGACAAACAAAATTATTTCCACTAATGCTCGTAGAAAACACATAGGCTTTAGGATGTTCAGAACCAAAAAAATCATTAATCATCAACACAGCAGTATGGAATAGACTACACCGATCATGATAAGACATAAAATTCAGATTAGACATCCTGGGCACATGTTTCACAGCAGGGGACCACTGGTCAGAGGAGAGTATGCTTTGCGCAGATTAGGCACAAGAACATGTTTTTGGACACACAAAATTAGCATAATCATACTGCAGATGTCAACTCTTCAAGGAGGAGCAAGGGAAAGTGGTGGGAACAACATAAATGTGTGAGAATTGAGTTGTCAAAAGGGCTGCTGTGGTTCAGGGCTCAAAGAATCCTACCACTTAGAAACGGAAGAAACCTTCGCCTCCTTCACTCTCCTTTTTCTTCGTGCTGCCTTTGTTTTCAAGCTGTGCTTAAGCAGCTCAGGACTCACGTCGCTTTGAAACATTGTTTCAAATTTGTTTGCTTGCTTGTGAATGTCTAAGTGGATGGCACTCAGTTAGAGGACAACAAGGAGCTGGGTCTTCCCTTGCAGACAACTAGGAGCTGGGTCTTCCCTTGCACGGTATGGGTTCTGAAGATAGTACTCACACGGTCAGGCTTAGTGAAAAGCACCTTTACCCATGTAGTCACTCGCTGGTCCCTCTATTTCTTTTAAACCACAACTCTCACAAATGCAGAATCTGCTATTTAGAGAAGTAAGAACAACAGTGAAGACTGTAGCCTTTTAGTTCTTTGGCGTCTAATCCAAGGCACAAATCCTTTCACAAAACACCTAGGCCAAGCTTCTCAAGCTTATTCATGAAATCCGACAACTGGACGGACGTGTTGCCATCATTCAAAGGTGTTAATTAACTTAATTTTTAAATTAAGAGCAGTACAGGAGAGAAATGGAAGAAAATTTCTTAAATTACTTATAATGTAAAGTACAAAAATGTTCATTCATGTGCTCATTGGTTGATTTAACAGATAGGAGGGCTGCCTATCTCGCATGATACTACCACGGTGCAAATTCAGTAGCCGCCTGCAAATCAAACTTCCAAGTGAGTTTTCAATCTACATGTGACACCATGTTCAGTCATAGAAAACAAGAAAGCATTTGCTATGTGACTAAGGTGGGGTGTAGAAGGGGCAGAGGCCCTTTAGACAGAAACATGTTCTGATATGAAACACCATGACTATGGTGTTCTGCGATGGTTCATATGACCATGTGGTGGGCAGTTTGGAGCCTGGAAGATATCCTAATACAGATCTGGCATCCTTCTGAAACAGAAGGATTTTCTTTGTGACCAATCCCTCCCCCACCAAAAAAAAAAAAGAAAGAAAGAAAGAAGAAAAAGGAAAAACAAAACCTATCATAATAAATAAAGAAGTTACATGAAGAGAAATGAGGGGGTTTTCTTTTCTCGAAAAACCCGTGTAGTTATTAGACTTTCCATATAAATTCTAATAACTCCGCTCCCTAAGCTATGTTTCAAGTCTCTAATGAAGAAAGCTCTTTTAGGAAGCCAGAACCCCTGTCTCCTAAATCTTAGGACACAGAACAAGAAAAGAAATCTATCACGAAGCAATGGGTCTGGAGATTGGCTTTGGCTACCAGTCAGTGGCTGAAACATATTTCTGGAAGCACTGAGCCTTCCACTGGAAAATTTCTATACCATAATTTGTATGAGAATTTTCGGTTTGCAATCAAAAGAACATGCAAAGACTATTAAAAGGAACCTGCGTTTACTTTTCAGTGTTTTTAGCTACCCTCAAGTGTCAGCAACCACCAGTAGGAGGCATTATCTGAACGTTATTGGGAAATAAAGCATTCCTGGGGAATGACATTGTTTCCTTATCTGGCTGGATGCAGACAGAGGAGGATCACTGTTTCGAAAGAGCTCCACCCTCACCCACAACCACAGTTGCTGTGTTAAAACGAAGGCAAACGTCTTTCCCTCTTCCTGTGTGTGTGTGTGTGTCTCCAACATGGATGCTTTTCAGAGCATTTTAAAATTTTTTCTTAACCAAAAAACTGCTATTGGCTACAGCTTCATGGCTTTGCTCACCGTGGGAAGTGAACGTCTCTTCTCCCTAGTGGCATTTAAGTGCCCCTGCAGCGTTGAGAATACTGCCTATGGGCTGGTTTTCCTCTTTGCCCCTGCTTGGGTGTTACTGATCCTTGGATTCTTTCTGAATAACAAGGCGTGGAGACTCTTCACTGGCTGCTGTCTGAACCCAAAAAAAATCTTTTCCAGGAGACGCTGCTGCCGCTTCTTCTACGTCCTGGGCCACATCACACTGAGTTCACTGGTGGCTCCGGTGATGTGGCTCTCTGTGGCTTTGCTTAATGGGACGTTTTATGAATGTGCTATGAGTGGGACAAGAAGCACAAGTCTCCTGGAGATGATTTGCAAGGGCAAGTCCAAAGAGTGCTGGGAAGAACTGTACAAAGTCTCCTGTGGTAAAAGTAGCATGACAGCCATGGACAATGAAGAAGTGAGGCTGTCCCTGCAGGCCCAGTCTCAGGTAAGGACAAACATGCCTTTTGCTCTCAGTGTGAACTTCTCTGTCTTCCTTTCATCAGCCAGAGTCTGAGTCTTGCCAGGATATTTTGACACTAAGTGGAAATCGGAACATGATGTAGCATTAAGAGAATCTCAGGAAAAGCCTTTTAGGGACAAGATGGCTCAGTAAAATTGCTGATTGGATTGTGTAGTCTCCATTTCCAAAGAGAAAATATCCTGTGGGTTATGCATATGTAAATACTTAAGTGCTCAAAACTATCTCTCTGGGTTGACTCCGTAAATAATGCAGAACACGAAGTCATGCACTGAGCGCTAACCCTGAGTTGTAATTAAGCATTACTGACTCCTGTAAATTATTTATTTTCAAGCTGCTGCCTCAAAAAACAAAAACAAAAACAAAAACAAAAACAAAAACAAAAACAAAACACAGACAAATCTTATTCATCCACTAAAATATAGCTGAGCCAAATCAGCGACCACTTTTCAAAGTAGCATGTGGTGTAATTAGCATAGAGATTTCCTTGAGTAACCGCAGTGGTAACTGGTATTTCTATGTATGAATGCTGTCAGGAGTGAGAGTTTCCCAAATTAATTGGGACTGAGCAGTCTTTAAATGGTCTTTGGTAAAGAGTGACCACAATTTCTGGGGAATTCATGGCTTTTACTCTCTGTGCTGTGTGACTAGGGAAGTTCTCACACTACTTTAGAAGCTTGGAGTTTGGAGAACTGTTTTCCTTGTGGGTTACAATTTCCAGCTTCAGCTGTAATCAATACAAGGAAGGAACTTGTTGTCTTGCCAAGTATCTGAACAAAGATCCAGGTGAATAGTCCTGGCATAGCCTTGCAGTGAAGCCGATTTCTTATTTCCGAGGCCAAAAATGGTAGGAATAAATCAGCAAGACTTGTCCTTTCTCAGGAATAGTGCTGGTTTCTAGATGAATGCACAGGCACACACTAATTTTACTTTTTTAGCAAGGACTTGCCCTTACAACAAACACATCAAAGCAAAGTTGGCTCTACAACATAAGATGGTTACTAGTAAGGTTATATTCTTTTTAAACTAGTAAGACAAAGAATTTCCCTAAATAAACTCCTTTGTTTAATTCATAAAGCAAAGGTTAGATTGAACACGTCAGACTCCTCTGAGTGCCTTCCATCTTTTGTTGAAGGAAGGTATTCACTATTAATGTTATGATAGTGTGAATGACACATGGCTTACCTCTGTAGGCACTGGGCTCCATTCAGCCAGTGCCAACCCCAGACACTCCTCCCTGTGTAAGCTCCTCTTTAAATATAAGCTCAAAGAAAGCATGCGCAGGGCATAGCTTAGATCGGACACAAAAGACCTGTTTGATACTTTAGTAGAATGAGAAGGACCTACAGGAGGATGCCCAAGAGACATGGCTGAAAGGAAGTGTAGCAATAGCAGGTGCTAACCACGAGGTTCAGATGGCAGCAGGCATCACACAGTCCAAAACAATAATTGGGTATGTGGGCGGAGGTGGAAAAGTGCATTCATTCACGGGTGGGGCAGAGCAACAAGAAACCCAGCTGGATGAGTCTCTGCTCTTAAGGCAGGTGGAATGGAGTAGTGGAAAGGGCTCAGTCATGGAGTCAGCTGGCATTGAATCCTGACGCTGCCACTCCCCAGCCCTGTGATATAGACCTCTGGACAATTTTCTTACACTAGGGGACAATAATACCTATTGTGGAAAGTTATTTAGAGATAATGGACATAAATAGTCATAAAGCTTTTAGAACGTTATTAAGTATTCCAAGGTGAGAAAACTGTCAGGATTTGGGAAAAGAATAGGACAGAATTAGGGGCTGGGATGGGCACAATCATCATATTCTAGCTGGGGTTCTAGGGGCTGTGAGTCTGGGAGGAAGATAAGACTCACCAGTCAGGTGAGAAAGAAAAGAATATGCAGCTGATCATACAGTTTCTAACTCTTCAGGATCAGCTGGGGGATCCAGTCCAGTCATAGGGATGGGTTCATAGGGAAGACGAAGGGGATGCTGAAAGAAGAAGGTCTGAGGGAGTCAACCACAAACCTACTGGTGACTGAAGAAGAGGAGGAGGACTCTCACACAGTCGTGACTGTGCCCCACTTGGTTATCATAGGACAAACAGAGATGCTTGAAAACAGGTAGATATCAGGTAGGACTGATTAGCTTTTTGCCCAGCTTCCCCCAAAATACTTTGTAAAATGGCTAACTTTGATCTTATAATAGAGACTGAGGCACAAGCAGTATCCATGGTGAGGAGAAATTTGGGTGTTTGATCTGAGGAATGACATTTATGTAAAGACTGAGACCCTCTCGTATCCCTACTTCTGGGCTAGGAACCACTGAGGTAAAGCTAAGGTTCTGATCTGAGTGGACCCATTTGCAGACCATTGGTTTTGTTCTCAACTAAGCTCATGAGCTAAGGGTCCTTTGAACTGAAATCAGAAGATGCTTTCAAAAAATCTGTTAGTTACTTCAATATAAAATTAATTCAAATTATGAAAACTTAAACTGGAGCAACAAATATAGAAGATATGTTAACTATAGACTTTTGATTTTAAGGTTAAAAAAAAGAGGAACATTTCTGTTTTAAAAAGAACTTGCTTTTTCTAATTTTAGAAAAAGAACAAATGATCCTTAAAGTTAGGAATGACCCCCACCCATATTTTTGTCTCTCTCTCTCTCAACCTTTACATAGGCTGTAAATTCTTATAGCTTCAGCTTATTACTGCATTATGTCTTTTCTTTCTTTACTGTGAGCAATGAATTTTGGGATCCAGAGACTGGCTGCTGCTCTCTAAAAACAAAGTCACATGGAAAAAAAATCACTCAGTGGTGTGTACACACACTAATCAACACCTGGACACCTGTCTAATAAATTGATCACTCATTCAAATGACCACCATGACTCATTAAAAAGAATTCTTTTTTCTACTAATGCTATCTGGATGTGCTTTAGTAGTAAGTTATTGAACAGTCATTCTTCCCATTTGTCAGCCTTCCAGTTTTTCCTTTGCATAGCAACAATGTTGAGTAGAAAAATGACTGTTGAGTTGACTCTCAATTTTGACTGTCAAAAGGCATTTAAAGTTAAGATGAGTAATTTCAAATGCGACGGTAGTAATGACTATGGTATTAATGTAGTTATATACTGTCCTGTAATGTTATCCGCCTCCCTGAGGTGCCATTTCCCTTTTCTGTGTCCTCAATATTTCTTTTGCTCTTAAGATTCTAGGATGGTGCCTGATTTGTTCAGCATCCTTCTTCTCCCTGGTGACCACTTGTTATGCACGATGCAGATCTAAAGTCAGCTATCTGCAGCTGAATTTTTGGAAGACATATGCACAAAGGGAGAAGGAGCAATTGGAAAACAAACTCCTGGAATGTGCCAACAAGCTGAGTGAGAGGAACCTCAAATGCTTTTTTGAAAACAAGAAGCCAGATCCCTTTCCCATGCCCTCATTTAGTGCCTGGGAGGCTGCATCTGAACTACATTCTTTCCACCAAGACCGTGAGCACTATAGCACCCTCCACAAGGTGGTAGATGATGGTCTGGAGCAAACCCCAGAAGAGGATGAGACAACAATGATCCTTGTGGGTACTGCCCAGAGTTTGTGAATCATCCACTATCCCTGGCTCAGATATCCAGTGGTACTCTCATTCTGCGTTGAGTCTTCTGCTGTTTTCATGATAACCTGAGCCTCTGCATTTTCTCACCATCAGAGCTTCTTTAGAAGATAATGACACAGTGGGAACTGTTCTGAAGCCTTCGAGAGCAATGTCTGCATGGGCTCAGACTGATGCAGAGTGATGACAGACACTTTGAGTTGGTGGAAGCTTGTGCCCAACAGTTGGTCCAAGCTCTAAGATTTTATAACTCAGCCCTCAGAGTCCGGCAAGATGGTCTGCCACTGTTTGCGAGCATCTGCCAGGGTATTCGGGGAGAGGTCTACGCATGGTGGTATTCACACAGTGGCCATCAGGAACCCTTTCAGAAATAAATCCAACACCTTTTAAGTTGGAAGAAACTCTTCCATTTAATTAACATTCCTCTCAACCGAATACCTCCATTCCCAAGACTCACTAAACTGAAAAAATATAATGTCTGAAAGTCAGAGGTTCCTGAATTTTCCCCAATTTCTGAAAGTCTGCCTGGAGACAGGGCTGCCTCATGACTGCTGTGGGTAGTAGGCACTTACACTTTCACAGGACAATTTCTGTACTCAAAAGACAATCACATAAGGCACACATACAAGACTGTATTGATACAAAGACAAATACATTAATATTGTATACTAAAGTAGTTTTTTCAACAAAAAATCCATTTTTTATGGTTTTAAAATTGAAAATCACTTTTATGAGTCTCCACTAACATTTTTGGTCCATAGCATGGTGCCTGCTGTGTTGTGGGTAAGTCTTAGTTTCTTTGAGCTACTATAACAAAGGCCATAGACTGTGTAGCTTATAAACAATTGTTCACATAACTTGGGAGGCTAAAAATTCCGAGGGCAGGGCTTACTGAGAGCTTTTCTTCAGGTTGCTGATTGCCAATGCCCGATTGTGAGTTATGTGCTGAAAAGGGCACATAAGCTTCTTGGGGCAACGTTTTTGAGGGAGCTCAGACCATGCTGTAGGCTCTGCCCGAGTGACCTAATGACCCTGCAGATGACTTAATGACATTACTTTCAAGGATAGGTTTCATTATGTGAATTTTAGAGGGATATAAGCATATTATAGCATACATTGGTAATGACTGAATAGAAATCTTCAGAGACTGTCCACAGCAGCAGTCCCAGCATAAAATTGTGTTTCTTTTTTATACTTTTCAAAAATAATGTGTTACTCTTTACTATGTGATATTGTGTGTGTGTGTGTGTGTGTGTGTGTGTGTGTGTGTGTGTGTGTGAATTCCCATAAGTCTCTGGGTAGATTTGTACTTAAGACACAGTATCCACATTAAGCACTGTAGCTTACTCCTTATGTCACAAGCGCTTTGCATCCCCAGATTTAGGAAGCATTCATTTTAGCTCATCATTAACCAAAAAGTTGATAAGATACTGCAGGAGAATCCAACAGGTTCAAGACCCCAGAAAAGCTTAAGAGTGTGATTTATAATGATAAGTATGCTTTGCCTATCTTTGGTACAAAGTTTCAAGAACCTTTGTGTTCTTACCATTTGAAGTCATTACCTTTGACTAATGAGGTGACGACTCCTGTACAGCCAGAGATGGGTCTGGCTTCCATAAATGACCACTGGTAATTTCTGCCTCATCCCATAACCTCCAGAGAATAGAAAAGGATTGAATACATGTTGATTTGATCTTGGCAGGAGTGTCCAACCTTTTTGCTATCACAAAAGTATGTTTGTCAAACATATGTTTGATATGTTGTCAGCCACAAAATTCATGCTCCAGGACTGGCTGGACAATCAGGACACACAGACACACACATAGTCACAGACACACACACACACACATACACTCTACATTCATATCCATACACATATACATATACACATACTATGCCCTCCACTCACACAACTCATATAAACAGAGACACACACATACACACACACTACCCTACACTCATATACATATACACACTACACCATACACACACACACTCAAGACACTCATATATATAAATACACTCCACACTTATACACATACACATGCACACACATAATCACTCAGACATACTCATACACACACACACACACACACACACACACACCACTTACAAATACCCATAAATACACACTACATACACACTCCTACATATACACATTGAAGGGACTGTGGCCTGCTTGAGAGTGGCAAGCATAGCACTGGCAGGCCTTTCTCCTCCTTTCCCTCTGCCTTGCTAAAAACCATTATATTACACTCCTAAAGCTGGCCACCAAGGTCTGTTCCCTTATTTGGCCACTGTCTTCTCCCGAGGCTGATTACCAAGGTTCAGCTATCAAAGCATTCAAGTCCAGCAATCAAAAGCCCTCTTTGGGTGTCCTAATTAACATACCAATTAAAATGAAAATAAACTCCTCATCCTAACTGGGGTTTAACTGACTTTATTTTTATAAACTGCTATTTACCTATGTGCAATGTCTGTCTCCTCTCTACTCAGAGGATGTCCTTTGTCCTCAGGGACAAATATTCCTGCTCCCTCTCCCTTGCTCCATTTCCCTTCTCTGTGGTCTGCTGTCTCTTGTCTTTGTCTCTTATTCCCTTCTGTCTTCTGTCTCTCTGGGACAAATAATTCTCCTTTGTTCTGGGAACTTGGGTGTCCTGAGTCAATACTAATCCTAACACACATACTTTTCATATTTATACACACACACACACACACACACACACAAATACAAACACACACATTCACACATACACACATACTCCACTTACACATGCATACATACACACTTCACATACCCACTCCCACATGTACAT
>JANHMN010000019.1:20255396-20307331 GCA_030674055.1 Rhabdomys pumilio
TAGTAAGTAAAGTGACAAGAAGAAAGAGTCAGGAGAACCTTTAACTGGTAGCTGCACCTGGCACAACTTGTAAGCAGCCTGGGAGTCTTCTGCTTGTGAATTGTATCTAGAGTCAGGAAAAATTCTTGAGAAATGGGCTCTAAACCAGTTTGGGAGCCATGCTTAATTGCAGTTAATGTTAGAAATTATTTAAATTATAGGACACTCAATTTACATTGGAGAATATATCAGTTTGACAGGAAACACCCATGCTTGTAGGCTTGGAATAATACAGAAAGATAAAAACAACATCCTTCAGGTTTCCAAGGAGCAGCACTAAGAGTGTGTGCTGAGGATGGAAATAGAGGGTTGAGACAAGTCAGAGGCATCGAATTGAGGATAAATAAAACAGTAAACAATGAGAATCTCTCTGCAATCCCTTCTTGACTATCTCTAAATGTTTACTGAGACTTAGAAAGCAGATGGGAGCCAGCCAATAGCCATGCATTTCTTGGGTTGGGCCAAAAGCAGAGACAGTTCTAGAAAAGTACCTTAGTTGCAGGAAGCTGAGGAGTAAGGAAAAATCACTGGGGCATCTCTCTGCCTCCCTCTACCTCAGGGCCTTTTTGCATTCATCAAGCCTATACTCGGGATTATGGATGCAACATCCAAGGATATCCCAACTGACAAGCCAGCAGCCTGTACTTTTTGCTTACTAAGCAGGAGAAGAGCTGACACACCTACTGTGAACAAGTCGGAGATGAGATGAGTCAGGTTCTCTTCCTGACTCCTGGTCTGATTCCTGTGGAGTGCTATTTTATGCAGGAGACAAACAAGCTCAAGACATCTTATCTATCCTCCCAAAAGCCTTGGAGGGGATGGGTAGAGACAGGGGGAGCAAATTGGTATCTGTTCTTTAGTGTCCAGAGAGTGCAGGTCTCTGGAGGTGGGAAAACAAGATGGCCCACATAGAGAATTTTGGAAGTGTGGCAGTTTGTTATTGCAGGTGGGGCTCCCTAGAAGGAACCTCAAACTTAGGGAGCTTATGTAAGGAACTTTCCAAAAGGAACGGGCTTGGGAAAGGCTAACAACACAGAGCAAGTAGAATGGGATTTCAGATAACGTGCCAGCCCTACCAAGCCCACAGCAAATGCTAGGCCACCTGCCTTAGGCTCTAAAGCAGTGCTTTTCAACCTTCTCTAAAGCTGCAGCCCTTTAATATAGTTCCTTACATTGTAGTGATCTCCCAACCATAAAATTATTTCTGTCACTAATTCATAACTGTAATTTTGCTACTGTTATTAACTGTAATGTAAAAATCTGATATGCAGGATATCTGATACTGAAGGGGCTCAACCTACAGGTTGAGAATCAGTACTCTAAAGGCTTCAGCTATGGCTGTGAGCTCTGCAAAGTAAGAAGGACCCTTTTCCATAACAGGAGATTAGATACCTGGAGGTGTCAGAAGGGTCCCCCTAATGTCTGCTATGAAGCCTTCCTTTATAGAAATGACAGAAAGGGAAGACATGTCAGAACACACCCAAGTCCTGAATCACTGCCTCTTTCACCTTCTAATTTCCCTGAAGCTGGAGCAACAACTGCGGGCAGTTGCCTTCTTTAACCACTGCTGCTTTGTTACATTAAGGAAAGAATTTCGAGTACTGCCAAAGGGTACCATGCCTCCTCAGATAAGGGACCAATAGGAGAAAAAAATGAAGATACTTGATTTTCATTTTGTCTATTTAAATCATCCCATGAGAAACTAACCACAAATATATAAGGTTCTCTTCCTCCCATGTGTTATAGCTTTTTGTTCAGACTCAATAAATGTAGTTTTAGGATGCATTCAGCTTATTAATTTTCAATAGAAATGGGGAAAAGTACTTAGAAAAAATTAAAAAATAAAATAAAAATAAGTCTTGATAGACAGAAAACGAATTCTGCATATTATACATTTAAATCACAAAATTTGCATATATGTTCTCAAACTATGTTTTAAAGGTATATATTATTTTCTTCTTATACCTGTAAAACACCATTGAATGTGTATACATTTAGTAGGAAATTGATGAAGCTATTTACTTGAAATGTGGTACCATAGTTCAAAGCCCAATGATTCAATGGTTTATCATGAAAACCAATTAAGACTGTAAGAGTCACCAGATGGTAGAAAACTCATACCTTTTCTCCCATGGTTCATTTCAGGTATTTCAACTACTGTCATTAACTGTTTGTCATTAAAACAAATGCCTGATTTAACTCAACTTTCAAAAGGAAAAGGCTTATCTTGGCTCACAATTTTGGGAGTTAGCATTCACAACAGACTTTTCCCATTTCAGGCACGTGGAAGGGCAGCACATCACATAAATCTCAGGGCATAACAAAGCCACGTAACTCAGGAAGCAATAAACGTGAAGAACAATGGGTGTGGCCCCCTAGTTCTCCCACTAAGTCCCATCACTTCCCAGCATCACCTCCAAAGAGTGAAAAACTGTAGACAAGCCTTCACTGGGCCTTTGAATGACATTCCGGATGCAGACCATAGCATAGTAATATTATCATACTTAGACGGTTGTGTTTCTGAATTCTCTAAGACATATTTCTTAATTTCAAAAACATTCCCACTTTGTCTTCTGTTGTGCATGTTAAAGGATATTTAGTTTCTTCATAAGTAAGACTAGGATCTGTCTCTTTTGTTATCCTAAAGTCATTAAGAAAAAAGAATTAAGAAATCAGCACGTTGGGCTACAGTCAAAGCTCTACGTGTGTCCGTGTGTCTCAATATTGTCTGTACTCTGCAGCAATTTGATGCTTTGAAAAATCTCAATTGTCTGCCCCACTCCACATATCTTGATATAATTTTTCTTATTGGAACCTTAGGGTTTTGAAAACGACACACAAGATTTTCCCCAAGGAATTTTTGGAATTCCTAAAGTTGTGATGTTTGCAATACTATCTGGTTTTCAAAGAGTAACTCATAATAAGATCTTATATGTCCAGGTAGGAAAAAAACCCTAATTAGAATTATTTGCCAATGTGCATTGTTGAGTTTTTAAGTTGCCATTGTGATGCCATTAAGTGGAAAAATAAGTGGTAGGAAAAAATGATAACCATGTTTGTTGATTTGTGCTATATAGCTTAGACTGGCCTTTAAATTCACTGTGCCACCTTGTAACCAAAGCAGGCCTTGAAGTCCTGGCCTTTGCCTCCATCTTCTGGGTTCTAGGATTGAAGTCCTGCATTACCACACCTAGTTTTGTTTTTATTCTTAAGAGGTACACAGTTCTAGCTAAGTTGATTTTGGATTAGCTTTGACACATACAGATCTCATTTTTCACAAAATCTGATATCTGAGTGTTAACTAGGCTTCTTCAGTGAAAAAGAATCATATATATATATATATATATATATATATATATATATATGAGAATTAATCTTATCAGGTTGACATCCAATTTTAACAATTACACATGATATATATATATGTATTTGCTGTGGCAATTATACAATTATGGAGGCTGGAGTCTCACTACAGTCCATTTTCAAGCTAGAAAATTAGGGAAGTGGGAAATATATTCAAATTCAAAAGCCTGAGAAACAGAGAAACTAATGTTATAACTCAGTTTGAGGCCAAAAGACAGAAAACCTGGAGTTCTGATCCTGAAAGGCAGGAGATGGATGTACCAACTCTTCACAAATAGTGGGAAGAATGGGGGCTGGGGTGTGGGTAATAAAGAAGGGGACAGAAGGGATTCAGGAGGAAAGGGAGATAGTAAGATAATTAAGGAAGCAATAGAGAGAAAATGCAAATCCACCCTTCATCTGTCCTTTTTGTATTCTCCAAGGCATTAGTAGATTGGATGGTGAGCACTCACATTAGGTGATGCTGGATTTTCTTATCCAGTGAACTGATGCAAATACTAGTCACATCCAGAAACACCCTCATAGACATACACTCCCAAATAAGGATTTACCAAGTGAGAATTAATCTCATCAGGTTGACATCCAATTTTAACAATTACACGTGGTAAATAAAATAGAATTAATAATTTCAGATGAAGGATGAAACTCTCTGATCCTCAGACTTAATGAGTAACAATAACAAAACCAAAAATACAATAGAACACGAAACTGGATCAATGCAGTGTTACAGCTTGTTTTGAAGTGTCCAGTGTTCGGCTAAACCTGGTCACTGTGTAAGAAGTCCAGATTAGACAAGTGCAGAGAAAGGAACAGAGGGGAGGAGAATGTGGAGTAGGTGAGGGCAAAGGAAAAGGAAATTAACAGACCCAATTGTTCCAGTCATTGAAGGTCGGCTGGCAAGCCTGTGAGTGAAGAGGCACTTTCGGAAAGTCTGGTCCTAATATGGCAGGCATAGCATAAAACATAATCAGGAAGCTTTAAAGGGTCCTAAACGTAAGACCCTCACCTAAGCAGCGTAAGCTATGCCTATACATTCAAGCTACTTCATATGAGGCTGTGTCTCATTGATTTCTGACTCAGGAACACCGTGAGTTTCAGTAAATACTTGTGTTAAGTCACTAAGTTAGAGAGAGGGCAACCTGAAACAATATATAGCAACCCTTCAAAATAAAAACACAAAAATTCTATTTAAAAAAATTAGAAACAAAAATGTAGCTCTCTGTATAGTTATACGAAGATTCTCCTTTTCTTTCCCATTGTCATTTTCTTCCTTTAGGGTCCAAGTAGCACCATAAAACCGAGGTGTCATTTATTTAATAAACATGAATTAGTGCCTCTCCAAAGCTTGAAATGTATTTTCAAATTATTTTTGGTTAAATTTTATCTGGAAAAATCACAGTGCTGTAGGCTAAATTCCAGTTAAAATAAACATGATATTGGAGGAGTAACACATTAAACCACGATTTTTTGTTAATAACTTTTGTCAAAATAAGAGGAGGGGAAGTTACAGGCTTGGTTGATTTTGAGTGAGCTGGAGATAGATGGAAGACTGGCCCTAAAGTCTCCCTTCTTAGTGCATTATTATATCAGATCATCAGCTTCGAGGAGGAACTTTTTAGAAGTTAGAGCCACACTCCACACTTGCTGAATCTAGTCTGCTCTGAAAACACGTAGACTCCTATTCAAGTTAAATTTGAGCTTAGAAGTTTCTCAGACTTGGCTCATGTTGAAATCATGTGGCTAAGTAAAATATAGCTTGCTGGGTTTCTTTTCCAGAGGGCCTGAGACAATAGGCCTATGGACTAGCGGGTTCTCTGGTAATGCTGATGCCACTGATGCAGTAACCACATTTTTAGAATTCGAGATAGCTCTGAAGCATGGAGCCAGCCATTCTGGGGAAAAAGACTAGATAGAATTCATAATTTCAGATTCTGCCCTAGACCTACTCACTCAGACATCTTTATCATATCAACCTATCCAAGAACTTGGGGGATCTTTCTATTTGTTCAAAGATATTCTTGATGCTTTAGGAATGGCTTACAGGCTATCTTACATAAATTTCTTGCAACAGTTATTTGTCAGTATTTTTTGTTGCTATTCTCAATGGTGTCTCTTTCCTTTATATCTCTCCAAAGGGATTGTTATCTGAGTACACAAAAGCTATTATTTTATGCCATCTTATGCCCCCTTATTGATCTTTTTATTGCTTGTAGAGCTTTTCAGAACTAGAAAAAAAAGGAGAAACTCATAATGACATAATGAATGTCGACAACAAGTATTAAATTCTAAACTATTAGATGAAAAATAAGTGAGTCAAATTCTGTGCAACTTGAAGCCACTTATTCACACTAGCTTCCTCAAAAACAGCAAGCAGACATTTGATATCTCGTGGTGCAAGATAAAACTAAGCACATAGTACCCCCCTGGAAATATTGTTTACTAAAACACAAAACCAGAAGATAAACAAGCATTTAGAGAAAACTACTAGTTTATAGGCAAAATACGGCAATGTATTTAATATAATAAAGAAGCAACCAGGTAAATTCCAATTTAGATTATTCCTCTATGCACTTGTGTCTGAAATGTCTTCTAAAGACCCCTGTACATAAGTGGTCGGCTCGTGGTGGTATTGGAAAGTGTGGAAACTTTAAGCAGCATTTCCTAACAATCTCTGGTGGAATGCCCTTAAAAGAGATATGAGGACTCTACACCTGATATATCCCTGTTAACAGCACAATATTTGCCTATATTCTCAAAGGCGGCCTTTCATATTTAACACCTAAAAATGTTTCTAAAAATGCTTTCAGATAGGTAGGTTTCTGTTATAAGATCTGCTCTTTCATTCTGGAGAACCATTTTTTTTTCAAGCCTCAGGAAAATTGACTTGGTAAGTACTCTGATTATGCTCTTTCTTGCTTTGTGTCATTCTCACAAACTTCATAGTTGGTTCTTTGATTCAGAACAAACTAATGTTACATTCCTGTTGGTATTTTGTTAAATTAATTTAAAAAACTCAGCTAATTTTGTGGTGTTGTTTCTTATTTCACTTCAATTCCATAAGCATACCATGAAGAAGAGTATTCCTATTTTCATATTTTCTTAGTAAAAAATACATTAAAGCTTACAGGCTACCAGAGTTACTAAATTCACTGTGAAGGTATAGGAAATAAACTGGAACCCATATTTGTCTGACTGCTAACACAAATGCTGCCATTTCACGATGCTACCTTTACCGATGTGTGTTCTGATTTGTAATTTGGAAATACTGAATTAGTACACATCTCATTTGGCCACCTTAATCACAGGCAGCAGTACATAGGTCCCCAGTGAGCCTACTTTCTGATATGTTCCTGGGAATAAGTGTCTGTCTTCTAGGATCGTGGCTTCTGGTGGGCACTGGAGCCTTTTGCATCCAGTGTCTGGACATCTGGGGCAGCTGTCCTATATTAATCAGCTTCTACTATATTAATGAGGTCACAGTTTCACTTTGTTTACTTTTGGTACCTTGTTAAAAATTATTGATAAGATTTACATTGGTAGGAAGTTTATAAAAGGTTTAGAATTCTCTCTAAACTTAAAGTTTTATATACTTATCTTTATTTGTCTGAACAGTTTGCGTTTTATAATTTCCTAAACCTGCAGCTATATGAATACCAGAAAAAAATACAAATTATAATGTCATATAAATTGTAATGAAAACAGATTAAACTAGAGAACATTAATTAAATATCCTAATTACATTTACTGGCTCGTTTCAAAGAAGAGGATAAAATGATTATATGATCTAACAAATGACTATAGGAACAAAGCTTCAAAATGTGTTTATCCTTGGTAGAGATTATTACCTAAAACACAGAAAATGGTGACAGGTTGCTTTGTAAAAGCATTCAAGCTCTAGATGTCAACAGAAAAATATGTGCTTCTTCAATATTGAGAAACGCTGATGGTTTAAACAGGACAGGGTTGTTACTCTCGGTGGCTTTGTTGGAATTTGCGTGGTGGGATTCGGAAACATAAGGGACAGCGATCAGGGCTTTACAAAATTTTACTTCCTTAAACAGTTGGCTGACTCTGAGATCACTGACCTTGGACATGAAGCAAGGCAGTTTTTAAAAATTCAGTTTCTGAATTAGTTTTTTTTTTAAAAAATAGTTTTCATATCATTGGAGTAAGGGTGTAGAAAACATGGACTTCTCTACCTTCTTCCTCCCTGGAGACCAGACCACTTCCTTAATCAAGGAAGAAAGTTCTCCATTTTAACCAAACTCTTTAGCATATGTCATATCTTTGGAATGCTTCCTCACTTTACTCCAGCGCACTTGATTTATTTCATTTTATTTTATATTACTTGAAGACTTTAATAGGCATGACATGACAGTTCCACCTCACTGATACAGTGCTTGCTTCACAGCATCATGGGACGCAGTTGCTGTAAACCCTTCCTCTAAACACGAATGTTCATTAGAAACACACAGGAAACATTAAAAATATTCTATTGCCTCTGTCTTATTGAGAAACCAATACTTCACTGGTCGAAAATTAGCCTTGAGCACTGAAATTTCTGTGATGCTCAGAAGTTTTGGGCAGCTGCTGCTGAGAACCGCTGCCTGTAGAGTCTGGAGAAGTCAGGGCACATCTGGATTGACCAAGTATTCCTTTTGAAATGACCTATCCAGACAAGCAGGGATGGTGCAGAATTCAGTTGGCCTTCCTGATGCTTCCGACTCTTTATACTCAGAAAGCTCTGTGGAGTTTTGTTTCCCAGAATATTTGCTTCATAGTTTTTATTCTTGATAAAGAAATTCATTATAAATAGCTACACTGATGAAATGCCCTCAAAGCCATTTCCAACCCACAGGAGCCAGTTTGTCTCAAACATTTTGGGGCTACTCGACACTCCCTAAATGTGTTACTCTGCCAAGTTATTTTTGAGTTAGAGGTACCTGCAAAGCACCAGGAGCAGAAGGTCACTTTGACTTTCACATTGTTTTCAAAAGCAGAAGATAGATGGGATCCCAAAGCAAGATGCTCTCTCTACACCACAAGGGAGAGCATCATTGCTGTCGTATAGAGACGGAGGCTGAGAACACTCTCTACAGACTTCATTGATGTAACTATCTTCGCCCAGTCTTCCTGTCTAATTAATTTAGTTGCTCTTTGGCAACGGATCATTCTTTTCTAATTAGTATTCAATCCTTTGGTTCTTGGCTTCTTAATGAAGGCTCTCATGTATTGCAAGATTTACATTAAATATGTTCAGGTGTTTTTTGTAATTACGTCAATTATAACTCAGGCTCAAAGTAAAACAAACGAAAAACCTAAGGGTTTGGAGGTGAAGGTTTGGCTTACTGAAATTTTTGTCTTTTTCCTCTCTTCTCTCTCTCTCTCTCCCTCTCTCTCTCCCTCCCTCCCTCTCTCTTTCTTTCTTTCTTCTCTCTTTTTTAATGAGTTTGAATGAGAGAAGTTAAGCATTAGGGGAGTTGGGAAAGAGACTCCTGGAGCCACAGAGACAGCTCAGATGAGAAAATGCTTGCCTTGAGACATAAAGACCTGAATTTGAGCATGAGGATGCATATAAAAATGCCAGACTTAGTACTGCACATAGAACATTAGAGAGCTGGGCAGGTGGAGACAAGGAGATCACTGGGTCAGCCAGTCTAGCTTACTTGGTGAGATTCAGGCCAATGAGAGACCGTCTCTGGAAAAACAAGCCTGATGCCTCTTTTTTGATCATTCTCTGTCCTTGTGTCTCCCCACCCCCACCCCCAACTTGCCAGACCCCAGACAGGGTTTTTCTCTATAG
This sequence comes from Rhabdomys pumilio, assembly GCA_030674055.1. Taxonomy (NCBI): domain Eukaryota; kingdom Metazoa; phylum Chordata; class Mammalia; order Rodentia; family Muridae; genus Rhabdomys; species Rhabdomys pumilio. Next base: position 20,264,602 of record JANHMN010000019.1, read on the forward strand.
CTTTAGTTGTCCTGGAATTCACTTTGTAGAACAGGCTGGCCTTGAACTCATAGATCTGCTTGCCTCTTGAGTGCTGAGATTAAAGGCATATGCCATCACGTCCACCTAGGTTGATGACTCTTAAGGTGACAGAGACATTGTTCTCTGGTCTCGGCATATATGCTTATAGGTGAGTATGGATCCATGCACGCACATGAATATGCATACATGTTCATCTACTCATTCATACAATAGGCACACTAAACAAATGAACAAAACTAAGAGACTTCTATGCAAAATGAGGCAGCCTAGTTTACATATGCTGACATGCAACATTTAAACCGCTGAATGATTAGTAATATATGGTTATAGTGCCAAGGAGAGAAGCCGCATGTCTTATTGCTGTAAAACCTGATCACAACCAGCAGAGGACAGACAATTGTCAATAAAGTGAAAGGAAGCAAGGGCTTTAGGGACTTTCAGAATTCACTGACCACCAAGCCTTAACAGATACTCCTTTATGACTAAAGGAAAAACATTGTTTTCAAATATAATCACTAAAATTTAAGAATAATTTCCCTGAAGGCACCTCTTCTTCATATTGGAACACTAGCAAAAGCTGCTCACATGTCTCTGGGTTCTTCCCCAGTCTGAGTTCTAAAATCAGTAGCACTCAGTAGCTGCTCACACATACTTTCCACAAGAAACAGTTTCCCATATTTCCCTTCTACCAATGCCTGTAGAAGAGAACATATCATCTACATGTTAGATTATATTACACAGTTTTTTCCTACTTAAAGGGAGAAAATATTTATGTGGCTACATATTTTTAAAGTTTCTTTTTATAAATAACCTATCTACCATATTTCCAGTCCAAATAGTAAAAATTCTTAAACTATTTTATGAGTTGGTTTGACTGTTAATAGTATCATCTTTGAAATATTAGAAATTTTATAACCACAAAATTTTTTCTTTCCTTTTAATTCATTTCTATTCCTTTCTTTTCTGCCCAAAAATGTTCAGTAGGAAAATGGCGTGATATTCAACTAACTCGGATGCCAGCCTTCTCTGGAATGCTGTGCTATGTTGGGCTGTGACTTCTGTGGAATTTAATTCCCATTTATCCAGGGCTCCCACTTATTTTAATATATGTGAGAAGAAAAAGGAAAAAAATAACAGAAGAAATGAAAACAGTTCATTGTGCTTCTGCTTTAGGTTGTGAGTTAGGCTTTGCCAAGTAGCAACAGCAAAGGAAGATGTTATGTTTAAATGTAATCTGATTAGCATCCAGTTTTTCCAGTTGAAGAATTAGAGGAAGTGATGAATCTAGTCCAGGCTTAAATGTGGCACAGACGATGCTTTGGCCCTCATTCCTGCTTTGCCTGTACTGTGCTGAGAAGCCCTGTCTCTGGCCTGGCCTTCAGTTTCCACCCAGTTTGTTGTGAGCCTTCATTCTGAATGCCTCTCCAGATGCTCTGTATTAACAAATGGCCTTTCTGCTTGGCCTCCCCACCCAAGTCCTCAGCTCCATGTAGTATAAGGACTGCCTGGATCTTAAACTCAGAATTCTTAGTATTATTTAACTGTTTCATTTTTCTCCAGTCTTTGGCTGTATGAGAAGCACAGAAAACAGCGTATAATTTCTAAAAAATTATTCTTGTATAAGATAGCGGCAAAGCATCTAAGAGGTTTAATATTTGGGGTGAATTCTGTGAGTGTACCTTTCTCTTATCCTCCTCATTTGCCCTGGATAGAGCGTTGAGTTTCCAAGACGAGTGTTTCTGAGTAGGTTCCATGGAAATGTCCTATGTTTATATCTGCCCTAGGAAGTTAATGTGGGGAGTCAGAGTCCCCTTTAACAGACAGGGATGGCTAGCTTCATCACCTGGAGAAGTGGACAGCTAAGCAGTCATAGTGATGTGCTCCTTGTTCAAATGAGGTCCAGGAATAGGTCAATCAGAAAATATCAATTCTATAGAATAGTGAGAGATTTTAACAAATAGAAGAGCAGAAACAAAAGGCTTGAGAACAAAAAGATGTTGGGTCCAAAGTGACCCCAAATGGTAGTACTTCGGAGATTGTCTTAAGTGACAGCCTAGGCCCAGCCCAGGCAGGATCTTGACTGGTAAACAGAAGGACTGCTATCAGGTAAATAGACACCTAAACTCAGCATTCCTTAGGAATCTCATGGGGCCATTACTTTCTTTATCTCCCCCCTAATGGAACAAAGGCCAATTAACCAAAACAGCTTGCAACAGATCAAAGTCCCCATGCAAACTCCCAGGCTCTTCTGATCTGCACCTCCTACTGACTGTCCCAATAAAATTGAGAAAGCTTTTCCTGCAAGGTGCTGTCCTTTCTTCTCCAGCAGTCTGTGCTCCCCTAGTAAACTTTTCTTTCTACCCACGGAATGGTCTAGCTTGAGGGTTTCACTCTGCCTTGCTTATAGATTTCTGGTTTTCCATCCTTCTGATTACATTTTTTTAACACATCTCTTAAGATAAGTTGTAAAAGAAGGTTATGTGTAGTGTGCATGTGTGTATGTGTTCATGTGTGTGTGTGTGTGTGTTCATGTGTATGTGCCTGCATGTGTGTATGTACGTGTGTGTGTGTGTGTGTGTGTGTATGTATGTGTTCATGTGTATGTGCCTGCATGTGTGTGTATATATGTATGTGTTCATGTGTGTGCCTGAATGTGTGTGTGTACGTGTGTGTGTGTGTGTGTGTGTGTATGTGTTCATGTGTGTGTGCCTGCATGTGTGTATGTACGTGTGTGTGTGTGTGCACGCACATGCACAAAAAATGCAGTTAAAGGGCGTAGAAAATGGCTGTAGCCGGGCGGTGGTGGCTCATGCCTTTAATCCCAGCACTTGGGAGGAAGAGGCAGGTGGATTTCTGAGTTTGAGGCCAGCCTGGTCTACAGAGTGAGTTCCAGGACAGCCAGGGCTACACAGAGAAACCCTGTCTCAAAAAACAAAACAAAACAAAACAAAACAAAACAAAACAAAACAAAACACCAAAAAACAAACAAAACAAAACAGAACAAAAAAAACAGAAAGAAAAGAAAAGAAAAAGAAAGAAAAAAGAAAATGGCTGTAAAGAGGAAATAGAGATTTCTACTCTGACAACAGAAAGACCATCCAGAGGTTAGTCACAGACGGCCCTTGGAGCACAGTGCTGTAATGACAACACAATGCAAGTGCTGGGCAACATATGAAAGTTTTAGTTGTGAAATACTGTATCATGCAGGGTAACTAATTAAAAAAAATCCAGGGTAAGTAATAAAAATTGTTTTATAAAAAGGAAGACAAATATAATTAAGAAGAAGAGGAAGAAGAGGAGGAAGAGGGGAGGAAGAAGGGGAGGAAGAATAACAATGGAGAGTTAGTAAAATACAGAAACACAAGGTACAAAAGCATTTCTTTATAAAAAGAAAACTTTAAAAAGAAAAATAAACCTCAGACACAATGATGTCTCTGTCTAGAGAAATCTGGTTCAAATTCATTTTATCTTGGCAGTTTTCCCATTCACATAAAAAAAATCAGGTCACCTCAGGCAACATTATTTGAAAAAAAGCAGAATGTCCACAGAAAGGACTGGAAACATGAAACATTTGTGGGGGAAACAAAAGAAAAGCCCCATAGAACTAGATGACTAGGGCAAGTTTGTATGCTTGCTTCATGCTTGCTTCCTCTCTAAACTCAAAAGAAAACCCAGTCTGTCTCCTGCATCACAACAACACGTTCCTAGGGGGCTGTCTGCCTCTCTGCTATCAAAGTTTCCCTTTGCATTTGCTATTCTGAGAAATGTCTGTCCACTCTCGCTAATGGTCTTAAATACTTTTTCAACAAACAATGCGGTTTCACTTGGACTGCTTCCTAGGGGAAGCATTTTTTTTTTTTTTTAAAAAAAGATTTACTTACTTGATTCTTATCTGTAAAACACTTAAGGCAGGCAGTTTTCTCCACTGCAGTACCCACAGTAAGTACAGGTGGAGCCTGCTTCAGAGTCCCTGCCAAGTCTAGCCTCTCTGAAATGAATAAAGTGGACAGAGGGTTCTGAGAAGGTAAGAGTTACATTTTACTAGTTTCCTGGGCACGAGGAACCAATGACTTTGCCCTGTTTTGTAAATCTCAGAACATTTAATACCCAAGCATTATTTTTGAGAGGTTCCCATGATGCCATGCTCTGTCTCATGACCCTGCCATTGTGGCCATGGTTAATGGGCTGCTGTGGGCATTTTAGAATCTGGCAGCCCATCTCATTTCTCTAGGGGGTCTGAAAATGACCTAGCATAAAAACTTTATCTAGAAGGTTTCTAATGAGTGGGCATATTATAGATGTTCTTTTTATATGTTTATATGACACACAGAGAAAGTCACAGTGAATGACTTATTGGGTAGAAGACAAACAATACCCAAAGAAAAGGATATTTCTTGCTCACAAAATGGCCCAAATTCAGCATCTGGAACTCCCAGAAGGAGAGGTCCGACTTGATCAAGTTGTCCTCTAACTTCCTCATAGGATACACAGATTCATTCCCTCTCTCTCTCTCTCTCTCTCTCTCTCTCTCTCTCTCTCTCTCTTTCCCTCCCTCTCTCCCCCCCCCTCTCTCTTTCTCAAAAAATGGGCAAAATCTATAAGACAGAGAATCCTGTGTAGCACCAGAAGCAAGGAGAGGAAAACCACAAAACAACCAAGAAAATATTAGCAGCTACCTGCAAGAAGAAACAAGTAACTAATAGAAAGTCACCAAAATGGAAAGAGACTGCAACAGGAAGTCCAGAGGCCTGATGAAACCAGTGGGGCAGTTTTCCAATTCTGATCTTCTTGGGGATGAATATTGCATCCCAGAATATACTTCAGGAAACACTGTGACAAATCTTAATGTTGGCAACTAAAGAAGTTTATCTACAGCATTTTGGCTCCATGGTAAGTTTTAGGATGCATTTCAAACATTTTTCGTAACAGTGTGAAAATAGAATCAGTAATTACTTAATTACCCATTTAATGTTTACATTTTGCAATTGTGGCTGACCTCAGCATAGAAGATTGAATATCTCTCTTCTGAAACTTTCCATAGTCATATGGATAGGCAGTGGTAAAAATAAACATTTTGATGAAATTATCAAGATGAATTCACTGTCTATTATTTAGTGAGAATCAGATACTTTCCTGTCCTGGATTCTGCTGTAGTTTAAGCCTTGCAACTGTGGTTTGTTACTAAGAACCACCAGACATATCTCGAACACTGGGTTTTCAACATGGCAAATATGCTTGGATCACAGGGTTCTTCTTCATTTGATAGGAACTAAAGTAGATCAGGAAAGGGTGATAATCCTCATTTATAGATGGATGTAGACCACAGCTCTATTTCTCTGTGTGTCTTGTCAGAATAGAGAAAAAGATACCTTGCATATGTGTGATTTAAAAAAATTTTTTTTTCTGAGTTCACATTAATAACACCTAGTAAAGTCTATACGGTGAGCAGAGTGGGCTAAGTAATAGCAATGTTGGACAATTTTCTCTATTTAATAAGCTTGCTCATATAACAGAGAAATGAAATTGCCTAGAAATGAAAGATTGCACTGGAAAATACAAAACAACCAAAGTTTACATGTACCATCATATCTTTGGAGCTATTTTCTTCGACCAGAATCTCACATTGATGCCTAGTCTAGCTTCCTTGGCTCAGGAAATCCTCCTACCTCAAAATGCTGAGGAGAAAGGACTATTAGCATGACCACTATGGCAGCAGTTTCTATACTCCTCAAGACGTTTTTGTTATAGGATGATGATGGAGAATTGAAATAATTGAAATACATACAAAGGAAACTAATCAATAGAAAAAATTTGGAAGATTAAATATAAAATAATTATATTTCTCCGACTGGTTAAAACTTTAGACTCAAGAGAGATGTCCCCATTCCTTGCCAGCTGCAACACTGAAGAGCAGACCTTAGGCCTAACCTGTATAACACAGTAGAGATGGCCCTGATGGAGAAGGGGAAGGTGAGCTGGTCCTGAGGTTGTGAGAGCTGGAGAGCTATCCCAGCTCCTCAGCATCTGCAGAACTTGAGCGAGAATGCCTCTGTATCTTGCCTGTGCATGACAGTAGAGCTGGTCTTGCTGTCATGGGTGCAGTTGAATTGGCTGGAGGCCACGAGAGCAGGAGAGCTGGCCCTGTCCCTTGCAGCATTGGGTACAGTAGCCAGAGCAGTGTTGGAGAGCTTGCCTTGGTGGTATGGGTCAAAGACAGCTGGCAGGCTGACCAGCTAAGCTACCATGTAGGCTCAGATCCAGGAATCTGAGTTGGTCCACCCAACATCTACCTCATGTAGGAACTGCTGGTGTGTATGAAAGGGACGGTCCTACAGACCCAAAGCTGTAGGATGTCTAAGACACAAGGTAACAACAGGATATGCAAGAGGAGTCCTGGAGAGGATTCAGTATTAAGGCCTTGAACCAGACCAGTGATTCATTTCAATGAACATTTGCAAATAAAGATGTGTGGACAAAGAGTGTACTGTGGGGCACGCTGTGCCACACCACAGCTGCCACAGTGAGATGCTTTCTTATTGCTTATATATTTGTTTGCTTTGTTTTTATTTTCTTTTTGGAGGTTGCAAGATCAGAGGTAGATGTGAAGGGACAGGGGGATGAATGAGATTGGGGTCTAAGATGTGATATTCACAAAAAAAATCAAAAAAGTTAAAAAAAAAACCACCTTAGATGCAAAGGTATATTTATATCGCTCAGTTTTCACAAGAGAGGGATTTAAGAAACAGAATCACATGTTCCCTTTCCTTTCTAAGGTGGGTCTTTGCTTACTTATCTTGACATTATCTATAACTTTTGTCCCACAAACTGAATTTCATCCTTTCACCACCATGAAACCAACAGGTAATTCAGAAGGTGAACATGACTTATAAGTCTATGGGACCCTCACATACTCATTAAAGCTAAACCCAGAGCTCACACCACACTTGCTATGGACAGTATCTGCCACTGTGTCTTACATGCCATGTCCTTGGGCTTACAGAGAGCAGATTTGGTCAGCAATATCTTGGGGTTCTTGGCCATTTGACTGTGTATTAGCACCTCTAAATAGTAATAAAGTGGACATTGGAAATAATACTCATGACAGCAAGTTAGGGAGAGAACTGGTTATCACAGTGAAGAAACTCACAGAAACCAGAGGCAGTGGCTGTATTTGACAAAATTCACAATGTTCAATAAAAAAAATCCTTAATCCGAAGAAAAGTTTACTGACAGAATAGTGCTCCTTCTCACTCTACTTGTTTTCAGTGGCAGATTCTGGGAAAAGGAAAAAATGTGATTTCCTTTGCTCCTCCCATAGCCCACTTGAGTTGCCTAGATGAGCATGAAGTAGTCAGAGTGTAAGAACAACAACAACAACACAACAACAACACAACACAACAACAACAACAACAACAACACAACACAACACAACACAACAACAACAGTACAAAAGCAGGTGGGGTGAGGTCAAACATAAAGCCACAAAAGTAAAAAGGTTCCATAGCAATGGTTATAGAAATATTCATCAGAATGGTTCATGCTCTCTGTGTAAGAGACAAAAGCCATTCTTAACTGCTTTGTGATGCTCCATCTAGAACACACAAGCATTCCCTCCATAGCATCTTTTTAAGCAGAAGATGCTATAGTAGCAGATGGAGAGACACCTTCTCTGGCTCATCCTTTCTTAGTTTTCATTTACCTTAGTAACTAGAAGTGCATGAGATGTCCACCCTTTCTAATGTATCAGCCTCAGATCACTTACAGCCCATGGACGATTTCCTACACGCTGATAACCTACCTGTTGTGTGGGTGTTTACTGTAGATTTGAAACATTTCTTCCTGGAGTAAGAATGAGGCTCATATGAGACTTCTGATTTAGTCAACTCAAGAGATCCCTTCTCAAAGATGTATGTATGTATGTATATATGTATGTATATATGTATGTATGTATGTATGTATGTGTGTATATGTGTATATATGTATGTGTATATATATATAGATATGTATATACATATCTATATATGTATATATATATCTATATATATATCTATATATATATATATCATCTTGTATGTGTGGTGGCTGCACCCTTCAGTAGTGTAGCTGCCTGCAAGCCATGCAGGAACTTCACTGGTGTAGGCTTTGTGAATCATCACCCATGCTGGGGTGAGCTTTTACCCATGCCCTGTAAGTAAGCCTACTAAATTCCTTGTTTCACAAGGTTGCATTTGGATGATATCTAGAGTGGACATATATATATCTATTCATGTCTTTGTAGGCAAAGTCATGCACTATTGCCACCATTAGTCTCAGTCTGGATACCCAGGAAACTTTTCTACTGTCTGTGGTCTGAATCTTTCTTCCTTCAACCAGATTTGAGCTTTAGGCTTTCTTCCTTCAAAATGTGTCCCTTCTTTGTATACTTTTTTTTACCCCTAGATTCTTTAGTATGTGTTGTTCCTTCCTTGGTAGCTAGTTCCTATATACAGTTCACATGTTTTATGTTTAGAATTCCGTGTTGGAACCATTGCATAGATTTTGTGTCCTGTCTCCTAGCATTTCAATAAGGACTGCTGGGCATTCCAATCCATGGCACTTCCATGAAAAATGCCTTATAATGTCAGATTTCGATGTTCCTGTTAAGGCACCAGATAACTGCTTCTGGGTAAAGTCCTCTATCTTTATCTATTATTTAGTTATTGCTGGCAGTAGAGACTGAACCCCATGTCCCATGCGTGCAAATCAACGCTCTACTGCTGGACTGGAGCCCCAATCTTGATACTTCTATTGCCTCCTCAGTCTATGGCCACAGTGCTGTCCCAGCTAAAGCAGCATGGGAATGAGAGACTTCAAAAGGCTTAGGATTTTCTGCACAGATTTGGCCATGAAAGTGCTGAATGCTCAGACTAGAAGCAGGATTTTAAAAGTGTGACTGGTGTGATTTACTGCAACCTTTTCATGTAGATTTAACTGTAGTCTTAAACAGACTTCTCTTTAAAATGAAAATGATTCAGTCTGGAAAAAGTATTTGTCTGTTATGCAGACTCCTCTCTGGAGTGTGTCCCACCAAATCTTTTGCCCTAGAGCAGTGGTTCTCAAGCTATGGGCTGTCAAATGACCCTTTCATGGAAGTTGCCTAAGACTTTTAGAAAACAGATATTTATATTACCATCCATAACAGTAGCAAAATTATAGTTATGAAGTATCAGGGAAAATAATTTTAAGGTTAAGGTCGCCACAACATGAGGAGCTGTACTAAAGGATTAAGAAGGTTTGAGAACTACTGAGTAAAGCATGTGCTTACCATATTCACTATGAGGATTTCCTGCCTTGCTAGGTGTTGTTACTTACACTGGGACAACTTTTTTTTTTCAATTATTTTATTGATTTTATATCACCCCCCAAATCATTGATCATATTATTTAATTAAGCTAAAATTTCAATTTGTACTATAAAAGGACATGATTTTTTCTTTCTGGCATTTCCAACAAGTATAGCATATTGGAGTTTAACATTTTAAGCCTGAGATCAAAGTTTCAGGGGAAACCAGTCTTTTTACAATATACCTTTCCTCTGATTAAGAAAATGTATTCGTGTGACAACACTGGGGTATGTTAGTTACACTGGCAAATGAGAATTAGTCTCTATGGCATCCCAGAGAAACCATCACATTGACCCTGACCTGGTAGTAGAAACTGTCCTAGCGTTGATGAGCAGCACCCATGCAAGGCCAAGCATTTAGAAACACAGACAGTAACCAGACAGTGTAGACACTGTGAGGGAGACTCTGGAAGCGGCACTCACCGCAATTGGTTGGTACATACAGGAAGTCAGGCTAACAGCAATGAGGGGAGAGGGAGGCGGGAGAAGGAACAGATTGGTCGGTCAGTTTCATCTGACAAGGAGGAAAACAGGCTCCAGCAGCCTAAGTAACTTGCTCAAGATCACACAGTAGGCTTGTAGCTGAGCAGGATGGGGAGTGTCTGTCTTCTAATTCTTACATCACTGAACATGGTTTGGTTAGCACTTAAAAAGCACCTGTGCTTAAACGACTTCACCTGACTCCTGTGCTAAGCCCCACAGATGCTGTTCGAGGGCTAGAGTAGAGCTGCATCCCCAGAACTAAGAGACTTTCTAAAACCTTATGATGGTTCTGGTCAAGCCTGGGTCACATAATCATCTTTATTTAAAAAATCAAGTTAATTTCTGCTTCACTTCTTGTAGTAATTAAAATGTCTTACTTTAACTGTGTTTGAACTTAGGAAATGTTTCTAGTCATTAGACCAGAAACAAGCATGCCTGTATTTCCTAACTTCTCTTCCAGTAGACAGGAAGATATATGATCTGTAAGAAAGAAATTAATTCCTTGACGCTGCTTTTCAACAGCTAAAACCAGCTCTAGTCATTGTATTGCAACTTACACATTTTCATTACAGTCTCAGAATGATTAAGATAGGAAAACCTTTTTAATCTATATTTTAAAGAAGCAATTCATTTGTAAAAGCAAAAACCCCCAAACGAACAAAACCAGCAGTAGAATGACAAGAAAAAAATCTAGGAGGTTGTGCTAAGGAGATTTTTCTCACGGGTGTCCGATAGTGTCATATGTGCCTCAGTTACATATCGAATCCATTTGGCTCTTTCATAACAACTCTACAATGGTCTTGTAAGAAATACATAAATAATAGATTTATTTTGAACCTTTATGAAGAAAATCTATTTATTATTAAAGTTTTTTCAATGCCATGCTATGGTACTACTGACATATATTAGAAATGACAGCTGTCTTGTGGTCTATAAAGAAGAGTAGCTTCAGGGTTCCCATGGATACCAAAGCCTGTGGATTCTCAAATTACTTTACAAAAGATCTTACCTATGCAAAACCTCCTAGATTACTTAAAATCATCTCTAGGTCAAGTATAATGCCTAATACGATATAAATGATACATAAATATCTGTTACCTTGTGTTGTTTGGGAAATACTGATGAGGTGAGAAGGGTACATCCCTAGTGTAGACAACATTTGTTGTTCATGATTTTTGATCAGTGGCTTGTTAAATCAACAGATGTGGTAGTCATAGGATCCTAATTAGGGTTCTATTTTTTTCTCTTTTTTTCAAGACAGGGTTTCTCTGTGTAGCCCTGGCTGTCCTGGAACTCACTCTGTAGACCAGGCTGACCTCAAACTCAGAAATCCACCTGCCGCTGCCTCCCGAGTGCTGGGATTAAAGGCGTGCGCCACCACTGCCCCTAATTAGGGTTCTAATACTGTTATAAAACAACACAGCCAAAAGCAACTTGGAGAGGAAGAGTTTGACATGTACTTCCACCTCACAGTCCCTCATGGAAGGAAGTCAGGGCAGACCTGGCAGCAGGAACCATGAGCAGACAGAAACCTGGAGAAACACAGTGTACTAGCTTGCTCCTCATGGCTTAGCTCAACATACTTTCTATGCCCTTGGGACCATCTGTCCAAAGATAGCACAGCCCACTGTGAACTGGGCCCTTCTGTACCAATTGTTAATCAAGAAAACGCCCATAGACTTACTTACCTACAATCAATATCTTAGAGGCATTTTCTCATCGTAGTTTCTTCTTCCCAGATAACTCCAGCTCAGTGGTTCTCAATCTTTCTAGGGCTGTGACCCTTTGATATAGTTCCTCGTGTTGAGGTGACTCCACCCCCCACCATAAGACTATTTCTGTTGCTACTTCATAACTGTAATTATGCTACTATATGAACCACAATGAAACTATCTGACATGTAGATAGTCTTAGATGATCCATGTGGAAGGATCTTTCAACCTCCCCAAGAGGTCAATACTCGTGAGTTAAGAACTGCTGCTCTGCTGGGTGGTGGTGGCACTCACCTTTAATCCCAGCACTCTCGAGGCAGAGGCAGGTGGATATCTTAGTTCCAGGCCAGCCCGATCTACAGAGTGAGTTCCAGGACAGCCCGGGCTACACAGAGAAACCCTGTCTTGAAAAAACCAAAAAAAAAAAAAAAAAAAAAAAAAAAAAAAAAAAAAAAAAAATAAAAAAAAAAAAAAAAAAAAAAAAAAAAAAAAAAAAAAAAAAAAAAAACCACCAACAACTGATGCTCTAACTTGTGTCAAGTTGACAAAAGAAGCAACCAGAATATGTTATGAAAGCCTGCCTGTGCATCTTGGGTAATGTCCTCGACTACTACTACAATAATTAAACACGTAGATGATAAAGTCACAGTTTAAAAACTGAATCTATTTTAATGTTGCAGAAAATTAATTCAGATTTAGGCTATCATCTCCTTAAAGAAATAAAATATAGGATAAAAGTGGAAAACATGTTGCTACCCTTCTCTCCGGTGAGATGTTTCTTCAGGCCACTAGATGGCAAAATTTTAGATCTTACACACACATTGAAAGGAGGGTCTGATGCCTAGCAATGGAACGACCTGTCCGCTGGAAAGTACAAAGTAAGAGAAAATAAGAGAAAGAGAGAACTTTGTTAACCTGTGAAAATTCCCAGGCCTGAACTCTGAAAGGCAGAAAAGTTCAGAGTGGATGTCAAGTTCAAGAGAGCTCTGTTTTCACCGAGCCTTCTAACTCATTCAGAAGTATCACTTTCCTATCTGGACATACATTTCTCTGTCTGGTAATTTTTTTTGAAATTTATCCTTTCTCTTTCTTTCTCTGAAAGCAGGACAGCTAGCTACTGTGGGTTCTGTGAATGTTCTGCGTCTCATAAATAAAGCAGAGGGTTACGCACAGTGCTTGGTCTGAGAGATCAGCTAAGCAAAGCACAGCCGTGGCTTCTTTTCCTCCCTCTCCTATGCTCTCCGGGGATAAACTATGACTAAACCCATCTGAATTTGTCCTAGTTCTCTCAAACTGACTCAGCCACATTTACTGCCTGATTCCTCTGAAGAGAGTTTAAAGGGTTAATGAGATAATGCTGCCAAAGGCCAGGTCTTTTTAATGAAAGATGCTAATTATAAGGAAAGCATCTGTGGGCGTGCACATAGCTAAAGCCTGACCTTGCATCTGTGTCACAATGCTCCTGAAGTAAGTAGGTGACATCATCACTCTGGGTGAGAGCATTTTTTTTTTTAAACAAGTAAAAATGATTAAGAGGTGAAAACCAGGCTTTGGAAGGAGACAGTTGCTCTGTTTGTGAGAATGGGAAAATGTTCTTTTCATTGCTAAGAAAAAGTTGACAGGGGTGGGAGTGTAACCTCACTGAGGACAGAGGGATTTACACATGACAGGACGGCTGATGAGGCATGGAACGTTTAGAAAGCAGAGTTTTGAAAGCAGGTGTCCTGCATGTTTTAATTTTAACTCTGACCATCTTGTGTCCAGCCTGTTGAACATTATGCAGTTTGGTGGCTACCATCTGTAGGAGACACTTTATTGCTGTTAAAGACAGAACATTCTCTCTTAGTAGGGGACACTATGTGTGGACTTCTTTTCTCTTTGGCTGAGATATTAATCTTTTTCTCTGTGTTTGTTTGCTTGCTCTTTCTTTCCTTTTTCTTTTTGGTCCTCTTCCTTTGTTTTTCTTCTTTTTTTTCTTTCTCTTCCCTATCTTCCCTCCCTTTTTTGTTTCTTCATTCCTTCCTCCCTTCTCTCCCTCTCTTCTTCCCTTCTTTCTTTCCACATGCTTCATATACCATTTTTCACTTGATTCCTTTATAATCTGGTACATAGAGACATCTCTTCTTTAATTTCTACTGAGAAAACTTTGCCACCAGGTATGGCCACAACTTGTATCCTCATGAAAGAGGCTGAGGGAGCCCATCACACTCTGAGTAGCATGCCACAGCCCTGCCTGTTAGAGAGAAGCTCTTGTCCCGGAGGCCTTAAACAACAAACTTCTTTCTTTTCTTCTCTCTCCTTCCTTCCCTCTTTCTTTTCACCCTCCTCCCTTTCTAACTGATGCTCACTTTTACCAAGTTCCAAGTTCTGGCTTAGGCCCCAAAACATGAATGACTAAACATACACCATAGTTCATACTGGAATGGCTATTTTTGGTTTTGGCGGTGTAATTTTACTATGGCTGACAGCATATAGACAACATTCCTCAAATGAGCACAGGTAAGAAGAACATTCTGTGTGGGACCTTTGTCATCTTAGGCACCTTCTAGAGTAACCTTCATAAACTACTTGTTACAAAATTACAAAATTACTTGTTTATAAATTACAAAATTATTTGGAGAATAATTTTGATTAGGAAAAGAGTGATTTCTTTCTGTTTTGTTTTGTATTGAAACAGGGTCTCATTCTGAAGCTGGCTTCAATTTCTGTGTAGCTTAGGTTGGTCATAGGCTCATGATCCTCCTACCTCGGCCTAAATGCTAGAATTATAGCTTATGTCATTACATACAGTTAAAAGTTCTGACATGGATTTATTTCCTTAATATAGATGCTGTCTTAGGGTTTCCATTGCTGCAATAAAACACTGTGACCTAAAAAGCAAGTTGGAGAGGAAAGGGTTTATTTGGAGGAAAGTTTTTTATTTTACTTCCACATTGCTGTGCATTACCAAAGGAAGTCAGGACAGGAACTCACACAGGGCAGGAACCTGGAGGCAGGAGCTGATGCAGGGGCCATGGAGGAGTACTGCTGACCAGCTTGCTTCCCATGGCTTGCTCAACCTGCTTTTTTACAGAACCCAGAACCACCAACCCAGGGATGGCACCACTCATACTAGGCCTCCCCATCAATTACTAATTAAGAAAATGCCTTAGAGCAGTATCTTATGGAAGCATTTTCTCAATTAAGGTTCTCTTTTTTCAGATGACTCTGGCTTGTGTCAAGTTGATATAAGGTCAGACAGCACAAAAGCCAGTTTCTTTTGAAGTTTATTTCTGTTTGTTTTTCTGATTTAGATGAATATGTGGGATTGAATCTAAGGATAACACCCACAGGAAACTAAAGGACGCCCTGTGCTACTGCACTATTCAGTCTGGAGCTCACTTAGACCAATAGTCAGTGTCCCCAGTACATCTCAATGTACTGAGCACAGAGCAGATGAGCTCCAGTCTTTCAATGCATGACAGAAAATAACCTTCAGCTGTCAGTAACAGGCCATAAGATCCCCAATTCTCAATTGCTTATTGCTCTTAACTGATGTTTTGAAAAAATAATCTGCTATTCATGTCGTTTTAAACACGAGTATGTTACATTAAAATAGAAAATATGTAGATCATATGAACAGATCCAAAGGAATAAATTAAAATACCCACTGTTCTATGAACATGACTTTATAATGGAGTCCTAATCAGCTTTTAAAATCGTTTCTCAGATGTAAAGCCTAAAAAAAGCAACATTAAGTACAAAAAGTTTTAATTCCCATGTTATATGATGACTTGTTATTGCTGGGGTTTTGCTTTAACACTCTGGAAACTTTTGATCCCTTAGGAGTATTTTGTATTTAACTTTGTATGCACATTTAAGACACTGAGGTGAATTCAGGTAAAGGACAAGGGAAATAATTCCCAAAGAAATTTCAGAATCACCATTATTGGAGTACAGTGACTTATTAATCAAAAGGATTAGGGTAGCTCCCAACAGGAAAAACAATAAGTAAGACTATATATGTTAATATAGTTCAGTCACAGTATTTACTTTACATTAAAATGACAAGTATTTTTATAGTTCCACCCACCATGTAATTGGTTTAGTGAAGTTAATTTATTTTTTAAAACTTTCAAGTTTCTCAGTCAAAGAAATGCCTACCATGGAAGCACAAGTACCTAAGTTTGATCTCCTGTATCCATGTGAACAACCAGGGGTGGCAGCGTGTGAAAAGTGCAAGTGGGATAGCACATGCTATAATCCCAGGTGCTGTGGAGAACAAGATGGATCCCTGGGACTCCCTGGCCAGGTAACCTCACTGCAGAGGGAGCTCCGTGGTGATGAGAGACCCTATCTCAAAATGTAAAGTAGGTAGTACCTGAAGAATGACATCTGGGGTTGATCTCTGGACTTCATATACATGCACTTACACATACATTTATTCTCATACACACATGCACATACACAGAACACTGCTGCAGGATTTTGCATATATTCTGCCAACACAGGTGAAGAGAAATTTCTTCTTCTCTTCTTAAGCCTGTTTAATGGTATTAAATTCACTGTGCTGAAGTTGGAAGACAGCAAGATTTCAATATTATCTTCATGATTCACTGACCAAAAAATAATAGTAACAATAATTATAAAGTAGAAACAACTTTCATTTGTACTGAAATATAAATATAGTATTGAAAGTTTATTTCTTCATGTATGTTACTCATTTCCATCATATTCTTTCTAGAACTCGGTTTTCTTATTGGAAAAATGCCAATAATCAACTCCTGCCTTCTCAGAGAGATGCTCTGAGACTGACAAATCAAAGGCAGTGCCTGCACTCAGAATCATAAAATGAGTGTTGTGTGCTAGTGTGAAAGCCATTTGTGTAAAGGGTCAGTTTCATCATGTACATAAATATCAGGGCTCAGAAGACCAAAGAAAGGGAAGCCAGCTTAGTAGGTCTGTTATGTGAACCTGATTCTGCAGCACGCCAAAGCCTCCTACATATCTTGTGTTCTCAAATACTTACTAGATCACAGAGTAACACTAGCCCAATAACCTGTGTCTGTGATGAAAGGACACTGGCTAAAGATGTGTTCTTCTAAGAAAGGTGACCTAGTCTTGGATGATTCTAAGCTGCTTTCCATACATCAGAGCTGTGTAAGATGCTAGCACAAGCATCAGATAGTGGGCAAAGCACAGGAAGCTTTACTTTTCTCTTGGGAAAATACTGCATCAGGAAATAATTTCTGATGCTGGTGAAAAACTAGTCTCTTCCACAGGGTTACATTTGGTACTGATTTGGGGCATGCCTGCTGTAAGGCTGTCCATTGTGCTATATTGACCTCCACAAAACACTTGCAAAGTATTTGTGTTGTGGGAACAAAAAAAGAAAAGAAACACAAACAATGAACAGAAACCCCAGCTGAATCAACAGCCAACACTGAGTAGCTGGCAAAACCAAAACCAAACCAAAAAACAAAAAACAAAAAACAAACAAACAAAAACAAAACATGCCTAGCAACGAGAAACTGACAAAACTTTGTAAAAACAAAACAAAATCAGAACAAATCAGTACCTGCTTCCTTACTTCTGCAGAGGTAGAGAACTATAGACCTGATTGTGAAGTTTTGGCAGCTCTTGGGTGATTTAGAATCACCCGTTCCCCATACATTTGACAGCTTTCCTCTGATTGGTCTCATTTTTCTTTTTACCTTATTTTCACAACTACATTCAACCTTATCAGGGGCTTAGCTTGTCCCCTAGAAATTCAGGTCATTTGGGGCTTCAGAACTGGAACCATCTTAGACCTGTGTAACTGCTTGTATTCTTATGTTAATTTGGGTCCCCAAAACTGCTCACACAAGAGTCTGTAGGTAAGATACTCAGGGACCCTGCACTCAGTTGGTTCTGATTGGAAAATAAAGATACTGACAGCTAATGACTGGGCAGGGCAAACAGAGGTGGGACTTTTTAGGATTCACAAGCTAGAGACAGAGGGAGAGGAGAGGAAGAAGGAGATCTGAAATTCGGGAAAAGGAGAGAAAAGACACCATGCTGGAGAAAGTGAGGGGGAGAGCATAGCTGCCATGTAGGAGCCAGAAAAGAATGGACCCAAGAGGGCTACCAGACCAGGTTCAGGGCAGCAAAGATGGAATATAGATTTTAATAAGTAATAACTTGCGAATGTTGGAGGGAGGTGGATTAGCCACATGGAGGTTAGGAAGTAGCCCAGCCATTAAGTTGATTTATGCATATCAAAATATAAAGGCTGTGTGTGTGTGTGTGTATTTCATTCGGGAACCCAGAACATTGGGTCAGGTATCGAGGAAGGAGCCTGCCACCACTGGGATCAATGGGATCAATGGGGTCAATTTAATAATTTAATTGGGTACTGCTACAGACCTATATATAGGATGAGGCAGAAAGGGAGACTTCTGAAGGCCTGGCCTGCTCTTTTCAGAGGAAGCCTGAAGACTTTAGGATCTGATCCGCACTGCCTTGTTTGTCTCTGCCTTCACTGTTTCTTAGAAGCACACAGGGTCTGTTGAGGCTCTACCGCTCCTTCAATCAGTGACCAGAGGCTGCAGGCTGGGAAAATTGTTCCTTTCATGGCTTCCGAGGCTGCGAACATGTACATGGGCTCCATAGAGGACTCATCTATGCAGCTGCTTCTAACCTCTGAGACTACCAACCTTCAAAACATGCCAAGGATGTTGTTACCACTGGAGATTTCTTTATGCAGATTGCTCTACAATGGATGGCTCCCTGATTGGCACCCTAGGTCATCCAAGAACTTTCCAACTCTGCTGGGGATATGAACTTGGGTTCCCATGCTTGTGTAACAGACACTTCACCAGCCAAGCCACCTTCCCAATCTCCTGTAAAACACTGCTACCAATGTGACACACGTACACTTAACACACACTCTCACACACTCACACACATAACACACATATAGACTCTTTCACACGCATATACATGTACACACACATTCTCTCTCTCTCTCTCTCTCACACACACACACACACACACACACACACACACATACGCACACACTGAAGTCAGTTCAGAAGCTTGGTCTTCGGTTCATAATAGTTATATATCTGTATGAGAATAAAAGGCCTTTCTATCACAATCTCCTCTCTCAACACCTAGCAACATATGCAGCTGAAACCTGTCTAGTCAGAACGAAAGACTACTAAAGTCAGAAAGAATCTTAGTTGTTTATTGTTGTTTGTTTTGCTTTTGAGACAGAATCTTATGTAGCTTAGGCTTCCCTGGAACATACTATTTAGCACAGACTTAGAACTCACAATCCTCTCACCTCAACCTCCCAAATGGTAGTATTATAGGGATTATAGGTATACACCCTCGTACTTGACATGTTTTCAAGACACATTGACAGAACCAGAAATGCATTTACCTGGGCGATTATGTCGATAATTTCTGAATAACTATGGCATCTTCTAACACAGGATCGAGCCAAAAAATCTTCCACTAGCCGTGTTCCAATGTTGTAACCCCTGTGGATGAAGTAAAGTATGATTTGCCTGATAGATAACAAACTAGGCCCAATGTAACAGTTCAAACTGTCTTAGGTAATGGTTTTGTGTGTGTTCTGCAGGCCACAAAAGCAGAGATCAGCATATCCAGGAAATATTAATTAGTCTCTGCAAGCAGAAGAGTCTAATTGGAGGTGAGACTGGCCCAAACCTGACTGTATATTCAAAGAAGGATGCTTGCCTGAAGCCTAATATTTCTCATTGTTAGCTATTGTGAAACACAGTAAGATCCTTGCTAACTTCTGCTTGCAGGTGTGACCCTAGATACTCAAGTTTCTCATAGTGTACTCATCATGGCAGGGAGCTACATTTATAAAGCTGAGCTAGGAAGAGGGGAAGGAACTAGAGAGCTATAATTTGTTGCCACTAAAGGTTTCAGCTCTTAAGTTTCTTAAGTTTATCTCCCTTTCTCTTTCCCCTGTCCCCCTCATCTCCTTCCTTCTCTCTTCTTCACCTCCTCCTTCCCTCCTTCTCTCCCTCCCTCCCTCCCCTCTCTCTCTTTCTGTGTGTGTGCAGAGGTTGGCAAGCAACTTCAGAAAAACACATTTTTTTTGCTCCATAGAAGCTGAAATGATAGGTCCAAGGGAAAGTGCATATTTACTATATTTACCTAATACTAACTCCACCGAAGACACTACATCTAGCAGTAGCTAAAGTAAAATTCAGAAAGCTTTCACTGGGGTATCATATCATAATGGAATAAGTGGCTAAGACAGCCCAGCAGCCCCAGCAGCCTCGTTGAACAAGACACCTTGAGGAACTTAAATTTCTAAGAAGGACACCAAGAGATGCCATAGTCTTTGTCTTTCAAAAATATCTAATCCAGTTACAGAAATAAGACCTTAAAATACAAAGAAAAAGGAATATTATGTTTTATAACCATTAGCCAAAAAAGTCCTTTACTTTCACATCCATACAGAAATAGAAAAATGAAACCATCTAGACAAAGCAACAGGAAACCCAAGAAAATCAAAGTTGGTATTTTCCAAGACAATAGTTGTGCCTTGTAACCTAAAATGCAGAAGATCTCTGGTAGCTTGGCAGTTACGGAGAAATGGATTTGAGGTCAGAGTCCTTAATAATTCACCAAGTACAGTGATATGTACTATTTATTAAGAGCAGGCCATCTGTGCAGGAGAAAGAGATGTCTCAGCCATTAAAGGCTAGGCTCATAACCACAAAGGTAAGAGCAGAATATCTACTCCAAAAGACAGTAGAACAGGGACCTTAAAAGAGTCCAATATTTGTTAATTATTATACTACATAGCTATAAGCTCAGCCATGGGGCAGAGGGATGAAACGTGTGCATATTGTAGATACACAGTTATGTATATATTTGGCTTCCACCGAAGGATACAAATTTATATGTATATGTACAGTGTGAAATGCTCTTAGAAGCTATTCAAAATGTTCAAATGTGAAACCTTTTTTTCCTAGGCAAGGCCTTGCTATAGCATCTCAAACTTTATTCTTTGCCTACTATTGCATTCTTAACTGTTAAGCTATGCACTCAGTTCACCAAACATATTTTTATTTAAATAGGGGAATTTCTTTGCCTTCTACAGTTAATTCACAAAATCATGCAAAATCAACTAACAGAAATCAAATAATTTGGGATCCTTTCTGCAAATGCTGTATCAGACGTTTGTGTCCCAGGCATAACCAATGATGTCAGCTCTCATGACCTCAGGCAGTTTGTTCATTTGAGAAAGGAAAAAAGGAGTTTGCTTCTTTACAAATACAATTATCAAGAAGTGCAATAAAACTATGTACTATACCTAGAAAGAACCCTCCCAAAGAAGAGTATAGAAGACAAGAAGAATTTAAAACTTTTTTCAAGCTTTCCCTTGTGTTGACTATCTCTGCTCCTGGAAAAACACCCTTTATAATGGACCTTTTTTAATACTCTTAAAAACCTAAGAGTATTTTCCTTCACCTGAATAATCTTATAACTCATGTACAATTCCCAGTCCCTATTCTGCTATAGCGCTTTCTAATGTCCACAATTAAGAGGTTTAAAACTCTAGAGCTAGGACAGCTTAGATGCGAAGGGCAGTTGGTGGATGGGGAGAGAACAGGTTGTTGGATTTGGTCAACAAACCCGCGATGTATGAAAAAGCTGTAAGGAAATCTGAAACTTGATAAGCCAATCCAAATATATGATTATAGACTGTCTGTAGAGTCAATAAAGTACCTGCTATGCATACATAAAGCTCAGGTCACCAGCACATATGTGAAAGCTAGGCATAGTGGCATGTGTCTGTAACTACCACCAGGGGAATGGGAAGATCTTGCCAGCCAGCCAGCTCTGACCATCTGTGTTCAGTGAGATATCTTGCTTCAAAAAAAAAAAAAAAAGTTAAGGTGGAGAATTGACAAGATGGCTTAGTAGGTAGAGGTGTTTGTGCATAGGCCTAATTACCTGTGTTTGATCCCCAGAGCCCATAAACTGGCAGAATTGTTTCAATTCTCTAAAGTTGCCCTCTGACCTCTACATAATGCTGTGGCATGTGCATGAGAGCACACATGCACCCTCTCTCTCTCACACACACTATACTCCTAAATAAATAAACAATTTTAAAAACAAGTTTAAGAACAATACCACATGTGGGTGGATTAAACTGTTCCCAGAAGCCATAGGTTTTTAAACAAAAATCTCAGTGCCAAGGTTGGGCTACCTTGCTTTGAGTTGTTGGTCACAGAGGTCCATGAGGTCCTAAAAAAATATAAGCAATTGCTACTGCTATTCATTTCCCATCGAAACTAAGATATCCAAGCCAAGAATTATTGCTATGCATCTTGTTTGCAAGAGATAGATAAATCAAGCTAGCACTGGCCTAGAAGTTTCCTCCCTACTGGCCACAATCAGAGTACTGGGTGTTATGCAGGCTGCTGGGAGAATTGTCATTGGTGGTCTTACTCAGCCGTGGGTCCTGTGAACAACAATACTGACCAGCCAGGCAAGGTGAATAAAGTCATGTGACAATGGCAAGTCTGTTATGTGGTAACCACTCTCTGACTAGATTTGATGACCTCTCCATGAAAAGAAATTCATGTATAAGACTGAAAACCCACTCAGAAGCCTGTGGCTGGGGAGATTCTAGACCCTATTAGCAACTACTGTTGCTGTTTTGCTACGTGGACATGATGAACATATCAAATTGCTTCATAAATAACCGTATGTTCATATTTGTATAATAGTGCCACTGCTGGGTTTGGTAAGAAAAGCTCTCTTTTGTTGTTGTTGTTGTTGTTGTTGTTGTTGTTAGTAATGGCTCAGGTATACTCTAGTGAAAATAAATGATCACTGAATGCCCAGCCAAAAGTAGGGCCTCATTAACACTCATTTCAAGGCTTAGTGGAAATCGAGGGTGAATAAGTGGAAAGAATGTAAGAGTTGAGTGATGGGGAGAGATAAGCAATGTCAATATCTGGGCTTGAAGTGACTTTTGCACTCTCAGCAGCTGTAACTAACCACACATTCATTTGTACAAAAGTGGACCAATCAACACTTGTTATAAAAGGGGGAGGAGCTCCTGGAGTCCCAGTCTTTATGCAGGTAATGGTTGGTGAAAGAGAGAGAGACATTTTGTTCAGTGGCATAGCCACTGGTAAGGTGCTTATTCTTCTGTAAATAATTCCAATGAAACTCACAGGGTATACAGAAGATAGGAAAGCAGAGGTGAGGCTAGGAGAGAAAAGGAAGGGAAGGAGAGGAGCACAGGCAAGGTTAATGGGAGTACGCATATCAACATATACTGTGAACACATATGAAGGAGTCATAATGAAACCCATTATTATGTGTAATACATATAGGCTCATAAAGCACTTAAAATGTTAAAAAAATGAATGATAATATTGCCATAATTTGATGATCATATACTTACTTGTGGGACACTAGAAGGTTGGATATAATCTGAAAGAAACTTCACTAGTGAAATAGAAAGGAAAAGGAGCTTTATTTATAAAAAGGAGAGGTTGGGTTTTTCCTATTTAAAAGCTGTTTTAAAATGCTCAAGCAATACAAGTACTATACAAGAAAAACAAGACAAAACAAAACAAAAAGAAAAGAAAACCCCCGCGTTTCCATCGAGTCCCTCGTACATCAGTCTTCTTCTAGGGTGACTACTATTAGTCTTCTGCTTCTTTGCTTGTTTATTGCATAGCTGCCCAAAGACCACTTCTGCTTATGTAGGAGTTACATATTATAAATCACAGTGTAATTCATTGTAAGGAATTGTGAAAATTCAAAATGAAACTGTATATTCCATCATCTTACTAAAAGAACGACTTTGCTCCACCACGTTGGTTGCTCTTAAGTGACTAATAGAGGAATCCTGTCTTACCAGAGGAAAGAAAAGTCTATATTTGACAGATCTAGAGAAAAATCTAGATCTATTGTTTAAGCTGAGTTATAAGAAATCATTTTTCACTCTCGGCTATGGCTTATAGAAGCTAGGAGGAGCTGGTGAAGTGGAGTAAGCCATTAGAAACAGGAAAATGCAGTGATATCAACAAGCAATAAATACTCTACAGCAACGAGAATGCCACTTACATTTTATCCAAGTATTTGTTCACATCTTCATCTTTTTCATAATCCTTGCATAGCTGGGCAACCAGAGCTCCATAGGTGAGCACAAAAAGGTCTTTGTTCTGTAGAGGAAGTGTGTATGGTTTTGTTATAGGCAGCTATGGCAGAATATCGTGTGTCATTTATTTTTAATCTATGGGTTGGAATCACGCTCAGAGATCATTGGTTCACCTTTCTCACCCTCCAACAGCTACCAACTTGCACATTTGAGCAGTCATTTGCATTTACACACCTTGCTGGGCTAGGAGAAGTGTTCTCACATGAGAACATCGTCATACACATTTGTAACTATTGCATACTGTGATGTGCTTTTTAATGGGGAAAAGGTTTCTTTACTACTAATTTCTCATACAATTATTGTTATTTTGGGTTAGCTTATGCTTCCCACTGCCTGTTTTCAGTTGGAATGGATAACTGATGAAGCTTGCCATGAGTCTGCATAGCCTCTTCTGAGTCTTAGATCTGCCAAGAAGGACTTCAGGGTGTTCCCAACCACAGTAGCAAGCCAGATGGAATTCTTTTTGCTTTTTGCTTAAAGAAAAGATGGGCATTTTATAGGAGTCAAATATAAACATTAATTACTTCTTTTAAAAAGTAGAACTTAAAATTGTGTTCCAATTTTTAGAGTGAATTATAAGCAAAAAGAAGTCCAGTAATGCTTCATTTAGAAAATAAAAAAGAGAGAAAAAAGAGAGAAAAAGAAAAGAAAGAAATCAGAAAAGATAATTTGATTTACCCATTTTAAAAAAGTCTGTCTTGCTTTCACCAGGAAATAGTACCCACAAAAGGGAAAGAAGCCTAGTGAGAACGTGTCCTACACTGTCCACCCTACAAACTAAATGAAGGACTCAGAGAACATAGCAACCTGCCAGCTATCAGGAGCCAGAAGAACTCCTCCAACTCCACGTTCTAACTCTACCACAGAGTTAATCATGGAGGTCCATGTATGGAGGGAACAGATCGCTGTCGAACTTGTTTCATACACAGTATTAGATTTTTGTAAGAGGTCAATATGGATTTCAGGGTAGGAGGGCCATCCTTAGCTCTACCATAAAGTGTCTTAGCTTCGTAAATAGAGGAGCAGAGGCCTGATAATGTTTTAAAGATGGATGTGAATGGCTTTTAAAAAACAATAAAATTATTATTATGAAACCAAATAACTTCTCTAAAACACCATGACTTTTTATACAAATAATTCCAAAGTTAACCCAATTCTTCAGGGTCCCCCACTGGGGGACATCTAAATGAAATGTGTGGGTTTATATCATAACAAATATGTCTCCTTATCAAGTAGAAATATTTATTGTTGATAATTTTTAAGAGAATCTAAATATTAGTTATTACATATGGGCCCAGTTTATGTGGAAATTAGAAATAAATGTCAAAAGTATATGTAACATATACTTTATAAACTAATTTATATTACATGTTAGTTTGTATTATAGTAATATATAAAATTCAGGTATAGGAAAATATTAGTACTTTTACCAGGAAATAAGGAATGTAAGTAAGAGACACGAACAAAAAATCATGTTACCCTAACACTGAGGGTCACTAATTCTCATTTTTATTCCTGTTTTTCAAGACCCTCACACAAAACACATCAAATACCCATGGTTTATAAATGAAGCTTCTGACTAGCATAGAAGAAGCCACAGCAAAAAACGAATATTACTATGTACCAGTGCTGGAGATTAGAAATAAAGAAGTGGGAATTAGGGAAGGAGATGGGAGGATAGCAAGGGGAGGGAGAGAAGGAGAAAAGGGGAGAAGGCAGGGAGAGGGAGAGGGAGAGGGAGAGGAGAAAGAAGGAAATGGGGAGGGGGAAAGGGAGGAAGAGGAGGAATGTGTTTGTTTTCATTCTATATATAGAATTTTTTCAGAGAAGAGAGAAGAAATTGTGCCTCTTCTATCTCTCACAGCCTTGAGTCTCAGGTACTCCTTCTCCCATGGGATATACTAATAATCTTTGAAACATGGTTATTTCCTGAGTTTTAAGTACATGTCCAAAAAAGGTCCATTTTTTTTCATCCTGCATCATGACCAGAGATTATATTTTCAACTCCATATCTATCATATCTTTGTAGGTTTCACATCCATACTACACATCCCGAGAAATATCATCAGGAATCTTTATGGTTTTAAAACAATAAAATCAATCACTTTCAATGTGTAAATAGAACTCCAGTAATTATTTTCAGTGGTTTTAGACACACTAGTATAAAACGGTTTTAACTGTTGTGTGTGCACACGTGTGTAGTGATCTAGGCACAATAGGAATTATGTATGATATATTTTTGTCATTTGATAGATAACAGACCAATTGTTCAAGAGCCCAGGATGCAAGATGAAATAATTTTAGGCATTTGTGACTGTGGCACACACCAGGTTGTCGATGCAGCCTCCAGAACACAGGGATAAAATCACCTAATAACACTAAATTCCCACCAGTCTCTGAGATTATTAATACAGCATTAAAACAGAACCCTAAATTTTCCTACCTGTAACATTTGCATTACTGATGCTACAGAGAAAGGTTTAAAAAAACAAACAAACAAATAAAACAAAAACAAAAAATCAAAAAAACAAAAAACAAAACAAAAAAACAAAAGTATTGTTTCAATTTAAATGTGCCAAAAAAAAAAAATCTTAGCAATAAGTAAATTTGGAAGCCATTGTCCTTTTTATAAAAGACAATGGCTCATGCCGAATACAAACACATTTAGTACTAGGCAATGTATTTTTAATGACAATCTTTTGATTCCTAGTGTTTTGACAATCTTTTCTTGTTCAATTTATATATAATTGACTTTACATTTTATTTGCTTTTTAATGTAACATGAAATATAAAGAATTGATTAATGGTCTGATATTTTATCTTAGAGGCAAAAGGATTATTTGACACCTTTATTTAAGTCATCCATCAGCAAAGAATACCTTAAAAAATCTGTATAAAAACTGATCGCTCTGCTACACTGTTAAGAGATGCTTGTAACTATTTCCAGAAGGGCCATTCACTAAACATCATCTTTGCTTCACTGAAACCTTCTACATGTAGTAGCATCACTTCCCCCAGACACACAAAACATCCTTCAAGAAAACATTTGCTGAAAGAAAGAAGCAAGGCTCTTTGGCAAGAAGGTCTTACTATTTTGTGATATTCTGGCCGTTTGTGCACAGGACGAGACATCTTTCCTGGTAGGTGAAAAGATCTTCAGTTTTTTTTCTTCGGTCTGTGGCTTAGATTCATATCAGTAGTCCTCTCCCATCTTTTGTCTTAGCAAGTTCTTCCTTGCTTTGATGCACCAGTGCTTTCTACTGCCTTTGCTCTTTGCTGAATGGAAGAGAGAGAAAAAATGTGAACAATGCCTTATATCTCTGTAACCTGCTGCTGATCCAGGAACAGCTTCACTTGTCATCCAGGCCCATAAAAGCTCACAGTGTGTGTGAAGTCAGACCCAAAGCACAAAGACACTAAAAATTCTCTAGCCCCAGGGAGTTGATGAGTGGTGTTTTGTTCTGGTGCCAAGGCATTGTTTTAAAATCAGGAACAGAAACCTTCGCAATCCAAGACGGATCTAAATGTTAGCATTATTCACTTCTGTATTGATTGTTCTGTGAATCAGAGAGACAGGATCAGCAATCTTTAGGCACTAAATCCTGAGCTTAAGCCTGATCAACAAATGAGTTTTACATTGTCCCCAGAACAGTGCCTGCCCGCATCTTGTGGGTTTCCAACATTCAAATATATTTAGAATCTTGCCTTTAAAAGATAACTTTTTATAAGAGCCAACAGTAATTTTAACGAGCCCTAAAGCAGACGTATTTTTTTACAAAGCTGTTGCGCAGAATGGGCGCTCTGCAGTTTAATAATGTATAATGATTCTGGCAGAGAGAGTAAGTAAGCCCTTATCTTTCTTTTGATAGTTTCTAAGCTATTGGATTCTCTCTTTATCTATGCAAAAGTACAGATATTTAAAGTTTAAATAAGAAATCTCATCGTGACAACTGCAGGGTGTGGGGTTTCAAAGCTGTTCCAGAAATAGACACGGGAAGTTCAGTTGGGAAGGCAGTCTTCTACTGCTTCCATCGTGAGACAATTAGCCCTATTGGTTCTAGAACACTCTTCCTACAAAGCAAACCCTGGCGAGCCCTTTGAAGAAGAGTGGGGCACAGTTGAAAGAGCCTTGGATGGTTGACAAGGCTCCAGTTCAGTTGCTGCTCTCCTGATTGCTGGCTGTGTGGCCATGGGCAAGCCACTTTATTGCTCCATGGCTGTTTCCACATCTGTGAAATGGCAGTAGTAATATCTACCTTACAGAATACTTTGACTATCAAAGAGATGATATATATTGTAAAACGCATTATAATGCACTACATAAAACCTAATTACTGCAGGCTGTTCTTACAGGTGGATATATGGGATCAAATTTTATACTGTGTTCTGTGAAACCATGATCTCAGGGAAAAATCAGTTTTAATTGGTCTGGAGATTTGACAGCTTTTTAGGGGTAGACTAATGAGTTATATTTACAACTTTATAGCTTACAGTGTGATTTTCACTATCTGTGTTATTTTAATTCAACTACAGTCATTGAAGTAACCAGTGTAGTATTCATTGCCATTTTACAGGATAGGTATATAGAATAAAAAGACTAAAAAAGCTTTTCAAGCTCATCTGGATAGTAGAAAACAGAAAATTTGCAGATTCCAAACCACCTCCCTTTTATCTATTGTATACACTCTAATGTAGTTGATAAAAAAAAAATTTTAGAAGTAGATTCTAAACAAACACGAATGTGTAATTGATAGCACGTTGCCAATTTAGGGGGTGCAATTTGGAATTCAAGGTAAGAGATCCTGAGCAGGAAAAGTAAATGGGCTTGTAGAGGGGGAAAGTGGCACTGTAATCAACAATAACACAAGATCGCAGCTATATTGTGCATATCAAGGCCACTACAGAGCTTCAAAGACATCATCATGGGTGTTGTTCTGTACTGAATGCTATCTGTGGAGATCTGTGGGGCTTTGGTCTGGCCTGGGCGACCAAAGAGTTGTGTTCTCTGAAGGGGATGAGGCAGTTAGTCTTCTGCTGCCACTGCTGCTTGGGAGCGGCTTGACACTATGCACTAGGCCTCTTTGGGCAGGGAGGGGGAGTCAGGTCTAAATGAAATACTGGGTCTCTTCCACAACTGCCTCTGCTCTGGAGTCTTTGTGAGTGGCTAGGAGTTATGTTTGGGGCTATTGAGCAGGAAGTGGCTGAGGTAGGCTCGAGTAGCTTCCAGCAGCAAAAGCTTTGAAAGAGAACTTGTGACAGGTGCTCTCAGATGACCTTTGATGAAATAACTCTTGTGCTTTATTCCTTGTAGACAGGATCTTATATACATTTTGGGGTACGTTGGAGTTTATAAGCAGATGCTTTCTATTGCTTGGTCTGAGATGTTAGGGATGCCTCATCTGCGTGTGGAGGGGTTTCGGGCACTGCCCCTACATGGCTGATTCTCATGGTCCTCTCCATGGTGTATCATGGTCATATGTTCCAGAACAAAAAGCTGGTTAGGAGTAGATGAAACATCTACTGTCCTCAGGTATGGGGATACCAGGGTTTCGGAATCCACGCTGCCTTACTTAGTTTTCTAGCAGGGTCCACTGTTCCACACATGGGTGCCTTTAAAAAGGTGCAGCCTAACCTTTGATCTCTATACTCAGGAGGCAGAGGCAGGCAGATCTCTGTGAGTTCCTGGTCAGCCTGGTCTACAGAGTGAGTTCCAGGATAGCCAAAGCTATGCAGAGAAACCTTGTCTCAATAAACCAGAAAGAAAAAAAGAAAGAGAGAGAGAGAGAGAGAGAGAGAGAGAGAGAGAGAGAGAAGAAATAAATTAGAGGTGAATCCTTCTAGACTAACAAGGATCTTTGCTGTCCAAAGATCCCCAGATAGGACCCAGCACCTGAGGTGGACGCTGCATACATGACAGGTACACAATATAAATCTTAGACAGATAGCTGTAGTCACTGTCACTTGGGCACTGGTTTGCTATTTTTCATACTGTAAAACAACCTCTTTCAACACTTCTTGACATCTGTGTGCACTTGTGTTTCCCAGGACCCTTCTTTTTGTTTAGAAAACATCCTTCTCTCAAACAGAGAGCATAGTTTGGTGCTTTAGAAGGCAAATGATTAACATTTGCCCTGGCACTAGAGTAGGGAAGAGAATTGTGTCAAAATAATGCCCAAGTGTTGTTTCTAGTTTTAGTAAGAATCTTTAAGCATAGTAGAATAGAATTTGGAGCTGGGATTAAAAGAAAGAAGTATCTTTTGATTACCCAGCTGTCAGCCACCACAAGTAAACAGTGTCTTTGATCACACCTCTACCCAGGTCCTTTTGGGGGCAGCGGAGCAATTGAGTAAAGACTTAGGAAAATCCTAACAGAGTTACTTACAGCAACCAAAGAACTTATACAGGGACTTGTTTCTTCTTGTAAGTCTTTTGTAGGACCTAATGATATGGTGCAATGGGTAAGAGTATACAGGGAAAAGGACCCTAGTTGAAATCCCCAGTATCTTCCTAACATGTCAGGCATAGCTACAAGTACTCAGAACCCCAGCACTGGTAGGCCAAGACAGGCAAATTCTGGGAGATAACTGATAAGCCAGCCTAGCAGACCCAGTGAACTTTCAGTTCAGTGAAAGACTCTGTTTTATAAAGTAAAAGGTGGTAGAGGAAGACACCAGTGTCTTCCCCTGGCCTCCATTCATGTTTCTTTTCTATGTGGGCTTTAACTGAATTTTGATACAGGTGTATTTATGAAAGAAAGGGTTATGTGGTCACCAGAGTCACCTAGGAGAGGCATAGGCAGGGTAACAGAACACATGTGATATTAAAGTGAAAGGGAAATATGGGGGTACAAAAGATTAAGTGTGGGTGGGGAAGGGGTAAGCAGAGGGTTAACCCAAATCCAGTGCACACAGAAATGCTGAAAAGGATCCTGCAAACCACATCTTTACAGATCTGCATCAATGAAGCTCTTCTCCAGTAGGGCTCAAACAGTGCTCTTCTGTGTCCTCTGCAGCTCCCATAAGGAATGCTCTGTCATTTTCATCCCTACTTAATCATATACAAGATACTGTAATAAATGAGCTAATAATCACAAAAAGGATGTGGTGTGTGCTATCAAGCTTTGCTGTATGTGGTTCAGGCTTTGTTTTAAGACATAAAGCAAGTCTGAGCTAGCTAAAATATCCAAAACTTGCTTAAATCCTATTTTTTTTCCTACTTAGTGGTCGTCACTCTGTGGACCTTGGTATTTTATCATTCTTATGCATTTGCTAAAGTTCCACTTATGTTCTTATTCCTACAGAATATGTAACAGTACATGTAACTTTATTTTACAGTGGTATCGTGTAGCATGCACCACACACCCAGAATTTTGCTCTCAAGGGAGCTTGTTGAGGCTCATCCACAGCCGTACCTGTCACTGTACATGATTTATTCACACAGATTAACATCAGCCCAGCAAGTCTTTCTTGAAAGAACCAGATAGTAGGTTAGTTAGGTTTTGCAGCCATACAGATTCTGTCATGATAATTCCTCTTTGTCAGTGCAAAAGCAGTCATCTCCACATAAGTAGCAGATATAGCTATTTTGTGACAAAACTTTACTAGTAAGCACTAACATTTGAATTTCATTTAGTGTTCATGTCACATATTTTGCATTTTAAATTGCAAAAGTTATTCTTAACTCATAAGTCAGACAAAACAAGCAGTGGCCAATTTGGCTACCATGCTACATGTTAACCCCACCTCTGCAGTATTCCATTGCCTTGGTTTCTGAATCAAATTCCTTGTTATTGGATATTGATACTGAGATTTCCTTGGTGATTCTCTGGGGATGATCTTGGGGACCATCAACCAATTTCAGAGGGAAATTATTTGTGGGACTTAGAAAATATTTATCCTCTATTTTTAGGCTTTAGAACGTTATATATCTTTAGCAATCTGACTTAGAATAAATTGCTAAATTTATTCTTTTTATCTTTTATCTACTATTGCTTATTTGGTCACTTGTTAGTGTTACATTAAAAATCTTCCTGTGAAATAATTCTTTCTTATTATTTGGCTGGATCTTCCACTTACATATTTTAAAGTTATGCCATCATGGACATACAGACTGACACTCCTATATCTTCATAATTCAGTGTTTGTACTTTGATATAATGTGCAGGTAGTCCTTTAAATGACCTATATTCAGTTTCTCCTTCTAATGTTATTCTTCACGGTGGTCCATGCTTTCATATCTTTGTTTTTAAGCTTTGTATACAGTACAGTTTGGGGAAGCTCACTTGTAAGCAGCACGGCTGTTTTTAAAACACTACACGAGCAGGTTTAAACCAGCTCTGGTATGGTGGTTAAAGATGTGTGTCAGGCTACCTAGGTCCTAATTTTAACTCCTCCATTCATCTGTGTCGGGTGCTGGGCAAGTTCCCTAAACTCACCAGACCTGAAGATTGGATTACGTAGGGAATTCAGTGTTCTTAACACTGTGCCTAGCAGACAGTAAACATTCAGTCACTGTTAGTTCTTTAGATATTTTTTAAATCATTTTTATTGATCTCATTTATACTGTAGATTTGTCTTTTCTTATTATCTTTTTGTCTTTATTTACTCTCTCCTTCCCTATAAAGATTCTCTTTTTATTCCCTCTGTGTTTTAAATGATCTATACATGGGATATCTAGTCTTAGTGATCATACTTAAAATGTTTATGGTTTATTGAGACATATTTGATACACAGTTTGATAAGTATTTAAATCAAGTTTTTTTTTAACTGATGTAATTAACACTGTTATCTCCCTGTTCTATGTTTATCTATTTGGTATCTATTAATTAGGGGGTCAAATAATAAGCTATTAGTATTTCCCCTATAAGTCAGAGATCAAATACCAGAGCCATAACCTTATCGAATGCTCACATACTGAGTTAATATTTTCTGCCCTAAATTAACCATTCCCAGGTTGCAGATGTATAGAGATAATCTCTATGCCCCAAAGCCCACTAGATTTATTTAAAAGTCAAGCTCCACTGTTCTCCTGATGTGCTTTATCTTTCCCACAGATATCCCAGTAAAGGTTCTGGTCTAGGCTTTCTCTTCCTTCTCTCACCTTCTGACCTAGTTTGAAGCTTCCTAGTATGACCTTGCTTGGCATTCCCTGACCTGGTGTCCTGGGGAAAGAAAAAGAATGAATCTTTCTATAGCATATAGCATCCACAACTCCAAACACTGTGGGCAGAAAAGTATGCCTCTCAAAAGTTTTCTAGTTTCTTTACAACTCCTCTCTTCTTATCCCTTTCCCCCTGTTTTTCTCAAAAAGCACCAATCTATTTATATTTTCTAGAGTTTGTTGTTTTGAGACAGAGTCTGTCTATGTAGTCCTTGATGCCCTAAAACTCACTATGTAGACCAGGCTGTCTTTGAACTCACAGATATCCACCTGCCTCTGTATCTACCTCTTAAGCACTGGGATTAAAGGCTTGTGCCCCATACCTGGCTATATTTTCTAGAGTTTTGTATAAAGAATATCATACATAGTTACTTTTTCAGTTTTTCATTTAGAAATTTATTCCTTATATATATATATGTATACATGTATATGAATATATGTATATATATAAATATATGTATACACACACATATATATGTGTGTGTGTGTGTGTGTGTGTGTGTATGTGTGTGTGTGTGTGTGTGTGTGTGTGTGTGTAATTTATGGGAGAGGTAATATTGGCTATATACCAGCTTGTTAATTCAGTCATATGGTGATGGACATTTGGACTGTTTTTAGTTTACAGCTTTTATAAAGTTTCTATGGATATTCGGGTATAAGTATTTACATAAATATATGCTTTCTTTTATCTATTAACAAATAACTGGGAGATACGAACATTATATGGTGTGGATAGATAATCTTTTAAGAAAACCACAATTTTCCAAATGGACTTGACATTCCTGTCACCAGTGTGTGAGAAATATTGCTTCTCTGCCTAGCTTTTTTCTTTCCTTTCAGGCTTCATCTCTCTTCCATGTCCTCAGTTGCTTTTTGAACTATATTGTCTGTCTGTCTGTCTGAGTTGTGCTTCCTCAGCATACTCTCTCAGTTCACTAATGACGTGTTTTAGCACACCCAGCTGAGGGTTTGAGAATGAAGATTTATAAATCCAATGGACTCCCATTTACATAGAAATTGTATGGTAAAGAATTATTAGTTAAGCAGCAAAGATAACTTCCATGTTTGATCATTTCATTTATTTAAAGCTATAAAACTATTTGAAAAGTCACATTTTGTGTAACAAAAGACTACCATAAAAACAAATTTTAATTTAACTTTTATAACAACATAGCAACACTCTATTGACAGATAGCTCTGTTTTGAGGTAGTTTCCTTGTTCCTGGCTTCCTGGTTTTTTTTCTTTAAAAAAACATTTTTGGGACCTCCTAGAAGTTTCGGATTCTTCTAATATTTGATACTTTTTACATTACTCTGTGTTTTGTAATGCTTTGTCTGGAGGATCTGTTTGTCACTGAGATACGAGTGTCTCTGTTTTGCTTCCTAGACTGTTGTGTGATGCTTAGCATTTTCTGTGGTACAAAGTGGTGCATTGAAAAATGGAGGGAATCTGCCTGGCAAGTGTGCTGTGGTCATCCCTGATGAGACCCTGAGACGTTCTCTTTTCAAAGAAAACTGAGATCTCTTCCCTTTCTCCCAGCTACGATCTGGTATAATTATTATTAGCTCAGGATTCACAAAGTATATAAGAGAATCCTTTAAACATACAAGGATGTTGGGTTACTTGACACAACCAGTTAAACCAGTACTATCCTATAAAATGGTCACAGCTGGTAGAGTTTAGCCATCAGAAAGGGCTACCAGCTGGCTGTGTCAGAGCTTCCACGATGGGCCCAGATCTCAACTGTATTTCGTCTTCTCTGCTCAGAAGTGAACCGTGCATCAATTCTTTGATAGCGATTTTGACCGTTTGTGGGCAGCAACTGTTCTCCTCTTACACATTCAGTTGTCCATGTCAAGTCGGAAAAAATTTTTATTATGGTTCAGCTTTTCTTGTGGTTCCTGCCTTGATCCTTCTGATTGCTGGCTATGCTCTACGAGGCCAAATGTGGTCAGTTGTCAGCGAGTACTGCTGCTGCAGCTGTACCCCTCCATACCGGAGAAGCAGCCCCTTGGAGAGGAGGTTGGCCTGCCTCATGTTCTTCAGCATCACTGGAAGGGCTCTGGTTGCTCCACTGACATGGCTGACGGTGACCCTGCTGACAGGTACCTACTATGAATGTGCAGCAAGTGAGTTTGCCTCTGTGGACCAGTACCCAATGTTTGCTAATGTCACTCCTAGCAAACGGGAAGAGATGCTAGCTGGATTTCCATGCTACACGTCAGCTCCCTCTGATGTGATTCCAGTAAGAGATGAAGTGGCTCTTCTACACAGATACCAGTCACAAGTAAGTTCATGACCTCCGCGCCCCACTCCCGCACACCCCCTAACCCCCATTGTCCTACTATTCCAGACTTGTTACAATCTCTGTGAAGACACTGAACATATTGCAGGTCTACTGTTTCTCATATTATCTGAATTCAGAAGACATGAATCAAAATGTATTCTACTGGACATCTGCATACACATAGATAAGATGTCGGGGATTAGTAGACCTGTTTCACTCCTGTCACCTTACCTTAGTAACAAAGTAGTTTGGCTGTTGTTGATTTTGTTCTTGTTCTTAGTTGTACTTCTCCATGCTTTCCATTCCTAGTTGTGAAAGAAACACCGTGATAGCATCTGTCACGTAAATGGTTGTGGATGAGAAAATGAACTAACACATTTAAAGAGCTCATGACTGTACCCACTTTCTGTTAAAAACCATGAATTTTAATAATATTATACATATTATCAGTACTGTGCCCTATCATTAAAAATCATTTTTCTGCAGGTTTCCACATTTGTGTTCTTCTATGCTAAAAATATTTTTCTAGAATTACAGGAAGCTCAATTTTGTTTTTAAAATCTCCAGTGGTGGTTCTAAATGTAACATACATGGACAAATCAGTGTCAGAGAGATGGTACAGGAAGAAGACATGAGCCTGCAATACTTTTAGGTTAAATTCCAGTAGTGCAGTTTTATATTTTGGCAAGAAGAACACATGACTTGCTCCAAAAAAATGAATTCAAACATATTTTCAAAGTACTAAACCTTAAAGCACTGATTGCAAAGGCTTCCATGGATGTTGGCCTCTTATCTTTCAGTTGTTTAAATATTGATCATTTAGAAAAAACAAAATCAAGACACAGAATCCTGAAATGCTGCATTAATACCCAATCGAAGAGAAGTCAGAAATTTTCCATTAGATACTATTTGTCACAATTGTTTTTTTTGGGGGGGGTGGTCATTTTGTTGTTTGTTTGTTTATATTGACTAATCACAAAACTATCTCAGGAAGAGGAGCTTGTGAAGGCTTGCAGGAGAAAAGCCAGAGGCAGAGGACATCTGCACTGCCCACCTGTGACTGTTAGCATTCTCCCCCATTAAACTTTGCCTTCCTCATTTACCAGTTGTTAAATACTTTTAAAAGAATGATACAGAGGGGAACAAAAGAGTCTACGACAAAAATATCCAGTGTTTAAAACACAGGAACTAAGTAGTCACAAATAAACCTAGTTTGTCTAAAAAGGAAAACGGTAAGGAACTAGGTGCAGCTCATAGTTGCTCACCGACTTCTTCGGCTACAAGAGATAAGCAGAAAGAGAGATGCGGGAAGAGGTGGCTGTGAATACTTGGTAGCAGGTCACTGAAGACCTTGGGAGGCTGCCATTAGTGTCCATCACAGCGTCATCTTCACTACTGTTATTATCAAATATTAATTAAGCCCCCAACAAACTCATGGGTCCACACCTAATGATCAAGAAGTAAGATTGGGTTATAAGCAAAGGGCAAGGTTCAAACATTTTATATAAGGTTAATTGGTGGTTTATAGCGTCTATCACTTCAAGGATGGTACTTATAATCCATCCCACATTAACAGGTCAAATGCTTTTGTAATATGAAGGCTCTGCTGAAATGGCTTAACCTGTCCTTCTATCACAGATATTTCCATACCAAATGATCATCATTCTATAGTATATATTAAGAACCGGAAGCACAGATTTTACCCACATCTTAGTTCTGAGGTCTGTCGGGCTCCCTCTTCCCACAGCTGTTTCTTGAATATTTGCTGAATCAATGCTTGAACCCACTAATTTCTTGATGATTATTTGTAGATGTTGGGCTGGATTCTGATTGTTTTGGCAACCATTGCTCTCCTGGTCTCCAAATGTCTGGCAAGATGTTGCTCTCCCCTCACCTCTCTGCAGCATCACTACTGGGCCAACCACCTCTACAACGAGAGAGTGCTCTTTGAGCAAGCTGCCGAGGAGCATTCCCGACTTCTCATCAGACATCGAATCAAGAAAGTGTTTGGCTTCATTCCTGGGAGTGAAGACATCAAACATATTCGCATCCCTTCGTGTCAAGACTGGAGAGAAATCTCTGTACCCAATCTTCTATGTGTGGGTGACACCTCACAGGGTCCCTATAGCTTCCTTGGAGACAGGGTGGTTGAGGAAAATGAGGAAGACAGACAAGAAGGTATTGAAATGAAACCTTGAGAGCTGCACCTTTCAAAGTCCAGGGTGCCTGATTTTTTTTTCTGATGCTAGAGTTTCTGTACTATCTCTTCTTTTCTTTCTCTCTGACACTTAAGGACAGAAGTCCACCCAAAATCCTATTTCCAAAATCAATATATAGATCGGAAACCTCCCCATCTTTATGCAGTTTTATCACATGTTCACGATGACTGTTGTGTCATGATGGTCCATTTTGAATGGGCATGGAATTTTAAGTCAACTGGAATTTAGCTGTGTTACACAGTCCCTGTGCAAGTATCAATAATTTGGAGTGCTATTTTGTCCTATGCTCATAATAGCTCCCTCAGAGACCTATTGAGATTAAATGTGATGGCAGGAAACATTTACCACTATGCTTTTCATAAAGTGACCACAAAACAGCATCACTTGCCTCTATCCTCTCCAAATTCCATCTCCTATCATACCTCGATCTAATATTTGGTTTTCTCCTTGTCTTCATTTAAATGATATGTTCTTTATTACCTTTTCTCTGTATATGCAGCTTACTAGAGAGGAAGGTAGGATGAAATGGTCTTTCTGAAGTGGCAGCAGTGAGGAAGGTTTTGAGTGATGTCCTGTGCTCAGGATGATGGTGGACCATCACATTATCATTACTATTAGATTATTCTCAGCATCACAGAAGGGGTGTCTTTATGACAACTTCTTATAAACTTTATTCTAAAGCTTCCCCTCTGTGCTCCACAACAGAGGTCCCAACTGTAACTTTTCCTTTGTCAATTTTTTTCTTTTATGCTCCCAAACCTCTTTAAGGAGCTAAGGAATGAAGTTGTATGATTTCTAGTTGTTTCTTGAACTCAAAGCAGCAGGCGCAGTGAGGGGAAGGGGGGCTGGAAAGATGGTTCGTTGAGTCAGAGCAAATACTGCACTGCTGAAGAACCCGAGTTTGGTTCATAATCATGTTTCATGTCAGGTGGTCCTTGCTACCTGATTCCAGATCCAGGGTATCTAACACCTCTGACCTCCACAGGTACCCGTCTCACAGGACCTTAACCCCACAGAGAAACATACACATACATGATTTTAAAAATAAATAAAATGAACCTGGGGCAAGATAAACATTAGAAAATATGTCTTGATTAGATTTGCTTCAAACCTGATTTCTGTCACGTTCACTTAAGCACCTGGCTCATGGGCCCAGTGAGGGACCTCAGGGTTTTTGTTTATTCACTTCTTTAGCCAAAACAATTTTTGATTGCCAGAGAACCAACTGCTGATGACTTTCAAGATCAACTAACTGGATTATCTAAAATGTCACCAATTTCTTATTAATGAATTTGTATAGAATTATGGAAGGTTCTATTTTGTGTCAAACTCTGGGTGCTTTGTCTTGACAGAAACAAGTAAGAAGGAATTTTTGAGAAAAGAAAATCCTTTCAGGAGGTTTCCTGATAGTTCATTGCTTAGTGTGACACTTTGCTTGGCCAGAAGATTGTCCTGAACTCACTATCAACGAAATGAAAGTCAGACCATCTCTATGGGGCTTAACTTGTTGATTTGTCAGGTAGAAATAATGATACCTTATGTTGTGGAAGTCAAGGAACTGAACCAAATGAACTACTGAAGTCCTTTCCTAATCTGATAAAATGTTTATATTCACTGTTACATAGGGTAATCCATGTGTATAGAGGAGTGGTTTTCAGCCTTCCTTATACTGGCACCCTTTCATACAGTTCCTCATGTCGTGATGACCTCCCAGCCAGTAACATTATTTGTGTTGCAACTTCACAACTGTAATTTTTCTATTGTTACAACGCATAATGTAAACATCTGTGTTTTCCAATGGTCTTAGGTGATCCCTGTGAACGTTTCATTCAACTCTTATGGGGTTGTGACACACAGATTGGGAAACATTGGTATAGAGCGGTTCTATACAGTTGCCTCTTCACTGAGTTGTATCTTTATCTTTCTCTAAAAAACATCAACTGACATTCTGTTTTTGAAAGAACACTAAGAGCGACTTCTTTCAGGTGGCCTGGGAAAGCTAGCACTACCGTGTCAATTAACTCTGTACTCGGGGCGGATACAATGTTGCAGAAGCAATTTTCAAAAGGGAGCTGAAGTAGATGTATATTGTGGAAAAACCACTCAGTTCCCTCCAATAGGAAAGTTAGTAAATATGGAATATCTCATCCATTTTATTCTCAAAATTCCCATGAAGCTTGAGAATTCTCTGTCTCTACTGATCCAAGAGTTTTTACAATTTCCTCTGTCCTGGGACTTACTAGTAAATGAATCATCTTCAGCAAACTCAGAATTGGTTTATTAGTTTTCAGGACCTTCACCACAAAAGAGACTCTTCAATAAGGTTTTCAATTAACAGCACAATCAAAGAATGTATGAAGTTATAGTGTTACGTCACCAGGAAGATTGGTAGTTGCTTAGGACTTCATTGGAAACAGCCTCTGGCAGCTTCTAAAGCCCTCTCCTCATCAAACTCAGACATAGATTTTCTCAGACACAGAAAGCTTACCTTCTGAGCCAGTTAATTGTGGTCATGGCTTTTTGGTAAAGGAGATGGAGAAATCCTGATTTACATGGTTTCAAAGAACTCCTAGCATCTATATGAATGCATGAAGAACAGCGTATATACTGGGGATTTTATTGTATTGTGTATCATCTATTTCAAGTAAAGTAAATTGATATTCCTCCCACCTTTCATGTATTCTTTTGTTCTGCAGCTAGCTAGGTAAATTTTTTTCATTACGAACATGGCCTTCCTCTCCTTTATGCTAAATGGATTTATGTAATTATAAAACATATAATTAAAATCAATTATATGTACTAACACCTACCTTATATTTTTGCTGCCAAGTTCTTTTGGCTGGCACATCAAATTCTGTGGCTTGGCAGAGACAGACTTGCTGACTTCTCCTTTGTCAGCTCCACTACGCCACCAGGATTCAGATCACCTTTCTCGGAGAAAAATAAACCCAAAGCTTAGCTCTGGCTGATTCTGACTCCTTTATGCTAGCAAAGCTGAACTGCACAGACCTTAACTTACGCTTCGTCACTCTCCTTAACTCTGTACTCATTTCCAGCTGTGTTTTTGTTCAAAAGTTTAAATTAATGACTGCAATTGGAAACAGCAGTGTGGGGGCTCAGCGTTTAATAGCACTTGTGCCTTTCCAGAGCATCTGCATTCTGTTGCCAGCACCCACACCTGGTGGTTTATAACCACATGTAACTCTAGTCCTATGAGATCTATATCGCTTCCCTTTGCCCTCCTCTGCCTGCTCGCACACACACACAAATAAAAAATTAATTAAAAAAAAAAAAGAAACACCAGTATGGGTTTGCTGTTCTCTTGCATCTAGTTTGTACTAAAAAGCAAGCACAAACCTTTACATTTTGATATCACATAACTAATTAATAGGCTTTCTGAATGCAGAGTACAAATATATTTTCTAGCTCAAAAAAAAATCCCCAAATATATAGACACAATGTTAAGTTCAACATACAGCATACCAAAAATTAGTATGTGATCAAGAAAGAGCAGAGTTACAGGCTTGGGGGACAGACAGATTTAAAACTGGTTGTGTGAGCTGGAAGGTAACAAGTACACAAATGTGACTTCTGGCCGGAATAGCACACGGTAGTTCTAGACAAGCAAACTGCATTGTTCTGGACGGAATAGCACACAGTAGTTGAAGACAGGTGAACTGCATCGTTCTTGGTGGAACTTATTTGGCTGTTGTAAACTCCGAGAATGATGAATCAATCTTTAATCTCAGCATCTAGGGAGACTGCAGCTTTCATGTATGGTTTCCTCTGTTGCCACCTAGTGGTATATATGCATATACGCACCTATCTGTAGTGGGCGACTGCAGTACCAATGGAGCACTAAAAAGTTATGAAATCTGAAGCATTACAAACACTGAAACATTTAAAATAGCAACATGAGGGATTTGAAATGCTCCATCAGTAAATCTATACAAATATTTCCAACTTGAAAAAACACTCTCGCCCAGCACTTGAGAGGCAGAGGCAGGTGGATTTCTGAGTCCGAAGCCAGCCTGGTCTACACAGTGAGTTTCAGGACAGCCAGGGCAACACAGAGAAACCCTGTCTTGAAAAACCAAAAAAAAAAAAAAAAAAAACCACTCTCAGAATTACAACAATCACCCTGTCCTGGAGTCTCAGGTTCTCTCTCTCTCTCTCTCTCTCACACACACACACACACACACACACACACACACACACACACACAGAGGCTCATGACAGCACTATAATCTTGTTTCATTCAGAAGACCATAGTTATGAAGGGTTGACGTGGAGGTTAGTGAAACACTCTCTCATTACTCATATGACCTTATGAATGCCAGTCTCTCTGGAACTTTAATTTTCCTTTATACGAGACAGGAAAGGATGATTAAGTTGTAAGAGTTGTTGAGTGAACTACTACTTTGAGCACAGACTTATTTGCAGAGTAGTTCTATGGAAATCTCTACTGAGCAAATTCCCTTCAAAGTTAAACGTATGCATAGGCACAGTCACATGCCACAGGATTTGTATTCAAAGACCTCCACACTCTAGTCCTTGCAACTCATCAGTGTTGTTTTGATGGAAAAAAGGCATTTGGAAGATACAATACACGTATTTTTAGATGAGGAGGTCTAGTCCCATACAGTCACGAGTCATTCCTCCACAGGAAGAATCAGTCAGATAAAGTGTAGGGCTAATCTTGGAGAATCACAAACTATGTCTACTCACCACAGATAGGGAAGTAACAATAAAGAGACCAAAGAAACAATTCTACCAAGTTCGACTTGGCAAGCCAAGAAATTTACTGGAATTGCTCATAAGAGTACAGGTGAGGGGTTGCTTACAGGAAGGAGCGACTCTAAGGGAAGTGCATCACCTCAAAGCCCAGTCCACATGGGTGACAACTCACACAGCCTACACCTCTGGATCTCTCTGCATCATCTTTACTGCTGTGTAACTTTCTGGTAGGAGAGGTCTTGTGAATCAGGTTAGTGTTGAGGTCTCCTGGGACTCTTGAATCGCTTACTCTCTGAGTCTTGAGGATCCTCTAATCTGGAGGAAATATTTCAATTTGGAGTATATTGGCAAAGAGTGTAAGGACAAAATTTGAAATGTGCAGCTTGAAGCAAAAACAAAAATTCATGGTCAGCAAAGACCACCAACAACTTGTTCAAATTAGCCATAATAAAAATACCAAGTTGCTGATTCTCTCCAGGGGCAGGGTGACCAAAAGAAAAAATGAAAAGACATGCAAGGACATACCCAGACAAGCCT
>JANHMN010000019.1:20307341-20329924 GCA_030674055.1 Rhabdomys pumilio
TTTTGAAGAATGAAAAATTATAAAGACCATTTTATGAAATATATATATAGGCTTTTTTTTTTTTTTTTTTTACCCTAGACCTGAGCAGAAGAATGCAGGTTCCAGAAGGTGAAACTCAATGTAAGATTTCAGGCCCTCAAGCCTCAGGGAAAAGAACCCACCTGTGGGTGGAGAAGGCCCAAAGCAGGAAGACACATTCCTGATCACAAAAAAAGATGCAAGTCATCTAGGTGGGGCTATGGCCAGAGAAAAGTGAGAAATAGTTAACCTGAAATAGTTGGTAATGACAGAGTAGGGCACAGTGACATGGTAAAACTACATTCTTGAGAAAAATGAGTGTGCAGAGTGATTTTCACACGACTCTAAATCATTTAGGTTTGGACTCCTCTGGAATGTTCCATTATTTTTATGTATCCTTGACAACCCCTCACCCTCCTTCCTACTCCCCTGGTTTGTGGTTTTCCTCTTTAAAAGGCCCCTTAGGCCAGGCAGTGGTGGCAGCACCTGGGAGGCAGAGGCAGGCGGATTTCTGAGTTTGAGGCCAGCCTGGTCTACAGAGTGATTTCTAGGACAGCCAAGGCTACGCAGAGAAACCCTGTCTTGGAAAAAAAAAAAAAAGCAGCTTAATAATTCTTATTCATGTATGACAAAGTATGAGCTGTGGAAATGTTCTTGTCATTACAGCAGCCCTGAAACTCTCTCAAGGTAGGATCTCCAATATTAAAAACAACACTCAAGGAATGAAGATAGAGCCCAGTGGTAGAACAGTTGTGTTGTTCCCTTCCCCCAGCCTTGAGCAGGCCTGAGACCTTGTTTACCACAACAGACCAAGTGATAGGATCTAGGAGGAGTTACTCCCTTTGGCTGCACAGAACACAGAAGCAGAACTGCCCCTGGTCTTGCCTTGAGACATCTCTGGCCGTGACCTACAACAGATTATGGATTATCCCACGCATCTCCGGCTGAAACCAGGAGGGGTTGTGGGTTGGGCCTTCCCCTTTAAATAGAGAGCTGAACATTAAAGCTTTGAGCCTTGATCAGAGAACTTTGTCTTGGCTTCATTTCTTCTCACCCTCCGTTCCCCCTTTCATTGCCAACCCCCTTTTCAGGTGAACCCAGTTGACTTGTGGCCTCGGGGAGGCTACATTGTGTAGTCTGTGTAAATCCCTGGGCTTGATCTCCAGTAACAGATCTCCCACCCCCACAGCACACACACACAACTCACACACACACAAACACTCACTCACTCACACTTTCTCTCTCAAGGACTCATGAAGACTTAAGTTTGCTATAACATAATAGGTATGAAAAGGAGTTTACTAAAAATTTCTTTTTTTTTTTAGTAATTGTTGTTCTTGAAAATTTTAAATTTAATTAAAATAGTTACTCCCCACCCCCACCCCCTCACACACCGTTTTCAAACCAATGACCTTACTCTTTATTGGGGAATACATATATAACTGCAATCTGCTGAGTCCACTTAGTGTTGCTTGTATGTATACTTTTTAGGATCACTATTTGGGACTGGTTTGGGACTGGATAGCCATTTAGGGTACCATCTATGAGGAAGACTAAATTGCCTCTCAGCAGTTAATTGCCTATAGCTCTTCATCAAGTGGTAAGGCTCTATGGATTTCCCCCTTCCATGTTGGCTTGTTAGTGTTATTGTTCAGATCTTGTTTAAACTTAGTTTTGAGATCTCATGCTCATAGAAACTTGTCATATCTATTAGACACTCTTGCAGCAGACTTCCTGGTTCCTTGGCTCTTACAATCTTCTCCCTCCCTCT
The DNA here is from genome assembly GCA_030674055.1 of Rhabdomys pumilio. Lineage (NCBI taxonomy): Eukaryota > Metazoa > Chordata > Mammalia > Rodentia > Muridae > Rhabdomys > Rhabdomys pumilio. The sequence continues at coordinate 20,309,131 of JANHMN010000019.1, forward strand.
TCTGCTGTTCCCTGAGCCTCAGGTGTACCGGCTGTGTTCAAGATGTTTCATCACTGGGGCATCTCACAGAACTCTGGTTCCCATTTCTCAGTATGCTTTCAAAAGTAGCTTTTTTGAATAAGTAGTGAGGACTACATTTATCTGTGACTCTGAGTCGAGTAGACAAATTAAGGATGTCCCCAAACATGCAAATAGTCGATATTCTGTACATTTTAGGATGGTTGTTTGTACTTCACTTACTTTGGCAGGCTGTTTTTCTTATTCTGTTGGGAAACAAACTTTGCTTTTGCTTTGGCCATTGACTCATGTTTCAGTGAAACGTGTACTATCTTTGTCAAATGTATGCTATCTTCTTCAACTGTCATTTTTGATATCAGAATTTCATGATTCAAGTTAGTCTAGGCATAAATAATGTTTGATTCTTCCCTTACTAATCAGCATCAAGTCCTAACGTTTTATTTTCAAAATGTACCAGAACTTGATCCTTATCTTGCCGGTCTATGCCTGTCCAAATTAGCATAGGTTTGTTTAGCTCATTTCCATAGTCACTTGCCTCTCTTTCAGATTTTGTCCCACTGAGTGGCCATAGTGGCATTTCTCAAAGACAGAGTCTGTGCCACTAACACTTCAAGAATTCCTCATAATTTATGCCCCGCCCCTCAACCAGATCACTGTTTCCCAGATTAGTGCTTCAAACTGTCTTCCAACCCACCAAGTGAACTGTCTCCTTTAGAACTTTAAAGCAGCTGTTCCCAGAAGTCCATTCTGGTAACCAATCATCGGAATTCTTTTGAATAAACAGATATGCAGCCTACATCTGAAATGTTACCTTGTCTCAGAAGTTTCCTTTTCTTCCCTTTAAAATTTAAAAGGCAAAAAGCTACCCTTAATATATTTAAAACGAGAAACCATAACTAAATACTTTTGACATAATGTATTTCCTTTGCTATAAGTAAAGAATATTTGCTATATTAAAAACAAAACAAAATGAAAACACTTTCTGTGTAAGTAGAGCACTGCGGCTCACACCTACAATCTCAGCACCACTGAGGCCAGGGTAGGGGGTAATCACAAGTTCTGGAAATCCTGGATAGTAAGCAAGATACAAGCAAGCAACAGCAAGAACTACCACAAAGTCAAAGTCTAGAAAGCTCATCTATGGAACCAGCATAATTTTATCAGAGAAAACTATACAAGTAAAGCCAGAAATACACAAGAAAGGTAGAAAACTTTGGGTTAACGTTTTTAGTATGTTTGAGGTACTTTTCCCGAGGTACATTTCCCTACATCTTGTTTAAGCTAATACGTGTTCCTTTATTATAAACAAATATAAACTCAAGTAACTGTTTAGTGTTCATTAAAAAAAACACATTTAGCTGTTTTCTTAGTTTTGCAGTTACGGCATTTGGCATTTTGATTGTAGTGATGAACTTGAAGCTGACAAATCTACCAGCAGAAGTAGAACTAAATCAAAGGTTGAGTATTTTTCCCGGTATCTTATTGTAGTTTTTGCAATGTCAAATCTGTTACTAAAATCCGCCCCTTCATCTGTTCTCTGAAACACAACTGGAGACGTCATTAGGCCAATTTTCCGCCTCGTTCACAACTTTAAAGTGAGGTCCAAGATCTAAACCTCTGGCTCGACTTCCAGTCTGTCCCGGGTTCCTCCCGGAATCTACAGCTTCTCCAGCAGCTCAGAACGAACCTCGCGCATCCCAAGTCTTCCCAGCTCGGCTTACAGGAGTGAGCACAGGTCCAGCCATTGAATTTCTCAAGAAGCCGGTCCGTCAGCAGCCCAGAGGCTGATCAGGGAGACGACTTGGGCTAGGAACCCGGAAAAGCCAAAGCCCGCAGACCTCTGCGCCCCGCCCTCGGCGACGCCACCACGCCCTGCGCGAGACCCAGACCAGACACATCGAGCGCAGAATGGAGATGCCTCTGTCAGGCCTCTCCATCAGAAGCCTGCAAAGCCGAGCAGCAGGCCCTATGTGTCCTTCCCGAACGCCGGGCGGGGCGCCGTCACCCTCCAGCCAATCCCGAGCGGCCGCGAGCAGGCAGCGAATCGGAGGCCGGCATTCCAGGAGCGATCAGTCGAACTCCGACGCGGGGATCCGGCGGCCAGCGGAGCCGGAGCTGTTTTTCTGCCAGCCGAGCCAGGCGTGCCTCCAGGCCTTTCCACCCGGACTCTGCGCGTGCGCCCGCCCGGCAGCCGGCGGCCGCGGTGTCCGCTGCAGCCTGCCGACAAGGTATCGCGCCGATGCATTGGCAGCAACGCGGGCCACGATGACAGATTACGGCGAGGAACAACGCAACGAGTTGGAGGCTCTGGAGTCCATCTACCCCGACTCCTTCACAGGTGACTTTGGTGGCCGCCCGCGCCAGGGCGGAGGCCGGGGCCCTTCCTCTCTCTCTCCAGTCAGTTTCCAGCACCCGCCTGCTCCCTTCCCCACTGTCCTGAAATCCGAAGGTCCGGGTGGCTCGGCGGAGGCCCTGGAATTGATCCCGACCGCTTTGTCTTCGCGGAACCGCAAGCCATCCAAGATTCACTGAAGCACGCGCGGAGGGAAACTCTGGCAGTGCGATGAGTGTCTCCTGAGCCCTCAGTGTCCCCCTTTACCCCCTCCTGTTTTAAGCTCTGGTGAAGTAGTAGCTGTTTTCCCTTCGGTGATGGTTGGGTTACTGACTTTTGAGAGCAGCACACTCGGGTTGTCTTTTTATTTTCTCTAAGTCTAAGAGCGATCAGGCGTTCTGCAGAATGCCTGATGAACGATGTGGCCTCTGTGGATCTTAGGTATCTTTAGAGTCGTCGAGGTTCTGGAGGCCCAGGGAAGGCAGGTGGCTTGTGCTCTGCCTCCTCCGGCCAGAGGTCCCCAGTTCTTAGACCCTGAAGGCTTGGGTTGGGGATTCAGCCTCAGCTCAGATGTAGGAAGAGCAGACTGGAGCTAAGGGAAAACATCCGTGAGGAAATTAATTTGTAGAATCCTTTCGTGTGACTGTTTCAGTGGACAACCTATATCTATGGTTTTCTCAAATTAGGGAAGCACTCAAGGTCAAGTCAGTAAGCCGAGGATTGGCGGGATTTACATTCCACAACCCTTTCTCTTAAGTGTTGTCAAGTATCACTGTCTGAATTAAGAACGTAAGGCATATTACTTTAACTCCTAAATTCCAAACCATCCTTCTGATTGCTTAAGCTTAGTTTAATTTTTTTGGCTCCACCTTTTTTTTTTGTTTGTTTGTTTTTGTTTTGCTTTTTTTTTTTGAGACAGGGTTTCTCTGTGTAGCCCTGGCTGTCCTGGAACTCACTCTGTAGACCAGGCTAGCCTCGAACTCAGAAATCCGCCTGCCTCTGCCTCCCAAGTGCTGGGATTAAAGGCGTGTGCCACCACCGCCCGGCGACATTCAAGTTTCTTGAGAAGAACAAGATTGTAAGACATCAAGGAACAGGAAATTATTAAACTAACCCTTTAATAAAGCACTGACAATTAACCTTAGAACATGGCTCCACTTTTTGACCAACTGCTTGCAATAGTAGCAAATTTTGTTCCGCTTCGCCAACAAGCAGATGTCTTTCAGCTACCCTTGTGTAGCTCCAGTTGTGTTCATGTTCTCTTGCACTAGCAGTACCGCTGTGCTGCGGATGGTAAGGGTAGGTTTGAGAGTGTCATTACCTGGGCGAGTGTGTGTGAAGCCTGGCTCCCTTCTCTAACCTTGCTTGTATGTCAATGTCAAACTGAAATAGAGCGCTAGTGTCAGTTGTCGATATAGTGTCTGAATCACAACGTTTAGACCTTTCTTGTACGTTAGAAATATAGGCACGAACCCTTTGTAGGCAGAAGCAAAAGTGCACGAGGCAAACAATATTTTTAACTTGTCTTTCATATTAGGATATCCGTCGCTAAATACTGCGCTTGTGTGTCTTACAATGGTGACGTATTTTTAGGTCTTAAAGCAGTATTGTGTCGAATTTTACTAGGTACCAGTAGTGATAGTAAGTGAAATCCTTGTCAGATGTACAAGTGCATGAGGAGCCTGAGGCAGGTAACAAATGATGACTTACAAATATTTTGATGCACTCAGCTATTCCATAGCAACCTGTTGAACCCGCTTGAATTCCTTTTTGTATCTGTACACATTTTATTTTTCTCTCTAGATAAGGTTTCTCTGTGTAGCCCTGTCTGTCCTGGAATTCTGTAGACCAGGCCGGCCTTGAACTAAGAAATAGCCTACCTCTTCCCAAGTGCTGGGATTAAAGGTGTGTGCCACCACCTCGGCATCTGTACACACTTATGCAATGAATTTTATATATATATATATATATGTATATATATATATTTTTTTTTGTTTTTGTTTTTTTTGTTTTTTTGTTTTTCGAGACAGGGTTTCTCTGTGTAGTCCTGGCTGTCCTGGAACTCATTCTGTAGACCAGGCTGGCCTTGAACTCAGAAATCCGCGTGCCTCTGCCTCCCAAGTGCTGGGATTAAAGGCGTGCACCACCACCGCCTGGCGTGTGTGTATATTTTTTAATGAAACCTTTTAAGGAAAAGGTAGGACTTTTAAATAAAATATTTCTGTGTTTGATCTCAGAAATTCTGAGGGTTTCTTAAGGTTTTCAGTTTTGTGGCCAGTTGGATTTATGTTTCTATATTTGCTTTCAGGCTTAAGAAAGGAACACTAGTTTTCAGGTTTTTTTTTTTTTTCTTTATTTTGTATCTCATTTAATACTAGATTTGGCAAATGCTCAGTCTGATGCAGGAATTGGATCTCCCACCCTACCCTCTCTTTAATGTATACCCAATGAGCTAGGAGAGAAGCATTTGTTAGATCCACTGACTTTGTATGATATTACAAAGGTGTACTTGTAGCCCACAGACCTAGCTGAACCTTCGGATTAGTTGCTGTTCTCCTCGTGGTGATATCGTGGTCAGTGTTGCACTGGTTGTGAGTTATCACTGTACTCCACTTTCTTCTTTTTGCCTGTTTGGCAGCTTGGTTGTACTTTGGCTCTCCTAACAACCTGTATAAACAACCTGTATAAACGGACTCTCTCCACACCGTTCTCCCACCAGTCGTGCATCTGCTAGATGGTAGAATTATTTCCATTTCTCTATTAGAATGTCTGATAGAGGGGAGTTTTTTGGAAGTCCAAGGTTGAACTTTAGTAAATCAAAATCAAGCTCCCTTAATTCTGTCTGCTTTAGTAAACGAAGGACATGATGTGTGTGCTTCACCAGCCCCTGTGCAGTTGATGTTGGCACCAAAGTTACAGTGTACAGAGGAAGAGGAGAGGTCCTATTGTGGAAGCAGGGTTTCTTGGGAAATTCCTGTCATCTTTTCACAGTGGTGGAAGGTTGGCACCTGTGGTGTATCCTACCTAGTCCGTAGCATATCATTAGAACAAGCAGTGGTGAGATTATCACCAGGACTGGGAATCCAAGCCTGAGTCAGGAGAATGGAAAATTCCAGGCCAATATGGATTATGTGATGAAACTTCATCTTAAAGAACAAAAAATGTAGGGGTTAGTAATTTTTTGCAAGTATAAGTACCTCCCCTTCCCCCTTTGGTTTTCTGAGACAGGGTTTCTCTATGTAGTCCTGGCTATCTTGGAACTCACTGTGTAGACCAGGCTGGCCTCAAACTCCTGGAGATCCTCCTGCCTCTGGCCCCCAAGTGCTGTGATTAAAGGTGTGTACCACTACCTGGAAAACATTAGGTTTTAAAAGAAAAGCAAATGTTTATTTTTATTGTATATGAACGTCTCCTGGCAGCACCCATTCAGAAAAGTTCCTTCAGGAAGGGGCTTCTGACTTTAGTTCTTGTTTTTCTTTAAGGTCTCACAGTCTTCATCAAGGAGCAGCAGCAGCAGATAAAGGATTGAAGGAGGAGGTGGGGGGCTAGTTAAAAGGAGATTTCCTGGTAACTGTTAGGAGGTATATCTGTTTTCATTTTGTTATAAGAACTTGTCCCATGTATAGAATTTTCTAGCATTTCTTTTTCTTAGCTGTACCCATTTTCCTTTATCTGCCCCTCTTCAGAGTGGCAGGCTGTTGTGGTGTTCTTTGCAAGCCTGGATTTCTTCAAGCATTTGATGGGAAGTAATGTAAATGTAAATACTTTATAGCAATTCAATAAGCTTAAGATACTCCTTATTAAAAATAATACTGTTTTAGTTGTTGATCCTTCTGTTGGGCATTATTGTTCTTTGTCTTCATTAGATCATAACTTTGATTTTCTGCTGCATGTGCATATCAGCACACCTTGGAAATGGCAGGGTGATTCCTGTTCCTGAGTTGAGGTCCTATGTTTTTTTTTTTTTTCTTCTGTTTTGGTTCCAGTGCCCTACAGATCTCTTGCGGTTTCTCATTGATAGGCAGTTCTGCCTCATTTGATCTACCTTTTCTGTTGTCTAAGATTAGACCATTTTGTCTTCTTCCTAAAACCTCTCTGTGCCCTTTAGGCATCTTTATTTACCAAGTATTTATTAGCTACAGAGTAAAGGACTCAGTCTGCTAGGGAATTAGGTAATATACATTCAAGGGAAGAGGATAGCCCGTTTTTTTTTTTGGCAAACTGAGAGATGATGAGTTAAGTGGAAGCTGAGGAACAGTCGTTAGAGGGACATAGCACCTGCAAAGCAGGACTCTTTGAGTTAGAACATCAGCTGAGTGTTGGGATCGAGGAACTGAGAGCACTAACAGGTGAGCAGGAACTAGATGACTGAGGGCCTCCTCAGGGGTTAATATGACCTAATTTGTCAGTGGGTCCTCCATGTACAAACTCTGTAGTGTTCATGGAGGACAAATAGAGAACTGCTTTTAGTTTTTGATGTTTGTCTCACCCCCCCCAACCCCACCCCTTTGACAGGTTTGTCATAGCTAGCTAGCCTCCAGTGCCCTGTGTAGCTGAGGACATCCTTGAATTTCTGACTGTCCTACCTCCATTTCCTAAATGCTATCAGATCTGTCCTTAACTGCTGCTAAAAGCATGTAATGATGTGATAAAACCTCACTAGAAAATGGAGCAGAGATGGTGGTGGGGTGGGCGGGGTGGTGGGGTTATCCTCCATGCCAGTACTCGTCCTTTGATTGTATAACGCTTGCATTTTGTTTGTTACTATCTTCTGTGGCTGCTGCTTTCAATCTCTGGCAATTTTTTCCTTCTCACTTTTTCTCCAAAATAAGGATTCCTTACAAAGCTGCTGTTGTTCTTTGTCTTGTTTCTTTCTAATGATCTCATTTATCTAGTTCTAATGATTTCCTTAATGTGATAGCTTTAGTGATGACCAGAAGATTCAAATTGGATTCAGACCTTGTGTCCTCATTTCTGATGGCCTACTCCTCACCTCTGCAGGTTTCTCTGTTCAAAATACATCATGCCTGGTTTCTTCTGTACTCTTGTTTGGCTTAGTGGCACCATATTCACAGCTGCAAACTCAACCTGTCATTACCATCTTAATTTCCTGTTATTCCCGTGGCTCCCATCCTAGTTCAGAACCTCATTATCCTTGCCTGATTGATTGTAGAGGTTGCCTAGTTTCATCTGCTTCCTATTTTGTGCACTGTTGCAAGATTTACTGTCTTGTGCAGAGATGCAGTTCCAGCTGCTGAAATGTTACTATCTAACTATCTAGTAAGTGTCAAACACACTTACTTTCACGAGTCCACTCACTCACTCATATATGCCCACACAACAGAAAACTTAATTGTCTAAATGTTCCTTAGTTTCCCAACTGTTGTGCTCTGCACCAGGGTATTCTAACACACATTCTCCTTCTTCATGCCTACTTGCTAATGTGCTATTCATGGCTTTTAGCCTCATTCAAATAACACCCCTGAAACTTATCAGCAGGGAATATTTTCCCTTTTTCTTTTTAAATGAAGTCCTGTGTGGTTTACTAGCCCTGACACTTAGAGCTGAAGAACCACATGCAGTTTATGTGAAAACTCCATGGTTCAGTGAATGCATCTGTGACACTGAGGTGATGATGTATTTGACCGTTTCTAAGATGCATATCATATATTTGAATATGATTGAAAGGAAACTATATCTTGGCATCTTTTTAGTGGTATATAAGGTAAATTAATTGTGTTTAACCTCTTAAATTTAGCTGACCGTAGTTAAGAGTATAAAACTATGGTCTTGGTATTGGATTTAAAGGATTTTTCTTTAACTGCGTAGCCCAGCACAAGTACAATGTGGTGCTTAGTATGGCTGTGTTTGTTAGACTAATTAATAGCCTCCTGGAGTCCTTGTTGGTTCGTATGATGTTGGGTTAAAGCTTTGATTTCTGTGGTCATGGTATTTACATTTTATATGTTAATGCTAAGGAAGAGGAAACCTATCTAATGTATTATAATAAACACCTAAAATTGGCAAGAACAACCTATCTGGGAGTATATAACAAGCCTGTTTTCAGCATGGGGTATGCTGTCTGAGACTGATGTACAGTTTGAGTCCAGGAGGAGTACTTCATCAGTTGGGCAAATTGTTTTTGAGTCATTGTAGATGTTCGTCATGGTGTTTTAAACCTGAGTCGCAATGAAGACCTCTGTTTTAAAACCATTACTGAGGTGACTTGAGGAAGACCTGGACACTCTAAAGCCATTCAGTCTCCCTGGTGACTTGAGTCACCTGTGCTCTCCCAGAGTTCACAGAGCTGCTGCAGACCAGGCCTGGCATAAAGCTTAGGCACTGTAGCCACCCTTCCAGCTAGGAGCTTCCTGGCTTATTTCTCGCTTGGTTTTTAATATTAATCTTTGTTATTTTTTTCATTCATCCATTAGTTTCGTCCATTAAGCCAGTATTTGCTGATTTTGCAGAACTGCTGTGTGTATTTTCTTGCAGTGTTATCAGAAAACCCACCCAGCTTCACCATTACCGTGACATCGGAGGCTGGAGAAAATGATGAAAGTAAGTAAGATGGGATTGCTCATGGTTTTCCTAGGGTCCTTCTGTAGTCATTGTGCAGGGCACTGCAGGTGTGGATGTGCTGTTATTATTGTGATGACTGTTGTGTTTGTAGCCTGTGTTTTCTGTGTGACTGTGACTTCTAGGGACAGAGGCAGGCTCTGTAGTTGGGCCTACAGAGTCAGTATGTGTGGTAATTAAAAGTGAAGAAGATAGGTTAACAGTGCAGCAGATGAAGGGGCGGTAGAGACTTTTGTTCAAAGAATTTGTCAAGTGATTGTTACTTTTTGGTTTCTGCTATTTGGAAGTATAAATTATTTATTGACCATTTACTGTTATAAACAGGCTGAATGTATACCTATTTATCAAATCCCCCAAAGTAAAACAGCTTTAAAACTCGTAAGTTAAATAAATTAAATTTAGTAGTAGTATGAAGGTTATCTTTTTTTAGTCTAAGTCAATTAATACAGTAATTTAAAAAGTTATATATAAGCTGACAGTCTCAAGTATGTTTTTTTCAGGTGGCAATACAAGTTCTGTCAGGAGGAGTCAGTCAGTTTTAGAGGTATCACTTGAAAACTGTTAGTTTTTTTTATAATTGAGTTCCTTGTTGAGGTGCTTTGAAATTTCAATGAAAAGATGTTAGACACAGTTATTCTTTCTGTACTTTTATAGATAAGTATCTACAAATTTTCCTTTAAAGTTCCAAATAAATACTACTTGAAGCTCCCCAGTATCAGTTAGCTATGAGAAACCAGGATGTGTGCAGAAGGCACTGCTCCTTGAGATGGAAGTTAACTTTCTTACTGAAGTTTCCAGAGAGATCTCATATTCTGAACAGTGCCTTTATTGGGAGCTAATAGCACTCTTGTAAAAACAGCTGTGTACAGTTCATTTTTAGTTTGAGAAATGTTTTTAGCTGTTTGAAACAATGCTAGGTTCTGCTGGTTTTGTCTCTATCCTTCATTTCAATGAACTGATGAGTAGAAGAGTAGGCAGGGGGAGTTGATACTTAGTGTCTAGACAGCAGTATAAATGAATATTTAAAAGCTAGTTTCACCAGTACTTCAGGCAAGATAAAATGAAGATATTTCATCTCATCCAGTAAATTTTCAGTGTTGAAGAATAGAGAAATATGCTGTTGTGAGTTTAGATTATTAGTACAGGAGAGCTGTTCAATCATGGAATGTAAGAAAATACCCTTTGTGTGTTTCTACTTATGGAATATTACTGTAAAGAAAGTATTTCAACACAAGTAAATGATACTTGGAATGTTATAATAAGCATAGTTCTGTCCTAACCAGGAAAGGGTGACATACTTAGCGAAGCGAATTGGAATGATGTACCTGGTAGGTTTGATATTATAGATATGTCTATATATTTTGTTTCTTTTATCTTCCTTTTTTTGTTTTTATTTTTTAAAAGTTTATTATTTTATGTACATGAGTGTTTCTGGGCTTGTATGTAAGTGTATATACCTGTTTGCTGCAGAGGCTAGAAGAGGGTTCAGATCCAGAGTTATGATAAACCACTGTGTGGGTGCTAGGAAGTTAACCTAGGTCCTCTGGAAGAGCAGTTAGTACTCTTAACTGTTGAGTCATCTCTCCAGCACCTGGTATATGTGTGACTGTGTCTAGACATGTGTGGAGATCAGAGGACAATCTTAAGTGTTGGTCCTTGCTTTGCATAGTCTGTAAGCTTTGTCCTCTGTCTGTCTCCTGTCTTGTCACTAGAATTCCATGTGTGCTATATTTTACCCAGCTTTTATGTGGCACGTGCTTTATCCATGGATTATATTTCCTGCCTTTCATTCTTATTTTGAATTGGTAAATAATTATAGACATTGTCTAGCTCTGGTTTGGTAAGTTTACATGTAGTGAAATGATTCAGTTACATGCATAGAGAGTATTATGGGTATCAATACTCTTCTGTAGTCAATACCTGGTTTTGTTTATAGTAGAAGCAGTAAGTTTTTTATGCTCTTTTAGCAGGTGTGGTAATACAAGTCCCGGCATTTAGCCTCTCAAAAACTGCCAGTGCAAAAACATGTCACTTAGACACTCAGTTAGCAACATCCTCCTGCCATTGTGTGTTTGAATATGAATTCCACACTCTAGCTAAGTACCTGTAGTCAGGAACTTCTGTGGTAAAGGCTGAACCTGAGTCTATGGCAGTAATTTTGTTAATACTGTTTTGAAGTAGGTTTTTATTTAGCCAGGATTTTTTTTTTTTAAAAAAATAATTTTTGTATATCTTTCTCTGAAATACAGTATATTAAAATGCCACTAGGTGGTAAGTGGGTTTCATGGGCAAGGAGTTTCTGCCATTTTCTTGATTTCTTCAACTCATCTTGTTGAGGTTGTTGCTTATATTAGTAATTCTTTTGTGATACTTTTCTCTGAGGTTACAAATTATTGATTCAATAGAAACACTAATTTTTCTACTTTTAATGTTCACCTTAAACATTCCTCTTGTGCCTTAGCTGTCCAAACTACTCTCAAGTTTACATACAGTGAAAAATACCCGGATGAGACTCCCCTTTATGAAATATTCTCCCAGGAAAATCTAGAAGATAATGATGTCTCAGACATTTTAAAATTACTGGCTTCACAGGTAAGGAAATAATTTTTCTTTATAGTAGCATATTTTATTGGCCTTTATTAAATGTTGGCTAGAAAATGTTTTTAAATATATGTAAATAGTACATTGACCAATCAGAATTCATGATACATAACCACAAAGCATCTTTTTTAAAAAAGACAAGATTTTTATTCTTTGAAAATTTCATATATTTATATAATGTTCCTCCCCACATTTCCCCTCAGCATAACCTCCCCAACCTTCATGTCTTGTTCTTTCTTTTTTATTGTCTTAAAGATTTATTTTGCCAGGTGTTGTGGCACAAGCCTTTAACCCCAGATCTCAGGAGGCAGAGGATCTCTGAGTTCTGGCCATTCTGGTCTGCAGAGCAAGTTCCAGGACAGCCAGTAGTACACAGAGAAACTCTGTCTTAAAAACAAACAAACAAAAAAAGATTTATATTATTTTTAATTATGTATATATATGTGTATGACTCTAGGTGGGTATGCTCATATGAGTGCAGGTTTCTTCTGAGGTATCAGATCTCTGGACCTGTGGTTCCTGTCAGTTGTGACTGTGGTTCCTGTCAGTTGTGACTGTCTGATACAGGGTCTGGGAGCTGTGCTTTCGACTTCTGAAAGAGCAGTTTGTACTCTTGACCCCATCCGGCTCTCTCTCCAGCCCTTGCTTTAAATAGCTCACTAAGGCCAGTTAGTGCTACCAATATGCAGTGGCTAGGGGCCTTTTACTGGAGCACAGGCAACCCACTGTTTTCTTTGGTCATATCCCAAAGAAAAATGACTTATTCCCACAGAAGCTATCATCTGCTCAGAGCTTCTCTTCCATCAATGCTGGGATTTTGGAAGGTTTGGTCTAATTCAGGTTTTGTGTAGGCAAATGTAATGGCTGTATTATGTCTAGAAGACAGAACACCTTTCTATCCTCTTGATCTTATAGTCGTCCATGATGCTCTGAACTTGGGGACCGAATGGGCTGATAGACATGTCCCGTTTACGGATGAGGAGTCAGCAGTCATTTATTCTCACACTTTGGGCTGTTATAATTCTCTTCATGGTTGGGTATACTTTGAGGTGTTGAAGTCATCCACTCCGTTGTGCTGGGATTCATATCTGATGTTATGTGTATGTCCTCTGGAAGTTCTCTTAGTTATTAAGAAGTGACCCTTCGTTATTTTCCTCACTAGTTTCTGGTTTGAAGTCTATATCGTCAGATTTTAGAACAGCAGTACTTAACTTGTTTCCTACGTCTGTGTCCTAGTCATTAAAGACAAGGGCATATGTAGTCCAGGGTGGCTTTGAATTCCCTGTGTAGTCAAGAGTTTCTGATCCTTTTGCCTCCATCTCCAATGCTGGGATTTACTACTACTGTTTCTGGCTCTATACTCAAATTTAAATGTGTACGTATCCAACTGTGTGAGATAACTGAATGAGGAATCATGGTATAAACATAGGATTTAGTTGTTAATAATTTTGTTTCTTTGGACAGTTTATACTTTCCCGAGACGTGTGATTCTCCCCCTCTGTTTGCTTTCCGCAGGCCGAGGAGAACCTGGGCACGGTGATGATCTTCAGCCTTGTGACGGCTGTTCAAGAAAAGCTAAATGAAATAGTTGATCAGATAAAAACCAGAAGAGAGGAAGAAAAGAAACAGAAAGAAAAGGAAGCAGAAGAAGCAGAGAAGGTATACTTGAAAACCTTGTTTTTCATATTCTTTACATCTCTCTATAGCATAGTTGATACTTAGCTTTGATTTTTTAAAAAAAATTTATTTATTTACTTATTTATTGTATGTGAGTACACCGTCACTCTCTTCAGACACACCAGAAGAGGGCATCGGATCCCACTACAGATGGTTGTGAACCACCATTGGTTGCTGAGAATTGAACTCAAGACTTCTGGGAGAACAGTCAGTGCTCTTAACCTCTGAGCCATGTCTCCAGCCCCCAGCTTTGATTTTTTTTTCTGATAATGTTAGTAACTTGCTTTTGGAAATCACAATAGTGAGACTAAAAGGTAAATTTTTCTAGGGTGAAAGTTTGGTTGAGGACGTATTGTGAGTAACAGATGACAGATTGATAAAGCACACTAGTGTGAGATCAGGAAATGTAAATGCATCCCAACAAGTCTTTTCACAGTGATATAAACCGGGCCAACTCCAGACTCTAAAGTGAAAACATGGTGGCAGTGTTTTAAATTGATATGTATTGAAAGCATACTAAAGCCAAGAACTTTCTTAGTAATGAACAGCTGTGGCGAGGACAGTAAGTGCACTGCAGATTAATTATCTTCATTGTTTTAAGTTTTGCAAGAAGAATGTTTTTAAAATTTGACTTTTCCAGAGTAAGATGCTGAAATTGAATAGAGAGCTAGCTCAGGCAGACATCAGTAGTGTCTGTCCGTGCTCACTGTGTGGCTGTGGTTATCTAGAACACAATCATTTGGCTTTCTTTGTTAATTTACTACCTCATTGACATGACACCCGTGTCTTTCATTTTCTAAGAAACTGTTCCATGGCACCCCTGTTACGATTGAGAATTTCTTGAGTTGGAAGGCCAAGTTTGACGCAGAACTCCTGGAAATTAAAAAGAAACGAATGAAAGAAGAGGAACAAGCAGGGAAAAATAAACTAAGTGGTGTGTATGGTGCCCCCTGGCCTGGTCAGTCCTCCCACCCCACAGCCCACGCCATCTCCACACCGCAGAGATGACTGGGATAGATTCCCACGGCAAACATGCCTTCAAACTCTTCACACACGGTCCATAGCTGCTATATATACTGTACTTCCATTTTGTATTTGGTGAGTCTGGATTTTTAGTCTAGATTCTTAGACAAGAATATTGAGGACTAAAGCCTTCAGAGTGATAGAATCCAGCTCATAATTTTCCATTCCTGGGGAACCTAGGCTTTTCGTGATGTCTGTCTTAGTGTGAGTATGTATCTTGTATTCTGTGCTATTGCACAATTGGTAAATGTATTGAAATTCCCAGAAACAGATGTTCACATTTGTTTTCTTGGGTCTTACCCTTGTGATTATAGGGGATAAAGCAATGCTATCCTATTTTAATTAAATATATTTATTTCTTTTAGGGAAACAGTTATTTGAAACAGATCATAATCTTGATACATCCGATATCCAGTTCCTGGAGGATGGTAAGATACTGTTATACTTCCTTTTGGATGTAGTATCTATGTAAAGCAGAGGACTATTGTTATTGAGTGTGAAAATTTCCTACCAACCTGTTAAAAACAGTTGATCAGTTTATACACTCAATCTAATTGTATAGCAATGTATGTTTTTAAGTTTTCAGATGACTTAAGCCCCTCAAGGATGGCAGTTATAGTATATAAGCCTCCTCAGCTGGAAACTGGTATAGCATGACTCAGGTCACCATTTTGCTCAAAAGTCTGTATTACAGATGTGGGAGAACTGAATCCACGGTCCACTCTGGGTTTATAGAAGTCTCAGATGTGGAGCTTCCAGCATCCTCTGCAGAACAGCCCTCCCTCCTACTCTGTAGTTGTTGGAGTTTCTTGTCCTTAGGTTTCACCTCTTTGCCTCCACCCTTCCCTCCTGTTCTTTTTTGCATATTATCATAACTGCCCACAGATGCTTACATGCTGGCCATCCTTCCCACTTTCCACACAGCAAAAAGCAGCATGGGCCACTTCCTGTCTCCTGCAGCTGATGGCCTGCTTGCGTTTACACTTGGCCCCATGCTCATCACACCTGGTTGAAGAAGCACCTTTTTAGGTTGTACATCTCATTACCCTCTTATGTCTACCCTGTCCTTTGGAGTTCTCTAGGCCTGGCTTCTCAAGCATGTCTTGGATTATCTGCTGGAGAAGAGTAGGTACTGCTGATGTGGCCCACTGCTAAATCATTCTTCTTAACCTTGCAGGGGCCTTTGCTGGCACTTGCCCTCTTCATTTCTTCTTGGTGATAAGAATGGAACCTAGGGCCTTGTGTATACACATCAAATGCTTTGTCATTGAGCTATACTGTTAGCCCTCAATATGTTTTTTTCCCCCTTAAATATATTATTACCTTCTCTAGCTGATAGGTCAATATTCTTATGTTTATAATCTTAAAAATAAAACTTGAAGCTAGGCATGTTGACTTACCATCTGTAATCTTTGCACTTGGAGACAGAACAAATTTGCCAAAGTTTGAGTGTATTCTGTTCTACACTGTGAGTTATAGGCCAGTCTGAGTTATAGAGTGAAACTGTCTCAGACAAACTAAAACCAAACAAATCAGAAATTCACTAGGATATTCTCTTCTGCTTTGCTGAGAAATTTCAGCTCCCTCATTCATCTTATTCTCTTGTGCTTTAGAAACTTCGTTAGTTTCCTCCCTCCTTCCCTCCCTCCCTCCCTCCCTCCCTCTCTTGTTTCAGTAGTGTCTCACTGTATATAGTAGTGACTGGCCTAGAAAATTGCTATGACCAGACTGGCCTTGAACTCAGAGATCCTCCTGCCTCTGCCTCTGAGTGCTAGGGTTAGAAGCATGCTTCAGCATGGTTGGTTTCACTTATCCCTGACTCCTTTATTCTTGACCTGTGGGTCAAGGAATCTCTTCATCTCTAGTAGATTTCCCAGAGACCTGCTGAGTCTACCTTGGAAATGTCCCCCAGCAATTTCCTTCTCTCATTTGAAGGTTTTATTGTTTTTGCCTGAACTTATTGTAGCCACTTAAATCATTCTCTCAATCAATGTCTTTATCTTTTTCTCTTTAAAGACTTATTTACTTTATATATATATAAATGTTGGACTGCATGTTACCATGTTCATTGCATGTGTGCTTAGTGGCCACGGAGGCCAAAAGAGGGTGTAGCATCCCTGAAACTAGAGTTATAGATCTGTGAGCCACCATGTGGGTGCTGGGAATTGAGTCTGGGTCCTCTGGAAGAGCAGCCAGTCTATCTCTGCAACCCATAAATCTCTGTGTCTTAGAGCCTTGAATACTCTATAGTTACTGCTCTGCTTCTGAGAATGTGAAACTCATATTTAGCCATAAAACTTTAGAATTCTTTGTTAGGGGGGAAAATATGTAGTTCCATTTCAGTCTGGCCTTACCTGTGTTACTTCCAGATATTTTCCTCAAGACTCTTGTCTTTTAATCGGAAACATCAAGATCTTATTGTTTGTACATACATTTTATATACTTTTACAATTGCTTGTCCGGACCTTCATGTTCTGTTGGATTCAGATGTTCGCTGAAGATGCTTGAGAAGCCTTCACTGCTCTTGACTCAGTTACTCTGTGGCCTGGACTCAGGCCATTGTCATCCTACTTCTGGCTGTGAGCCCAGCCTTTAATGGCTGAGCTGTGTCTCCAGCCCTATAGTATTATTTATATAGACTGTACTTATATCGTCTCTCTATATTCTCATTGGATTGAATGTCAGTAGACTAGACTCTTAAGAGGGAAGGAAGATAATGTTTGCAAAGATGGAGGAGTCCTGTGGTATCCTGCTGTATCTACTTCAGGCCGTCTGCAGGGTGGGTTTGCTGAGGCGGAGCCTGGCCAGTGCTTCTCGTAGGACATTTAGAGCCTTTGCCATCTGATGTATGTAAAGGGAACTAGACAAGTCCCATCTGACAGTCAGTTAAGTAAGAAGTTACAGCTCAGCTTTGATGATATGCACATCTGCTGCCACTAGGTGAGCTGAGCTGTGGCGCTGGTCTCAGTGATGGTCCACCAGTGAGTCCCCGTTTTCAGCTATAGCTTGCTACATTGTCATTAAGTATTCTTTGAGCCTGTTTTAAAATGGCAAGACTTTAGGCTGTGACTGTGAAGATTGGAGTTGCTCTTCTATTGTCAGAGTCTCTGCTGATCAACTTCAGAAGGATTTCCACTGGTAGCTTGGGAGTCATCATTATCCCCGACCCTCCTCTCCCTCCCCCAAACACACACACACACACACACACACACACACACACACACACTCACGCACGCGCACACGCACGCACACACACACTCACGCGCACACACACGCACGCACACACGCGCGCACACACACACACTCACGCACACACACACACACGCGCACACACACACGCGCACACACACTCACGCACGCACACACACGCACGCACGCACACACACGGCGCACACACACGCACACACACACACTCACGCACACACACACACACACACACGCACACGCACACACACCGCACACCGGTTTGTTTTTCCTTTCTGGATTCTAAGGCGAGGCTGTCCCACTCTTTCGCACAGCTGGGAACAGCGTGGAGGTGGATGAGTCATTGTTCCAAGAGATGGATGATCTGGAGCTAGAAGATGGCGAGGACGATCCTGACTACAACCCTGTTGCCCCGGGGAGTGACTCCTCAGACTGATGGACTGTCCCTGTCTCCAGAGACGTGACCGCCACAGCATCTGTGGCTATGCTGAGAGGGTTTGGATCTTCCTTTCGTTTTTTTTTTTTTCTAAGAAAAAACATTTTTCAGGAGAATATTCTTCTGATAGCTTTCATCATTGAACTTAATAAACTGCCCATAAAATTTCAAATATAAAATGCTTATTTCCTCTTATTGCTGAACAATTTAGATGTTCTATCATTTGGTACTGGAGAGAGCTCCGTCTGTATCACTGATGTAGGCTGCTGCTATAGATGCATGGCTTTACAAATGAGGAATTGGCGGGACTCAGGGTTTCTGTGCTGGAGCCAGTGGTTACTTTGGATTCCACGTGTCTTACAAGAAGAATGAGTGAATAGAACCGTAACCCACCCAGACTCCTAGTGCCTGGCACAATAGTTTTGAGTTATAACAAAATTAGAAGCTCAAATATTATTTAGGGAGGAATAAAATAGACTTTATTATAGTGGTGGTAGTATTTGAATCAGAATTTGAGGGTTTGAGGTATGCATTCCTGGGCCCTTTGTGGGCTATAGCCAGAAACTGTGGATCCCAACCTGGTTTAAAACAGTTCTGTCTCATTGCAGCAGATTAGAGGTGTTTTAACATACATTTCTGACTGAGCCACTGGTCTCTTGGTCTGTCTTACCTGGGTTAGTGTTTTTCCTGCCAGTTAGCCAGTCCAAAGACTCTCTTAGGACTGCTGATTATTGGAAGAGAAATACATCTAGATACATACATATGGGATGCCCTCTTCATAGTAGATTGAGATGGTTGGTTGGTGCATCAGGTTGGTGAGCTAGGCTTCCTGCAAGCTACCCAGTCACTATAATTTTAAAAGGTTGACTTGAACCTGGTGGGAATCACTTGTAGTATTTCAAGTACCTACTTTCAGTCAGAAATGTCTGTCACATACCCACAAGTGCAGTCTTAACCTCATAGTTATTTTTGGAATGAGACTTATGATTATCATGCTGGGATTTGGTGGCATTGTACTTTAATCCCACCACTTGGGAGTTGGAGGCAGGAGAATCTCTGAGTTTGAAGCCAATGTGGTCTACAGAGTGAGTTCCAGAGCAGTCAGGGCTACACAGAGAAACCCTGTAAAAAAAAAAAAAAGTAAAATTGTCATTATAGAATTTAATACATTTTGAAGTTTTTTTTTTTAAGTTGGTCTTGATGCCAGGTAGGTGGTAGCAATAACTTTCTGCATTTCTATGTAGAGAGCCAAAAGCTTGCATTATGTGAGCTTTTCTTTTCCATACAAGAGACGTTGAGACGCTGATCAGTGAATGTGAGAAACTGGAAGATGCTGTTCAGTTGGGGAGTAACCATCGAGGAGCAATGTGCCAAGGAGTCCCTCTTTCTTCATGTCACTTATAAAATTTTTAGGTGTTTTGGTATTGAAGTGGGTTTCCACCTTGGTCTTTGTAGAACGTAGGGAAAGCAATGATAAAAAGACAACCTGGCTACTTCTATTGACACTTCAAGATTTGTCACAAGAATATAAATCTCAGTTGAATTCACATTCTGGGAGTGAGCCCATGACTCCACTTGTGTAGCAGGCTGACTGGTGAATGTGGGGAAACTTGCTTGTTTTTTGTTTTTATTTGTGCCAAGACATTTGAAAATATTAGTAGAATAAAAAGGGAAACATGTCATCATGCTGGATCCTGTGGCACAAGAGCACTGGGGAGGGAATATGTAAATTATGGGAAGAATGAGAGTTCTTAGGATTGTTCAAACCAGTCTTCTCTTTATGCTCACATTCTTGAATAAGACCTCATTCTCTCTCTCTCTTTTTTTTTTCCCTTTCTTTTTTGGTTTTTTGAGACAGGGTTTCTCTGAGTAGCCCTGGCTGTTCTGGAACTCACTCTGTAGACCAGACTGGCCTTGAACTCAGAAATCCACCTGCCTCTGCCTCCCAAGTGTTGGGATTAAAGGCGTGTGCCACCACCATCCGCAAGACCTCATTCTCTTATCCCTTCATGCTCTTTTTGCCAGCAAAGATCCCTAGGGGCAATTTGAGGCAGAGCTAATTGATGCAGCATGTGAATGAATCTTGTTCAGTTGAGGTCAGACTAAAAGGGTCAGTGTCCTCTCATGGAAAAGAGGAAAACAGTTCGTTACTCTTCACAAACTGTGTGTCTAAAATATGTGTGAGCAGCCAGAGATGAGCTCTTACATTCCAGCCTGTGAGTTGTTAACATGTGCACGTTACCCGTTGTTGGTACCGCAGGCTTCGAATGTAGAGAGGTGAGTTCTCTGACGTCACTTGAAGTGTTTTGTGTCAGGTTGGAAGGCGAAGCAGGAGCACGTGTCAAAGTGATCACCTGCTACCATTGAACGGACTGTCAGTAGTAGGTGAAGCTCTCAAAAGCTGTGGAACATGCAGTGTGTACATGGGCAAGTGGCATTAGCTTGTCATGCAGTGTGCCCACAGCTGGGTGGCATTACCACTGTCTGGGTAACAGACACACATGCTGCCAAGGAGATAGTAAGTTGTCATGCTGCTGCTGTTTAGGTGAAGCTCATGTGACCTGTTTGTCAGTTTACTTCTATCAAAGGATGGCTGAAGGGATTGTTTTAATTGTTAGGACACATTCATCAAAGGACTTTTATTTATATCATCAAAGAAAAATGACCTATACTGATTTTCATTTTATATCTAGAACTAATTTTGCATTCTCTAGTGAGAATGACTAAACTGCCACCCAATTCTTAGCCTTGATCCAACCTCAGCTAATTGCATAGACGTTGTAGACGTGCAATTTAAAACATACAGATTGTGTTCCAGTTGCTTACTGGGAACAGTCACTAAAGTTCCATAACTGGTAACACTGGATAGCTGTTACCTGCCATTTGTGCTTTGTGGTTCTTACCTGCCATTTGTGCTTTGTGGT
>JANHMN010000019.1:20329934-20394035 GCA_030674055.1 Rhabdomys pumilio
TGCCATTTGTGCTTTGTGGTTCTTACCTGCCATTTGTGCTTTGTGGTAGTATTACTGTTTTTCCTTCTCCCATGAAGGGAAATAATGCAGTTCAGTCCAGAGTTTTACTATTGTGACCAGAACCTTATCCACTCTTAACTATCACAACAAATATGTTTAATAATAGATCAGATTTTCAGTTGGTCCCTGAACGGGCCAACCTAGCACACTGTCCACGGTCCTGAATCATAATGTTAAATTGTGTTGTTTCCCTTAAGTGTATGATCTAGGTAAATATTTCAGAAATATGGACCCAAAGGAGAAGATAGGATGCAGTAGGTAGAAAAGGAGGTAGAAGGAAAAAGAGAGACAGACTGACAAATACTAATGGAAAAGCACAGCCTTGCAAAGACAGCAAGTTAGGAGAAGGCAGCCAGAACTGGGGAGAAGGGTGTTCTTAGGCATTTGTTGTGTTACTGTTCTTGACGGTGTCTTCTCCACAAAGGAGAGCATTGGTCTTGGGAAGCCTCTGTGTGGGAGCATCTGGCTGTTGACTTTTAGACAACACACAGCACACATTGGGATTCACTGCACACAGAACTTCCTTGAGTTTTTATAGATCTTTTTTTTCCTTAACAAGATTACAGATTAAGCTGAACAGTGTGAGCATGTACCTTTTAATCCCAGGACTCGGGAGGCAGACGCAGGCGGATCTCTGTGTGTTTGAGGCCAGCCTGGTCTACAGAGCAAGTTTCAGGACACAGCCAGAGCTGCACAGAGAAACCCTGTCTCAGGGGGAAAAAGTGAAGGATAAAATATTGAAGACCTTCAGAACTGCTTAGTGATAGGGCAGCACACTGAAAACATCTAGACTTCCAGCCACAGCAGAGTCAGTGACCACTCAGTGGTTTCTGCCTGTCAGTCAGTCGCTTGCTTTGACTGCCATTGGTACTTGATTGATTATGAACCTGTGCACTTTGAAGCAGCCCTTGGAAACTAAGCATAAAGGAAAAACAAGATAGTGAAGATTGGATTCTTAATATTGTTACTCACCAGTGATGTCTGATACATTTTTTCACATACATATGTGTGATTCAGTTGTCAAGACTGGGAAGATATCACCGTGAGTAAAAGACCTTGTCTCATATTTATGAAGCCTGAGTTGTATCCCTAGGACTCTGGTAAAACTAGACATGTATATAACCCCAATGTTCCTATAGAGAGATGGGAGTCCACCTAGCTGACTCATATATGTGCTGTGGCATGCACATGCCCAGTGAATATGAACATACGTATACATACTGTACAAGTGCAAAGGTTTTTTGGTTTTGTTTTGTTTTTTGGGGGACTTGGGGGCTGCCCTGGAACTTGGTCTGTAGATCAGGCTGGCCTTGAACTCATAGAGATCCACCTTCCTCTGCCTCCCACTTGCTGGGATTAAAGGTCTTTGCCAGTACTGCCTGGCTATGCAAATATTTCAAAAAGAAAATATAAGATTGTTTCAAATGGTGGAGAATCGGACTAACAGCCTCTAGTTTTGGAATAACTGCCATGGGAGTGTGAACTATTGAATGCCTGATTCTTAGTTTCCTGGTCTGTAAGGGGAAGATAATGAGTAATTCATTTTTCTTTCTTTTTTTTTTTTTTTTGGTTTTTCGAGACAGGGTTTCTCGTGTAGTCCTGGCTGTCCTGGAACTCACTCTGTAGACCAGGCTGGCCTTGAACTCAGAAATCCACCTGCCTCTGCCTCCCAAGTGCTGGGATTAAAGGCGCGCGCCACCACCGCCTGGTGTAATTCATTTTTCAAAAAAATAAAGCTGAAGGCTTTAAAGAAGATGCAGTGGTCAAGAACTCTTGTTTGCTCTTCCAGAGGACCTGAGTTCTGTTTCCAGCATCCACTTGAGGCAGCTTACCTGGAACTCCAGCTCCACGGAGCATCTTACCCTCTTCTGACCATTGTAGGCCCTACCCTCCATATTTACATGTATTTATAGAATTCAAGAGAAAAGCTGGTAAGCTGCTCTAAGATTGGTACTTAGTAATGAAAACTTTCATGTGTTTTTATCTATAAATCATTCCTATACATTACCGTAAGAAGTAAGTGTACTCCATCTCCTGTTTGCCATTATTACATCAAAACCAAACATAAACCAGGCACACACTGAAGGATTGCTAAGCAGAGTAGGCTGTACTTGTGGAAACAAGTCTTGCCCTTCATTCTTGTCTGGAGCAGCAGCACCGTGATTTTGAATAATTCTGAGGAGCAGACGAGAGGTGTCCTGAGTACCATGTGGATAACAGTGGCCTCTGTCTCAGTAGCTTCTCCTTTGCTCAGTGGTGCTTCCTTTACTCTCTTAGATGTTCACTCCCCAAAATATTCCCCAGTCTGCTTTCTGGGGAAATCCAACCTAAAACACCTAATTGTGACCTAAAACAGGCTGCTGGAGTCTAACACTCTTCAGCCAGGACCTCACTTCTTCCCTGGTGGAGTAGGTCAGGGTTTGGATCTGCCCCTTTCAGTGCTGTGCAGTCTCAGAGGTCTTCACGCTTACTTTGTCATCTTCTGTCTGCATCTAAGATTGGTTCTAGCATCTTCTGCTGTTGCCATCACTGGTAGTTCAGGGACCTTGATGCTTACTGCAGTGTCAAATATTTCTTCCTCCATGGCTGTCATGGACCTCGTCATCTACAAATGCCGCTGTTGTGGTTACCCCTAATATTGTTACCATGATTAATGGTGGCTTCAACTTGTATTTATAACACTGGTTTAGTCAGCATTTCTTTACTCTTACCTGGCTCTTAATTTAGTAGTAATCCCTGTGATGATATAGGAGTCCAGTGGATAGTCTGATGGACAAAGAGCCTGGAGCTACAAGATCTAGGGAGGTACCTTCTTCACCAAGTCCAACCAAGTCAATTCTAGGATTAGAAAAAGTAAGAATAAGAGTTGGGCAGTCTCATGTTACAGCAGCAAGAACTAAAGCATCTGTTGACCTAGTCAGAAGAAACAGCCATCCTGAATCTGCTGCAAAGACAGGTGTAGGAGAGAATCTTTAGACCAGCAGAAAATATAGATGCTGAGCTGAAACAAATGTCTGAGGATATTATTGTTCACTTGAATACACTGGGAAGACATGCTGACACGAGGATCCCAGCAGATCTACAAAATTCTGAATCAGAAAGACTTTGCCGTAGCTTAGTCAGAACTTGAAGACAGGAGTAGTAACAGGTTTCTGAGTTACCATTGTGAGGAGCAAGAACTTGAACAGCTAACCACAGATACCGATGATATTAGTGTTTACAGTTACTACTTAATCTTGTGTTGCAAAAATGTGTGTGTGTATTTGATTCTGTCAGTGCTATGAAATAAAAGCCACACTACAGCTTTACTTTTAGAATTAAATAAAAAATAAAACCAGGTCAGTAGCAAGTGCTTGCCTGGGGTTAAGTAGAAACTCTATTAACAACTTTCCCAGGCAAATTACCTACTGGGTATTGATTTTGTGTGTATAATGAATGTATGTCTTCCCCTCCTAGGTTCATTCTGCATACTATTAGCGATAACACACCTATTCTGCAGCTGAACTATGGAAATATGACTCCTAAAAAGTATACACCAACCAATTTTTACTGGGTACTTTTACAGTTTCTGTAAAATGCTACTAAAAAAGTTTCAAATGAAGTTCATCTTCTGCTTTCAGATATAATTCCTTAGCATTTTCTTTTCTGGTTAAAACAGTATAGGCAAGCAGTGTGCTATGAGTTACAGAAAGCGAGTTATGACAGTTATGGGAAGGAATGTGTTAGTGGATGTGGAACTTGAATTAGGGCATTTTTTGAAATGGTTCTACCAATTGAACCATGGGCTTCCTACATGTAGGGCCAGTGCTGTTCCTTTGGACTATACACCCAGCACTAAACAAGCTATTTTTAAAGAGCAAGGCTCAGGCAGTTTTATTGTTATTAGCATTTTTATTGTGAGTATGTTAGTACCCAGGATAGTTTGGAACTTGCAATTCCCCAGCCTCAGTTCTCTGAGTATGAGAGAATAGCTGTGTGCTACTACGTCTGGCAAGCCTGCTGCTTTGTTTGGATTATTATTTTTTAGCTGTTGGGTTTTACGTAAGTATATTTCTTCAAGAACAACTCTTGTTTTTGGCACATATCACTAATTAAGTGTGATATTAAAAATTTAAGGAAAAGTAAAATAAAAAACCAAAAACAAACACCATGCTGACTCAATAGCAAATGACAGTAGAACTGTCAGGGAAGTTTGTTGAGACTTCTCACTGACCATGCTGTGCCAGGGTGATTGGATCTGGACAGCACCAGTAATACATATTTCTGGTGTCCTGTGACCATGCTGGAGCTGGATAAGAGTCTGAAATCTTGTGCAGGTTTCTAATGTACTGGGTGCTCCTTGCTGAGAATAGTCCGTATGCAGCTGAGTGTAGAATGTTTATATGTACGAAGCTTGTGATGCAGTTTTAGTAATCATGGGTACTGTTAACCTGGTGTTGGTAAGAGTGTGAAGCAGCTGGAACTGCCCAGTGACACTACTGTGAAACAGTCTAATGGGAACTAGGCACTATTCATCTACTCTGAGCCAGCAGTTTTAGTATTTTTGTAGGAGACTTAGAAATCCCAAACTAAATTCTACTCAAGACTACTATAGCAACTTTTATTCAGAAAAGTTCAAACTGGAAACAACCTAAATGTGAAAAAACAGGTGAGTGAAAAAAAATTATGGTGTATTTATGTGGTAGAATACTACTCAAATAAAAAGGAACACTCTAGGTCACGTTAGAAACATGAATCTCAACAATATTATGTAAAGCAAAATGATGCTATTTATATATTACCTATGAGGTAGAGGAAATCTTTTGGAAAGGTGGGTTGATAGAAATATATATTTTACAAAATCTTTGGGTCAGTACTCATGAATATTGTAGTGAGTACATTCAACCTCAACTTAAATGGTATTGTAAAAGAGAAGTGTTCAAATAAAGGAGTCGAGTATACACTGTGGCTGAGAACTGTTTTCCCACAGTAGAGAGCTCCACTGTTTCTCTGTTAAATAATGAGCAAAGGCCATTGGCATCTGCAGGAGATTATGGCAGGAATCAGGAGGCCACTGAGCATGGTGAATGAGCAACAGGCAAGCTCCATGGCTACCAGATGTATGAGACACCTGTGTGACTGTCCAGGTCGAATGAGGCACATCTTAGTAAAGATCAGCAATGATCAAGAAGACGGTACAGGTAAGAGTGGAAGGTCCTACCTCTGCTGACGTGCCCATACTACGCTTCCTTTGGAGGCCTTTGATTTTGTGGAATACAGGAACAAGGATTTATTAAGAGGGGAGAATACAGCCCTGTTGCTACTGAACTTGTGTTGATGTTAATCTGAGGTCACTGTTAAAACACTGGACAACCTTGGAGCTTTTTGTATTGTTTATGATGGAGTGAGAAAGTCAAAAACGAGTGGACAGAAAACAACTCCTTGCTCCATGGTGGGAATCACAGAGCTTCAGTCTTGACCAGTTATGAGAAAATTAAATGCAGTAAGACAACTGAAGCCTAAGATTTAAGTTGGACTCAGGTCTCGGAGTGGCTTTTAGGGCACAAATTAGAATGAGCTGATTCCAAAACCAAAACCACACCTTTGTTAAAAGTATCAAAAGACCAATTGACTGATGAGAACTTGGTGATTGTGGGGAGTTGGAAAGTTGCAGACCCACAGCCACTCTTCTCTTAATCATTTTAATATAGTAGCCATTTGTCACCTGTCTGGGTCTGAGTTCTCATCTAGTCACCCACTGGATGCAACTTTGGGAATGTATTATGTCAACAGACCACTAACTTGCCACCAGATATGAGCTAAGCCTTTTCTAACATAGTATCTCCCTGCTTTGTTGAAACCTCCCTACCTGGTGTTCTCACTAATATATTGTGAATTTCTTAATTTGTGACTTTCTTTTGTTCTGTAGCTATAAAAATTTCATGTAACTGCTTCTGCGATGAAATGTCGTTTGGGACAACCTGTATCTGTGTTCCTGAGCCACAGTAACTCATATTTGGCTCACAGTAACCTCTTGTCTTAGAGGTGAACTGCATTGTGGTTGACATTAGCTGGCAAGTCAGTATCAGAGATAGAGGAGGGAGCTCTGTTATCAAGTTCTCCTTGAACACAGAAGGCACAGAAGTTTCCATACTTCAAGAATATTGGTAGCTATCAAAGAGATAGCAGTGTTTCTATTGGAGCTCTGCTGTGTGGTTTTCTTTTCCTTTTATTGGTCTGTTACGATGAAAATAAAGATGTCTGTTTAACAAACTTGAGATATATCTTAATTTTACTTTGAGATAGCACATGATGAAATACATTATTAAATAAATATTTTCTCATGATAGAGACCCTTTTCTAAACCCAGGGCATATTCTTTGTGTATTGTAATGTGATTTATCATTAGGTGTAATGTGATTTTGATCATGCAAAGACACTATCGCCACCTAGCAACCAAATGGAGTAAATTGTCTTCAAAATGCAGTGTTCTCGAGTGCCACCTAGTGATGAAAGCATTCATTCTTGCCTCAGCATTGTTATGCTACTGGCATCTCTGAGCAGCAAAAATCAGTTAAGGGAATCTTGAAAGTAAAATGGGAAATTGTTAAAAGTGGGCTTGGTGTAAGTACCTGCTGCCGAGCCTGATGGCCTGGATGGGACTGCCTGGCCACATGGTGGAGAGAGACTGCTGCAAGTTTTACTCTGAACTCCGCACGTCTCCCCAAAACCCCTTCACACACACACACACACACACACTACATTAGAAGTATGAGTACTTTTTTATGGTAACTGGTACAAGTTTTGTCTTAAGGATTTTTCTACTCCTTTTTATCTTCATTGCTAGTGGGGAGATGTGATGGAGGCTGTTTTCTTAGACCCATGTTGGATAAGAGTAGTAGACCCAGTGAACAGAAGCATGGAGGACCAGTCACTTAGAACTTAGATCAAAGTAAGTCACATTGTAAAGACACATTACAGTACACAAAAGAAAACACAAGAAGACAAAGCTGATTTACCCACAGATCAATGCAGCTTTCAGATCTCCCCAGGGGAGTTTATTTTTTTAAATACAAAAACTTCAAACTGGTGAAAGGGCAGAGACTTAGGTGTCTGTTGAGTGCTCACCCACTAATAGGATATCTGTATTATAGCAATAAAGACCCAGGGACCACTGTAGAAGAGTAGGCAGAGACACTAAGAGCCAGAAGCTGGAGAAGCCCTGAGTGAAACACTGTTTTTGGATATGGCAGGACTGTTACACTTATGAATTCACAGAGGCTGTGGTTACCTGCTCAAAAGCATGCCAGCTTTCTACTATGGAGGGGGAAGAAGCTGACAAGCCCCCATCACCAACTGAGGCTGTGGAGTTATGGACAATCGATGGCTTCTGGAGTGTGTGGGTAAGAGTGAGCAATATTCAATTTAAAGATGTGGCTCCTTGTAAGGTGGGCCATTTGAATGGCTCCACACCCAGGAGTATTTGGACAACACATATTAGAGTCTATGAGTTACCAAATTAAAACAAACTAACAAAACGGCATGAAATTGGGGTCAAAAGGAGTTGGTGATGAACCTGAGAGGAGTTAGGAGGAGCTGGGGGCGATTGAAAAGTATGTTGTTTGAAATTCTCAAAGAATTAATAAAATTATATTACAAAAAAGAAGTTGACCTTACATATAGAACTAGATTTCATTAGAGAAGAAGAATATATAAACTAATTTTCATTTGCCTCATTCAAATTATTTCGTGTAACTGAAAGATGATAGTTATTTGAGGTTTTGGTGATTTCCCAAGAGATATATGGAATAAATGAACAAAAATTACCTGAAATGTTTTTAGCATTGGGCACAAAATTCCTACTTTTTTATTTTACTCTGATGGTTGAGTGATTACATTGCATGTGAATGAAAAGAAACATATCTAATAACATGAGATTTATTAGATATTTGCCACTGTGGACACAGTCTTTAAGGTAAATAATCTATTGCCTTTTACCTATCCTGGTAATGGAAACATTAGAAATTTTATTTATCAAATCTTATATTTATTTAAAAATCTTTATCGGCTAAATATACATATATGCATATTCTACATACTACATAAGCATAATGATTTATATAGTTTTATTTTTTAAGTTATTTTATTTATATCCCAAATGTTGCCCCCCTCCCAGTAACCCCTCTCAGAATTCTTTCCCCCATTCCCCATCCTCTTTGCTTCTGAGAGGGTGCCTATATTCCCCCACTCTGAGGCATCACATCTCTACAGGATTAGCGACATCCTCTCTCACTGAGGCCAGATAAGCAGCCCTTATGCTACATAAGTGCCAGGGGCCTCCGACCAGCCCACTTATGCTCTTTGGTTGGCGGTTCTGTCTGAGAGCTCCCAGGTGTCCAAGTTAGTTGACACTGTTGGACTTCCTATGGGGTTGCCATCCCCTTCAGCTCCTTCAGTCCTTCCCCTAACTCTTCTATAGGAGTTCCCCACCTCCGTCCAATGCTTGGCTGTGAGTATCTGCATCTGTCTCAGTCAGCTGCTTGTAGAGCATCTCAGAGAACAGCTATGCTAGACTCTTGTCTCTGGTTTATATTGTAATGCTATAGCAGATACTATTTTATTCATTTAGAGGTATTTAAGATTTTTAATAATTAGAAGTGATTGAATGGATGAAGCACTTGTGTACTACCTATGGAAAACAAATCTTACTCTAGTGTTTCATGTTATGTGACAGTCTTGAAATGGAGCATATCACTTGGACAACACCAAGTGACCCTTAGAGCAGAATTGAATACCGTGTGAGCAGAAGTGAGCACGACCAGTTTGTTTCCTTTTTCATGATTCAGTTGTCTCTTACTTAGATCCCTTGTGGTTTTTCTCAAAGGGGAAAACCAGGTTTTGATTTTACTATATTTTGTTCAAGTGAGACTTCTTTACTGATACAGCTATACTCTACTTAAGGAGGGGAAGAGTGAATCCTGATAGTTGTGTATATATTGATCATAATTCATTAAAACTCCCTTTATTCCCAGCAAGTTTGTCAGTCACTGAGTAGGAAATACTCATGGGTGTCTGTGCTCTGTTTTCATCCTAATTTGTCCCATTTCTGATTATAAGCTTTCTGTCCATACTTCATTACTTTTTTTTTGTTGTTGTTGCTATAAGAAACCAGGACCATGGCAGCTTACAGGAGAAAGCATTTATCAGGACTTACAGTTAAAGAGTGTGAGTTCATGACCATGATGGCAAGGACTATGACAGAAGGGAGGGAGGTGGGTATTGTGCAATAGGAGTAGCTGAGAGTTGTATCTTGATCCACAAGCAAAAGGCATTGTGGGGTGATCACGTTGATGGTGGGGCATGGAGGGCACTAATGAAATGGCATGCACTTTTGAAACCTCGAAGTCCACACTCAGTGACATACCTCCTACAACAAGGCCACATGTCCTACTTCTTCCCAAGTACTTTCAGCAACTAGGGACTAATTCAAATGTATGCACTTACTGGGATCATTCTCATTCACCACCACACCGTCGTTACTGTGGCCAAAGGATGAGATAACCAATTGATATCGTAAAGGAAATACTAATTTGGACTCATAGTCTCAGATTTTATTACATGGGTGGCAGGTACTTTGATTTGGATTTGAATTTCATGTTGAAAAGTGACGAGTAGAGCAAAGCAGCTCATTTAATAGTGGACCAGAAGCAAAATGGGAGAAGGAGCCAGAGTTCCCAATATTCCTTCCATGGCATTCACCTAGTGATTTAATTTCCTTCTACTAGGTTCCACACCCCACCCCCACAAGGCTCCACTCTAAGTATGGTACCCTACACTGATCAAGTACTCAGCATGTTAAACTTTAGGGAACATTTAAGGTCAAAACCATATCCTCTTTGTCTCTGTGTAAATATTATGCCTTCAAGTTTAGTGTTTTTATGGGATTCCTGAGTGTGAAAATAAATGGTCTCTGATATTTGTGCCTTCTTTTGGATTCTTTTCTTTCTATTTGTTTTGTCCACTTCTATTGTGTTACTTTTTGTCTTATTTTATTCTATTATATTTTATTATTGTTCCTTAGAAGCCTGTTTTTGTTTGTTTTCTAGTGAGAGAAAGGGGTGGATCTGGATGGAAGGGGAGGTTGGGGAAGAGCTTGGAGGGAGGGAGAGCAAACTGTATTCAGGATGTTATGTGAGAAAAAAACCCTATATTTTCAATAAAAGAATAAAATAAAGATAAACACCACCATAACATTCTGCACTGGTCTGCCAAGACTTGTGTCCTCATCTTAAATGGAAATACAATTAATCTGTCTCTAATAGTCACTATGTCCTAACATTTCCGGTATTGCTCAGAGGTCTAGATCTAAAGTCCCCTGTGAGACTGAAGTCAAACTCTTAGCAGTGAGCCTAGGAAGTTGTATTTCTGTCAGCATTCTGATCAGCCACAGGGAGTAGTCATTAAGCTTTATTTACAACATTCTCCAAGCTTCCCCAGAAAAATTATGAACATTGTTAAGTACCATTATCAGGTATTGTCAATACTATAAACAGCACTCCAAGGATCAGTTTCCCGTGGCAGCCATCTTTTTATCACTGTAATAACATACCTCAGAAAATCAACCTAAGACATAGAAAGTTTTATTCTGCATTGTTTCTCATCCAAATGTCTGTTTCTACAATGCTTTTCGAACACATTTCCACATGCAATGTTAGGTCCTCTTGTAGCTTCCCCCAGGGCTCCTTCACAAGCTCAAATTCGATGTCTTAGAACTTTTACCTTAGTTCCCTTAGGCAGGTGATGCCAGAGTCAAATCACTGTATTCCAATCTTTTCAGGAAGGCCAGCTCACTAATCCAACAAACCTCACCGGGTTCCAAACTCATCTACCCATCCTTTTATCTTTTTATATTAAACATATCTCTTCTAGTTTTCCCCAATAATATTTCTAAATCAAACGTTTTGTTATTAGAGATTCCACCTTTGTGGGGGCTCTCAGCATTGCCCAGTAATCCAGTAGGCCCAGCTATTTCTTCCTGTCTTGTCTCTTGTACTTTCAGTGACCACCCCTCTCCTTAGTGAGCCAGTCCCAGTGTTGCTTTTTCTTTGTTTATTCAGTCCTCTTAACTTTTAAAACTTCACATTTCCTGCGTCAAATGTTTCTTGGAGCAACTTAATCATCATGAGTTGGCTAAAATTTCCCAGAGAACAATTAAGACAGTCAGTTTCCTCATCCAGAAACCTGTGTCCCGATATGCCTGGGTTAACTGCTTTAATGGCTAGGGCTAAAACAGTTTGTTCCTAATATACATCAGTTATTCCCTTCTCTAGTAATATCCTCAATCCCTTTCCCAGAAAATTTTACCAGTGTTGTATTTGAGGACAAATAGAGAAAAAGGCAAAACAGACAACCATACAAGAAAGAGCAATGCCATGTGTGTACTAGAAAGCCGATACACATTATTCAAGTTGACTGTCTCCCAAAGCCAAGACTGTCATGCAAGTGTGTTTGCAACCATGTCACACCTGACGCCCTCTCAGTATAGACACAACAGGTCTGAGATAGAAATAAATTATTATGGCATACACTGGAAAGTTCACTCTAATCCGAGAACATCAAACAGCCTTTCATACCTTGTTTGGATATATCTCTTTGGAACTTAATGGACTCCCCAAAGTTTGGGAAAGTTTGTCCTTGGGCCTGTGTGCTTGACTAGAGAAATGTGCAACATTCTCTTAAGGATTTTAACAACATACACATAAGCGTAGTTCCTTACAGCTCCTTCCTTTCTCCCAGTGTTGTAGATGTGGAGACGCAAGACTTTTATGAAATAATAAGTTCAGAAGTAAATTAAAGACAACCAGAAGAGAAGATAGATGTTCATGTCTTCTAGAATGTCCAAGAGGAAGCCTGGGCAACAAATTCAAAACCTAGAATAATCCTAAATTTAAATTGGGTTGTGAAAACTTCTTTTATTTTTTTCAACATCCTATTTTTTTTAAAACAGGGTTCTAAAATGTACTATTCTTTATAAAATTTAGGTTTGCTACATATATATTTATAACATGTAAAATTATTATTTTAACCTTTAAAGTGCATATTAAGAAATCCTGAAGAAGCTTAGCAGTGGTTTTACACACCTTTAATTCCAGCACTCACAAGTCAGATTCTAGCAGCTCTCTGAGTTCCGGGTCTGCCAAGTGAGTTCTAGAATAGCTAGGGCTACACAGAGAAACCCTGTGTTATCTCCCCCTGCATACCAGAAAAACTTTAAAGTTAAGATGGCAACTTAATATATGTTTTTAAAATTAATGGTAAAAGCTTTGATATTAGATATAATAGAAGAATTCATGTAAGAATTTTTGTTGATAAAAGTAATATTTAATCTATTAAATGAAGGAGCAAGTATTCTGCTTTAAGACATTGAATTTATATTTTATTTTATTTGAGACATGTTTTATTTTGTAGTTCTATCAAGCCTGGAACTCACAATGTAGACCAGGATAGCCTTGAACTCATAGATATCCTCCTGCCTCTGCCTCCCAAGTGCTCGGGTTAAAGGTATGCACCACTGCATCTCACCGAGCCATTGATTTTTATAAGAACCGAAAAATATGTATGATAATATTCAGGTCTCTATGATGTTAAGGATGTTCTTAAGGAAATGATGAAAAATATTAAAGGTTACCTTGTGGGAATAGTAAGTAACTTAATGACTTCTCAGAACTCTCACTGGCCTTAGAACTGAAGGCAGCAGTACAGGAAGCTATTTTTAGTTATTACTAATCTCCTGTTTAGGAGACTAAATAAGAGTTAGTCTATGTTGTAATATGTGTGAGCACTTCTACATGGTGATCTTTTCATCTTTTCTTTACTTAGAATGTTGGCACTGGCCAGGCGGTGGTGGCGTACGCCTTTAATCCCAGCACTTGGGAGGCAGAGGCAGGCTGATTTCTGAGTTCGAGGCCAGCCTGGTCTACCAGTGAGTACCAGGACAGCCAGAGCTATACAGAGAAACCCTGTCTCAAAAAAAAAAAAAAAACCAAAAAGAATGTTGGCACTGTTGCCACTTCCACACCCTGCAAGAACACTCAGTACAGTGCAGTCCTTTAACCAGGGTTAAAAGAATCAGGTTCTGACCCTACCCTGCTATATTTGTACTAAGAGTAGCTTGTTTTTGTTGCTATTTACCAATTGAACATAGTCCAGGAACATTAAGAACTTGGATATTGTACAGGGAATTGTACTTTCCTTTAAGTCTCTTATTTTTAAATTTTCAATTTATCTATTGTACATTTCTGTTCTTCTGTGGGTCCAGCTCCTGTGGTGATCATATTGAAGACTTACTGGTACTCTCATTGGTATGACTTCAACATTTTACATCTTCTTTATCAATTACTTGACTTTTAGAGCATTAGCCAAGGCTACTCTGAGTTTTTTTTTAATGACAGCTCTGCTTCTACCTTGAAGATATTTATAATTAGACTCATTGAGAAGACTCAAACAAGGAATTTTGAAAACCTTGATAACTATGATCATAAAAATCATATAAAAATTTTCAGATTTGTTACAGACAAACTGGTGAGTTCATGAAATTATGAATTAAAGTGAAGGAGAAGAATTAATTGCATTAACACTGAATATGGATTTTAAAGTCTCTTGCTTAAAACTTTACACTTTCTGCTTTTCTATATTTAAGGAAAGTCCTTTCTTCAGCCCACTGTAAAGAATGATGTTATGAGCAAATATATTTGTATTTCTTTTACTTCTCTATCCTGAATTCTTTCAAAAATCTATGAATATTATCATTTCTATGACCTGTGATTATTTTCCTCAGTTGAATATGTATGTACCCTTGATATGAGAACATGATGAAAACCATTAGCATATTTATAAATATACATTAAATGCCCTGTTTTATCATTCCCTTAACATCTGTTTGCAGAATAAACTATAGACCATGTTGCTGTAGAGTCTTCAATATCACCTAGAATTACTAAGGAATAGCTAAGACCTACTAACTGAATGTGGACAACTTAATAAAAAAAATTTAAGTGTAATTACATTTATTTAGGGCATATGTGGTATGGGGAGGATGGGTATGTGTGCCAAATTTCATGTGTGAAGGTCAGAAGATAACTTGAAGGAGTCAGTTCTCTCTCCACCATGTGAATCTCAGGGTTTGAACTTAGACTGGCCTTGGCAACAAGTGCCTTAAACTGCTGAGCAATCTTACTAGCCCTTGATAAAGATTTCAGGTAAGGAAATCCTAGTTCTGGGTAATGGTCTAAACATAATGCTTATTGTACTGTTGATGCCATTGCGATCAAGCAGCAAGCAAGGACAGGAATTGATACTAGAATAAAACTCCACATCATAGGAACCTCTTGACCTCTTTTTTTCTGACATTTTTATTGGATATTTTATTTATTTACAATACAAATGTATCCCCTTTCCCCATTTCCCCTCCCTAGAACCCCCTGTCCCATCCCTCTCCTCCTTTATGCTTTTATACAATTTTAATTACATGAATGTATTAAGGTCAATTCTAGGTTGAGGGTCTAGCAATACAATAAATGCAAATAGTCAAGGAATGAGCAAGACAATAGACATAAATAGTCAAAGAAAAAGCAAGGCATTAAACCCAATTACGTGAACACTCCCATGATCACTGTTTCTAAGGACTTATCAGGATGACCAAAGTATCTGAGCCTACATCCCTATCCTAGCCCAAGGTCATTTTCATGTCCGAAGCCTACTTCCATATTCTAGCCTAAAATTTAGATTCCTGTCTGAAATTACTTCGTTATTCTAGACTAATGTCAGATTCCTGCCTGAAGCCTACTTCCTTGTCCTTATCCAATGTCATATTCCTGCCAACCATACCATTTCCTTGTCCTTGGCCCATGTCAGACTCTTGCCAAGCAGCCCCAAAGGCTCTCCACTTCTCCTCCTTTTATATTTCATTAACAAGACCGAGCCTGTCTTAGGTCATTCTGACAAGAATGCCTTCCTTACCCACCATGGAATATGCATTATTAAAAGCAATGCACGTATGTCTTAGGATGGCAAGGCTCTGTGCAGAATCTTACCCATCCTTGGCTTGCTCGCCTGTTAATTTAAAAACTCTGTCTGGGGGCCTTTTGCCCTATTAATCTTTTTCTGGTTCATGCCTATCTTGGTTCACACCAGAGGATAGTGAGTTAGAATTTTATGGTCAGTAACTACTGCATGCAACTCAACATAACTCTAAGAACTCTTCAGAATGCTTATGTGTAACTGGCAATATCCCCAATGCAGCTTTTGTTTAAAATATATTTCTATATTACTCTCTCTTAATTCAACTCAATCATGGGATAGCAAATGACCATGATACTCTAAGTTCTATCTATTACATTGATAATGCTACATTCTGTACTTAGATTAATCTCCCTGGAGAAAATGATACATGCAAGAATAGAAGAGCTGTGGCTAGAGTAGGTGTCACTCATTTCCTCTTGTTTAATTCTCTTGCTTGCCTTTAGACACAGGATTATGTGTTCCACCATATTTACCAGATTTGTTCTGTGTTTTTGTTTTTAACCTTCACATCCATTACTTATAAACATTTGACCAAGTACTTGTAACAGAGTAATGCCAGGCCTACAGATCCAATAGAATTAGAGGTAATGGTGAATGGCAAGCATTTCTAATTGCTGATCACTTTCACCTGATAGGGGAGCAGCAAATAGAAGCTCAATTACTAGACAGATCTTTCTTGGCACCAGGGAATAATCACAACTTAACTACATGATAAGTGATATTTTTGAAGAAAGATTTTGAGCAAGAGTTAAGAATACAGTAAGATTGAAAATGGAGTCATTTTTAAGAGAGGAGAAGGGGAGGGAGGGAGGGAGAGACAGAGAGAGAGAGAGAGAGAGAGAGAGAGAGAGAGAGAGAGAGAGAACAGGAACACACTTGGATACCATTTTTAAGACTGCCACAACCCACAACCACAGTCTCCCTAAAAGGCCATGTGTTCTTAAACAAAACACACTTCCACAGGAATATTTGCTCAGGTGGCATAGTTTTTCAAGTTTGTATTTGTTATGACTATTCTTGGTTGTCAACTTGACTGTATCTGTAATGAACTAAAATCCAGAAATAGAGGTCACACATGTGATCTAGGTCTTGACGCAAGAAGATGACATTACTTTGATCTGGACCTTGAGAGAAGAATGACATAGGCTTTTGATCTGGATCTTGAGTCAGGATTACACACACCTTTACTCCAAATCTTGAGGCACATCTGTAGGAGGAGGTAAGGTGGGAGGAGTAAGGAGAGGAAGAGGAGGAGTAAGGGAGGAGGAGAAGGGAGAGGAGGAGCTAAGGGAAAGACGGAGAATGAGAGAGGGGGACATGGAGGCTGATATTCACTTGTCTGTAGCAGTCAAAGGTAGTTGGTATATTTAGGTTGGGCATTGGGTTACACTCTGATTGTAAGGGCATCTTGTTATCGATCATTACTAAATATATAAGCCTTTGGATAATCTAAGCATTAGAGTCTCAATTGTACTGAGCTCGTGTGGTTGGTGGGATGGTCTGGAAAATGCTCAGTCTTGCTGAGACAGCGTGGAAGATTGACAGAGCCATCTCCCACACTGGTGTCTCAGGGTATCAGGGCTGGTGTTTCTGGCTGGCTGTTTCTAGCTGAGATGTGCACATGGCCTCTGGCCATGAAACATGGCTGCTGAGCTAGGCAGAGCTGCCACAGCTTAAACAGTCGGCTTTACTGGTAGCCCTTTATAAATAATTACTACAACACACATCTTTAATTTGGATCCTTGTGCTGGAGTCCTGTATAAGGACAATGGAAGAAGAAAGGATGTGTTCATACTTCTGCTCGCCTTCACTTTGTCAGCACATTCATTCCTTCACTGCATTGGAGCTTAGTTCTTCTGGATTCCAGATTATATAGAAGACCAGCAGAGATACCCAGCCTCATGGGACTGAGTACTTACTATATTCCATTCACTTTTGATTCATAACTGGCCATTGTTGGATTAGTTGGACTGCAGCCTGTAAGTCGTCTAATAAATTTCATATATATATATATGTATATATGTATATATATACACACATATATATATATGTGTGTGTATATCCCATACATATTATATATGTAATATTCTATATGTATAATATATATCCCATACATATTATATATGTAATATTCTATACATATAATATACATTCCATATATATTATATAATATGTAATACATATATTCATTCCATAAGTTCTGTCACTCTAGAGAACCTTTTATTTTGTTTTGTTTTGTTTTGTTTTTTTTGAGACAGGGTTTCTCTGTGTAGCCCTGGCTGTCCTGGAAATCACTCTGTAGACCAGGCTGGCCTCGAACTCAGAAATCCACCTGCTTCTGACTCTGCCTCCCAAGTGCTGGGATTAAAGGCATGCACCACCACTGCCTGACTATCTAGAGAACCTTTATACAGTATTCTTTGACAGTTTTGATACATTCATGTAATAAATTTTAGTTTTTCTTGCTCCTATTATGTTATCTCATTGCCTTCTACTTACTGAAAATTTTCTTCTTCCTAGCAAGTTTGCCTCCCACTTTGATGTCTTTCTTGTGTTATGACCTAATGGATTTAAATATGCTTGCCTGTGTAAGCATGCATGAGAGATTATTAACTGGAACATGAAAAAAGAGTATCAGTGGTTACATTGCTGAAGAAAGTGACATCATTTCCCCAACTACCATTAACTGTTAATAGTCCCTGGAGTATTGACTGAATCTTTATGTCTCTCAGCAGCTATTGATTGACTGTATATTTTTATTTTGGGCTAGTGTCTTGTGAAATTTTTTTCACCCATGTTGGCATGTCATATTGAGATTTTTGTGGTAGCAGCTTTTCTATTATTTATAAAAGACACTATCTCACAGCTCTTGTCATAGATCTTTGACTCTTACAATTTTTCTACCTCCTCTCGTTGATGTTCCCTGAATTTCAAGTATAGGGCTTGCATTGTAGATGTATGAACTGGGGTTGGGTACCCCACAACTGTATGATTAAAGATTGACATACCCATACAGACATAAAAAGCGTATAGAACACTAAACAGTAGGATCAGAAGAGAAACAACCATGCTATGGTATATTATGGTTAAAACACTAATATGCAGAATGAATAGAGCAGTGGTTCTCAATCTGGTGGTAGAGATTCTTTGGGGAGTTGGACAACCCTTTCATATGGGTAGCATGCCAAATATCTGACATAGCATACGTTTAGTTTATGATTCACAATAGTAGCAAAATTCTAGTTATGAAGTAGCATCAAAAATATTTTCATGGTTGGAGTCACCACAACAGGAAGAATTGTATTAAGGGGTGGCAGCATTAGGAAGGTTGAATGCCAACAAAATAGTTTTGAAAGCTGGATGAGAAAAAGCACAATTCATATAAGGAAAACCCCACTAGAATTACAGCTGATTTTTCAATGGAAACCAAAGCTGTAAGGACCCAGAGAAATGTACTTCAAATTCTCAATCACCACAGATGCCAACACAAACTACTATTGTGTAGTAGCACTGCAAAACTATTTTCCATAGTAGAAGAAAAAATAAACGCCATGGTATAAACAGACTAAAAGAATTAACATTCATCAGACTAGTTCTACAGAGAACTAAATTTTACAGGAAACAATACTTTATACTGAGGAGAGGAATAAGGATATCCAAGAGACTGCAGAAAGAAAAGTAATGAAACTGTAACCAATGAATGTCAAGGTAGGACTAGAAACACTAACAGCAACAACAATCAGCACATACATTTCAGTAGTAACTTTAAATATTAATGGCTTCAATCCTCTAATCTAAAGACATAGGTTAGTTGAATGGAGTCAGAAATATCCGTAATATGTTCTTCAACATTCTTGTTTTGTTTGTCTTTTTGTTTGTTATGCATTGTCTCTAGGCTTACATTTTTTTTTTTAAGTCTCACTTGATTCTTGATTCTGAAATGGAAATTTCACAACTAATATTGTACATTTAATTGTTTTTAGTATTCAAAGGCACCACTTTTACATGTTTCCTGATAAATTTTAGAGTAAATCCTATGAGAAGAATGTGAGTTTTGTAGTGTTTAGGTGGAATGTTCTTGAGATATCTGTTAAGTTCAATTGATCCCTGATGTCATTAGCTCTAATGCTTCTCTGCTCACATTTTGCCTGTATAATTTATTGATGAGAATATTGGAATCATCTACTATACCCATGTTTGTCCATTCTGCATTTATAATTGTAATGTACTTTTGGTGGATTATTCCCTTAAGCAGTCACCTCTTTTTCATCTCTTTTGACTAGTGTTGACTTGATGTCTATTTTGTCAGATACCAGAACATTCACTCCTACGTGTTTCTCAGTTCCATTTGCTTGAAATATATTTTTACACTGAAGCGGTGCCTATCTTTTGTGGTGATTATGTTTCTTGAATACATCAAAGAGTAGGTATACTGTTTTCTGATCCATTAAGATAGTTTGTGTCTTTTTACTGGGGAGTTCAGCCTATTGATATTCAGTGTTGCTAGAGAATGGTCTGTATGAATTCCTGTTGCTTTGTTGCTTTTTTTAGTGTTTGGTATTTTGCAGTTCACATTTGCTTACTAAATGTTTTAGTGTCTTCTAATTTTCTCTGTAGCTTCTTGAATGTGTCTATCATTCAATTCTATTTGAAGTATTTCTATCAATGGGGTGTGAACTCATCCAGCTACAATATGTATGGAGATCACCCAATAAACAGGCACAGAAAAGAAATGTCCAATATCATACAATGCTAAATATTCAGAAAAAAGAAAGTATATTCAAAGCAGCAAGAGAGAAAGACCAATACACATACAAAGGCGGGTTTGCCCCCAAAGCAGCTACTTTTTTTAATGGAAACTTTAAAAGCTAGAGGAACACTGGCCAGAGGATATATTTCAAATTTTGAAAGATTATAACTGCCTACTCAGTCATATGGCAGTTTCATGTAACTTCTGACCTCATAAGTTGGGCTTCCTTTGGCACTGAAGAAGTGTGCAGCTGGTCAGAGGATCCTGGACCTCTAAGATGGAATGTATATTGAGAGAGCTTCATGAGTATGTTAGATGTGGGCTGCTCTGCAACCTCTCATTTCCTCAGTGAGCAGTGGTGAAGGGAGGTTGCACTTTTCTGATTAACCAGCAGAAGCCACATAGTGTTGAAGAAATGTGCAATGAGAGTGGAAGTTTCTAATCTGTCTGACAAAACTGGTGTGCAACAGCAAAAGGGTGTGGCAGGAGTGGATTTCTGAGATCTCCATGCTGTCCACCTGAGTGAGCACATATATCAACAGCAGTGTGTGCTGGAGGTAGAAGTCATGAGTTTTAAGCTGTTCAGTTTGATTGAAGACAGATCTGCATGAATGTGCAACAATGTGGACACACAGAAGGAGTGAAAGGTGTATTGAAAACAGAAGTTCCCAAGACCTATAACCTGTCTGGTTTGGTAGGGAGCCATGGAGTGGCAGTGCATGAGAGAGGCAGAAAAGTGCAATACTTTGCACTTGTCTGTCCAGGACCCATGTACAAAACAGTGGAATTTCATTTTAGTTAGTTTTGATTCTCAACTTGACAGCCTAGAGAGACCTAGGAAGGGAGTATCAGTGGAGAGAGAATCTAGATCAAATTGGTCCAAAGGGCATGCCTGTGGGAAATTGTCAGGATTCTTTTTATTGATGTAGGAGGGCTCAGCCAAATGTGGATATCACTATTTTCTGAGCAGGTTGCTTGGGTTGTGTAAGAAAGCTAGCTAAGCATGAACTTGAGGATGAGCCAGCAAACAACATCCCTCCATTGTTCTGCTTCATGTTTTTGCCTTGACTTTCCAAAATGATGAACTGTGATGTGAAAGAATAAGCCAAGTAGTCCTTCCGGTCTGGGCCTGAGCACTGAGCAGATCCCTGGTAGCAGCTCTGCCCCCAATCTCTAGGAATCCAGAGGAAGCAGAGCTCCCAGGTGCTCTCACCCTGGCATTATCTTAGGTAAGGAGAAAGCAACACCTGCCCCAAACAGGGAGTAATTGGGACCCACAAGGACCCAGGAAGTCACTTCTGACCCAGAGCACTGGTTCCTTCCAGTCTGGGCCTGAGCACTGAGCAGATCCCAGGTGGCAGCTCTGCCCTCAATCTCCAAGAATCCAGAAGAAGCAAGACTCCCAGGTGCTCTCACCCTGACATTATCTTAGGTAAGGAGAAAGCAACACCTGTCCCAAACAGGAAGTAACCTGAACCCACTAGGACCTAGGAAGTGACTCCTGGCCTGAGCAGATTTTGGGCCTCAGCTCTTACCCCAGTAGCAACACCCACCCCACACAATTTTGATAAAACCAAGATAATAGGAAAGACAGGCTCCAGTCAGTGACAGGGCAGGTAGCACTAAGGAGATTCAGATGGCAAAAGGCAAGCACAAGAATATAAGCATCAGCAACCCAGGGTACTTGGCATCATTAGAACCTAGTTCTCCCACACAAGAAAATCCTGAATTCTCCATATCACTAGGAAAGCAAGATTCAGATTTAAAATCACTTCTGATGATGATGATGGAGAACTTTAAGAAGTACATAAATAACACTCTCAAAGAAATTAAGGAGAACACAGACAGACAGATAGAAGCCCTTAAAGAGGAAACACAAAAGTCCCTTAGGGAATTGGAAGAAAAAAATAACCAAACAGCAGAAGGAATCAAACAAAACCTCCCAAAATTTAAAAACAGAAGTAAAAACAATAAAGAAATCACAAAGGGAGACTACCCTGGAGATAGAAAACTTAAAAAAAGGATCAGGAGTCATAGACACAAGTATCACCAACAGAATACAAGAGATAGAAGAGAGAATCTCAGGTGCAGAAGATACCATGGAAAATATTGACACAACTGTCAAAGAAAATGCAAAATGCAAAAAGTTCTTAACACAAAATATCCAGGAAATCCAGGACACATTGAAGAGACCAAACCTAAGGATAATAGGTATAGATGAGAGTGAAGATTCCCAACTTAAAGGGCCAATAAACATCTTCAACAAAATTGTAGAAGAAAACTTCCCTAATCTAAAGAACAAGCTGCCCATAAACATACAAGAAGCCCATAGAATGCCAAATAGACTAGACCAGAAAAGAAATACCTCCTGTCACATAATAATCAAAACACCAAGTGCACAAAACAAAGAAAGAATATTAAATGCAGTAAGAGAAAAAGGCCAAGTAACATATAAAGGCAGATCTACCAGAATTACACCAGACTTCTCACCAGATACTATAAAAGCTAGAAGATGCTAGACAGATGTCATACAGACCCTTAGAGAACACAAATGCCAGCCCAGGCTACTATACCCAGCAAAACTCTCAATTACCATAGATGGAAAAATCAAGATATTCCATGAGAAAACCAAATTTATACAATATCTTTCCACAAACCCAGCATTACAAAGGATAATAGCAGGAAAGCTTCAATACAAGGAGGGAAATTATACCCTAGAAAGAGCAAGAAAGTAATCCTCTTCCAACAAATCCAAAAGAAGATAGCCACATAAAGATAATTTCACTTCTAATAACAAAAATAACAAGAAGCAACAATCACTGTTCCTTAATATCAATGGACTCAATTTCCCAATTAAAAGGCTAATGGACTGGATCCATAAACAAGGCCCAGCATTTTGCTGAATATAGGAAACCCACCTCAGTGACAAAGACAAACTCTACCTTAGAGTAAAAGGCTGGAAAACAATTTTTCAAGCAAATGGCCCTAAGAAACAAGCTGGAATAGCCATTCTAAAATCTCCAGCCAGAGAACACAAAGGGAGGGACTCATGGCTCCACCTGTATAGGTAGTTGAAGGTGGCCTTGCCAGGCATAAGTGGAAGTGGACAGCCTTGATACCTGAAAGTTCGAATTCCCTAGTGTTGGGGAATTTCAAGAGCAGGGAGGTGGGAATGAGAGGATGGTGGGAGCACACCCTCATAGTAATTGGGGGGAGGGATGGGGTAAGGGGTTAGGCATCAGTGGAAGTGAGGGCCTTGGTGCCTGAAAGTTTGGATTCCCTAATGTTGGGGAATTTGAGAGCAAGGAGGTGAAAAAGGGAGGATGGTGGGAGTATACCCTCATAGAAACTCCCAAAATTATATGGATTAGACATGACAGAGGCAGGCCACCAGAAGACTAGATTCCAGAATTCAAACAAAAAATTATCTTGATACTAAAATTTGTTTTGAGAATTGTATATTGCAGAATACACAGCCTCAGTGTATCTACTCATCAAGTGAGCTGAGCAGACCTGCTCGAACCTCTGATGTCCTGGAATTCCAGCTGGATACAGTGAAGACACAGATGAGGCTTATCAATTTACTCTTTCCCCTGCCCCTCGTCTAATGTTTCAATACCCATAATCAGCTTGAAGAAGTTAATGAAGAGTCAGCGCCCCTATTCCCTGGGCTTGGGGACTGAGGTGGTTAATATTGGGCTGTCTTTCTAGGGAAAAAGTAGTGGTTTTGTTGGAACAGGGAGGATTAGCTAGGATTTATTGCATAGCCATAACCTATTCATAGAAATATGTATAATTGTTATTAAGATGAAGTCATAATTTCTTAAATGGTACAAAATTTACTTTGATTTCTAATTTAAGGTTTTCATTGGTACAAGCTTCTTATTGATATAAAGTGAGATTAATATTGTTACTCTC
Source organism: Rhabdomys pumilio (assembly GCA_030674055.1). Classification (NCBI taxonomy): domain Eukaryota; kingdom Metazoa; phylum Chordata; class Mammalia; order Rodentia; family Muridae; genus Rhabdomys; species Rhabdomys pumilio. The sequence continues at coordinate 20,353,723 of JANHMN010000019.1, forward strand.
ATAGGCATTGTGCCTATATAACACATTTAGGAATACAAGGCTTAGACCCAATCCTTCTCTAAGTTTTTAAACTGATTTGAGATGGTTAGCCTGTGAGTTAAGGGCCTATAGCAAATTCATGGCTCTGAGTTTATTGTTAGGGTATTTTCTATATTTTATTTAGCTGAGAGGAGTTAACAAACAATAGTCCAGATTGCCTTACATGGATAGTTGGTTTTCAAAAAGTCAGAAGTCCACAGAATTGACATTACAACCATTTCTGTATTAATGTCCATTTTGATTAGAGACCTGTCTGCTCCCAACAGCTTCCTGTCTTGGATTCTAAGAAGAAACTGAGCATCTTTGGAGTTACTCCAGTTATGGTGAGACAGCCACTAGACAAGAATTGCTTCTTTTCATCTACAGACAAATCACTGTCCAAAAAAGGACACACTTGTGGAATAGTCGACTGATTATATCTGACAAGATAGAGTAATCAGCCCTTAATAATAATTCTGCATCACTTGGTCTGTCAGATGATCCTGGGTCAGAAGGCTGAAGATTGAATGCTCCAACGTTTTGTAGTATAGGGACTGTCCAGGTGCTCAATGGTCTCTATAATTTGGCTAAGTTTTAGAAGCTATGCTTGGTGCTTCCCATAATTTCAGTTAACTCAGTCATTCTGGATTTCTGACGGACTTATAATCTCATAGCCAATCCTGGCTATTTGAGAGAAAAGGTTTGAGAGGATGGTTTTCAGCTGACATTCATTCTAAAGCCAAGAAAAAAAAAAGTCAGGTTCAGAATTAAGTCTTCTAGTTATGAGGGACAGTCTTTTAGTTAGGAGGTTCTGTTTAGTCAACAAAATGATGGACTGGATATTAGGTCTATCTTGTACCTTACTGATACAAGTTGGTATAGTTATACTCTAATTGTATTCTAAGAAAAAAGTTTTATTTTACCAGGAACGATGATTTGTAGGAGGAGCTAAGGTGGGAGGAGTAAGGAGAGGAAGATAAGGTGTAAGGAGAGGAAGAAAAGGAGAGGAGGAGCTAGGTGACAAGAGAGGGGGGACACTGAGGTGGATGTTTTCATGTCCTCGCCAGTCAAAGATAGTTGATATATCTAGGTTGGGTATTGGGTTACACTTCTGATTGATACTGAGCATTACCAAACTTATAAAGCCTTTGATTAACATTAAACAAAATAGTATAAAAGCACAACGGAGAAGTGGGGGTGGGATAGTCGTTTTCTAGGGAGAGGAAATGGGGAAAGGGGATGGTATTTGAAATGTAAATAAAATATTCAATAAAGATTTTCACAAAAAAGCACTAGTTATATGAAAAAAAAAAAAGAATAAGCCAAGTAAACCCTGCCCCACCCTCAGATGTTTGTTACAGCAAGACAAATCCAACTATTACAAACTGCATGTAGGAACCATGGGATCCTGAGATTTCTAACCTGTTCAGCCAGGTTGAGGACAGGGCTTTGGGAGGGGAGTAGGTGTCAAGGGTAGGGATCTGCAAAATCTCTGTGGTGTGTGTGTGTGTGTGTGTGTGTGTGTGTGTGTGTGTGTGTGTGTGATTTGTGCGTGTGTGAGCATGTAGACTGGTAGAAATGTCTATTCCTTTTCCTAAAGTTAGATATTTACTATATGTTTGTTTCCCACAGCAATAGTCTTTTGCTCCAGTTCTGTTGCACCATCTTCTCTTATCTCTTAGTTGATTATTAAAGCCTTTGCTTTTCCGCATGAGCTGCTCTTAGGTAATGATGAGTTTCAGGTTCCCAAAAACCCACAGAATTTGACCCCAGGAGGGATTCTTAATCTGTTCAATGTACAAATCTTCCCCGATCAGGGAACAGGTCTTAATTAGAGGGTAATTTAAGCATCTAAACATTGAGCCTATCCCCATGTAAACTAAGGCAATGTTTGTAAAATAATCCATGCTGTGAAGGCAACACAGAGCAAAATGTGCTAATCAGTGTTGTAGACTTATTAAAATGAATGGTCTTGCTGAGAATTTCTGAGTAACTAACAGAAAATCTTACTAAACTAAATGATTTTGGGGGTTCTATGAGATACTTAGATATTATAAGTACCACAGAATGAAGGGAGCAAGGAAAGAAAGAGAAGTAGAAAAGAAAGAAAGAGAGGAAGAGGAAGGGAGGGTGAGGGAAGGAGGAAGAGAAAAAGAGAGGGAGAGATCATGCAATTGGAATGAAACAGAAACAAATATTTTTGGAATTATATAAAAATAAAAATATTCAAGGGACGGAAAGATAGCTCAGTGGATTATTGCACTTACTATCCTCACAGAGAAATGAACTGGCTTTGGGTCCCAGCATCCACATGGAGATCTGATACTTTCTTCTGATTTCCACAGGTACCAAGCATGCAATTGGTGCACATACATATATTGCAGACAAAACACCTATCCATATAAGATAAGAGAAATAAAAATGTAAAAGAAAAATTTATCCCAGTCATTTATAACACTTGTAACTATTGAAGATTCAGTTTGTTCCATTTTGTATAAGGACTTTCTTTAAATTTGTCAGAAAAATATGTAAATGGAATAAAGGACAAATGTGAATAAACAGGCAAAGAAAACTTGAATTGGGCCTTAAAATAAATATTAAACTCTAATTGGCCATAACCATGGATATGCAATATTTAAGTGTTCCACAATAATTAGGTTTCAGAGGCTAATGATGCCTCAGCACCTAAGATCACTTATCACTTTTCCAGAGGACCTTCACCACATACCTGGCAGCTTGCAACTCTCTGTAGTTCTAGTTCTAGGGGCTTGGATGATGCGCTCTTCTGGCCCTGTGGTACCTAGACATATTCTCAGGCAAAGTGCCCATACACACAGAATAAAAAACAAATAAAAGATGTTATAGGATAAAAGGTACATCATATCTATCAGTGTTGTAATCTGTGCTATCCAAGTTGACTGTCTTGCTTAGAGAGGTCTTACTAGTACAGGAATATTAAACAGCAGTATGTGACCACTTTGGTAACCCTTATGAGAATTTTATTCAATTTTGGATCTTTCATTTGTCAGGGATATTAGCTTCATTAATGATAGATATATGAATGAATCTATTTCCACCCACACTGACTATGCAACAAGTTTATGACTAACAGCCTTGTGATTTGAAGTAGCATATTTACTCATGTGCACAATTCTATTGAACTTACTATGGCTCAAAGTGCAAATAAATATTTTTGTGTATGTGATAGCAACACTGAGGCAAACCCAGCCTCCTGCATGTGAGAACCAATCTACATTTTCACTCCTAATATGTGAGTATTTTGGCACATGAGTTGCAGAATAAAACACAGCCCCAGAAACCATGTTGGATTTAATGTTTTAATCATTTTCCTAGTGATATGATGTATAGGGAACTATCTCTTAGGAGTCCAGAGAGCAGCAGCAAGCCATCACTCCAGGTAGTCCAGGAAAATACCCTAGAATTGCATGGTACACTGTGTCACTGAACTCTGCTGTCCAGGAAGGTCCACGTGTCAACTGCACTGTCAGCCTAGGACAGTTGAAATGTGCTGTGGGTTACTGGGACTCAATTCTCTCATTCATTGAGGAACATCTGGACTGGCTTTCATTTCTACCCATTCCTCTGTTTATCCACTGCCTTCTCATGTTAATTGTGGTGTTTTTTAAAATAATGCTTTAATGCATGCAGGCAGGTGGACTTTCTGTCCTTCTACCAGGGAATGTGCATTTTTCAGCATAAACTCTAGTGCATGTCATGCATGTTGGGTGTTTCCCAGTGTGAAACCAGATGATTTTCCAAGACATGGACTTAATTCCTGAGACTACTGATTTTTCTACCAAACTGATGCTCTACCAAAATATTGATCATTACTCTGCTTTTACCCAAACTTAGCCTTATATACAATGAGAAATCTCCCTTCTGGTTTAGGGTCCAATCCCACCAATGACACTGGAAGTACATTTGAAGGCAGTAGGAGGGGGAATTAGAGAGCCAATTTTGGCTCCTGTTGGCATTGCTGTTTTCCTGGATTCTGTCAGCAGCCTACCCAACAGTTCTCTTCATTCCGTCTGCAGCTAGTTCCGTTTGTTCCAATTAGACTTCTGGGATTCCCCAGACTACTCCACACCACTGTTGAGACCTTTAGCTAAACATTCATCAATTAGAATGTGATATTTATTTCTTCTGGGAGCAGTTTGTGTTACTGTAGGTCCATTTAAAGCCACGAGTACATACAGTTTTCCTTAGGGAACTGTGCATGTCTATAACTTAGCCCAACATCCACCAAGCTGTGGGACTGACCATCCACCACCATGGTTCTAGTGCTTGAGTGACTCATAGAACTGCAATACAATACAAACTAGTAATATAAATGATCTAATCATTGTGAATTTCATTAATTATGATAATTTAAAAATGTTCTGAATAAAGGGAATAATAAAGGTTCTTGCATGTAAATGTATTATGAATAGCCTATCTTAATTCAAATGCAGACATTAAAATATTGATTTATATATTGATTTGGTCACTTGTATTTATTGGCCTACTCACACTATGCTACACCCTAAAGTTATATGCAAATGTAATATTATTGATGATGAAGGTCATACTATGTTGTGAAGTTAGAACAAAACTTATAATGATAGCTTTGGAGGGGAAGGCATATAAGCAACTTATAATAAGTTAGCAAAAGTTGCAGAAACTAGATAATACTGAGTATGCATTTTAACAAGCATGGCAAGGAATTTTAAGAAGACAATTGGAAAAATACTTGTCTGAAAAAGTATGTATTTCCTACAGAAAGAAAAACAAGATTTTCCATGTGTTTGGGTGTTTTTTTATTTATGTGGCCTTTTGACTTGGGAACACTCAGAAGCTCAAGAAGCTCCTTAAACAAGACATTCTAGATGATATGAGGTCATTCAAAAAGGTAATCACAGGGCATGTAGGAATCAGAACAACTAAGTAGCCCCCTATATTCTTTAAAACAGTATAAAAGAATGATAGTCACTCTAATGTAGAAGACAGTGCAAGAAGTAAGAGTGGAATTGAAAGCGTGTACAAATCCCCCAATCCATAAGAGGGCTGAACCCTAATAAACCCACAGCAAATTTGAACTATCACAGTGGTCAGTGCACATGGTACACCTATGTTACTGAGCAACCTTGGTCAACGGTAGGAGAATACTGTGGAATTCTGGTGCTTCTCATTCCATCTCACTGGGGTTGTGGCTTGTTACTTAGGCTGAGAAAGATCACATACTTAGATCCAATTCATTTTAGTAAGTAGGTTTCCCACACGCACAATGATATCCATATTTTGCACTATGATTTCCTCACAACATGGATTATTTTACAAGCATTTCCTTAGTTTTGTCATTATGTACACTGGGACAAACTCAATGTTTAGAGGCTAAAATTACCCTTAGATGATCTCCTATTCTTTTACCAGGAAATATTTGTATGTTGAACAGACCAAGAATCTTTTCTGGGATCAAATTTTGTATTTTGTGGGAAACTGAGAATCATTACCTAACAGCAGTGTATATGAGAAAGAGAGGACTGAAAAATAGACTAAGAGATGAGATTAGACGGTGGAACAGGTCTCAAACAAAGCCTGTAATTGTGGAAAACCAAAAGCTACATTTAAGAGGAACAAAGTTGGAAGGAAATCACTAAGGATCCTCCAAAGGTGTTGGAAAATAAATTAACATATGAAATGATTTTATAAAACCTCATTGATGTGATCTGTTTTCATAATGGTAGAAACAGATTAGGTGCAAACAAGAACATAGTGTCTTAGGGCTACCATTGCTGTTGACCACAGCAACTTGGGAAGGACAGGGTTTATTGGGCTTACACTTCCATATTACTGTTCATCATCAAAGAAAGTCAGGACAGAAACTCGAACAGGGCAGGAACCTGGAGGTAGGGGCTGATGCAGAGGCCCTACATCATGGAGAGGTGTTTCTTAGTGGCTTGCTTCCTTTGGTTTGATCAGCCTTCTTTCTTATAGAACCCAGCACTACCATTCCAGGAGAGGTACCACCCACAATGAGCTGGTCCACCCATCACTAATTAAGACAATTTCTTACAGTCAGATTTTATGGAGAAAAATCTCAACTTTCTCAATTGAAATTTCTTTTCAAGTAACTCTAGCTTTTGTCAAATTGACATAAAGCTAGGCAGCACAACTTTTCCCTTTAAAGCTTGACATACAAACACATTATTATTAGCCATAACCTTCCCTTTCCTGTTCTTTATCGAAGATCATACATAGTATTAACATTACAACATAAACATTGCAAAATTTAAAATTCTCACCATTTAAAAAAAATTCAAATGCTTAAAAATTCAGTCTCTTTAAAGTTTTTTTCAAATTGAACATCTCTCAACTGTAGGCTTCTGTACAACCAAAATGTAGTTAAATATTTTCTTACTTCAAGAGGTAAGAACCAGGCACAGTCACAATCTGAGTAAAGAAAGTCAAACTCTAAAAGTGTAAATAACTCAATGTTCAATTTTCTGGAAATGACTTATGATTTTCTCCTCCATGTTCTTTTGCGACACATAAAACTTATATTCTAGGCTCCACTCAACATCTGCTGCTGTTCTTGGTGGTCATCCCATGTCAGGCATCTCCAAAACACTAAGGACCTTTGCTGCAGCTGGGCTCCAATTATAAAAATATCTTCTTTGGGTTCTTTTCAGGGGACTCCACCTCTGCCACATCGTGTCAAGCCTCAGCTGCTCTCCCAACTCCTTTATGCCTTCAAAGCCAGTGTCACCTGGGGGATTCTGAACTACCAAGTTCAGAAGCAAATGCGAGGTCCAACCTCATCTGCTTCTGGAACGTAGCTTCTACAAGCTGACTCTGAGGAACTTTCCCCCAAAGACTTTACTTGGTAATGCTGATGAGTCTTAATGAATCTTCAGCTCCAGCTGACCAGCAACTATTACTCTTGCAACGCAAAGAGTTTACTTTGGTGGTTCTGATCCTTGGTGATCAATCCTAGGTGATTCTTCAGCCCCAGCTGGCCAGCATCTGTTGCCCCAGCAAAGTGAAAGTTTTACTGATCTCTTGTTTAATCACAGCTATTTCTTCAGCTCCAGTTGACCAGACACCACAGATTCTTCACATAAATGGCCTAGTAGTGTCTTCACTTCCCTCTGAAACTTCACAAGCTACGCTTCCAGTCTGCATTGTTCTCGACATTTTAATCTTCCAAATTCCTATGGAGCAGCTCACTGAGCTCTCAATACTCAATGGTTCTTCTAGCCTGGAGTTCCAAAGTCTTTCTCACATCCTTCCCAAACAACATGGTAACTTCTTTCTCAGCAATACATCACTATCCTGGCACCAATTTATCTTAATTAGGTTTACTGTTGCTGTGCTGACATACCATGACCAAGCAACTTGAAGGAGACAGGCTTCACTTGACTCACCCTTCCATATCATCACGCAGCATCAATGAAAGTCAGGACAGAAATCAAACAGGGCAGGAAACTGGAGGAAGGAGTTGATATGGAGGACATGGAAGGGTACTGCTTCCTGTTTGCTCCTCCTGGCTTGCTCAGCCTGCTTTTTTATAGAACCCAAGACAGGCCAGGGATGGCAACACTTACCACGAGCTAGGCCCTTGATCATCAATCTCTAATTAAGAAAAAAACTCATAGCCAGTTCCTATGGAGGCCTTTACTCAATTGAGGTTCTCCCCTTTCAGGTAACTCTACCTTGTGTCAAGTAGACATAAAGTTACCAAGTCATTATAATATATATGTGTATATATATACATATACTATATGTATAGTGACTTAGTTTTCTCTCTGTTGCTGTGATAAAATTATGATCAAAAGGAACTTGGGTAGGAAAGTGATTATCTTATAGCTTATAGCCCATCATGAAGGAAAGTCAGGGCAAGAACTCAAGACAGGAACCTGCAGAAGGGGCTGAAGCAGAGGATATGGAGGAATGCTGCTCATTGGCTTCCTCTACATGGCTTGCTTAGTGTTCTTTAGTATAACCCAGGACAATTAGGGGGTGACATGCCCATAGTGGCCTCAACTGTTTACAACTATCATTAATTGAGAAAATGTCCCACTGACTCTCATATAAGGCAATCTGATAAAGTCTCAATTGAAGTTCCCCCTTCTCAGATGAGGTAGCTTGTGTCAGATTGACAAACAAGCAAACATGCAAACAAATGCACAAACAAACAAACAAATAACCTAACCAGCAAAACTGGGATGAAGACAAGAGTAATAAAGCCCTCAAAAACTAAAACTAGTCAATGAGATATTCTTAAAAGTATTTGGTTACCATCCTGTGCTAAAAACTTCCCAGTGAGCTGTAGCTATAGATGTCAAAGATAACTTGCTGATTACCTAATAATTCTCATAATTAATTAAATGTAAAATTTATCTTCCATATCTTTATAATGTTTAACTTATTTTATGCTCCTAAAACATCTAATAAAAATTTTCTTTACCAAGAAAATATTACCCAATGTATCATGCAGCTGTCCAGCAGCTTAAGGTCAAGCAGGGATCTCCTTTGATCGAGGCTTAAAGTTTAATAATCAGCACAGTGCTTGAAAAGGGAAAAAACCACAAAACCCAAGCCCAGAGCAGGGTGTAATGCAGGGTAGCAACAGCACAGCAACCAATCTGGTAAATTTCCATTTCTCGGTAACTGCTATTTACAGTCAGTCAAAACTTGCAGCTGAGCCAAGGCAAATGTATCTGTCCAGGCTGATAAGGCCTGTTGTGGCAAATGTTCAAGGTCTGCTTACCCAGTTCAGGCTCAAGAGGTCACAGTATTACAGGTGAGTTCAGTTTACTTAGAACACTTGCCATTGGCTAAGAAGAATATAGCGGGGAATATTTATATCTCAGCTGCCCATCAATCCCCGCTTCTCTTAACATTTCATCAGAACGGGTTTTGCTTCCAAAGTTCATCTGCAAACTGTGAGTAGAACAGAATAGATTCAGATAATACCAAGGTTCTCCCTTTCTGCATTATATGCACAGTCTGTGTATGGTGGTGCATTATTCTAACCACAGCACACTGGAAGAAGAAGGTAGATCTCAGTGAGTTAAAGATAAGCCTGGTTTCTATATTGAGTCTCATGACAGGCAGAGCTACACGAGGAGACTTTGTCACAATATTTTTCTCACTAATGTTGTTTTCTTCCTTTTCTTGAGCTTCAGTGAAAAAATAAGGGGGCATATATTTATTTGCCTTCTCTTTTATATAACCGTTTTTCTTCCATCACAAAAATCCTCTGATGTAATTTGCAAAATGAACCTTCTTCACTTCCATTTTCCACTCATTTTAGAGAATAAAATTCTTCCCCCTCCTGTCACCCTACCTCCTTCTACCCTCTCTCATCTCTCCTTCTCTCTCTTTCTTTTTCCTCTTCTCCCACATCTCTATCTCCTCCTTTTCTTCTTTCTTATGAAACACAGCCTATTGTGACTGAACACAATAAATAACAAGTGAAAATTTCCTTCAGAAGCATTCAGACACCTCTATCCAGGAAGGTCAAGATAAAATACACAATGGGTATTTAGAGAGTGTGTAGAAAATATTGTCGATAATAGGTGAGAAGTGACAGTGACTCACTTCTATTTCCTCTTCTCTTTAGCAATATTCTCTATGAATGGACTCTCCACTGATCAGTGTTATATCCTGTCTATTCTTTTTAGCATACTTCAAGAGATAAATTTAAGTTTTCATTTTCAATATCAATGTTATTTGTTATCTACTTCCACTAAAATAATAGTGTGTGTGTGTGTGTGTGTGTGTTCTTTCCATCTAGCCTTTCTATCTCTAACACTCTGTTGTCAGCATGATTAGATTTGAGTTGTCAGGGAGGGAACTTTCAAGGCAGGAGGACCTCTATTAGATACCTTTAGTTGTGTTCTGCACCCACAGAGATTTACCCAGATGATTCTAATGTAAGTGATTGTCTATATGATAGATGTCTGTAGAGATATTAGTCCACTGTGACTGTCATCCCAGTATAGGCGAGAGCATCCATGTATATTGAGGCTAGCCTGATCTACATATTAAGTTCTGGGCCAGCCTGCACTGTACAGAGAGTGCTTGTCTCACTCAGATCACCCACACACCAAATTATGTTGTTTATTAACATGTAATTCATTGAACTCTATATTTTTAGATTTAATCAAATTGAATTTCTTAGAAACAGAATTTTTAAAAATAAATAATTCAGGGTAATACCACTAGTGCTAATGTAATATAAGAATTGTTAGCACTCCCTCACTACTTTAACCTTCAAGTAGAGAGAGAGAGTTCTTTGGAATATCCAGATAAAATTCTGAGAAGATCAGGTAAGTCTTATGATGGTTTGCTTTATATTTTAGTTCATTTATTTTTAGACTTCAGTTACATTTTTGATGTCAGATTCTTTGGGTAGAAACTGAAATTATGAAAAGTTTTATAGGAGACCTTGTATAAGTGCATAACCTGTCAGAAGTACACACATTGGTGTTAGTAATTTCAAGTAGCCACTCAGTAGCTAAGTCACAGAAGCCTCATTCAAAAGAGAGCAGGTTATTCAAACTCTACATTAAAGACAAAAGACAAACCTTAAATAAATAATTTCTTGTTTTTAAGAATGAAAACATACAGGTAATAAAAACAAAAAATTCTAGATTAAATGCATGAATTCTGTGCCCAAATTTTTGTTATGAAATCTTCTGGAGGGGCTATCTCAGTGACTTTGGATAATTTTGTTGACATCTGTGTAGCCCCATTTCCCCATCTGTATGTTTAGAACTATGATAATCCTTACTATATGTAATTATAAGAAAATATATTTAATGTATTACTAGTTGTTTCCTTATGTATAGTCAGATGATTTATGGCTGTAATAAAGTATTGTAAGATTTAGTTAACATCATTGATGCTATTTGCTTATTTAGAGTAAATATTTGTACAAATAAGATGCTTAAATGGTGCTTGGCACTTATTGACTTCTCAGTAATTAGTGTTCAGGATTGCAATAAATACTTAATTCACAAAATGAATTCTGTGTTTTTACTGCTAGGTGAATAAATATGGACAATGAAAATGAATATTTGTTTAACTTTAAAGGATATAATTTTGAGAAAACTTTTGTGAACATTGAGGATTTAGATAAGATGGAAGATTTTGAAATTAGAGATGATGATGTCTTCATCATCACATACCCCAAATCTGGTAAGTGCCATGAATGTCTCCTTTGGTTTAGTACTATGTGTGTGAAACAGGCTCCTGTTCACTCACCACGAGCAGCAAAAACACATTTACATAAGAATTTATGATCAGATAAAATGTAAATGAAACTTCAATCTGTAGGATGGAAGGCCACTTTTAGTACATATACTGTACACTATGATGGCAAGTAGGAATGTTATGGGAATGACATGTGCAGCATAGGGCCAAGAGCAGACACTTGTTCAGCACTGACCTGTTCTGGCAGACAGAAAAGATACAGTCTGAAATATTTTCTTCTGAATGCAAATGCTTCATGATTAATATGAATTTTATACTGAATATCATTTACATTAAAATTGTTCCACAGAAACTGAGATCTACTTAACACAGTTTAAGAAGCATGTGTAAAATCTAGTTGTTTCTCATGGCTCCAAGCCCCTGGAATAATGGCTCAGAGACTCAAAATAGATCTATAAATACCTTGGCCATAAGCTTTGGTTAGTTCCTTGATTAGTTCATGACTTAATATACCATTTATTTGAATCTAAGTTCTACTACATGACTGGTTACCTCTGTTCAACTCCCATGCTTCAGGTCTTCTTCGTATTTCTGGACTCCTCCCCCCACCCCATGTCTTCCTCTATCTCTGTACCAGATTTTCAAGCTTCTATTACTTTGGATGACATACATTCATGACCCATATGACACTTCTTTCTACATCTTCTTCATTTCATGGGAAAATTTTCCCTGAGTCATTATAATTATAGAAGAATATATCCTTAGGATCTGTTTGTTTACAGTCCTTTAGGGAATGATTTGATTGTTCACACAACCACAGCAATAGAATTTTTGTGCTGTAATTGTCCAACCATAATTCAATTGTGAGCAATAAACTCTACATCCTCAGTAGTTTTAATCCATTTATAAAGAGGTGTGTTATTTGGCCCTTACAGGTCTAGAAGTCTTTTTTGTATTCAGCATTAACATTTTCAAAAGCTAAAGATTCAATTAAATTTTCTCTAGCAGTTGAATCTCATATTGTTCTATTTAGAGCTGTAGTAAAAAGATTTATTGGAACCCTGAGCTATCTTTGTATACAATTCAGTTTGTCCCTGTTGTTCAACATCATCCCAACCACGTACAGCTCTGTTTTATGATGCTGTTCCAGGACATTGTTGCAGGACATCATCACCAAGGGTAACCTGTACTCTTAATTCAGAATATGGACCTTCACTTGGTAATTGATTCTTGATGATATCAATGCTTCTAGTCCTATTTTGCTGCTCCATGATTGAAGCCTCATTTTTCCACAATATCAGCCATTTTAATTGAGGTCAAGGCCATAGGATGGCTATTATTAAATCTCACCAATCTTTTGAAGTTATATGATTATGTGGCCCAGTTATTAAGTATCTCTCTAATCTATGTTGACTATAGGCCATAATTTGTTATTGCTTCCTTAAATCTTTTAAAATCCTGTGCTTCTATAGGTTGCCACTTGAATTCTCAATAAGGTTGTGGGTTTCTCTCATTTCCTGATAATTTCTTTATTGAGGCTGGAAAAATCATTTTAAGTTTCTTAACAGATATATATTACCCTGATGTCTTGTTACAAGATGGTGTAGTGTGATCTGACCCTGCTTCCTCTGTCTCTATTTTAGTTTGTTTCAATTTTATTTAGACTTATTTGTAAATTTTCAGTCTTTTTTGTATCATTATCATCTTTGTATCTTTTTCATTCTTTTGTTCATCCATCCATTGATAAATTCATTCACTTTACATTGCAATATCACCCCGATCTCCCAGGACCCCCTTCACACAGCTCCTCCCTCCACTCCCCTGTCCCCTTCTTCTCTGAGAAGGAGAACTCTTCCTGCCCAGCATATCACTCTACACTAGCATATCAAGGTACTGCAAGATTAGATGCATCCTCTTTCACTGAGGCCAGACAACACATCTAACTTAGGGAAACAGGATCCACAGGCAGGCAACAGGTTGAGGGACAATTACGACTCCAGTTGTTGTGGGGCCTACATGAAGACCAAGATGCATATCTGCTGCATATGTGAGTGAAACCTAGTTCTAGCCTATGCTCACTCTTTGGTTGGTAGTTCAGTGTCTGGGAGATCCTAAGGGTCCAGGTTAGTTGACCTATTCCTCTGTTCTTGTGGAGTCTCTATAATCTTTGGGTTTCTCAGTTCTACTTTCAACTGTTCCATAAGACTCCTTGAGCTCCATCTAATGATAGGCTGTGGGTCTCTGCATCTGTTTCCATTGGCTGCTGATGGGGTCTCTTAGAGAACAGTTATGCTAAGTTCCTGTCTACAAGAGTAACAGAGTATCATTAATAGTATCAGGAATTGGTTCTTGCTCATTTGTGCAGGTTTCAATTTGGGCAAGTGATTCAGGTGGCTAGTCCTTCCATCTCTGCTCCATCTTTGTCTTTACCCATCTTCTAGGGCCAGTGGTTTTGTGGGTGGGTTGCTGCCAATAACACTCCACTGGCAATATTGCTTGGCTACAGAAGGTATCCATTTCAGTCTCCATATCCCTGAACTGCTAGGAGTTTCAGGTAGAATTACTCTCAGACTTCCTGGGGCCTCCCCCTGTCCCAGGTTGTTGACACATTCTAGAGATTGGGCACTACCCAGTGCTGATTTCTATTTTCTCTCCCCTACTCTTCCTATACCTGATCCCACTGCCTCCATTCCCTTCTTCATCTGCTCTTCCACTCAGATCCCTCCATCCATCTACCTCCAATATCTATTTTATATCTCCTTCTGATAGAGACTGGGGTATCTTCTCTTGGGCCTTCTTCATTATTTGTCTTCATTGAGTTTGTAGATTATAGCATGGGTATCCTGTATTTTATGACATACTCACTTATTACATACCATGTCTATCCTTTGTGGGTCTGGGTTACCTCATTCAGGATGACAATTTCTAGTTCCATCCATTTGCCTGCAAAATTCTTGATGTCCTTATTTTTAAAAGCTGAGTATTATTTCATTGTGTAAATGAACCACATTTTCTTTATCTATTATTCAGTTGCAGGACATTTGTCTTGTTTGTAGTTTCTGGCTATTATTATTATTATTATTATTATTATGAATATAGCTCCTATGAACATAATTGAGCAAGCATCTTTCTGGGATTGCAGGACATCTTTTGGGTATATGTCTAGGAGTAATATAGCTGCGTCTTGAGGTACAGCTATTCCCAATTTTCTGGGACACTGCCAAATTGACTTCTAGAGTGCTCAAACAAGTTTGCCCTCTCACCAGCAATGAAGGAGTGTTCCCCTTGCACCACATCCCTGTTCCTGTTCCTTGGAATGTTTGCTGTTCCTTGAGTTTTTATGTTAGCCACTCTGAAGCATGTAAGGTGACATCTCAGAATCATTTTGATTTGTGTTTCCCTGATGATTAAGGACACTGAACATTTTTTAAGTTTTCTTGCCCATTAGAGATATCTCTGTTGAGAACTCTGTTTAACTCTGTACCTATTTTTAACTGGGTTATTTGGGTTGTTGGTGTCTATCTTCTTGAGTTCTTTATATATTTTAGATATTAGCCCTCTGTCAAATATAAAGTTGGTGAAAATGTTTCACTAATTTGTAGGCCATAATTCTGTCCTTTTAGCAGTGTTCTTTACCTTACAGAAACTTTTCACTTTCATAAGGTTGCATTTATTAATTGTTGGTCTTAGTGCCTGATCTATGGGTGTTCTGTTCAGAAAGTTGTCTCCTACACAAATGAGTTCAAGGCTACTCCCTACTTTCTGTTCTATTAGGTTTAGTGTGTCCAGTTTTACTTTGGGGTCTTTGATCCACTTGGACTTGAGTTTTGTGCAAAGTAATAAATATGGATCTATTTACATTCCTCTATATGCAGAATCCAGTTAGAACAGAACCATTTCTTGAACCATCATATGGTTTTGTATCTACCAGTACCATGGAGTTTTCATAACTATTTATCTGTAGTATAGCTTGAAGTCAGGGATGGTGATATGTAATGTTTCCAGAAGTTGTTTTTGTTTGTTTGTTTGTTTGTTCAGAATTGTTTTAGCTATTCTGGAATTTCTTTTCTTCACATATAAAGATGAGAATTGTTCTTTCAAGATCTGTAAAGAATTTTGATGGAAATCCCATTGAATCTGTAGATTGCTTTTAGTAAGATGTCTGTTTTCAGCATGTTAATAATACCAATCCACGAACATGGAAGCTTTTTCAAACTTCTGATACTTTCTTCAATATTTTTTCTTCAGAAACTTGAAGTTCTTGTCATATAGGTCCTTCACTTGCTCTGTTAGAGTTACACCAAAATTTTTTATATTATTTGTGGCTATTACAAAGGGTGTTTTCTCCCTAACTTCTTTCTCAGTCCATTTATCATTTGTATAAAGGAGGGCTACTGACTTCGTTGAGATAATTTTGTGTCTAGTCACTTTGCTGAAGTTGTTTATCAGCTGTCAGAGTATTCTGGTAGAATTTTATTGGGTCTTTTATGTATACTATCATATCATCTGTGAATTGCAATACTTGGACATTTTCCTTCACAATTTTTATCCCCCTGATATGCTTTAGTTGTCTTATTGCTCTAACTAGGACTTGAAGTACTATATTGATGGACTTCAAGGAAGTCTCAGAGAATATTACCACTGCCTGTGATGCACAGTATAAGGGGACCCAATACACAAAATGAATATATTCCTGAAGATCAAGAAAAAATGTGTCATAAGGCTCCAAACAACAGTAATATATAAATGCTACTGACCCTGGTGTAAGTTTAGCACAATATATACATGTAGGGTCTAGTAAGAGTGTATCTATTGACATCTACAAATAGTATCTGTCCAAGAGAAATTTAGAGTACTACAAAAAGACTTTCCGTGAAACCTAGAACACAGAGAAATAATAAGAATAATTTGAACAATCACTATCAAGAAATCAGGACAAAAATTTTCCATACAATTAAAAAGTCAAATCAGAATTGTTGTTCTGTTAAAAAAAATCCCATTCAATTTTACCAAATGAAGACTCAAGAGCCAGATGATGGGTTAAAAGCCTGTCTAGTTTAGAGAGACAGAGAAAGAACCCACCCAGCTCACATTCCTCCTCAACTGACATCCCAGAAAGAGCCTGCCTTCTTTCTCTATACTGCCTTAAAAACCCTTCAGATCGAGTGTTCCTCTTTTCTACTTCCTGTGTCTCTCTATTTGACCTCTTGACTTCATCCACTCTCTATGTTTTTTCCCATGTTCACTCCCTGTCAAACAGCTGCTTGCTCTGCTTGTTAACCTACTGTTGACTTTATTTCATCTTGTTTATAATTATCACAAAGCTCCAGGATTAAAGATAGATGCTAGGATAGAGCCACAGCATAACCAGAGGCAGATTTTTCTATAATACAATCTCACTGTGTGATCAAATATCCTGCAACACAGGGCCTTTGTTTATATCTTTTCTAGTCTTATCTAATTATACAGAAAAACAAATCAAAAACTCCACATGTGCATTAGTATACATAGAGTATTTAAAAAAAAAAAGCATCAATGACTTTGTGATGGATGGAATTACGATGGAAATTTATCATTTAAACCCACCTAAGAATTGTTATCTGTTTTTACAGGTACCATCTGGACTCAGCAGATCCTCAGCTTGATTTATTTTGAGGGTCACCGGAACAACACTGAAAACATATTAACAATAGATAGAGCACCATTCTTTGAGTACAATATTCATAATTTAGACTATGCCAAAATGTCATCACCTCGCATCTTCACTTCCCACCTTCCATATTACTTAGTTCCAAAAGGTCTCAAGGAAAAAAAGACTAAAGTATGTAAGACAGCTTATTACTTTTTGCATAGATAAAATACTTTAATTATTGGATAATATCATTACATCAGAATTTGTTCTTGAGCATTCTTCTGCCAGCTACCCAAGAATCCATGTCATAAATGGAACTGCAGATCCACACGTAGCAGAGTACTCAACTGAAGGAGGTGGTGTTGTATTTCTGAAGAAAATGAATAATCATGTATTGCTGAAATCAGCAAAGGATGGATTCTTATATTTTCCTTTAGTAACTTGACACATCAGGCTTAAAGTTTTGTCAGTGTGGTAATTATTGGATGATGACTCACACTGGTTTTAATTTGCATATCTGTACTCAATAATGAGATACAATCTGTTTGATATTTATTAGCCATGATAAGTTATAATTCTGTGAAAGGGCTCTACTATTTGTCTAGATTTTTCATTACTATAACTTTAGTATAATTTTTCTACAGAATTTAATTCTGTCACTTTTGGATACTAATATAGTTAGGCTTATGAGCTTTCTTATGTTTTATAAATATTTATAATTTTCTGCTTTAATTCGATTAGAATATTCTTATTTATAGTATCAATCATATTGACTTTTTAAAAATATAAATTCATTACTTAACTATTTTTATCACATTTTATTATTTAAACAATTTTAAATTAAATATATTTTGTCCATATTCTACCACTTTCCCAAGTCCCTTCAGATTCTTTCTCCATTCCTACCATCCAACTTTAAGTTCATCTAAAAAAAAAAAAAACAAACAAAACCCTAATATAATATCAAGACTCCATTTATGAAATTGTTCCTTGTTTCAAGACTAGAACTATATTATGGATGTAATACTCATAGTATACTTGTTAATGATTATTCGTTTCTCACATCCTTCCAGATAGTCTCCCTACTCCTATGCTCCCTACTTTAAGTTCTTTCTCAAAAGACAAACCCAAATAAAAACCTATTAGAACAAGACCTCACTTAAGAAATCATTGTTTTGCTTCAAGACTAGAAATATGTTTATTTTTGGTCTAATGGTGTTAATATACTTATTAGTTATAGTAAGTATAATAATAGTATAAGAGAATATGCATAATAGTATAAAAGAATGTTTAAAATGTATTATTAATTAATTAATTAATTAATTAATATGACAAACACTGTCCCCCCTCTCAGTTCTCCCATAACAAAGTCCCTTCCCATCCTTCTTTCTCTTTTCCTCTGAGAGGTGGCCTCCTTGGGTATCCCACAACTCTGGTGGATCAAAACCCTATAGGGTTGGGCACATCTTCTCCTACTACAGGCAGAAAAGGCCACACAATATATCAGTGGTTCAGTTTAGCATGTGTTTGCTCTTTGGTTGGAGTCTCAGTCTCTGAGAGCTCCCAAGGGTCTAGGTTAGTTGATTATGTTAGTTTTTCTGTGGAGTATCGATCTCCTTCAGGACCTTCAATCCTTTCCACAACTCTTCTGTAAGAGTCCCTGACATCCTTCCAATTGTTGGCTGAGGGTATCTGCATCTGCTTCAGTCAGCTGGTGGGCAGAGCCTCTCGGAGGACAATTATACTAGGCTTCTTTCTGCAAGCATAAAAGTATATCATTAATAGTGTCAGGTATTGGTGCTTGTCAGTGGGGTAGGTCTTAAGTTGAGCAAGTTATTGGTTGGCAATTTTTTTAGTCTCTGCTCCACCTTTGTCTCTGAATTCCTTTCAGATAGGACAAATTTAGGGTGGAAAGTGTTGTGGTTGGATTGGTGTCCTTATCCGTCACTGGGGTCCTGCAATGCTACAGGAGGTAGACTCTTCTGGTTTTATGTCCTTACTCTCCCACCACATTCCCTTCCTCTCTCATTTTGACTTGCATTTCCCTGATGGCTAAAGATGTCAAACATTTATTTAAGTGCTTCTCAGCCATTTGAGATTCCTCTCTTGAGAATTTTCTGTTTAGCATTGTACCCTATTTTTAATTTTATTTTTATGGTTGGAGTCTATGAGTTCCGTGTATATTTTTGGATATTAGCCCTCTGTCAGTTGTAGAGCCAGTGAAAATCTTTTTCCAACTGGTAGGTTGCCATTTTGTCCTGTTGACATTGTCCTTTGCCTTACAGGATCTTTTCAGTTTCATGAGGTCTCATTTATCAATTGTTGATCTTAGAGCCTGAGACATTGATATTCTGTTCAGGAAATTGTCTCCTGTACAAATGCAATCAAGGCTATGTTCCAGTTTCTATTCTAGAGTTTTAGTGTATCCAGTTTTATGTTAAGGTCCTTGATCCATGTGGACTTGAGTTTTATGCAGGGTGATAAATATGAATCTACTTGTATTTTTCTACATGCAGACATCCAGTTAGACCAGCACTATTTCTTGGAGATGCTTTCTTTTTTCCAATGTATGATTTTGGCTTCTTTGTCAAAGATCAAATGTCCATAGGTTTGTGGGTTTATTTCTGGGTCTTCCATTCAATTTCATTGATCAACCTGTTTGTTTCTATGCAGTTACAATGCAGTTTTTATAACTAGTGCTTCATACTACAGCTGGAAATCAGTTGTAATGATGCCTCTAGAAGTTCTCTTATTGTTCAGGATTAGTTTAGCTATCCTGGGTTTTTTGTTTTTCCATATGGAGTTGAGAATTCCTCTTTCAAGGTTTTTAAAGAATTGTGTTGGAATTTTGATGGGGATTCCATTGAAACTGTAGATATTGCTTTTGGTAAGACGGCCATTTTCACTATGTTAATCCTACTGATTCATGAGCGTGGGATCTCTTTCTATCTTCTGATATCTTCTTCAATTTCTATCTTCAGGAACTTGAAGGCCTTCTCATGCTGAACTTTCACTTGCTTGGTTGGAGTTACATCAAGATATTTTATATTATTTGTGGCTATTATGAAGGGTATTGTTTGCCACTTTCTTTCTCAGCCCATTTATCATTTGTGTAAAGGAGGGCTACTAATTTCTTTGAGTTAATTTTATAACCAGCCATTTTGCTGAAGTTGTTTATCAGCTGTAGATATTTTCTGGTAGAATTTTTGTGGTTGTTTATACATGCTATCATATCATTTATAAATGGTGATACCTTGACTTCGTTCTTTCCAATTTGTAACTCCTTCATCTCCTTTTGTTGTTTTATAGCTCTAGCTAGAATTTCAATCACTATATTGAATACATAGGGAGAGAGTAGGCAGCCTTTTCTTTTCATGATGTAGTGGGATAGCTTTCTGTTTCTCTACATTTAATTTCATGTTTGGTATTGACTTGCTGTATTTTGCTTTTATTATGTTTAGGTATGTGCTTTGTATTTCTGATCTGTCTAAGACTTTTAACATGAAGTGGAGTTGGATTTTGTTGAAGGGTTTTCAGCATCTAGTGAGATGATGATATGATTTTTTTCCTTTCAATTTATTTATATAGTGGGTTATGTTGGTAGATTTTCATGTATTGAATCATTCCTGTATTCCTGGGATAAAGCCTACTTGATCGTAGTGAATGTATTTTTGATGTGTTCTTGGATTTGGCTTGCAAGAATTTTATTGAGTATTTTGACAATGATGGTCATGAAATTTTCTTTGTTGAGTCTTTGTGTGGTTTAGGTATCAGAGTGATGTGGCCTCATTGAATTAGTTAGCTAGTGTTCCTTCTGTTTTTATTTTGTGGAATAGTTCGAGGAGTATTGGTATTAGCTCTTCTTTGAATGTCTGGTAAGATTCTGCACTAAAACTATCTGACCTTGTGCTTGTTTTGATTGGAAGATTTTTACATGACTGCTTTTATTTTTTCAGGGGTTATAGGACTGCATAGATAGTTTAATGGATCTTGACTTAATTTTGGTAAGGTACATCTGTGTAGAAAATCATCCATTTCATTTAGATTTTCCATTTTTTGTCTAGTACCTCAGAATTTTGAAATAAGACTTGATGATTTTTTGAATTTTCTCAGTTTCTGTTAAAATGTTTCACTGTTCATTTCTAATTTTGTTAACTTGGATAGTGCCTCTGTGGCTTTTAGGTATTTTTAGCTAGAAGTTTGTGCATCTTGTTGATTTTCTCAAAGATCCAACTCTTGGTTTTGTTAATTCTTTTTTTTTTTATTGAATATTTTATTTACATTTCAGATGCCATCCCCTTTCCCCATTTCCCCTCCCTAGAAAGCCCCTATCCCGTGCCCCCTTTTCCTTTTTGCTTTTATACAATTCTTTAAAATGTTAATCAAAGCCAGGCGGTGGTGGCGCACGCCTTTAATCTCAGCACTTGGGAGGCAGATGCAGGCGTATTTCTGAGTTCGAGGCCAGCCTGGTCTACAGAGTGAGTTCCAGGACAGCTAGGGCTACACAGAGAAACCCTGTCTCAAAAAACCAAAAAAAAAAAAGTGTTAATCAAAGGCTTTATAAGTATGGTAATGCTCAATCAGAAGTGTAGCCCAATACCCAACCTAGATATATATGCAATCTTTGACTGGTGGAGACACGTGAACTTCTGCCTCCATGCCCCCTCTCTCTTTCTCTCTCTTATTACCTAGCTTCTCATCTCCTTCATCTTCTGCTCTCCTTACTCCATCTCTTCCTCTCGGTGGTCCTTCCCCCTTAGCTTCTCCTACATATCACTCTTTCTGTTAAAATAAAACTTTTCTCTCAAAATACAATTAGAGCATAATTATTCATATTTGTACCAGTGAGGTACAAGATAGTCTTAATACCCAGTCCATCATTTAGTTGACTAACCAGAACCTCTGCCGTCCCTCTTGACTAAACACTTAGTTTTGAACCTGGCTTTTTTCTTGGCTTTAGAATGAATGTCAGCTGAAAACCATCCACTCAGATCTTTTCTCTTTAAGTAAATAGCCAGGATTGGCTATGAGACTATAAGTTTTCAACCCCGTCAGAAATCCAGAATGACTGAGTTAGCTGAATTTATAGGAAGCACTAAGCATAGCTTCTAAAATTTAGCCAATTTATAGAGACCGCTGAACACCTGGACAGCCCCTACACTACCGAGCATTGGAGCATCAAATCTTCAGCCTTCTGGCCCAGAATCATCTGACAGACCTTAGTGATGCAGAATTATTAAGGGCTGATTACTCTGTCTAGGCAGATATAATCAGTCGACTATTCTGCAAATGTGTCCTTTTCTGGACAGTAATTTGTCTGTAGATGGAAAGAGGCAATTCTTGCCTAGTGGCTGTCTCCCTGCCACTGGAATAACTCCAAGGATGTTCAATTTCTTCTTAGAATCCAAGACAGGAAGCTGTCAGGAGCAGACAGGTCTCTAATCAAAATGAACATTAATATAGAAATATTTGTGACATCAATTCTATGGACTTCTGACATTTTGAAATCCAACTATCTATGTAAGGTAACCTGGACTGTTGTCTGTTAACTCCTCTCAGCTATTTCTAAATAAAGTATAGAAAACACCCTAAAAATAAACTCAAAGCTATGAATTTGCTATAGTCCCTTAACTCACAGGCTAACCGTCCCAAATCAGTTAAAAAAGTTAAAGAAGGACTGGGTCTAAGCCTTGTATTTTAAAATGTGTTATGCAGGCACAATGCCCATGAGAGTATCTATATTCATTTCACTTTTATATCAATAAGAAGCTCATACCAATGAAGACCTTAAATTTGAAATCAAAGTAAATTTTGTACCATTTAAGAAATTATAACTTCATCTTGATACTAATTATACATATTTCTACCAATAGGTTATGGCTATGCCATAAATCCTAGCTAATCCTCCCTGTTCCAACAAAACCACTACTTTTCCCCAGAGAGACAGCCCAATATTTAACCACCTTAGTCCTCAAGCCCAGGGAATAGGGGCGCTGACTCTTCTTTAACTTCTTCAAGCTGATTACGGGCACTGAGATATTAGAAGAGGGGTGGGGGAGAAGAGTAAATTGATAAGCTTCTGATGCTGTGTTTTTGATCTTAGTCATTCTAATTGGTGAGAGGTGGTATCTCAGGGTTGTTTTGATTTGCATTTCCCTGATGACTAAGGATGTTGAGCATTTCTTAAGGTGCTTCTCAGCCATTTGAGTTTCCTCTGTTGAGAATTCTTTGTTTAGCTCTGTACCCCATTTTTTAATAGGATCATGTGGTTGTCTGGAGTATAATTTCTTGAGTTCTTTGTAAATCTTGGATATTAGCCCTCTATCGGATGTGGGATTGGTTAAGATTTTTCCCCAATCTGTTGGTTGCTGTTTTGTCTTATTGACAATGTCCTTTGCCTTACAGAAGGTTTGCAATTTTATGAGGTCCCATTTGTCAGTTCTTGATCTTAGAGCATAAGTCATTGGTGTTCTGTTCAGGAACTTTTCCCCTGTGCCTAGTTATTCGAGGGTCTTCCCCTCCTTCTCTTCTATTAGTTTCAGTGTATCTGGTTTTAAGTGAAGGTCTTTTATCCACTTGGACTTGAGCTTTGTACAAGGAGACAAGAATGGATTGATTTACATCCTTCTACATGTTGACCTCCAGTTGAACCAGCACCATTTGCTGAAAATTCTGTCCTTTTTCCACTGGATGGTTTTAGCTCCTTTGTCAAAGATCAAGTGACCATAGGTATGTGGGCTCATTTCTGGGTCTTCAATTCTATTCCATTGATCTTCTGCCTGTATCTCTACCAATACCATGCAGTTTTTATTACTATTGCCCTGTAGTACAGTTTGAGGTCAGGGACTGTGATTCCCCCAGAAGTTCTTTTGTTGTTGAGAATAGTTCTTGCTATCCTGGGTTTTTTGTTGTTCCAAATAAATTTGCCAATTGCTCTTTCTATCTCAATGAAGAATTGATTTGGAATTTTGATGGGAATTGCATTGAATCTATAGATTGCTTTTTGGTAAGATAGCCATTTTTACTAAATTAATCCTGCCAATCCAGGAGCATGGGAGATCTTTCCATCTTCTGAGGTCTTCTATTTCTTTCTTCAGAGACTTGAAGTTTTTGTCATAAAGATCTTTCACTTGCTTGGTTAGATTCACTCCAAGTTATTTTATATTGTTTGTAACTATTGTGAATGGTGTCATTTCCCTAATTTCTTTCTCAGCCTGTTTATTTTTTGAGTATAGGAAGGCTACTGATTTATTTGAGTTGATTTTGTATCCAGACAGGTTGCTGAAGTTGTTTATCAGGTTTAGGAGTTCTCTGGTAGAAATTTTAGGGTCACTTAAGTATACTATCATATCATCTCCAAATAGAAAAATTTTGACTTCTTCCTTTCCTATATGTATTCCTTTGACTTCCTTTTATTGTCTAATCGCTCTAGCTACGACTTCAAGTACTATATTGAATAGGTAGGGTGGGAGTGGGCAGCCTTGTCTAGTCCCTGATCTTAGTGGGATTGCTTCAAGTTTCTTTCCATTTAGTTTGATGTTGGCTACTGGCTTGCTGTATATTGCTTTTACTATGTTTAGATATGGACCTTGAATTTCTGCTCTTTCCAAGACTTTTAACATGAAGAGATGTTGAATTTTGTCAAATGCTTTCTCAGCATCTAGTGAGATGTTCATGTGGTTTTTTTCTTTGAGTTTATTTATGTAGTGGATTACATTGATGGATTTTTCGAATATTGAACCATCCCTGCATTCCTGGCATAAAGCCTACTTGATCATAATGGATGATTGCTTTGATGTGGTTTTGGATTCAGTTTGCGAGAATTTTATTGAGTATTTTTGCATCAATATTCATAAGAGAGATTGGTCTGTAGTTCTCTTTCTTTGTTGGGTGTTTCTGACGCTTAGGTATGAGTGTAATTGTAGCTTCATAGAATGAAGTGGGTATTGTTCCTTCTGTTTCTATTCTGTGGAATAGTTTGAAAAGAATTGATATTAGATCTTCCTGGAAGGTCTGATAGAATTCTGCACTAAAACCATCTGGCCCCGGACTTTTTTTTTGATGGGGAGACTTTTAATGACTGCTTCTATTTTTTTAGGGGTTATGCGACTGTTTAGATGGTTTACCTGCTCCTCATTTAACTTTGGTACCTGATATCTATCTAGAAAATTGTCCATTTCATCCAGATTTTCCAATTTTGTTGAGTATAGCCCTTTGTAGTAGGATCTAATGATTTTTTAAATTTCCTCTGTTTCTGTTGTTATGTCTTCTTTTTCAGTTCTGATTTTAATGATTTGAGTGCTGTCTCTGTGCCCTTTGGTTAGTCTGGCTAAGGGTTTGTCTATCTTGTTGATTTCCTCAAAGAACCAGCTCCTGGTTTTGCTGATATTTTGTATAGTTCTTTTTGTTTCAACTTGGTTGATTTCAGCCCTGAGTTTGATTATTTCCTGCCGTCTACCCCTCTTGGGTATATTAGCTTCTTGTTGTTCTAATGCTTTCAGGTGTGCTGTCAAGTTGTTAATGTATACTCTTTCCATTTTCTTTTTGTGGGCACTTAGAGCTATGAGTTTTCCTCTTAGTACTGCTTTCATGGAGTCCCACAAATTTTGATATGATGTGTCCTCATTTTCATTTAAATCTAAAAGTCTTTAATTTCTTCCTTTATTTCTTTCCTGACCAACTTATCATTGAGTAGAGCATTTGTTCCGTTTCCATGTGTATGTGAGCTTTCCGTTGTTTTTGTCCATGTCAAAGACCAGTCTTAGTCCATGGTGGTCTGATAGGGTACAAGGGATTATTTCAATCTTTTTGTATCTGTTGAGGCCTGTTTTGTGACCAATTGTATGGTCTATTTTGGAGAAGGTACCATGAGGTGCTGAGAAAAAGGTATATTCTTTTGTTTTAGGGTGAAAAGTTCTATAGATGTCAGCTAAGTCCAATTAGTTCATAACTTCTGTTAGTTTCATTGTGTTTTGGTTTAGTTTCTGTTTCCAGGATCTCTCCATAGCTGAGAGTGGGATGTTGAAATCTCCCACTATTATTGTGTGAGGTGCAATGTATGCTTTAAGCTTTAGTAAAGTTTCTTTTATGTATGTGGGTACCCTTGCATTTGGGGCATAGACGTTCAGAATTGCAAGTTCCTTTTGGTACATTTTTTCCTTTGATGAATATGAAGTGACCTTCTTTGTCTTTTTTGATTACTTTTGGTTGAAAAACAATTCTATTTAATATTAGAATTGCTACCCCAGCTTGTTTCTTGGGGGCCATTTGCTTGGAAGATTGTTTTTCAACCTTTTACTCTGAGGTAGTGTCTGTCTTTTCCACAAAGGTGTGTTTCTTGTATGCAGCAGAGTGTTGGGTCCTGTTTATGTAACCAGTCTGATAGTCGATGTCTTTTTATTGGAGAATTGAGTCCGTTGATATTAAGAGATATTAAGGAAAAATGAATGTTGTTTCCTGTTATTTTTGTTATTGGCAGTGGAGTTATGTTTGTATAGCTACCTTCTTTTCGATTGTTGGGGGATTACTTTCTTGTTTTTTCTAGGCTGTAGTTTCCCTCCTTGTGTTGGAGTTTTCCCCCAATTATCCTTTGAAGTGCTGGATTTGTGGTAAGATATTGTAAATTTGGATTTGTCATGGAATATTTTGATTTCCCCATCAATATTGATTGAGAGTTTTGCTGGATATAGTAGTCTGGGCTGGCATTTGTGTTCTCTTAGGGCCTGTATGATATCAGCCTAGGATCTTCTGGCTTTTATAGTCTCTGGTGAGAAATCTGGTGTAATTCTTCTAGGTCTGCCTTTATATGTTACTTTGCTTTTTCCCTTACTGCTTTTAGTATCTTCTCTTTGTTTTGTATATTTGATGTTTTGATTATGTGACGGGAGGTATTTTTTTTTTTTGGTCTAGTCTATTTGGGGTTCTGTAGGCTTCTTGTATATTTAAGGTCATCTCTTTCTTTAGGTTAGGGAAATTTTCCTCTATAATTTTGTTGAAAATATTTACTGGCACTTTAAGTTGGGAGTCTTCACCCTCATCTATACCTATTATCCTTAGGTTTGGTCTTCTCATTGTGTCCTGGATTTCCTGGATGTTTTGTGTTAGGAGCTTTTTGCATTTCACATTTTCTTTGACCATTGTGTCAATGTTTTCCATGGTATCTTCTGCACCTGAGATTCTCTCTTCTATCTCTTGTATTCTGTTGGTGATGCTTGCATCTATGACTCCTGATCTTTTTCCTAGGTTTTCTATCTCTAGGGTAGTCTCCCTTTGTGATTTCTTTATTGTTTCTACTTCCATTTTTAGATCCTGGACAGTTTTGTGTAATTCCTTCACCTGTTTGGTTGTGTTTTCTTGTATTTCTTTAAGGGCTTCTACCTGTTTCCCTGTGTTCTCCTCAAATTTTTTGAGAGTGTTGTTTATGTCCTTTTTAGAGTCCTCTATCATCATCATGAGAAGTGATTTTAATTCTGAGTTCTGCTTTTCTGGTGTGATGTGGTGTTCAGGACTTGCTATGGTGGGGGAACTGGGTTCTGGTGATACCAAGTAACTTTGGTTTCTGTTGTTTACATTCTTATGCTTGCCTTTTGCCATTTGGTTAGTTGTAGTGCTACTTGCACTCACTGGTTCTGACTGGAGTCTGCCTTTCCAGTTATCTTGGTTGTGTCAGAACTCCTCAGGATCCGGATGACTCTATGATCCTGTCCTCCAGCTGTTCTGGTTACAGTGGTTCCTCTAGTATATCTCAGGATATGGTGTCTCTATGGTAGTAGACCAGCTAGGTGTTTGCTGCTCTGAGTGTAGTTGCTTCTCTAGAATGCTTCAGGATATGGTGTCCCCTGCTCTGCAGCTCTGTGGTCTGTGACCTGGCTGCAGCTCTGTGGTCCTTGACCTGGTTGCAGCTCTGCGGTTCGTGACCTGGCTAGGATGACACTGGACGCAGTTTCCTCAGGAGCTCAGATCAGCTGTGTGGCTGCTCCGTCCACCAGGGTCTGGGCAAGGGGCAGAAGGGGCGTGGTTTTCCGCAGGAGCGGGTTCTGGATGCCAGGTATGCTCTGGTATCTCCCTACTGCCAGTTGTGCTTCTGGGGCCTAGGGCGATGTGCGATTGCTCCTACCTGCAGCTTTGTGGTCCGTGACCTGGCTAGGCTGCTGCTGGACACAGTTTTCTCAGGGGAGCAGATTAGCTGTGTGGCTGCTCCGTCCACCAGATCCGGGCAAAGGCTTGTTAATTCTTTTTATTGTTCTCTTTGTTCCTAATTGATTGATTTCAGCCCTGAGTTTGACTGTTTCCTGCCATCTACTCTTCTTGAGTGTGTTTGCTTCTTTTTGTTCTAGAGTTTTCAGGTGCGCTGTTAAATTGCTAGTAGGAGACTTCTCCAATTTCTTTATGAAGGTTCTTGGTGCTATCAGTTTTCCTTTTAGCACTGCTTTTATCATGTTTCATAAACTTGGGAATGTTGTGTCTTTATTTTCCTGATTTCTAGAAAGTCTTTAATATGTTTATTTCTTCCCTGACCAAGTTTTCATTGAGTAGATAGTTGTTCAGCTTTCATGAATATGTGGGCTTTCTGTTGTTTCTGTTGTCAAATTCCAGCCTTATTTCATGGTGATATGATAAGATGCAAGGGTTTATTTCAATTTTTTTATATCTTTTGAGGCTTATGTTATTCCTAAATATATGGTCAGTTTTGGATAAGGTTTCATGAGGTGCTGAGGAGAGGTATATTCTTTGATTTGGGGGTGAAAGTTTCTGTAGATATCTATCATATCCATTTGAATTATAACCTCGGTTAATTTAATCATTTGACTGTTTAGTTTCTCTTTCAATGACCTGTCCATTAGTTAGAGTGGAGTGCTGAAGTCCCCCATTATTATTGTAGAGGGTTCAACGTGTCATTTGAGGTTTAGTAAATTTTTTTTTAATGAATATGTGTACTCTCACATTTGTGGCATAGATGTTCAGAACTGAAATGCCATCTTGGTGGGTTTTTCCTTTAATGGGTATGAAGTGTCCTTCCACATCTCTTTTGATTATGTTTGACTTGTAGTGTATTTTATTAGATATTAGAATGGCTACTCCAGTTTGTTTCTTCAGTCCATTTGCTTGGAAAACCTTTTTTCTAGCCCGTTATTCTGAGGTAATGTCTGTTTTGTTGCTGAGGTATGGTTTTTGTATGTAGTAGATTGATGGACACCATTTAAGTATCCAGTTTGTTAACCTGTGTCTTTTTATTGGTGAATAGAGTCCATTGCTGTTGAGAGATACTGATGATGAATGATTGTTAGTTTCTGTCATTTTGTTGTTGATGGTGATACTGTGTGTGTGTTTCCCTTATTTTGGTTTTGGTGTGAGATGATTAATTTCTTGTGTTTTCTTGGTTGTAGTTACCTTCATTGTGTTGGAATTTTCCTTCGAGTATACTCTACAGGGCTGGATTAGTAGAAAGATATTTTTAAAAGTTGGTTTTGTCATGAAATGTCTTGGTTTCTCCATCTATGGTGATTGAATGTTTCAGTTGGTATAGTAGTTTGTGTTGGCATATGTCCTTTCTTAGGATACGCAGACATATGTCTAAGATTCTTTGGCTTTTATAGTCTCTGTTGAGAAGTCAGGTAAAGTTTTGATAGGTATTCCTTTATATGTTACTTGGTCCTTTTCCTTTGTGACTTTTAATATTCCTTCTTTGTTTGGTGCATTTAGTGTTTTTATTTTACTATGTTAAAGAAGTATTTTCTTTTCTGGTCCAATTTATTCGGTGTTCTGTAAGCCTCTTGTATGCTTATAACCATCTCCTTCTTTAGGTTAGGGAAGTTTTTGGTCTATGATTTTCTTGAAGGTATTTTCTGGCCATTTAGACTGGAAATCTTCATCCTCTTTTAGTCCTGTTGTTCTTAGGTTTGGTCTTTTCTTAGTGTCCCAAATTTCCTGGATGTTTTGTGTTAGAAAGTTTTTACTCTTTCATCTTCATGACATAAAATTTAAGGTCTTGCTCTTCATATGTGTTAGGGCATCCAGGCCTTGTTGTAGTAGAAGAGCTAGCTTCTGGTAGTGTCATATTGCTCTAGCATCTGTTGATTATGTTCTTGTAATTTTGGGCATTTTCTTTGATCAGTGTATCATTTTCTTCTATGGTATCTTCTACACCTGAAATTTTTCTCTTTCATCTCTTATATTCTGTTGGTGATGCTTGAGTCTGTAGTTTCTGTTTGATTTCCTAGGTACTGGCCTCTGTTGATTATGTTCTTGCAGTTGACTTTCAACTCTGGTTGTTTTTGGTGTTGGCTGGTCTGGTAGTCTCTCTGGAAGTAGTAAGCCTCTGGTTGTCCCAGATAGCTGCAGGTTTCCCTGGATGTAGGCAGCACTATGGGGTGGCATGTGGGTTGCTGATTCATGATTGCAGGTGAAGGTCTGGGCAGGAAAGAAGATGGAGCTCCCAAGAATTTTCTTTCTATATGTGGGTACAGTTGATGCTTGTACCAACACAATACTTTATTTAAAATTTTTTTCTACTTATTTCCAGTTCTACCCTTGCTATATATCAAATATCTCAGATAACTTAATCAGTGTCATTGGTATAGCCTTAAAAAATGTGCTCACTGTGTTTACCAACTTTAGAAATCATATAATTTCTAGAAAGCTGATTTGTTTTCTTGTACACATATGAAATACTATGTAAATACAAATATCTATTCATGTTTTATCGTATGTAACAAGTTCATAACTAATAAAATTTTCATAACTATTACCTGGATGAATATAAAGATTTCTTTAGAAAATGAATTATATAATTGTTCAAAACTTTATATCTAAGAACTACTAAAGCAACTTTGTGTTTTTTTTCTACAGACTCTTTATATTTACAGAAATCCCAAAGATGTTTTGACATCATTTTTTCATTTTTCAAGTTGGGTGGTTACCATTGAACCTACAGATACCATAGACAATTATCTGGAAAAATTTCTAGATGGAAAAGGTAACAACATTTATCTCTCTCACTAATTTTAAAAAGAGAGGTGACACTTAAACCATCTCAATGTAGGGAACATTTAGCAAAGAGATGAGGGGGGGCAGTGGGATGCATATATAGAGTAATAATAATTTTGATCAACCCAACCTAATGCAGAACAGTTATTCAGCCATTAGTAGGACCATGTGACAGTTGTTAACTTTACAATGCTGTGTTATTTAGGAGGTATTTTGTAAGACCATAATTTGTTTACATAAAATGTTTACTCATTTTCCCCCTAGCTTATGGCATAGGAAGAGTCAAATAGCTAAAGTTGAGAGTGAATGTGTGCTCTGCATGGCATACACTTGAAGGAATACTGAATTTTTCATTTTTCCTTTAACTGGAAATCAACAATAAATTAATCTTGCAGCTGTATTTCTTAACCAGCTAATTCTCCAATAACCTCACAGAAACTAAAATTTATTAAAATTGCCTTGAGAACAATACTGAGCAATTATTACTCCATTTTAAAACTCCAAGTTAGTAAGGTTTCCTCCCAGACTATATTCCCATGTTACTTGAAATTTATCAATCTTTCCTGATTCCATTCCCTTTTCTACATGTTTTCTCCACTTCCCTTGTATCTCCTTCCTCCTCCCCTCTTTCTGTTTCTAACCTTCTTAGAATCAGAAGTCCCACCTAGTCTGTTTCTAAAGCTTTGTATTGGCTAGGTAGAGTTTATTGGCAAGGTAGAGAATGAAAGAGAAGGAAAGCTCATGCAAATTTGATGTAGGAGTGTCTAAGAATTAACATAACAAAGCCATATTTAACTAACACAAGAGTAAATTTTACACAGTATTTGAAAATATTGTGCCTACACAAATAATTTTTTTAAAGTAGTCATATAGACATTCAATTATATGAGTTTCATTTTATTTCCTGACAGTCTAAACAAGAAAAGAAAAAAAAAATCAAGTTTTGTGTTCAGTATGCACAATGCCTTCACTTTGGTACTTAGTAACTTGCCCTTCAGTTGTAGGAAGCCGTTGGTTTGATCACATTAGAGGCTGGTATGAGCACAGACATGACTTCAATATAATGTTCCTGAGCTATGAAGATTTGAAAAAGGTAAGATGATAAAGTTGTGTCAAAATTAGTTTTCATCTTTGAGTTTAAACCACACAGTACCAAGTATCCTCATACCTTGCTTCTTCTTGGTCTTCCTGTTGAAGGAGATTCCTGACACCGAGATCCTCTTTTATTGACTGGTGTGTTTCTGGGCTCTCTTCTCTCTATATCCATCCCTTGGGATTCCTACTAGTGTAGCTACCTGTGTCAATAAAGACAATCTTATGTATTTAGGGTAGACTTGCCTTCTTCAGAAATTATCAACCTTCATTTGTATTATTAGATTTGTTGTGCTATTTCTATCTATGAACATAGATCTATCTATGAACACTGGCAATCACTCTCTCACACTTTCACCCTTTCTTTGCTCGGGATTCATTGTAATTCCTAGTAACCATAGTTCAACATTAAAATGACAAGTTTTTTGTTTGTTTGTTTTTTGCTTTTTGTTTTTCTATGTGGGAGATAGATGTGGCAACTATTTCTCTGCATTGGCTGGTTTCACTTAATCTGGTGTTTTAAGGTTCATCTATTTTCATCAATGGGTCTTTACCTTTCTAAGTGTATTTTTAAATAATACTCATATATGTATATATATATATATATATATTGCATTTTCATTCTTTTCTATATCAAACCATTGCATGCTTTGACTATAGAGAAAGTGGGACAACATTGGATGCTAAAAAAAGTTTGGAATGGTGATGCTATTTCATTGGCTATGTAACTAGTAACCTAGTCATTGATCATATGGTGGGCTATTTTTAATTATGGACATTATACTGTTTTCCATGGTGGATGCCCTCAGTGCCTCATCTGGTATGTCACCTTGAATATCTAGTTATTTTTATAGTTTGTTTCTATGCTTGTGATTGAAACCAGAGTCTCATACAAATGTTCCACTAACATACATTCCCAGCCAGAATCAAGGGTTTTGAACAATTTTTAATTTTATATTTTAATCTCCTTGAATGTAATACCCAGAGTTATGTTGAACATTTTTTAGTATTTTTAACATGTATTTCTATTTCTATTATCATATTTATTTTTTCTTGACCATGTTGTCTTACTTTTTATGTCCCTTCATGTTCATTGTACAACAAAGTTATTTGTAGAAATAAGTTAATTACTATGACATAGTTATCATATGGGTCATATAACTTTCTTCCACATGATTGCTTACAAAAACACATAAGGCAGCAGCAAGCTTAGAAAGCCCTTTCTTTGTTCCCAGCAGTGATCAGCTTTGTGTGTGTTATTGGGAGACTATTGTGGATAAATCTGTTTAAAGCTTAGTAGTTTATCTCATATGGAAAGCATTTCAAGTTTCTCTGCACTGATACTTAATGTAGACTCAGAAAGTAAATCCACACATTTAAAGGCATCTCTTTTCATCATGAAAAATTAACTCTCTGAGAACAAATTAGAAGGTCTTCTCTTTTTCTGTCCACGTGTCCATTGCACTGCATCTCCTCCTTCCCTCATCTTGGTGTCGTCAAACCCTCGATGGCTTTGCCGTCATGCTTCACTTCAAAGGAAAAGTTTCTCCTTTTTACCTTCTTTTCTTTTTTTAAAACTTATTTCCTACTAATTTCTTAGGTTGGAATACCCAAACACCTTTATTTACACCATCACATTTTCTCATTTCTTGTCCTTCTCCTCCCCCAGTCCCCAAATCATCATTTTCCTCTAGCTAGTTCCATTTTGTTCTCCAGTCAGTCTTGCCACCCCTGCTTGCTTTCTTACCATGTGTGTTCAACAAACACCTTTATTCCTCACTTTTCATAATCTCTTCTCATGAGCTCCTGTCTATTTTGTGATCAAACACACATAGAAATGCATACGCATGTATATAATTTTATGTCTGTTTTCCACATTTAAAAGAAAACTTGGAATGTTTTTCTTTCTGAATCTATTTTATTTCAGGTAACATATTGATACGAAGTTCTATCCATTTTCATATAAGTGTCCTGTTGTAATTTTTCTAATGGCTGTACAAAACTCTATTGTATACCACATCTTTCTTTATTCAATCAACTATTAGTGGATTTTGTGTCTTAGTTTTTAAGCTACCATGAAGATTAAAGTTATAAAAATTGACACATGGTTTTAGTGAGTGGGCTCAGATGGTAAAGGTAATTGTCTGACAACTTGAGTTTGATCCTTGGAAGCCACAGGGTAGAAGAAACTCACTATGAGACATTACCCTCTGACCTACATAATCATGCATGTGTGTATTCAGACACAGATGTAACATGCATATGCTTGTAAAAAATTTAAAGATATAAATGTATGTCTAGGTGTCTATTTGTTGTGTCGATTTAGAAATCACTATCACAAGGTCGCACAGTAGTTATATTTTAGGATTTTAAAAAATAAAACCTTCATGTTGAATTGTATAGTAAATGCACCTGGTTATAATATAATGCAGTTTATGGCATTCTCTTTGCACACATTTGAGAACATTTGTTTTCTTTTTTAAAGAAAATTTATGTATGTTTATTTGGTTACATATGAATGTAATAATAACAATTAAACACAAAGAGGCCACGAGTTTAAAGGGAAAATTATGGGAGGGTCTGATAGGAGGAAGAGGAAAAGGGAAAAGAATGTTATTATATTTTTAAAGTAAATAAGCTATAATAAAATAAAATTTAAATATATTAAAAATAAAATTTTTTTGCCTTGTTGAAAGCTTTGCAGAGGTATAATTTTCATTCTACAAAATGTGCTCATTTTAAGTTTATAAGTTCACAACTGTTTGTGATGTCATCATGTTAAGAAATAATAGTTATAATTTAGTTGTAGAACAATCTCATAATCTCCTCAAGAATTCTTGTGTCTATTTGTGGTGCCATCTGCTTCCAAACACCACTCCCCATAAACCATTATCTGCCTCTGTCTCTGTAGGTTTGTCTGGTCTTATTATTTCATACAAAATCATATGTGTTCGTTGCTCTTATGTCAGCCTGGCATACAATCTAGAGTTTTCAGAAAGGAAGGAAACTCAATTGAGAAAAAGTCTCCATAAGATCCAGCTGTAAGGCATTTTCTTAATTAGTAATTGATGTGGGACAGCCCACATCCAATGGTTGGCTGTGAGCTTCCGCCTCTGTATTTGTCAGGCTTTGGCAGAGCCTCTCAGGTGACGGCTACATCAGTTTCATGTCAGCATGCACTTCTTCCCCCCACAATAGTGTGGGGTTTGGTGACTGTATACGAAATGGATCTCCAGATGGAGTAGTCTCTGTATAGCCTTTCCTTCAGTCTCTGTTCCACACTTTGTCTCCATATTTTTTCCTATGAGTATTTTGTTTCCTCTTTTATGAAGCACTGAAGCATCCACTCTTTGGTCTTCCTTCCTCTTGAGCTTCATGTGGTCTGTCAATTGTATCTTGGGTATTCTAAGCATTTGTGCTAATATGCACTTATCAGTGAGTGCATACCATGTGTGTTCTTTTTTTAACTGGGTTACACTCAGGTTGATATTTTCTAGTTCCATCCAATTGCCTAAGAATTTCATGAATTCATTGTTTTTAACAGCTGAGTAGTACTTCATTGTGTAAATGTACCACATTTTCTGTATCCATTCCTCTGTTGAAGGTCATCTGGGTTCTTTCCAGCTTCTGGCTATGTAAATAAGGCTGCTATGAACACAGTAGAAAATGTGTCCTCGTTATATATTTGAGCATCTTCTGTGTATATGCCCAGGAGTGGTATAGCTGGATTCTCAGTAATACACTGTCAGATTTTCTGAGGAACCACCAAACTGATTTCCAGAGTGGTTGTACCAGTTTGCAATTCCACCAACAATGGAGGAGTGTTCCTCTTTCTCTACATTCTTGCCAGCATTTGCTGTCACCTGAGTTTTTGATCTTAGCCATTCTGACTGCTGTGAGTTGGAATCTCAGGGTTGTTTTTATTTTGGTAAATAAAGATGTTGAACATTTCTTTAGGTGCTTCTCTGCCACTCGAGTTTCCTCAGTTGAGAATTCTTTGTTTAACTCTGTGCCCCATTTTAAATAGTGTTATTTGATTCTATGTAGTCTTAACTTCTTGAGTTCTTTGTATATATTGGATATTAGTTCTCTATCAGGTGTAGGATTGGTAAAGATCCTTTTCCAATCTGTTGGTTGCCATTTTGTCCCATTGACAGTGCCCTTTGCCTTACAGAAGCTTTGCAATTTTATGAGATCCCATTTGTCAATTCTTGATCTCAGAGCATAAATCTACCTCTGTGCCCATATGTTCAATGCTCTTCCCCACTTTCTCCTCTCTTAGTTTCAGTGTATCTTGTTTTATGTGGATGTCTTTGATCCACTTGGACTTGAGCTTTGTACAAGGGGATAAGAATGGGTCAATTTGTATTCTTCTACATGCTGACCTCCAGTTGATCCAGCACCATTTGTTGACAATGCTGTCTTTTTTCAACTGGATGGCTGTAGCTCCTTTTTCAAAGAGTAGGTTACCTTAGGTGTGTGAGTTCACTTTTGGGTCTTCAATTCTATTCCATTGATCTACCTGCCTGTCTCTGTTCAAATACCATGCAGTTTTTTTTCAGTATTGCTTTATAATACAGCTTAAGGATGGTGATTCCCCCAGAAGCATTTTATTGATGAGAATAGTTTTTGCTATCCTGGGTTTTTGTTATTGCAAATGAATTTGAGAATTGTTCGTTCTAACTCTGTAAAGAATTGAGTTGGAATTTTGATGGGGATTGCATTGAGTCTGTAGATTGCTTTCAGCAAGATGACCATTTTTACTATATTAATTATGCCTATCCATGAGCATGAGAGATCTTTCCATCCTCTGAAATCATCTTTGATTTCTTTCTTCAGAGACTTGGCATTCGTGTCATATAGATCCTTTATTTGTTTGGTTAGAGTCACACCGAGATATTTTATATTATTTGTGACTATAATGAAGGTGTCATTACCCTAATTTCTGAGTGTGAAGCTAGTGCTCAAGGTCTTCTCAGGGCACTGGCTCAGACAGGAAGTACATAAATAAACATTTTAAATTACCATACACTGTGCACATACCTATTTCATTGTTTCCACATTCTCCGCAACTGCTAATTGTTATTAGGATGGTGATATTTTTATGGGGTATAAAATGGTACTACACTGTAGCTTTAATGTCTAATTTTCTGGTAATAAATAATGTTATCCCAATGGTTATTCATGTGTAATCTTTAGTGAACTATCTATTCTGGTTTCTGCCTACTTTTCAATTGAATTATTAATTTATAAGATTTCTATATTCTGGAAAGTGCAGGAGTTCAAGGCATATACTTAAACATAATAAAAGGAATATACACCAAACAAATAGTCAACATCAAATTAAATGGAGAGAAAGTTGAAACAATCCCACTAAAATCAGGACAAGTCCACTCTCTTCCTATTTATTCAATATAGTACTAGAAGTTATAGCTAGATCAAATAGACAACAAAAGGAGGTTAAAGTTATATAAATTGCAAAAGAAGAAGTCAAGATGTCACTATTTGCAGATGATATGATAGTATATATAAGCAACCCCCAAAATACTATCAGAACTCCTACAGCTAATAAACCACTTCAGTAACATAGCTGGATATAAAATTAAACAAATCAGTAACCTTCCTCTTCACAAAAGATGAAAGGTTGAGAAACAAATTAGGGAAAAACACAGTAATCACAAATAATATAAAATATCTTGGTGTAACTCTAATCACATAAGTGAAAGATATATATGGTAAGAACTTTAAGTCTCTTAAGAAAAAAAATTTAGAAGACCATTGAAGATAGAAAGATCTCCCACGCTCATGGATCAACAGGATTAACACAGTAAAAATGGCCGTTTTACCAAACGCAATCTACAAATTCAATGCAATCTCCATCAACATTACAACTCAATTATTCACAGAGATAGAGCAATTCTCAACTTCATCTGGAATAACAAAAATCCAGGATAGTGAAAACGATTATCAACAATAAAAGAACTTCTTGGGGGAATCACCATCCCTGACCTCAAGCTGTACTACAGAGCAATAGTGATAGAAACTACATGGTATTGAAACAGAGACAGACAGCTAGATAAATGGAATAGAATTGAAGACCCAGAAATAAACTTATACACCTATGGTCACTTGATTGTTGACAAAGAAGCCAAACCCATCCAGTGGTAAAAGGACAGCATTGTCAACAAGTAGTGCTGGTTTAACTGACAGTCTGCATGTAGAAGAATGCAAATCGATCCATTCTTATCACCTTGTACAAAGCTCAAGTCCAAGTGGATCAAGGACCTCCACATAAAACCAGATAAACTGAAACTAATCGAAGAGAAAGTGGGAAAGAGCCTGGAACACATTGGCACATGGGAAAATTTCCTAAAGGGAATACAAATGGCTCAACAATTGACAAATGAAACTTCACAAAATTAAAAATCTTCTGTAAGCCAAAGAACACTGTCAATAGGACCAAATAGCAGCCTACAGATTGGGAAAAGATCTTTACTAACTCTACATCTGATAGAGGGCTAACATCTAAAATATTAAAAGAACTCAAGAGGTTAGATTCCAGAGAGCCAAATAACCCCATTAAAAATGGTCTTCAGAGCTAAACAAAAAATTCTCCAACTGACAAATCTTGAATTGCAGAGAAGCACCTAAGAAATGTTCAATATCTTTAGTCATCAGGGAAGTTCAAATCAAAACAACCCTGAGATTCCAGCTCACACCAGTGAGAATGGCTAAGATCAAAAACTCAGGCAACAGCAGATGCTGGTGTGGATGTGGAGAAAGATGAATACTCCTCCATTGCTGGTGGAATTGCAAGCTGGTACAACCACTTTGGAAATTAATCTGGCAGTTCCTCAGAAAATTGGAAATAGTTTTACCTGAAGATCCAGCTATATACCCAAAAGATGCTCTAACATATAACAAGGACACATGCTCAACCATGTTCATAGCATCCTTATTTACAATAGCCAGAAACTGGAACCACCTAGATGTCCCTCGATTGCAGAATGGATACAAAAAATATGGTACATTTCTACAATGTAGTACTACTCAGCTAATAAAAATGAGAAAGTCATGAATTTTGCATACAAATGGATGGTAGAAAATATTCAGAGTGAGGCAACACAGACCCAAAATGTATGTAGTCACTGAGAAATGGATTTAAGCCCCAAACTCTCAGTGGCCATGATACAACTCACAGATATGAATGTTAATAAGAAGAATGATCAAATTGTTGATCCTTCAATTCTACTTAGAAGGAGGATCAAAATAATCATGAGAGGTAGAGGGAGAGAGACAGATATATGGAGGTAGAGAGGTAGAACTAGGTAGGGAGGTGGAGGGAGGGAGGTCAGTAGAGGGAGTGAGAGACCTGGGAGGGAGAGAAGAGGGGAAGGGGAAAAAGGAGTGGCAGAATCATGTGGGAAGAGACAGGAGAGAAATCCAGAGGGTCAGGAATATGAATAGAAATATGTAGCAGTGGGAGGTGGAGAGCCGGTGTTGGGAGAAACCACAGGAAAGCAAGAGGTTCACAAGATCCAACAGGAATGACAATAGCCAAAATACCCAACAGACAGGAGATAGAACCCGAAAAGAATCTCCAGTAGATAGGCACAGCCTCCAAGTTGAGGAATGGGATCACCCACTCATCTCAAAATTTTTAACCCAGAACTGTTCCTGTCTAATGGAAACTTAGGAACAAAAAATGGAGCAGAAAGTGAAAAAAAAGGCCATCCAGAGACCACTTCATTTTGGGATCCATCCCATCTGCAGTCACCAAACCCAGTCACTATTGCTGATGGCAAGAAGTGCTCACAAATAGGAGCCTAATGTGACTATCTTCTGGGAGGCTCTGGCAGCATATGACTAAGACAGATGCAGATACTCACAGCCAGCCATTTGACTAACCCTGCAGACCCCAATGGAAGAATTAGGGGGAGGACTGAAGGAGCTGAAGGAGATTGCAACCCCATAGGAAAGATAACAGTATCAACTAACCGGACCTCCAGAACTCCCCCCAAATAAACCACCAGCCAAAGAGTGTACACGGAGGGATCCATGGCTCCAAGTATGTATGTGGCAGAGGACTGCCTTAACTGGCACCAATGGGAGGGGAGGCCCTTTGTCCAATGAAGGCATGTTGCCCTAGGATAGGGGGATGCTAGAGGGGTGAGGCAGAAGTGTGTTAAATGCAAAGAGGAGGGAGAATAGGATGGGAGTATTGGGTAGGGAAGACCTGGAATGAGGACAGCATTTGAAATGTAAATAAATAAAATAACCAATTAGTTAAAAAAAAAAAGAATGGAAGAGAAAAGAACAGAAAAGAAAAGAAAAGAAAAGAAAAGAAAAGAAAAGAAAAGAAAAG